>OY751400.1:1858928-2463571 GCA_963565295.1 Epirrhoe alternata
TGAAGGCCCTCCTGCGACGCAAAAGGTTGCGGGTTCGATCCCCGCGGCGTCACCAATGTTTGTATGATTTACAGATCTTTGTCTTGGGTCTGGGTGTGTATAATATGTATGTATTTACAAACAAAACGTATATAAGTAGCATATCAGTTACCTATCTGGTTTAATCCCATAGTACAAGCTTTGCTTAGTTTGGGGCTAGATGATGCTGTGTAAAATTGTCCAGCATTATTTATTTATTCATCTCGTGACCTAAAGAGTCGCATGGAGTTAAATCATGATAGTATTCCGAGCTAGTTATACATAAATAGCCGGGCTAGTCTAATTAATGTGCTATGAAACATGCGAGATATTTTTGTTGGAGAAATTCATTGAGTTCAGCTTCTTTCGTTGAGACAGTTTTGTAAAATATCGCTTGGGATTAGTGACCGGAGTTTACATCACAGTTTTTATTTAACTCAAATTCTGCAAATATTTTAAACTAGCTTCTGCGCGCGGCTTCGCCCGCGTGGTACCAACATTTTGTATAGCCTATATGCTATTCCAGATCACTATCTATGCCTATTCCAAGTTTCATCCAAATCGGTTCACTGGTTTAGGCGTGATTGATACACAAACATACAAACATCCAAATATCCAAACTTCTAAACAAACTTACAAACTTTCAGCTTTATTATATGAGTGGGATGTTATGTTTGTAAAGTACTTATGTAAAACTGATTATGGGCTCTCTACATATCCAGCGAAAATAGACGAATACCGACGGTAACGAACGTGTAGAGGGCCTCATCGCCTGTATTCGCCAGTCATCTTCTATCCAAATAATAGTTCGGCGAATAGTTCGGCGAATGTGTAGAGTGCCCGTTATAATTTAACGATTTTTTTATCTACTTTTGCTACCTGACAAAGCTTTGAATGAATCAAACTTTATGACAATTGTTACCTTAGGGAAACACGCAGATAAACTTTAAGATCCCTCGCAGACTACAAACTTTCTATCGGCCGATAGTTGAGACGGAACATACCTACTTCGGCTCGTAATGAGTATGGAGAAGTATAGTCCGTCTCAACTCAACGGCCGATAGAAAGTCTGTAGTCTGCGAGCGGTCTAAAACTATAGTTTGATTGCTGGCTCTTGTTCTATAAATTCTATGTTCAATTTTGTACGAAAAGAATAAGTACTGAAAACTGTTACGTTTGTGTAGTTTCTGTGAATTTGAGTTGTATACCTACTAAGTATACGGACTACTCTCAATCAATGCGGCAAACAGATATTTTACCGTCATTTGACAGTCTTCCAGGGCTTCCGGGAAACGATCTCTGGACATTTTAGCTTCCCGTCCAGTTGAGAAACAAGCTACATAGCCAATAAATCATTTTGGGACATTTATGTTGGATAATCAGGCATCTCTTTACAACATTGTAGCCACGTACGGTCAGTGACGAGAATTCATGAACATTACTTTTTAAATCTTCTGAAGTTATAAAAACTTTGACTCAAGCTGGGCTCCGCGGTGTTACCGGCGTCCCATGGATTCCCATAATGAAAAGTAGCCTTTGTGCTATTCTAGACTCTATCTAAATATTTGTGCCTTTCATCTAAATCAATTCAGAATATTTTGCGTGAAAAAGTCATCATCATCATCTCAGCCTTTTTTACGTCCACTGCTGAACATAGGCCTCCCCCATAGATTTCCACAGCGATCGATCTTGTGCAGCCTGCACCCAATGGCTCCCAGCAACCCTTACAAGATCGTCTTTCCATCTCGTGGGGGGCCGTCCTCTGCTGCGATTTCCGGTGCGTGGCCTCCACTCGAGAACTTTTCTGCCCCAACGGCCGTCAGTTTTACGAGCTATGTGCCCCGCCCACTGCCTCTTCAACTTGCTAATCCTGTGGGCTATGTCGGCGACTTTAGTGCGTCTACGGATCTCTTCATTTCTGATTCGATCTCGTAGAGAGACACCAAGCATAGCCCTTTCCATAGCTCGTTGAGCGACCTTGAGCCTTCTTATGAGGCCCATAGTGAGGGACCACGTCTCAGTTCCATATGTCATCACTGGTAACACACACTGATCGAAAACCTTCGTCTTAAGGCACTGAGGTATTTTGGACGAAAATACATCTCGCAGTTTCCCGAACGCTGCCCAGCCGAGTTGGATTCGTCGACTGACCTCTTTCTCAAAGTTGGACCTGCCCAATCGGACTGTTTGTCCCAGGTAGACGTATTCGTCAACAACTTCGAGATAAGAGCTCCCAACAGGAACTGGAGTGGGCACAACATGGACATTCGACATGACTTTCGTCTTGTCCATGTTCATTTTAAGACCCACTTGCTGGGAAACTCTATCGAGGCCATCGAGCATTATGCCTAGGTCTTCAAGCGATTCTGCCATGACTACGTGAAAAAGTAAGTTTGTATTAAGTCAGTGGGACACTCTGGTGACGAAGTTTGCGTGAAAATGTGACAAACATTCACATATCCATCCTCGTATCATTAATATCAAACAGTAGGTACTAGGTACTTATGCTTAGCCTTGAACTATTGCTAATCGACACTTATATAATAAAGAGGAAAGATTTGTTTGTTTATTTAAATTACTTTATTCATAAAACATAAAAATATTTACACGAAACAATAATACGTACGTAATTTAATTAAACTAAAAATAAAAAACAGTGTTCACGTCACCGACCGCAGGTAACGTGCCCAAAAGGCTGGCGGGATTACCTCGTTGGATGGCTATACTTATCCTCTGTCCGAGGTAAGCACCAGCCCTTTGGTCATTGGTCTCGTCAATCAACCTCTTGGATAATTCTCTGAAAAGGAATTCTAATTTTGATAATTCTCTTTGTTTATTTGTATGTTTGTTTGTTTTAATTGAATAGGCTCCAAAACTACTGGACCGATTCGAAAAAATCTTTCACCATTAGAATCATATTTATTTATCGTGGAATCAGTGACGAACTGTGATCGGTTGCGAGTAATGATCACATTAGTTTCAATAATCTAGAATTTAGCATTCCTATGCAGTCTAGTTTTCACAATGATTGGCGGCTTGCCAGATAGTAATACATCAGTGTTTGTGTCCTATTAAATTAGCTTCAATTACAGTATCATTTACTAATACATTGGCAGAGAAATTAACATTGAACGTATCGAAGTTTTGATATTTGCTGTTGCCAAAATAAAACGTTTTTTTAACACTTTGTTAATAGGTACAAACTCATATTCGCTTTTTTATTTGCTTATCCAGACATACATACATACATAAAGTCACGCCTCTTTCCCAAAGGGGTAGGCAGAGACCACGGATCTCCAGTCGCTACGATCCTGACACACAACTTTCGCATCATTCCCTCTCATTACATTCTTCATACATGTTCCTCGGTTTAGGGTACTTTTGACCTGGCCCTTCTCCAAAATGTCGCCAATTTGATCCAAGAAGGTTCGCCTAGGCCTTCCCCTTCCAGCTGTCCCATGCACACTCGCCTTGTCGCCAATTAACCTTCATAGACGAATCTGATACGTAAGTAAAACCTACATGGAATGCTGAAATAAAAAGTGAAACAAGAACGTCAAGAATAAAATGTGACGTAATGGATTTTCCACCTGTACTTACTAAATTTGATAACTGATCTACCTGGATCTCTAGACTCCAGGATTTCTGTAGGACCAGATGGCTGTTCCATCTGGATTTCTGTATGACCAAATGACTGTTCCATCTGGATTTCTATATGACCAGATGGCTGTTCCATCTGGATTTCTGATTATTACAGGGATGCATCCCGCTGTGTAATATTAGGGGACTGTTCCCCAACGTGGCCTCCGACCTCCCCTACAGCCACCCCAAGCCTCGCTTAACTCTCTCTCTGGATCTGATGTCGGTAGCTCTAGTATCTCCGAGACCACAGACTGACTCATCGATACAAACAACTGATATCTCCCTGTGGATCTGATGTCGGTAGCTCTAGGCTCCCCGACGACCACAGGCCTAGGCATCGGTAGACACTACAATATCTCCCTGTGGATCTGATGTCGGTAGCTCTATGCTCCCCGACGACCACAGGCCGACCCTTCGGTAAACACACAAAAACTAGTTCTAAAGTCGGTAGCTCTGAGATCACCGACTAACTGACGCATCGGGACACACAAGGATAACTCTGTTTCTAACATCGGTGGCAACTGGACTCTATTTGCATGCCTGTATGTAAGTAACTCAAAATAACTCACCGATGTATCTCGCTCAACAAAATCACAAATCTCTAGAAAACAGAAAAACCAAACCAATATTCTGGAATATCTCTTTGTTGGCCCAAACCTGCGTGCGTCTATCGTCAGTGTCAAAAGTCCACTCCCGGTGTGGCGTGCGTGCGCTACGCACGCGCGGACAGCCGGTCCGCGCTGACAGCACACACAGGGCAGTACTCTAGCAGGGGCCGGATTCAGATTACTTAAAGTTTTATCTTTCAGTTGGAAGAATTCTTCGCCTTCGCGACATTCCCCCCAGGGAAGAATGAAAAACATCATGCTTACATCATCTTGATTACTGAAGTCTAAATCATATAAACTGACTGATCTTCGTAACTAAATTTACTGCTGAAACAATCTAACCAATAACTGTGCGGTTCACTCTCTGACCCTTTCTCTTGTTCTAACTGCCGAGACCCTGGTTGGTCTCTTACTGCTCTCTACTGTATCTGTTCCTGATTTAGGTTGAGGTTTCTCGAAACCTTGAGCTCTAATCGTGGGAACTTGGTCTACTATCGGAACTGTACTTTGTTCTTCTAGTTCAAGCGAGAAAAAGTGTCCTACTGAACGAGTGAATGTGTCTCCCGACGTTGTCTTTACTCTTGCTACTCTTATCTGTCCATTTGAGCCTTCAGTTAGTTCTGCTATTTTCCCAACCTTCCAGTGTGCCCTATTGCCCTCTGATTTAATTTGAACTATCTCTTCTAACTTTGGTTCTCTATTAGCCACCACTCTAGATTGTCTCTGTTTGACACATCTCTCTCATATACTAGTTAAATACTGATTGGTGAACACTTCTCTTGAACACCTTCACTAAGAAAAAGAGGTCCAAAATAATCAAGGCCCGTAAAGCTATAATGTTAACTGAGCTTTACTCTTTCTGTTGGCAAATCTGACATTGCTGGCAGTTTAATGGACCACCACCATATTTGATACACTGTGGACACTTTCTGATTACCTTTTGAACTGTCGACCCAATATTTCTGTCGTAAAAGAGGTAATGTGTGAGACACTCCGACGTGGTAGTTTTTCTGATGCAGGTTGGTTATGACTTCCTGAGTGAATTCTGCATTCTTAGGCAAAAGAATCGGTTCTTTCTGATCTGCTGTCAAGTCTGTATGTTTAGATCTTCCTCTAGATCTAATTATTTCTACTTCGTCTTTGAACAAATGCAATGATCTCGTTAAATCAGTAATCTGACCTTCACTTTCTTCAGGAAAATATTCCTTCTGAGTTTCTTTAATTCTCTTGGTTTCGTCTTGGTCAGAGTACTTCGGAAGTTTATTTATAGACATTGATCAGTACTATTTGGTTCTAAATTGGTTTCATTTGTTGCTTGAGTATCAGTAATCGCAAGACCCTCCTCAGGCAAGGAAAAAGTCTGAACTTCATTATGATTGGTAGCAATTGGCCATTGTTCAAAGACTTTTGTCAGAAAATCAGGTGCTTATAGCCATTTAAATACGAATCTACTCTCTCTGCTCTGTCGTCTTTCCTGCGGACAAGGTCGATCAAGCTGAGAGGATGGTTTAGGTGCTGGGCAAGCCTATGGCAAGCCATCTCAAACTATGTCCCAGGCACCACAGTGTCCCGCTAAGTGTAGGCATAGGTTGCCTCCTGACGCTGTATAAATCATCTAATATAGATTTAAAGGCCTAAGTTAGTTCTCTCTGCTCTGGTAGGTACCTACGTCAGATGGATTTGATTTTGTTGGTCTGTGACTGATTTGTACTGACTTATTTTGATATATTTCACAAATTCTTCGCGGCATAATTAATGGCGGTAGTAGTTTATTAGATTTAAACCAACTCAATACTGTTTGACTGTCAGTCCACAAAATTGAGACTCAATTTCTATGCGCATAAACTTTTCGACATATTTTATCAATCTACATCCAATGGGTACTTACTCCCAGCAATTCTAGTCTCGGAATCTGTAACTGTTACTTTGGTCCTTTAACGGCAGTAACCTTGACTTGTCAGTGACTAAATTGACTACATTATTACTGTGTGAAGAACTACGCAACTAAACGACTGCTTTCATTGACAAGTCTGTAATGCAATGTAATTCATACACGATATCTTTGGATTCTTCACTGTTTAAATTTTGTGCATAGTAGCGATGAACATTAGGTAATTTTCTTCCGATATTCAAACTTTGAAGCTATGTGTTGCCATTCACTAATTAACTCTTTATCTAAAATTGTAGGTATCCCACTTTACTTAATCCTTCCATAGTTTTTGTAAGAAAAACTTTGCTGAGAGTAAAATTGGTACTGCGAAACCATAAGGATCGTGGACTGAGGCTATGATTTTCAGTACGTTTCTTTTTGTGTGAACAGTATCTAAACCTCGATCTGTGAAATTGGATTTCAATAAAAGTTTATCATCGATTATGTCCCATAGCAATCCTAGTTCTTTAATAGACCCTTGTTGATCATGAGCTCGATATTTTTCAGGTATCGCGGCTACTAACTCCTTTGCATTAGAATTCCAGTCGCGTACATTCATAGAAAAACTGTCAAATGAATTTTTCGAGGTCTGATAGAGGTTAAAAGCATCTGAGATTGTTTTTGCGCATGTTACTACATTGTCAACATAGATGTCACTAGCCAACTGTTTCATGAGTAAGTTATTTGAACTTATTTAATGAAACCTGATTGTTGCGTTCAATAAAAATTGGCTTGATATGATACCAAACTGGACACGAGAGAATCTTAAATGACATTGTCTGAACAAGCTTTGCTATTAATGTCTTTGAGCCAAAGAAAACGTGTTACATCTCTATCTTCTTCTTGAAGACCTAATTGTAGAAAGGCCTCTCACTCTCATTCTCTACCTCTGCTACTATTAGAGATAAGATGTTCTCTGAACTTGATAAGTAACCCAATGAGGTCCTCTAACATCAATGGTCCGCGATATAAACATTCGTTTAGACTTCGATTATTTACGGATTTAGCGGACGCATCATAAACAACACGAAGTCTCTTAGTCTTATCTCGACTATGGACGCAGTGATGAGGTAGGTAATGAACCGGGTACGCTTGTGAGTTAGTTGGGTTTGGTACTATTTCTATGATCTCGTTTCGTAACTGTTATTGTGTGACATCATCGTATGCCTTAATCTCACCGCGATCTAATCGTTTCACTAAGGTATTGAGAAGATCCCAAGCTAAACCATGTCCATGGCCATTGAACGTGGTATCTATTATTCTTATACTGAACACTCTGAATAGTCTCAATGAAATGTTTTACTGTCTCTTCATCACGAGTAGATTTAGGTGAATCTGTCATACCTATCGATTGTAGATCCCACAATTTCTTAACGATATCTACTTTTAGCGGAAGATCTGGTTCGCTGAATTGAGTATCTAATACTCAATCTGACTGAAAATAGGTGAGCACAGTAAGCTGATCATTACTGTCAATATTTTCGCTAATTTTTTCCAACCATATCCAACCAAAGTCGGAATTTACTTAGAAAAGATTCTTTGTGATTTCTGTGTTTCTTTTCATTCAACATGAATGAGTGGTAATAGTCATTACCAATTAAGATATCAACCTTATCACCGTCTGATCCATCATCCGCCATAATAAGATCTTTTAAATTGCTGATTACTACATGTCCTAATCGAATCGCTAAACATTGGGCTGCGCATAGCGTGCGTAATGTGATGTACTACATTTGCATGTACAAGACGGGTCATGACTGCGCCTGTGCGTGTCATTATTCTAAAAGACTCTTAATTTGATATTGTGGTGATTTTGCCCCGAAAGTGAATATTGTCAAGTTCAAACTATTGGAAACGAGCAACTTTTAAACTTTTAGCAATAGATTCGGCAATGACTTCCACGAGCGCTGACTTCCACAAATAAGGAAATCTTCAGGTACTACACTGTACCTGAAGACACTGTATCAGTTTCAAACTTCTTAGGACATAAAGCACGGTTATGCACGCCATATTTACCGCAATATCGACATGTGCGTTTATTTTTACAGGTGTCTACCATTGACCTTTTTGTAAGCAATTATAGCAACGATTTCCTAATCGAGCATTTCTATCCCGAATAGTTCTGTACTCTGTACATTCATCATTAAAATAATCTGGATTGCAAAATATACAGATCTTTGCTAATTTCTTTCTGGGTAGTTCACTAGATCTTTCGGGATTTTCATTTTGTCCTTTTGATTGTACTTTACCAAATTGTCTGTTATCATTCTTGTATTTGTCCTTTCTAAAATTTCTATTTCTTCCTTGTCTATTGTCTGTCTTATCTTCTGACCTTATATGTAATGATCCCGTCGTGATCGTTTCTGACATAGTTTTCCCTTCACTGTTTGACAATTCTGTAATGTTTGTACCTATCGTATGTTTCTTTAGTTTATTTGAGGTCTCTTTAGCCGTTATTATGTATTCTAAATATTTTCTGATACCATCTATTTTCTCATCTTCGCCTGCCATCTTCATTCTGACTTCATAAATGAGATCTTCTGGGAACTTTTCCATTATCATCACTCGAAGGTGGTTGTGATTGACGTCTTCGTCAAGGGAGCTCAATACGCTTAGGTGTCTCTCTATTTCGTAAAGCACGTCGTGTCTGCAGTCTTTAACTAGGTTCGTAGCAACTGGTTTAATCCGGTATAGTGCCACATAATGTGCGTCAATAATAGCCGTAGGTTTTACAATTTAATTTAAGACATGTAACCATTGACGTTATCAATAAAAATCTGAATCCGAATCTGACGGATTGAAGGTACAATAGCTTATCTACTTCGTTGATGTTTCTACTGTCAACATTTGATGAGAATTGGTCCCAAAACTGGTACCACTTGAGAATGTCACCATCAAATTTGCCTAGTTCTATTCGCGGCAATTAACTAGAAATATTGAGGTTTTCTCTTTCCATAGCCGCACTACGTTTCCGGTCATTGTGTCTGATACAAATATTAATTGTTCGGCCTGAATTTGTACAGACGTGAATTGATTGATCTGATCAGTATCGAGTTCTACAGCTGATTTGCAGTATACGTGAATTTCTGAGACAAACCTCTGAGTAGCACTTTTCAGTTTAGCTCCGATTGGCTCTAGTTCTTTATAATTAGCTTCACTATCAGATATTTGTTTGAGAGCACACTGGGCAGAACTCATGCATGATTGCACTGATTCATACTTTTATAATAACTTTAAAGGAGACAGGAAGACATCCATTTTTTATAAAAGCACAGTTCCCACTCGTTGGTGACCATGAGAGCGTGATCTTGTTTATGACCAAAATCGATAACAAAATATAGACTTATTTAACTTTTTGTGCTTCGCGTTAAGTAAGTACCTACGACGCATACTAGGGAGGTACTATTGTTATAAGAATGTAAACAATCTATTCATAGACTACAAGGGATCGAATATCGTTCGATCCCTGCATCTCCACCATGTCGCCAATTAACCTTCATAGACGAATCTGATACGTAAGTAAAACCTACATGGAATGCTGAAATAAAAAGTGAAACAAGAACGTCAAGAATAAAATGTGACGTAATGGATTTTCCACCTGTACTTACTAAATTTGATAACTGATCTACCTGGATCTCTAGACTCCAGGATTTCTGTAGGACCAGATGGCTGTTCCATCTGGATTTCTGTATGACCAAATGACTGTTCCATCTGGATTTCTATATGACCAGATGGCTGTTCCATCTGGATTTCTGATTATTACAGGGATGCATCCCGCTGTGTAATATTAGGGGACTGTTCCCCAACGTGGCCTCCGACCTCCCCTACAGCCACCCCAAGCCTCGCTTAACTCTCTCTCTGGATCTGATGTCGGTAGCTCTAGTATCTCCGAGACCACAGACTGACTCATCGATACAAACAACTGATATCTCCCTGTGGATCTGATGTCGGTAGCTCTAGGCTCCCCGACGACCACAGGCCTAGGCATCGGTAGACACTACAATATCTCCCTGTGGATCTGATGTCGGTAGCTCTATGCTCCCCGACGACCACAGGCCGACCCTTCGGTAAACACACAAAAACCTCTCTCTAGTTCTAAAGTCGGTAGCTCTGAGATTACCGACTAACTGACGCATCGGGACACACAAGGATAACTCTGTTTCTAACATCGGTGGCAACTGGACTCTATTTGCATGCCTGTATGTAAGTAACTCAAAATAACTCACCGATGTATCTCGCTCAACAAAATCACAAATCTCTAGAAAACAGAAAAACCAAACCAATATTCTGGAATATCTCTTTGTTGGCCCAAACCTGCGTGCGTCTATCGTCAGTGTCAAAAGTCCACTCCCGGTGTGGCGTGCGTGCGCTACGCACGCGCGGACAGCCGGTCCGCGCTGACAGCACACACAGGGCAGTACTCTAGCAGGGGCCGGATTCAGATTACTTAAAGTTTTATCTTTCAGTTGGAAGAATTCTTCGCCTTCGCGACACGCCTCATACACTTGCTTTGTCAAACGACTGTCATCCATCCTCTCTACATGCCCAAACCATCTTAACATACCTTTCTCGATCCTCAACACTACATCTTCATTCACTCCACACTGTTCCCTTATCACACTATTTCTCACTCTATCATTCAACGTTACCCCACACATACTACGCAACGCTCTCATTTCAACAGCATTCACTCTTGAAATGAGAGCGTTGCTTATCCAGAGTCCATTAGTAGTTGTAGGACCTATGTATTGACTAAAGTGTCTTATGAATAAAGTACCTACCAAGGTTGAATAGAGAATTATCATGATGTAAGTACATCTGAAAGTTTTTCAAGTTTTAAAATCTAGAATACCTAAAGATTTTACAATACACAGGCATAGACAGGCAAAGAATACATTATTAATACCAGATAAAAGGGTAAATCAATTTAATTTTTATCACAAGAACTTACTGGCGTAATTTTTCAAATTGATTGTTATGGATAAGGCCGAGCAGGGCAAGCTTATATCATCTCAAACAATGTCCCAGGCACTACGTCCCATTGAGTGTAGGCATAGGTGACATTGTATAGGTACATCTACCATAGATCCATACTTTAATATTATAAATGTGAAAGTAACTCAGTCTGTCTGTCTGTTTGTTACCTTTTCACGCCAAAACCACTGAACAGATTGGGCTGAAAATTGGCATAGATAAAGGTTGTATCCCAGAGAAGGACATAGGCTACTTTTTATCCCGAAAAAATCCCGAGGAACCGCGGGTTACACCGCGGGAGCGCAGCTAGTCTACTATAGATGTAAAGGTCTAAGTTTTTTTGTTCAATTAAAATAATTTGTGCAATTTATAATGAAGAAGATTAGTATAAAAAGTAAAAGACTCGTAGAACATTACCTACTAATAATGTTACATTAGTAAATTATTAGAAATTACAAGCCTTTGTTGTAAGGCCTACTAATTATGTTTTCATATCAAAGCTCACAATTATGAATGCAATTTATATAATTACATTTTACGTGCTTTGAAAGGACAAAAGTAATAGGAGAGTATGCATATTTTAGGTCTACATTAACATTATTTTTCCCAAATAAAAATTAACTAAATTAAGTAAGAAAAAACAAATATGTGGTAAAGTTTTCTTTATCTCCAAGCGGCATTCATCAGATTGAATAGAGCATAGGATTGATGAAGAGTCTGAAAAAAATAAAGATAATTGATTTACACGAATATTACTTGTGAAGAGATGAGTCGGGTTAGCGTCTTGACTTTCAATCGGAAGGCCTGGGTTTCAATCCTTTGTGCAGTGACTAAACCAGTCAGTATTCTGCGAGGCAGCGATGGGTTTGCCAGCTGTCACGTGTAGAATGCTTCTTCAAAACATGGGCATATCCAAACCAATAAATACTTACATCAGTAAAAGCATCTAAGCACACAGTGCGGAATATTGTGCGAATGGCTGTAACGTGCGGAGTAAAGTCACTAGCAGCGTCTTACGGACCCCTTGGTCGTATCTGGTCTCCCATCCGCAGGAGTATATTGCTAGACGTACTTCCTCACCCTGGAATTCAAGCGAACTCATAATTGTAAAACGAAGACTAACTAAAGGTCTGGCTTAAGCTATGTGAAGTTGATGGTTAAATATTGCTCTGGTTTAAGCTAAGTGACAAACAGAACTTAAATATTGACAAGTCAGACATGCTTCGTACAAACACAAATTAATGTACGAGTATAAGGCTTTGGTGAATGACTCGTATATCAAGGCTACAGCCTAAAACATAAGTCCTAGAAACATGGTCTAAAGAACCACATCACTCACACTCACATACATCACTCACACTCACATAGAACGCTTCACAATCACAATCTTTCTCTTATTTAATCATGTCTAGGTTCACTTTGTGTCATAACTCTTTATTTTGCTTCTCCTTGTTTTGTTATTATGTACTTAATCAATATTTTTGTGTAAATAAAATACTTAGTACTTAATTGTAAATTTTCAAATGTTGTCTCGCACGTTTTCCAATATAAATGTTAACCTGGCTTGTCGGACGCCCGCAATACAGGCTAGCCCTAGTGCGGGCTCCACTGAATCTTAAATTGTAACCTGTATCCTACTTTTGGAAAAAAAACTATTTGGTTTGATGACATTTGGACGGTGCATTCCTTATACTCGTATGATGTAGGGGAGCACTAAGAAATAAATTTTGGAATTTCCACCTCTAGAGGGTGAAAAGGGAAAAAGTATGTACCACGAGCCGCGAGAGTGCCGCAAGTAATCAATGTAATTGGTTAATGCTAAACTTCCTTTTGTTTCCTAATTTTTGTGCAAACTCTTATAAGTATAACCTAATGGCTATCAACTTATCATAAAGCTGAGTGAAGTGCCTCCAAGTGAAGTATCCAGGGTACCTTTTCCATGAGTTTCCAAGGGTCCCCGCTGATGAGCAGCGAACCTACGATTATATTGACGTAGTCTAAACTGAAATCCCCTCGGTGAAAGGACTGAAATCAAGGGCAGGTTTAGTTAAAAGACCATCCAAACCAAGTGCAAAAAAACTCACAAAAAAGGATTCAGTCGCGACTTGAACCGAACAAAAAACATACATTGCAAGCTAAATAAAAGTTTTTATAGAACAAGTTTATAGCATAAGCTACAATTGACATTTCTAATTAGCTTTTAGGTAGCTAGGGCATATAAAAAATAAAATATGTGTGTAACACACGAAAATTGGAACATGATTTCAAATCAAAATTACTGGATATGATACTGATGCCTACTAACTGTGGAGGCAAATGGGCTGAACTGATGAATGCTTGTAATGTCCGTGTTTATTGTAGAATTCACTAGTGAGCTGCTTTAATTCAATCGCCACTACCTATTAGTATACCATTATAAATACTTACTCCTATAACTTCGTAAATCGTTATCGGTAGTATAACAATCGTGGATTTCAGGGTGATTTCATACACTACTCTAAATGTTTCTTTGACGAGCTCTACAAATCTGTGGACATGAAGGCTTTTAAGAGGTTTAAAACAAAGATTGACGTCTGTTGAACTTTGGAAAACAAATGTTGAAAGGACACAGGGACATATGTAGTTTATTTATAACCAGGGGGAAACTATTTTACAGGTTCGTTGACTTTAAAAACTTTGATTTCAATGTTGCATTCCGGAACTTGTCGATTCACATTTGTTTTAAATTTTTGAATTGAAAACTTATTCAAGCGCGTTGGGCATTTTTGAGATTGGAAAAACTATCAAACTCGAGTCGCGAGTCACGTGACTGTTACCGACACTATCTCTCACTATTCCTTAAATTTCGTTACACATTGTATGGTCAGAATGGCTGATGCGATATAGTCCTGTTTCTGAGTGAGACAACCGCGAGATCAATTCCCACGAGGACATTAACTTTTTGCACTTTATTTTTTTGTTAGTTTAGAACCTTACCGAAACCTCGTTTAAGTTTTCACTTCTGTTGGCACTCCTGGAGTGCCGCTGTTTTTTTACATTCATAGCTTGCTTCTGTGAGGATAACAGTTATTTATACTTACCCATATATATTGCAAGTGTTGAACTATCTCCTTAATTTTAACATTAACATCTACATCCGATTGCGCATAGAGCTCCAAGGACCTCTTCCTCACAATCTCCAGCTGTCCAGTCGCGTGGATCATGAACATAGGGCCCAGGGGAACAAAAGCTACGTACATACTCGCTGCATATAACAAATAAAATACAACTAAAATATATAACAAAGTAAATACAATGGATTGCTCCTTATACTCCTCTATCACTCCAGGGTACGTGAGAGGATACATTGGTAGGAGTTTCCATTCATCTGTGACATAGGTGTATAGCTCTAGCAAGATGTGTTTCACTAAGAATATTGAAGAAGTCGAAGCTGATACGATCATCCATTCTAGGCAAACCATCCGTCCCTTTCTAGCGTATACATAAACAATATCTCTAGCATCATCTGGCATCTCTTTTTTGAAGTCTGCTTTCATCATATCTATGATTTTAAGTATAGTTGATTGATGGACGAGTAAAACAGCGTATTGATAGGACACTACGCAGTAGACGACTGAAACGGTTCCGTTTCTACATGCTTCGGAGAAGTTTTGAAGTTGTATGTTCAAGTAGATATTGTAGAACATGATGCTGAAGACAGCCGTGAAGATCCCGTGCTTTATGATGAAACTTAAAAGCCACTTTCTGTCACGAGGGATGTATGGATGCGCACCGTTTAATTTTAAAACATTTAGAGTGATTGCAAACATATTGTTGAAGTCAACTTTTAATTTTGAAGACATATTGCACCGTAGAAACCAATGATGTAGACTCAGAATCAAAATGAGTTTTCTATTCTAGCAAGATGATATAAATTTATAAAAAAATATAAATAATGTTTTTTCCTCACTGTCCACACTCATGCTTATAAGTCGCCAGGAAATAAAAGATTGTCTGTGATACTTGCGGTTAAATTCGCATTTTTTGCAAAAACCTTTTAACCCCTATAATTTTCACGTAATTAAGTCATCAGTTTTCACATTTTTTTATTTCAAAGCGTACTTCAAGACAAAGCAATTTGAATATTAAAACACAAAGGCAGTAATTATATGCAATTATTTGATCGAGCACTAATTCCACGCAGCATTCATAAGGTTGAATATCGTGTAGGATTGCTGGAACAACTGAAATCAGAAAAGTGTAAAAAGTAAGTTCGTATGAGTCAGTGGCCAACTCTGGTGACGGAGTTTTTAGGCCACCTTAAGGCCTCCGTCATGGCTTAACGACTTAAATAGCCGGGACCGACCATTTAACGTGCCCTCCGAAGCACGGAAGCGCTCAGATGAAAATGCCACTGGCGGTCACCCATCCAGTAACAGACCGTTTCGAACGTTGCTTAACTTCGACGATCTATCAAGAACGACTAAGCAAGCACGACCACGAGCGCTTCAGAAAAGTGTGAAAGTAGCTCTGTCCGTCTGTCGTTTTGTTACCTTTTTACGTCCAAACTGCTGAACAGATTAGGCTGAAATTTGGCACGAATAAAGGCTGTATCCCAGGGAAGGACATAGGCTACTCTTCATTCCGAACAATTAATTAATCTTGAAGGAACTGCGGGTTACAGTTTTGTAATATTTTAAGTTGAAGTTGATACCGGTAGTCAGGTGTTACGACTTTCAAGCGGTTCAATCGACCTGTCGAACAAAAGAATTAAGCATTTTGTCCATCTATCTCTGATAGGTTTACCTACTATAATTTTGTCTATAGATATTATTGGAATGGTAGATTTATATTTTGTACGAGGTCTCTGAAACCGCTTTCATCTGAACGGCCTTGATCGCGGCTCGCAAGCGGCACGCGATCAGGCTATCGCGTCGTTGAAATTGATTGATTACCACCATTTCGTATTGAATTGAAATCTCTGCGACCACGTTACGAGTACTGACATCAGTCAGAGCGTCTAAGCACACAGTGCGGAATAGAGTACGAATGGCGACCGGTCGCAAAGCGCGCTCTTGGATAGTCCTGATTGTACTCCGGATTTCTCGACTGTACAGCCTCTCCCAGCCACAAGAGTACATAGCTAGCCTTACGTCTTCTCCCTGGAAGGAAATCCAGAGGGTCCATATTCCTATTACTTTGTAAAACTTAGAATAATGAGGACAGAGAGAAAACAAGGGTGTTGAACTATTAAGCTTCGGAGGGGATATGTACAAGTCAACGCATGTACTTTATCTAGGTTACAGTTTGAAACAAGTACTCGCCGTGTTCGGTTATTTTTACTGTCCTCGGACTCACCCCTAGCTAGCTACCCTTAGCTCTAACCTTAGCTCAGCTCTACTTACCTATTGTTGGTTAACCCCAACAATATGCTTTAGGTACATCTTTTTCTTGTCGGGTCACTAGTTCTTTTGAACCAGCACAGTAAAAATATTAAAATTTTAAAAAATATTTTAATGTGAGTTTGTCCTAGTAATGTTTTTACTTCATAATTTACCTTTATAGCGTCAAGAAGCCATGTATTTCAGGCTTTTGATATTGTTTGTGATGAAAATCACTAAATATAGTTTTTCTCGGAGGAGATGTACACTCAGCAAAAAAATGTGGTCTACCACCCTACGGTTGAGGTTCATTTGAACGTTATGAAACAACAAGGTTTATTTTACTATTATGACAGTTAGAAAAGTAAACCTTGGCGGTAGTTAGATTTCACAGAAATTGTTGTCAAAAGTGGTAGACCACTTTCTTTGCTGTCCGTACGTATAGTTTTCTAATAATAGATCTTAGTTTACCTTTTCCATGAGAAGATCTCCATAGTAACACGGCGAGCTACTGGACAGAAAACCTCCTACGATGAACACGATGAACTCGAAGCTCACTTCTCCATGCTTCAGTGACTGGAAAGTGATTCATCATCATTATCATCATCATCATCATCATCCTATAATAGTCCACTGCTGGACATAGGCCTCCCCTAATGAGCGCCATTGCGCCCTGTCCTCGGCTCGACGCATCCAGCTTCTGCCAGCAGCCTTTCGCAGATCGTCACTCCACCTGACCGGAGGGCGTCCTACACTACGTTTGCCGAGTCGCGGTCTCCACTCAAGAACTCGTTTACCCCAGCGGATTAGTGGGAGCGGATTAGTGGCGGATTAGTGGGAAAGTGATTAGATAATCAGATAATCAATTTCGATTTAAAATACTAGACTTTAGACTAGATTAAAAAGCTAATTAAAATAAAGGCATAATTCATAGTTTTCCCCAAAAGCGTAGGTAGACCTACTTTTTTTTTAAATAAGGTACCTACCTCCATGACCTCGAAGCATGTAACTGGCAGGAGGATGGTCGTGGTTTTCAGGGTCAACTCATAGGCTACCGTGAAGCACTGATTGATTTGATCTACAAATCTGCGAACATAAAACGGCACAGCATTTTTTTTATAATACGTGTGTATCAGATTGACCACCTACACTAGGTGCATTTACACGGTGCGATACGATTTAGCATCGCACGCCAATTTTTCCCGTGTGAACGCTCATCGTATGCGATTTGTCTTAGTAAAATCGCATACGATGAGCGTTTACACGGGAAAATTGACGTGCGATGCTAAATCGTATCGCACCGTGTAAATGCACCTTTACATGTACTGCAGTGGTCAATGATGTATAGGTTAAAACCTTCTATAGATTAAAACAATTACAAAAAATTCATTGCGAATTCGGCATTTTCGAAGTCTAAATTGTTTTTCGATAGCCATTACCGGAACAAATCAAATAATCGTTGTTAAATTTAATCAGTTCACTATTTGGAAATAACTTAAGCATTTACAAATTCATACTAACTCATAAATATACTGCAATCGTTTCACGATATCAATCAATTTGAGCTTGACTTCTTCAACATCACCACCTTCGAACAAATCTTCAATTCTAGCCTTCACTACCTCTAGTTGACCACAAGCGTGAAGCAAAAATATCGGGCCAAGTGGTACAAAAGCGCAATACATCACTGATGAATAACTGCCGTACTCAAGAGTAGCGAAGTATGTACACAAGTATACCCACAGTGTTTCCTTCTTCTTCTCGATAAAGTCTGGGTATATGAGAGGATACAAAGGGATTTTCAGTGCTTCTCCCGTTGTTATCCAGTACCATGATATGAGCACTAAGTTTTTAAATGGAAACAACAGTGTCCCTACAAGCATTATTATCAGCCACTGTTTGCAAACATTACTTCCTTGCAGCGCATAAGTTTTTATCAACTCTTGTTCTTTCTTTGGCAATGTCTTAGCCATGATGTAGTCTTGCTTTACCGCGTCCATTAACTGTTTCAATTGCTTCTGTTTCCATAACATGATGGAGTATTGGAAAGTGACTGAAATGTAAACGACTGTTATGGAGCCATTTTTGCACGTTTGTGAGAAATCTTTCTCCTTCAGGTTTATAAACAATATATTGTACACCATGATGAGAAACAACGCTGTGTATTCTCCATGTATGAGGAGAAACTGAATCAGCCATTTTAAATCTTTTTTAATGGCTGGATCTGATCGGTTAATTTTCATAGCAAATAAGGAAATCTTGAAAAGTTTTTCAAAATTTAATTCCATGTTTACGTTTTCATGTCCTTCATGTAACTGTTGTTGAATGGAATGCTTGAAGAATGATTCTTTGTTTGATGTTTTATAGCAGAATAAATGAGTAAAAAAAGTTTCATTAAAAGTTTACATAAGTAATTACATTATTATGTAAAAAACGGTAAGTAGATAGTTTAGCAAAACGTTTATGACTTCAAAGGCTACCTAATTGTTGAAAATTAAGTTATCTATTAATATACAGGGTGTAACATTTAGAACGGTCAGTACGGGAAAGTCTGAAACTATAAAACGAAGATCTGTTCTTAGGAACCATGTCATCGATTTTAGTAAAAAAGAAAACTGCATACACACATTAAAAAAAACCTACTCAGCTCGGGAATCGAACCCGGACGTTTTGAAAAATGAAACACACTATTTCTATTTAGCTATCGATTGTGTTGATTTGCACAGATTGCCGGGAAAACATGGCCAAGAATGGCAAGAGATAGAGAGGAATGGTGCTCTCGAGAGGAGGCTTTCACCGCCACAGGCAGCCCATATTTAAATTAACGTATGCACATATTTTTTTATACTATTTTATTTACTTTTACTTAAGTGTGGAAATAAAGCTTATTTTATTTATTTTATTATCGATACCTGAGACAAATATTTGTAGACCATACAAACATTGGTCCCGCCGCGGGGATCGAACCCGCAACCTCTTGCGTCGCAGGCGGGCCTTCGCCCACTGCGCTACAGAGGTCGTCTACAAATTCAACAAGTACAAGCTTTTAATAGGTTACCGTGAGCTGATTGAACTCACCGATGTAAGTATAAAATTTCATTTCAATCAACCTATTATCTGAGGAGTTCCCGTTCTCCATCATCAGATCAGCTCGCTGTCAACATATTTCGAAATTTTTGATGATATTTAATCTACGAACTGAGTTTCAACTCAATCGGCCTATTTTCTGAGGAGTTCCCTGGAACAGCTCATGACTCCATCATCAGATCAGCTCGTTGTTACCATATTATTGCATTGTCACCAAAATGTACCAAAACTTAGCTCACGATTGAGCTGAATTTTGACACCGGGAAATGGGTCAAATTAAGCTTGCAAGATTTGACCCGGACAAACATACAAACATCAGACATTTCAAGTTAATTAAAAGCTTTTAAAATAAAACCAGTGGTCAAGTCAAGTCAAAAAATATTTATTAAGGAACCAGTCATCAGTTAATATGTCGAATTGTGTAAAGACAATTGAAAACTTACATAATACTCGTAGATATTTTATATTTTATTAACCGACTTCAAAAAAAGGAGGAGGTTCTATGTTCGGGTGTATGTATGTTTTTTTTTTTTTTTGGATGTATGTTCATCGATATCTCCGTCAGTTGTAAACCGATTTCCAAAATTTTTTTTTTGTTTGAAAGGGTATGCTCCCATAGTGGTCCCATAAAAATTTTACTCCTGAGGGATTGATAGTTTTCCCGTAATACTCAAAAAATCACCGATCTTTCCAAAAAATGTGGACCGATTACAAAAATTTTTTTTTTTGCTTGAAAGGGTATCCATATCTAGGTGGTCCTCATACTTTTTTTTCCTGAGGGATTGATAGTTTTCCTGTAAATCTCAAAAAACCTCATTCTCACTACAAAATCTGAGTCAAACATTGAATAGTTTGACATGTTTAAATACGCTCGAGGTGATCCCATATAATTTTATTCCTGAGGGATTCTCACTCTAACTTCTTTAATCTTGGCTATTCCAATATCTAACCTAACCTACTATATTATTTACACTAAAAATTGAAAAATAAAAATTTTTGAAAAAAAATTTGAACCGACTTCACATAACGCAAATAGACACTAAGAACCTTCTATGTACCTACACTAAAAAGAGAAAAATAAGAATATACACATGCAATTATTACTTACAGTATTCAAATAATAAATTATTATGTTATATTATATTTGAAGTCGGTGCCAACTATTCTACTCTAACTACTCCATACAATTTTGCACCTAAGTTCTATTGTACTCGTAATTTCTTCTTAGATGTAAATGCATAGGTAGTTGGCACCGACTTCAAATATAATATAACATAATAATTTATTATTTGAATACTGTAAGTAATAATTGCATGTGTATATTTTTATTTTTCTCTTTTTAACCGACTTCAAAAAAAGGAGGAGGTTCTATGTTCGGGTGTATGTATGTTTTTTTTTTTTTTTTTTTATTTTTTTTTAGGATGTATTTTCATCGATATCTCGGTCAGTTGTGAACCGATTTCCAAAATTTTTTTTTTGTTTGAAAGTTTATGCTACCATAGTGGTCCTATAAAAATTTCACTCCTGAGGGATTGATAGTTTTCCCGTAATACTCAAAAAATCACCGATCTTTCCAAAAAATGTGGACCAATTTCCAAAATTTTTTTTTTTGCTTGAAAGGGTATCCATATCTAGGTGGTCCTCATACTTTTTTTTCTTGAGGGATTGATAGTTTTCCTGTTAATATCAAAAAACCTCATTCTCACTACAAAATCTGAGTCAAACATTGAATAGTTTGACATGTTTAAATACGCTCGAGGTGATCCCATATAATTTTATTCCTGAGGGATTCTCACTCTAACTGCTTTAATCTTGACTATTCCAATATCCAACCTAACCTACTATATATATTATTTACACTAAAAATTGAAAAATAAAAATTTTTGAAAAAAAAATTGAACCGACTTCACATAACACAAATAGACACTGAAAACCTTCTATGTACCTACACTAAAAAGAGAAAAATACTGCTGCGGCTGGTTATTACCCAAAGTGCGGAACTCCGTTGTCTGTCGTTTTACAACTCACCTAGTTTTAGTTTACAAAAACGGTTGTCTGGAAGATATCGCCTCGAGCGATAAGACCGCCGATTGCAGGACCTATCCCTATCTAAACCTAGCACCTAAGTACTATCGCTAAGTTATGTAAATGGTTCCTCAATAAAGTTATTATTTATTTATTTATTATTTTATTTTAGTAAAATGTTCCATCTTCAATATTCGAGGTACTGTCCCTTTATGTGACATATCCGTGGGACGCCCTGTATCACACAGTACCTAGTAACTATAAAACGTATGCAATTATTTGGTCAGGCACTAATTCCATGCAGCGTTCATAAGATTGAATATCGTGAAGGATTGCTGGAACAGCTGAAATGAGAAACATATTACATGAAAATCAATGGGCGGTTACATAGCTCTCTGTAAGCTGCGGACTACGCGTTCCAGGCTACGCGTTCCAGGCTACGCGTTCACGCGTTCCAAGGCGAGCATGTGCACGCGTAGCCTGGATCCTGTAGTCTATACAAGGCTTTAAATCTATATGCATACAAAAGAATCGAGCATGTTCTAGAAAAACTATGAAGTAGAAATATTTTTTAAGTTTGTACGAAGTAATCTCTGTGTTCTAATCTGACACCGGTATTCACAAACATAACTGTGAGGTCTCACTGTGCACGCGGACGCACAGGGTCCCAAAAACCTACTGATTTTGGGACCCTGTGCGTCCGCGCGCACTGTGAAACGTCAAAACGTAAAAAGTCTTGTCAAGTTGAATCATGGTTACGATTACATTTAAATTTCACCTACTGTAGTTAGCGAAAACGCTACGCCGCCATTACGACCTTTACTTTGTCACGATCTAACATCACGTCGGTCTCTATGTCATCACATCACATTGCAACATCTTTTGCGGCCTAAACAGCACTTACATCGGTCAGAGCGTCTAAGCACACAGTGCGGAAAAGAGTACGAATGGCGACCGGTCGCAAAGCGCGCTGTTGGATAATCCGGATTGTACTCCGGATTTCTCGGTTGTACAGTCTCTCCCAGCCACAAGAATACATCGCTAGTCTTACGTCTTCTCCCTGGAAGGAAATCAATAGGTTAGACAGACTGTAATTACGAGAGAAGTTTTGGAGAAGAAATATAAGATTGATTGAATAGACAACAACAATAGATGTTTGATTACCTTTTCCATGAGAAGATCTCCGTAGTAACATGGTGAGCTGCTGAACAGAACTCCTCCTACGATAAACACGATGAATTCGAGGCTTACGTCTCCATGTTTCAGCGACTGGAAGGAGAGGATTGTGTTTTGTCATTCTCTGATTATGGTCAACCTCAAAATAAGGAGAAGGTTTTCAATTCAGTTGTACTTAATTGTTTGTAACCCAATCCACAAGGTATGTACCCATTTAAATATCACGCCTAGGGATGAAATAAATAAATTATTTATAGGCTCGTTTTGGTAGAGCCATAGAGAAATATACTAGGTATTTATGGTAGAGTCATTTAGAATAGAATAGAAATAAAAAAATACAAAACATTTAGTATGAAGTCTTCGATCAATTATCTTCCTTGATCGAAGTATGAAGTGGTAACTTGTATGATCGAATGAATTTCAATCCTATTGAGACGTCATACATATTTGACAAGTTCTTTGGCCGCAGTAAGAACAAATTACCTCCGTAACCTCGTAGCATGTAACTGGCAAGAGGATGGTCGTAGTTTTCAGGGTCATTTCATAGGCAACCGTGAAGCACAGCTTGACTCGATCTACAAAACTGCCAACATAAAAAAACCACACAGTTAATACGTTATCATCATCTTCCTGCTCTTGTTCCACATGAAGTGGGGTCGGCACAACATGAAATCTTTATTCTCAGCCGTCATCACTACACTCACTCCTTTCAATGCTTAAAGAACTATTTATGTGGCTTCATAGATTTGACAATAACTTTAGTAATTTTTTAAAGTAATTTCAAAATTACAGGCTGCGACCGCGCCTGCCTGAGTGGCAGGTAATTTTGGGGGGGTCACTACTGAATTTTGGAGGGGTCACTACACTAATATTAGACTTTATTGCACAATAAACAAATTTTATAATGAATAAAGAAGTAAAGGAATTGGAAAGGGAGAGGTGGAGGAAGTTGCATCATTGCACCGACAAGAGCTGAGCTCTTAAATTTGATGATGATGAAACAAATTTTACTATTAGACGTGTACGGTTTTGGGGGGGGGGGGGTCATGTCCCCTGTGACCACCCCCCTCGGACCTCGCCTGATGAGTGGTGGATGTTAGTAGCCAACTCTGGTGACTCAGTTTGTAGGCTGCTATTTACAAGTGAAAATACATGTCTCCAATGTCATACTAACCCATAAATATATTGCAAATGTTTCACAATATCATTCAGTTTGAGCTTGACTTCTTCAACATCGTCATCTTCGAACAGATGTTCAATTTTAACCTTCACCACCTCTAGTTGACCACAAGCGTGAAGCAAAAATATCGGACCAAGTGGTACAAAAGCACAATACATCACTGATGAATAACTGGCGTACTCTAGAGTAGCGAAGTATGTACACAAGTATACTAAAAGTGTTTCCTTCTTCTTCTCGATAAAGTCTGGGTATACTAGAGGATACATAGGAATTTTCAGTACTTCTCCAGTTGTTATCCAGTACCATGATATGAGCACTAAGTTTTTGAGTGGAAACAGCACTGTTCCTACGACTGTCATTACCAGCCACTGCTTGCAGACACTATGTCCTTTCAGTGCATATGATTTTATTAACTCTTGTTCTTTCTTTGGCAATGTCTTAGCTATGATGTAGTCTTGCTTTACCGCGTTCATTAGTAGTTTCAGATGGTTCTGTTTCCATAGCAAGATGGAGTATTGGAAGGTGATAGCGATGTATACGACGGTAAGGACGCCATTTTTGCACGTCTGTGAGAAATCTTCCTCCTTTAAGTTTATAAACAATATATTGTGCACTACAATGATAAAAAGACCAGTGTATTCTCCATGAATGAGAAGAAACTGAACCAGCCATTTGAGATCTTTTTTAATGGCTGGATCAGATCGATTAATTTTCATAGCAATTAAGGGGACCTTGAAAAGTTTTTCAAAATTTAGTTCCATATTTTTTTATTTTTTTATCTTAGTAACTTTTTAGTAGATTCGAGTGTGGCTATAGAATGATGCTTTGTTTTTGATAAGTAATACTCTTATTATATAACAGAATAATTAATTAAACGTCAAAGAGAAAATTACTTAAGTAGATAGTTTAGCAAAACGTTTATGACTTCAAAGGATACATAATTGTGGAAAATTAAGTTATTTTCTTGCATAGGCTAATCATTTAAAACTATGAAATTACCTTTTATTATATATATTATATTTGAAGTCGGTGCCAACTATTGTACTCTAACTACTCGATACAATTTTGCACCCAAGTCCTATTGTACTCGTAAATGCATAGTTGGCACCGACTTCAAAAAATAACATAATAATTTATCAATTGAATACTGTAAATAATAATTGCATGTGTACATACATACATACATAAAGTCACGCCTCTTTCCCAAAGGGGTAGGCAGAGACCACGGATCTCCAGTCGCTACGATCCTGACACACAACTTTTTTTGTTTTTTGCATGTGTATATTCTTATTTTTCTCTTTTTAGTGTAGGTACACAAAAGGTTCTTAGTGTCTGTTTTTAACCGACTTCAAAAGAAGGAGGAGGTTCTCAAGTCGCCTGTATGTTTTTTTTTTATTTATTTTTTTATTTTTTTTTTGTATCATGTTACGCGATTACTCCGCCAATTGTGGCCCGATTTTCAAAATTATTTTTATGTTTGAAAGGGTATACTCCAGAGGTGGTCCCATATAAATTTTATTCCTGAGGGTTTGATAGTTTGCCCGTAAAACTCTAAAAACCTTCCCTCCTAGCTATTGTAAATCGAATCGACAGATAAGTCTAAGACTCTCTATGCAATATGTCAAATTGACAATTTACTAATTAATGCCAGGAACTCACGTGTCGCGAGACTTGACATAAAATGTATGCAGTTTTGGTAATTTAGACGCCGGTGGAGCCTAAGCATTATCTGTTTAGCATTATTTATTTCTTTCTTTCAAGCTGATCTGATGATGGAGTCAAGAGCTGTTCCAGGGAACTCCTCAGACAATAGGCTGATTGAGTTGAAACTCGGTTCGTAGATTAAGTATCATCTAAAATTTTCAAAAATGGTGACAACGAGCTGATCTGATGATGGAGTCAAGAGCTGTTCCAGGGAACTCCTCAGACAATAGGCCGATTGAGTTGAAACTCGGTTCGTAGATTGAGTATCATCTAAAATTTTCAAAAATGGTGACAACGAGCTGATCTGATGATGGAGGGAACTCCTCATATAATCGACCGATTTAGTTGAAACTCGGTTTGTAGATCAAGTATCATCTAAAATTTAAAAATATAGTGACAGCGAGCTGATCTGATGATGGAGAATGGAACTCCTCAGTTAATAGGTTGATTGAGGTGAAACTCGCTACATCGGTCAAGTTTCATCTACTAATTTGAAATATGATGACTGCGAGCTGATCCGATGATGGAGAACGGAACTCCTCAGAAAATAGGTTGATTGAAATGAAATTTTGTACTTACATCGGTGAGTTCAATCAGATCACGGTAATCCATTAAAAGCTTGTACTTGTTGATATTTGTACTTATTCTTATTTAGATTTTTATGGATGACTTATTAATTCCCTGAGTCACGCCGTGTGTAGTGTCGAACCTTGAAGTCGGTTTTTCTTTTAGTTTTAAAACGTAATTATTGTTATGTGAAGTCGGTTCAATTTTTTTTTCAAAAATGTTTATGATATTTTTCTTTGATTTCCTGACGATTTAAAAAATACTAGACACTAATTATTCAAGTTTTCACTTCTCTCGGCACTCCGGGAGCCACGGTTTTGTTTTTAATAATTTATCATTGTCATAGCGAGAATGAGTGCAAATTCCACATTTCCTTATTGCTTGTTGATCGCACATTTTTGCATACGTAAAATGATGTGATAAATAATAATAGGATATAATTGAAATAAGTACATAATTAGGATATTATAATAATATTCAGCTTGATTATGCATGTACCTATCTAAACTAAATTTAATCTAAAATTAGCATAATATTCGTTAATCAAACTTACCCAATTTACTGTTGATAGATGATGGCTACAAAATTTGTAAATACTAGAAGGAAAGCAGTAACTACAACACAAGTTGCATAAACTTAGTGTAGGTCCTGACTGTAACCTATAAACGTACAAGTCTATATAAAATGTATACTTAGTTTCTAATTGTTTAACTTGCTCTCTGTGCTTAAATGACCAATAAATTATTTTATTTTATTTATTATTTTGTCTTGACGGAGCAATTTGAATTTTATTAAAACACACAACAGTAATTATAAAAGTATGTAATTATTTGATCGAGCACTAATTCCATACAGCGTTCATAAGGTTGAATATCGTGAAGGATTGCTGGAACAACTGAAATGAGAAACATATAATTATTAATTTCGAGCTGGTTTTGTAATAATTTCGAGTTAAATGAACCGGTAGCAAATAACGCTTACCTAAACGCGAAATACATTAAGTTAAGGCGTCTTGGTCTTTGAAATTGATTACTTACTACTTACTATTTCTGCAACACTTGTTTTTTCTCTTCACATTAAAACCTCTTTTTCAATGTGACCGCGGCCAACCGCGGCCTAAACAGTACCTACTTACATCAGTCAGTGCGTCCAAGCACATCGTGCGGAATAGAGTACGAATGGCGACCGGTCGCAAGGCGCGCTCTTGGATAATCTTGATTGTACTCCAGATGTGACGGTTGTATACCCTCTCCCAACCACAGGAATACATCGCTAGTCTTACATCTTCTCCCTGTAAGGAAATCCATAGGTATTAGATGAACTGTGGCGAAAAAGTTTAGAATAAATTGCTAGGTGTTCAATTATTAAGCTTTGGAGAAAAAATATTAGAGATAAATAAACTTAGGCCTAAAAGCCGCGCTAGGATGCAACCTGTAAATATAATAATGTTCTTCGCCTGGCACTATTGCTTTATGTCTAAAATATTAAAATATGATAATGCAGT
The DNA here is from genome assembly GCA_963565295.1 of Epirrhoe alternata. Lineage (NCBI taxonomy): Eukaryota > Metazoa > Arthropoda > Insecta > Lepidoptera > Geometridae > Epirrhoe > Epirrhoe alternata. The sequence continues at coordinate 1,886,704 of OY751400.1, forward strand.
GCCTCTAGTAATAAAAAATAATAATTGCATGTATACATTCTTATTTTTCTCTTTTTAGTGTAGGTACATAGAAGGTTCTTAGTGTCTGTTTATGTTATGTGAAGTCGGTTCAATTTTTTTTTCAAAAATTTATATTTTTCAATTTTTAGTGTAAATAAACACTGTGTAAATAAAGTGTAAGTGTAAATAATATAGTAGGCTCGGTTAGATATTGGAATAGTCAAGATTAAAGAAGTTAGAGTGAGTATTAGGTTTTTTGAGTTTTACGGGAAAACTATCAATCCCTCAGGAAAAAAAAGTATGAGGACCACCTCGAGATGGATTCAAGCAAAAAAAAAAATTTGGAGATCGGTCCACATTCTTCGGAAAGATCGGTGATTTTTTAAATTTCACGGGAAAACTATCAATCCCTCAGGAGTAAAACTTTTATGGCACCACTAATGGTAGCATACCCTTCCAAACAAAAAAATAATTTTGAAAATCGGTTCACAACTGACAGAGTTATCGGTGAACATATGTACATAAAAAAAAAACATACATATACCCGAACATAGAACCTCCTCCTTTTTTTGAAGTCGGTTAAAAAAGGGATTAAGTCGAGTTAATCCCTTTTCTTCTTATTGCACCATTAGCATCTACGCAGTCAGTTCAATAATATAATAAAAAATATATAACTCTAGCTGCATCCTACCCTGGTTTTTCCAATTACTTCAAAGGCATAACTCGACTGCTTGAAGGGTCCAATCACTCTCCCTGTCTCAGTCTCTTAGGTCTCTCTCCAGTGTCTTTTAGGCGCCCACGGAACCGTCTGTACACAACACCCTTCGGCCAAAATGCTGCATCCATGTAGGTTGATAGAATAGTAGTCGGTACTCTCACCATTTATGTATATTAGTTGAAGCAAACAAAAAATCTCTCAGACAAAAAAAATAAGATTAGATGAATTTGAGAATTAGATATGTTTAGATTACCTTTTCCATGAGAAGATCTCCATAGTAACACGGCGAGCTACTGGACAGAACTCCTCCTATGATGAATACAATGAACTCGACGCTCAGTTCTCCATGCTTCAGTGACTAGAAACAGATACGTATTTCTTTGGTTACATTATAAGAATGGCTATCCTACTAAGATTATGGTCCTACTAATATGTATTATAGTAATTGGGTGTGAGCAGAGAGCCGATTGTGATGAAATTTTTTGATAGAATATTTTTTTCTGTTTCGATTCACTCAAAACTTTAAATAATAACACACGCAGACGAAGTCAGGCACGAGTCAGCTATAATTCAATTTTTTACTCATTTGTGTACTTATCTATTTTTATAAAATTGTATGGGCATTTTGTAAAATTGTTTGGATATTTTTAAAACAAGTTACCTCCATGACCTCGTAGCATGTTACTGGCAGAAGGATGGTCGTGGTTTTCAGGGTCAACTCGTAGGCTACCATAAAGCACAGCTTGATTCGTTCTACAAAGCTGCCAACATAAAACCACACGGCTATTACGTGTGTAGTGTACGGTAGTCAATGTTTGTACTCAAAGTCAAAAAGCATTTATTCAGCAGGAGATTCCGTTACTGTTTCTTCGTGACCAAATCCGTGGTGAACCAGGGCAGTCGCAGTCATCATATTTCAAATTAGTAGATGAAACTTGACCGATGTAGTGAGTTTCAACTCAATCAACCTATTATCTGAGGAGTTCCGTTCTCCATCATCCGATCAGCTCGCTGTCACCATATTTTAAAATTTTAGATGATACTTGATTTACAAACCGAGTTTCAACTCAATCGGTCGATTATCTGAGGAGTTCCCTCGAACAGCTCTTGACTCCATCATCAGATCAGCTCGCTGTCACCATTTAGGAAATTTTAGATGATACTTAATCTACGAACCGCTTTTCAATTCAATCGGCCTATTTTCTGAGGAGTTCCCTGGGACAGCTCTTGACTCCATCATCAAATCAGCTTGCTGTTACCATATTATTGCATTGTCATCGAGGACTCATAAGTGTACCAAAATTCAGCTCATTCCGAAAAGTGGGTTAAATTAAGCTTGCAAGATTTGTCCCGGACAAACATACATACATACATACAAACATTGCAAGTTTATTAAAAGCTTTTAAAATAGTCAAGCTCCAGTGGGGAACCAGTCAAACAAAAGTGAGGCTCGACAAAGTAGTGTAGGTGCTCGTGGAGTACAAATAACTAACGCCTTGACAAAGGTTCGCCTGCGGCATCACACGGTACACTTGACTAACTTTTAAACTAGTTTTTTAAGTCGAGAAACTAATCATTGAGCTGTCGAGGGCCAAAGTGACATTGGGCCGTGCAAATTTATCATTAATTATAATAATTTTTTATAGAGTAGGAAGCCATCTTAATAAGATTGTTCTTATAATATAAGTTTTAAATCTAATGGGAATTTCATTTGAGTTTATTATGTAAACTCACTGTGGTGGGGAACACAGTACTTTTATGGGGATAAAAGAACCATTTAAGTACTTTTTTCAGTCTGAATTTAGGAATACACTAACTTAGTTTGTTTTTATTTCTTGGGCCTGGAATAAGAATAAGAAAGGACCTAATATAGAGCCCTGCGACTGAAGACTTCGAATATCTTTCACCTCATACCTCAACTTTAACGATTCTATTTGAAAGAAACGATTGGATATGGTCAATAGCTCAATGTTTAATTGCGCATTTTATTATATTTTTATTTTGAAATAAAAGTCACATGACATACACAGTCGAACGTTTTCGACAAATCACTACTTTACAAAAGAATATTTAAATTCTTCGAAGTCTGAATTGCGTTACGACAGCCATTACCGAAACAAATAAAATAATTTATTATGTTAAAATCAATCAAGCTTCGTGTGCAGTTGGTCTATCGAAACACTATGATTTAGGTTGACTCGATATGAATGAATGAATGATTTAGGTTTGATGATTTGCAAATAACTTTAGCGTTTACAAATGAAATTACCTACATTTCTCCAATCTCATACTTACTCATAAATATCCTGCAGTTGTTTTACGATATTATTCAGTTTGAGTCCGATTTCTCCAACATCACCACCTTCGAACAGCTCTTCAATTCTAACCTTCACCACCTCCAGTTGACCACAAGCGTGAAGTAAAAATATCGGGCCAAGTGGTACAAAAGCGCAATACATCACTGATGAATAACTGGCGTACTCTAGAGTAATTAAGTATAAACATAAGTATACCCACAGTATTTCCTTGTTCTTCTCGATAAAGTCTGGGTATATTAGGGGATACATAGGGATTTTTCGTACTTCTTCCGTTGTTATCCAGTACCATGATATAAGCACTACATTTTTGAGAGGAAACAACACTGTTCCTATAACCGTTATTACCAGCCATTGTTTGCAAACCTTATTTCCTTGCAGCGCATAAGTTTTTATCACCTCTTGTTCTTTTTTTGGCAATGTTTTAGCTCTAATATAGTCTTGCTTTACCGCGTCCATTAGCAGTTTCAGATGCTTCTGTTTCCATAGCATGATGGAGTATTGGAAAGTGACTCCAATGAATATGACGGCTACGACGCCGTTTTTACACGTCTGAGAGAAATCCTTCTCCTTCAAGTTTATAAAAAATATATTATACACTATGAGAATAAATAGTCCTGTGTATTCTCCATGAATGACAAGAAACTGAACCAGCCATTTTAAATCTTTTTTAATGGCTGGATCTGATCCGTTTATTTTCATAGCAATTAAGGGGAATTTAAAAAGTTTTTCAAAATTTAGTTCCATGTTTCATTTCCTTTAACCTTTTAAGTTCAATAGAATGTGTGTATAGAAGGCTTCATTTTTGATTTGTAGTCTTATAATATCAGAATAATTTGATTAAAAGTTTTTATATAATTAGGTAGATTACGGTAAGTAGATAATTTAATAAAACGTTTATGACTTCAAAGGATGGATTCATAATTGTAGAAAATCAGGCTATTCTATTATTTGAAAGCTATTAATTTCATAAAATTGCTCTAAACTATACAGCAAGATTATTTATAAATACCAATAAACTATAGGTACATATAGTTATAGGCTATAATGACAATCATATAGGTACCTAATAGCTACTGAAAGCCTGAAACCCGCGACGTTGTTTCTGTTATGCCCACAAACATCAGCTTCATCCGTGGGCTAGCCTTTACCCTTCATTATTTCTTATCACATTATTACTCATAATAAGTGTATCAAAATTCAGCACAATAGGACACCGAGAAATGGGTCAAAAGCTTGCAAGATTTACCCGGGACAAACATACAAACATTGCAAGGTCCATAACAATGCTTGTAAAATACCCCGTGCTACATATGGGAGTTCGCCGACGCTAGATTTAGGTATTACAAAACGGAGCACAAAGAACCAATATCCTCAAAAGCAGATAATTATTAAAGAGATAAGATCCTAAGATACCGAAGGAAGGACGTAGTCAAAGGCGCATGACTCAAATGTGTCTTGTATTTGGACGCTACCTCTAGAAAATATCGAACTTTGTTTTACATTATGCAGTACCTACATACTTCTAGAACAAGCCTTAAGTGTACGTAGGTATCATTATTTAAGTAGATGTAATCACTGCATAGGTACCTACATAATCACGCCTCTTTCCCGAAGGGGTAAGGGCTGAGATCACAGATCAACACTTGCTATGATCCTGAGATACAACCTTCGCCTCATTCACTACTTACTTATAAGCTTTTTGCGGTATTGCGCCGTAGAGCGTATATAGGGTCTTTCATTTTAAACTAACTATATTTAGGAGTTGGGTTCAACAAATAAATTAAAAAATATTTATGTTATGATTTTTTTTGTTTTGTTATGAAAATCTCGAGAAAATCGATAAAGACTATCTTTTTAATTGATTGTTGCTTCTTGTTTAACTTAGTCCATTCGAGCGTGCGACGTGATGTTGCTGCGCTGTGATTGGTCAACGTCTGTTCTCCTTGAAAATGTGGTGCAACATGTCATAAAAATCAATAAATTATACTTTTTGAAGTGAAAACTAAAATCGGCTTAGGAATTAAATTGATACGGTCAAACGTCTATTTACAACCGAAAAATGAAGCCCTGTCAGTTTGTGTAGTTTAAAATGAAAGACCCTGTATACTCAATTAAATTTATTCATAAAACTTACATAAATATTACAATTATTATAAATAATTTACCACCACATACACACTAGGCTAAGCCTGTATCGCGGCAGTTCGAGTAAATAATTATCATATTAAAGATAAAGATAAAGATGTTTTTATTTTTCTGTTAAAGAGTACAGTATCTTTGTAACATAAAACTAACCAAATTAATTATCTTAATGCTAACAGTGTTCAGTGTTTTTAAAGTTTAGATTGTTCAATTATTATTTTACAGGAAAGGTGTTACAAAAACGTATCCCCCGTGCTAGATTTAACTGTGTTACGGCAGGATACACTTCTACCTCATGAACATGATCTATTAAACACGAAAAAGAGCAAACATTGAATGAATGAAACGAATGAAACGAATGAAACGAATGAAACGAATGAAACGAATGAAATATTAAAACAAACTATCGTTAAAAATATATATATATATATAGTATGTAGGGACAAGGTTTTATTAAATAATTAATTAGTTATAGTTTGTAGGTATAGGCAATGATCTTTTAATTATTTTATACTAGATCAGTGGGTATAGGTACATATAGTAGGAAGATAGCAGTTATTATAACATTTTTATATATATATAATTTAAGATAGTAATAGTAACGAGTGTACAATATGCAGAGGAAAATATAATGCATAAGTATAAGTTATTTAATAATCGAGAATAGGTTTTCGGTGTCATTGTATTTTAATTCTTGCAAGAAATTATAAATCATTCTTGCACAAACAAACTTAGTTTTGTTTCTTATTGATATTACTTTGTTAATACGATTGTATAGTAATGGAGCTAAGAATGTCAGAAAACGTTACAGCGAGGGTTCCTTATTTATTTTATACTTACCTGTGATGCTCAAAGCATAAAGTTTGTAACTTTTACACTACCTAAAGCGTTGCTTTAGACCCCTCGCAAACTACAGACTTTCAATCGGCCGATAGTTGAGACAGGCTATACTTCTCCATACTAATTAACGAGCCGAAGTATATTCCGTCTCAACTATCGGCCGATAGAAAGTCTGTAGTATGCTAGGGGTCTTATAATCATTGATTATGCTAAATGGTGCGGCACTTAGGGTAGTGGAAAGTTTTAGGTACTTGGGGCATATTATCAATGAGGAACTAAAAGATGATTTGGATATAGAGAGGGAACGGAGAGCGTTGGCGGTTCGAGGAAACATGATCGCAAGAAGGTTTGCGCGCTGTTCGGTAGAAGTCAAAATAACCCTTTTCAAGGCGTACTGTCAATCCTTCTACTCGAGCAGTCTGTGGGTAAACCACACTCGTCGAGTCGCCAACACTTTACGCATACAATACAACAATATCTTCAGGATGCTGATGCGGCTGCCTCGCTGGTGCAGTGCTTCTGGCATGTTTGCTGAAGCCCGCACGGACGGCTTTCATGCGATTATTCGTAAGAAAGTCGCTTCCATAATACAGCGTACGCGAGCCAGCAGCAACGGCATCCTACAGATGATTGTCTCTAGACTGGATTGCCCAATACAACATAAGTGGATGCAGGTGGTAATGGGTCAATAAGTTAAGTCTCTTTGGTCTCTACAATTTTTATTTTATTTTTATAAGTATTAGTATTTAGACATTTTCATTGTATTTATGTTTTGATTCATGTATTTCTTTTTATTTTTGTATCCTTGACATGTATATTTAATTGAATTGTGTGTAACTATGGATTTAATATCTGAAATAAATAAATAATAATAAATAATAATAATAATAATAATCGTTTATTATTTGAAAAATCGAATAACATGGGAAACTGAAGAATTTTAGATGAGTAATATTATTTAAATAAAAAATCACATAATAATTGGTACATAAAATATATTTAGATTGTGTCGTGCATAGTGGGCATTATACAGGGGTTGTAAAAAGACTGCTAGCGAAAACTGAGGGGTTGCAATCAGACCATGATTCTAAACATATTTACCCAGGTCTTCACTTTCCGCTCTAGTCACATTATAACTCACGTATTATCTATATTTTTTATTAACTATCATTGCCATAGTGCAAAGGAGTGCGAATTTCCACATTTCTTTTCTACTTTAAGACATTTTTAACACCCTTGCTCGTAAAGCTGATGTAATTCCACCGGTTTTAAATATGTAAAGCGGGTCATAACAAACGCGTGTGTTATCAAAGCAAATAGTTATGTTATAGTCCATACAAATTCCATAACAGCATTATTTGCCATTTCAAATATGGAACTGATCGCCGCCGAGCTGGAGTCGTGCCTCCAGCTAGTGAGCAGCGCGCTGTTGCTATTCAAAGGAGAACTAATCGCCGCGCGGCGCCACTCAGTAGGCAGTCTGTTCAAATGGCGGGAAAGCAACAGTGTGCATTCACAGATTGACTTTATTTAAATGTTTTTTTTTTTCTGTTTCCTCGCAAATGTGTTAAAAAACGTCGTACGATATACGTGCGTATTGGTTATAACATGCTCGGCTCAATTACGCCCTCGCCTGCGGCTCGGGCTGAAATTCCGCCTCGCATGTTATAACCATCTTTACGCACTAATATCGTAATGTACTATAACGGAGCAATGTGAATAAAAAACACACGTAGCACTAATTCCATGCAGCGTTCATAAGGTTAAATATAGTGTAGGATTGCTGGAACAACTGAAATCAGAAACATTTCATAGCATTATTTATTTATTATCTGTTAAGTATTTAATTATTGGCTTGTTTTGTATTAATTTAGATTTGAATTGAATGAACCAATAGCAGATACTGCAACTTTTGCATATGTCCGTATCACGGCCAATCTACACATTCGCCGAACTATTATTTGCATAGAAGATGACAGGCGAATACAGGCGATGAGGCCTGGACCAGGAGTATTGAGAAGTAAGCCGAAGTATCTTCCGTCTCAACTATCGGCCGATAGAAAGTCTGCAGTCTGCGAGGGGTCTTAGAAGGAAAAATAATATCTTGATTCTTAAAATTATTGTCATACAGTATCGCTCCTGTTTGGATTTTAGACTTCATCATCTTCATAGACGCAAATGACCTAACGCTAAGCATCTCTGAAATTGATGATCACAATTTTGACAACATATTTTGTTATTATCATCACCATCGCAACCTCTTTACTAATGTGACCGCTACCATTGTACTTACATCAGTCAGTGCGTCCAAGCACAAAGTGCGGAATAAAGTACGAACAGCGACCGGTCGCAAGGCACGCTCTTGAATAATTCTGATTGTACTGCGGATGTCACGGTTGTATACCCTCTCCCAGCCACAAGAATACATCGCTAGCCTTACATCTTCTCCCTGGAAGGAAATCCACAGCTGATGTTAGATTAACTGTGACGAAAAGTTAAGAATAACTTAGTATAAGGTTTTTTTTTGTAATTTCATAACTTTTTAATATTTATCTCTCTCATTTGTTACCTATTTCTGTTCACTTGCTAAATGATGTACTTAACGGTGGAAACTTGATTGGTTTATGTGTTTTTATATGCTTTGTTATCATGTACTGTTTGAATCCAAAAAAAAAATGAGAATATCAAAGGGCTTTGGATGTGAGTTTTTTTTTCAACCTGTTCTGCCCGACTGCTTGACAAAGGTCTCCCGAATTATTTCTAACCATCTCTCTTTTTTGATAGGTTTCACCATCCACTATCAAAGGAGTCGAGGTCGTTTCCCCAGCGCTTTCTTGGCCGTCCGCGGCGTCGCCTCTTGCTAGGCTGCCAGGTTGTTAAAATGTTGGCCCATTTCTCGTTATGAATTAATAAAAATATTAGAGACATCCATCGCGGTGTTACCCGCGGTCCCTCGGGAAAACCTCACTTTCCCGGGATAAAATATATGTCTGATCCTATGATCATCAGGGATAATGTAGGATTCTAATGGTGAAAGAATTTATCAAATCGGTCCAGTAGTTTCCGAGCCTATTCAATTCAAACAAACAAACAAATCTGACCTCTTTATAATATTATTAGTATAGATGAACAAAACTTAAGGCCTTTTCATCGTTACTAAATGAAATAAACAGCGCAGACGCTGTGGCTTGGGACATTGCTTGAGATGGAAATCAGTACACTAAGAGAACAATGGTACATACCAATGGATCTTGGAGAATAGATCTTTGTTACCTTTTCCATGAGAAGATCTCCATAGTAACACGGCGAGCTACTTGACAGAACTCCTACTATGATGAACACAATGAACTCGACGCTCAGTTCTCCATGCTTCAGTGACTAGAAACAGTATTCTTTGGTTACTTTATAAGAATGGCTATCCTACTAAGATTATGGTCATATTAATATGTATTATAGTAATTGTGTGGGAGCAGAGAGCCGATTGTGATGAAATTTTTTGATAGAATATTTTCTGTTTCGATTCACTCAAAACTTTAATTCAATTTTTTACTCATTTGTGTACTTATCTATTTTTATAAAAGTGTATGGACATTTCTTAAAATTGTTTGGATGTTTTTAAAACAAGTTACCTCCATGAGCTCGTAACATGTAACTGGCAGGAGGATGGTCGTGGTTTTCAGGGTCAACTCGTAGGCTACCATGAAGCACAGCTTGATTTGTTCTACAAAACTGCCAACATAAAACCACACGGCTATTAAGTAGGTCCGTACGGTGGTCAATGTTTGTACTCAAAGTCAAAAAGCATTTGTTCAGTAGGTTCTGTTTTTTCACGACCAAATCCATAACGAAAAAACATGGTTTGAGACTTAGCCTTCTATTGTGATCCATCTTAAAACTAAAAATAGTCAACAACAAACAAAAGTGAGGTTCGTCAAAGTAAGTATAAGTGCTCGTAGAGTACAAATAACTAACGCCTGGCACACACATCACACACTTTTTGTAACAAAAAGTATAATTACACATACATACATAAAGTCACGCCTCTTTCCCAAAGGGGTAGGCAGAGACCACGGATCTCCAGTCGCTACGATCCTGACACACAACTTTCGCCTCATTCACTCTCATTACATTCTTCATACATGCTCGTCGGTTAAGGGTACTTTTGACCTGGCCCTTCTCCAAAATGTCGCCAATTTGATCCAAGAAGGTTCGCCTAGGTCTTCCCCTTCCAGCTGTCCCATGCACACTCGCCTCATACACTTGCTTTGTCAAACGACTGTCATCCATCCTCTCTACATGCCCAAACCATCTTAACATACCTTTCTCGATCCTCAACACTACATCTTCTTTCACTCCACACTGTTCCCTTATCACACTATTTCTCACTCTATCATTCAACGTTACCCCACACATACTACGCAACGCTCTCATTTCAACAGCATTCACTCTACTCTGATGTTTTTCTGCCACACCCAACTTTCACTTCCATACATCAATGTCGGTACCAACACTCCTCTATGAACTGCCAGTCGTGCCTTGTCGGACACTTTCCGGCTGCTCATAAAATCATGGAGAGCCCCATTCACTCGGTTTCCAGCATTCACTCTCCTTTCGATATCCTCATCGTACTTTCCATCTCTTGTAAACAATGTCCCCAGATACATAAACTCTTTCACTTGTTCCACTCTTTCATCGTCAATCAGAATATTGCATGCTGTCATACATTCATCTTTTTCAAAAACCATAATTTTCGTCTTGCTCACATTTACTTTCATTCCCTTTCGCTTAAAAGCTTCATGCATAACTGTTACCATCTCCTGCAACTCATTCTCCGACGACGCAAGTATAACCTGGTCATCGGCATAGAGAAGACATTTGACGAGTAACTCATTCATTCTTAAACCATTTGTACCATCTTTCAAATCTTTCAAGCAACTGTCCATGAATAGATTAAACAGCCACGGTGACGCTACACATCCCTGCCTAACGCCCTTTTGGATGTTAAACCAGTCAGTGTATGACCCATGTATCCTCACGCAAGCACTAGAATCCTCATAGAGAGATTTCAGAGCTCGAACGAGGTTGCTGTTCACTCCATACATCGACAGTACCGACCAAAGCTCATTCCTCATCACTTTATCATAGGCCTTTTCCAAATCCAATGAGTAGTAATTATACTCCATTATGAAAATGAAAAGTCTTATCAAATTTTTTGATTCCGACGGTAGGACAAGTAGGGTTCCGACAAGTAGGATTTCGTGGCCGAGCGGTTAGGCACTCCGGCTTTAGGAGGATCGTCTGATCGATGCGGGTTCGAATCCCGTCGGAATCCAAAATTTTGATAAGACTTTTCATTATCATAATGAAATATCAAGTGTGGATCAGCCCTATAAAAACAATTACAGAAATTTTAGTAATTATACTCTTTGTGTATATCAGTGAACTGATTTCCATAGTACAAGCTTTGTTTAGTTTGGGGCTAGATGGTGCTGTGTAAAATGTCCAGCATCATGTTAGTATTTTATAATCATTTACAGAGTAATAAATAAGCCTTTTTAATAAGATTGTTCTAAACATAAGTTTTAAATTTTCTAATCGGAATTTGCATGTCATTTTCTAGGAGTTTACTTTTTCTAATCTGAATTTAGGATTACACTTAGGTAGGTACTTAGTTTATTTTTATTGAACCAGGAATAAGGAAGCGCCTAATATAGAGCCTTGCGGTACACCCCTATCAATAAAATAGACTCGGAAAACCTTTCACCTCCTACCTCAACTTTCGGATTCTATTTGAAAGAAACGATTGGATAAGGTCAATAGCTAAATTTTTAATTGCGTAATTTTTTAATTTTGAAATTAAAGTCGCATGACATACGCAGTCGAACGTTTTTGACAAATCACTACTTTACAAAATAATATTAAAATTCTTCGAAGTCTGAATTGCTTTACAACAGCCATTACCAAAATAAATAAAATAATTATTATGTTAAAATTAATCAAGCTTCGTGTGCAGTTGGTCTATTGAAACACTTATGATTTCAGGCTTGATGATTTGCAAATAACTAGCGTTAACAATTGAAAATACCTACATGTCTCCAATCTCGTACTTACTCATAAATATCTTGCAGTTGTTTTACGATATTATTCAGTTTGAGTCTGATTTCTTCAACATCACCACCTTCGAACAGCTCTTCAATTCTAACCTTCACCACCTCCAGTTGACCACAAGCGTGAATCAAAAATATCGGACCAAGTGGTACAAAAGCGCAATACATCACTGATGAATAACTGGCGTACTCTAGAGTAATTAAGTATAAACTTAAGTATACCCACAGTATTTCCTTGTTCTTCTCGATAATGTCTGGGTATATTAGGGGATACATAGGGATTTTCCGTACTTCTTCCGTTGTTATCCAGTACCATGATATGAGCACTACATTTTTGACAGGAAACAACACTGCTCCTATAACCGTTATTAGCAGCCACTGTTTGCAAACCTTATTTCCTTGCAGCGCATAAGTTTTTATCACCTCTTGTTCTTTCTTTGGCAATGTTTTAGCTCTAACATAGTCTTGCTTTACCGCGTCCATTAACTGTTTCAATTGCTTCTGTTTCCATAACATGATGGAGTATTGGAAAGTGACTGAAATGAATACGACGGTTATGATGCCATTTTTGCACGTCTGAGAGAAATCTTTCTCTTTCAGGTTTATAAAACATATATTATGCATTACGATGATCCATAGCCCTGCATATTCTCCGTGAAGGAGAATAAACTTAACCAGCCATCTTAAATCTTTTTTAATGGTTGGATCTGATCCGTTTAATTTCATAGCAATTAAGGGGTACTTGAAAAGTTTTTCAAAATTTAGTTCCATTTTTGCATTTTCATTTCCTTCATTTAAGTTGAACAGAATGTGTCTTTTCTAGAGAATGCTCTGTTTTTTGATTTGTAGTCTTATTATAAAAGAATAATTTGATTAAAAGTTTTTATTTAATTAGGTAGATTACGGTAAGTAGATAGTTTAGTAAAACGTTTATGACTTCAAAGGCTGGATACGTTATTGTATAAAATCAAGCTAATCTAAATAAAAGCTAATAATTTAATTTCATGAAATTGCTCACGCTAGTTTAACTACGAGTATAGCAAGATTATTGATAAATAGTTCTGGGCGCGTTGTTTGACGTAGATTGCTGGATTTTGAGTTATAAGTTTTATCTGTTTTTTTCTTTTATAAATGAGATTATTTGGTAGGTTTGTACTAGTAGTAAATAACCGAATATGTACCGAATATGTTGTACTAGTAGTAAATAACCGAAAATAACATAAAAAACATTTTTGCGTTTTTCTTTTCGCTACACGTTTAGAATCACGGTCTGATTGCAACCCCTCAGTTTTCGGTAGTTGTCTTTTTACACCCTGTAGATAACGAACTACAATGGTTCCGTGAGAACAGTAGATCTTGCTTCCAAATATTTAAGGAAGAAAGTATAATTATGGAAAAATGTAGGCATTATCAAAATGTATGTTATTTATTTTATTTTATTCGAAAAACAAACAGTAGTACAAACTAAATTAATTATAACTTAACATACACATACATACATAAAGTCACGCCTCTTTCCCAAAGGGGTAGGCAGAGACCACGGATCTCCAGTCGCTACGATCCTGACACACAACTTTCGCCTCATTCACTCTCATTACATTCTTCATACATGCTCGTCGGTTTAGGGTACTTTTGACCTGGCCCTTCTCCAAAATGTCGCCAATTTGATCCAAGAAGGTTCGCCTCGGTCTTCCCCTTCCAGCTGTCCCATAACTTAAAATTACTAAAAACCAGTTATATGTTTTCGCGTATATAAAACTAAAAATGTTCGTTGACAGAAAAAAAAACAGTTGTGGGATACACAACATTAAGATGAAAAATACTTAATTTTATAACAGTGAGTCTAATCCAACAGTTGAGGCACCGATTCGAACCAATATTGCGCAAGAGCGCGCTTTAAAGTAGTAGGTTTAGTGTTGAAAAGGTCCAACATATTAAGAGCATAGTTCGATATTTTCTAAAGGGGTAGCGTCCAAATTAGCATAATGAAAATATTAGGTCAAATACTTAAGGTGCACGGTGCGATACGATTTAGCATCGCACGCCAATTTTCCCGTGTAAACAAAACAGCATAGCATATTAACAATACGATTGCCTCAAGTGGTCGTCTACACAGCGAGCTGCGGGAGCAAGCGCGGGCGTAGTATCAAACGTTCCTGTCCACACACACTACGCCTAGCGTTTCATATTATGTTTAATACTTCACTTGAAATCTCCTAAAATCTATCTATGAAATTATTATCCAAGCTACGAAATGAATAGTTTTATGGGTTCGTCAGGCACCAATCGTGTTTCTCTGCCTCTCAAGTTTTTGTTTAATTTAAAAATAAATATTTTTGATGAAACTACTTACTTATTTTGAGTTGAAGAACTTGTACCCATGTAGTTAGACCAGAGATACTCAACTTATTATCTCTCAAGAATGGCTGAACTACCACGTTCCTCCTTAACTGGGTTTAGGAGATAAATTAAGTTCGGTAAGTACTTATCAGAAAACAAAACAAGAGCACAAAGAACCAATAATTAAAGGCGCGATAGAAATTCTCTCAGATTAATTAATTGAAGTGAAAACTTATTTAGGCGCGTTCGGCAGTTTTGAGATGAGAAAAAATCTTAGATTTGCCTCGAAAACTCAGTGAAACCCAGTGTCGTGACTGCTCACCGACACTGGGTTATTTGTCAAGTTTAGAACCGTTCAAGTTTTCACTTCTGCCGGCACTCCTAGAGTGCCACTTTTTTATGTTATTTAAGTGGACGTCCAAATAAAGGTGCACGCCAATTTTCCCGTGTGAACTCATCGTATGCGATTTTACTAAGACAAATCGCATACGATGAGTTCACACGGGAAAATTGGCGTGCGATGCTAAATCGTATCGCATCGTGTAAATGCACCTTTATTTGGACGTCCACTTAAATAACATAAAAAAGTGGCACTCTAGGAGTGCCGGCAGAAGTGAAAACTTGAACGGTTCTAAACTTGACAAATAACCCAGTGTCGGTGAGCAGTCACGTGACTGGCACGTGACTTTTCGAGGCGAATCTAAGATTTTTTCTCATCTCAAAACTGCCGAACGCGCCTAAATAAGTTTTCACTTCAATTAATTAATCTGAGAGAATTTCTATCGCGCCTTTAATTATTGGTTCTTTGTGCTCTTGTTTTGTTTTCTGATAAGTACTTACCGAACTTATTTTACCTCCTAAACCCAGTTAAGGAGGAACGTGGTAGTTCAGCCATTCTTGAGAGATAATAAGTATCTCTGGTCTAACTACATGGGTACAAGTTCTTCAACTCAAAATAAGTAAGTAGTTTCATCAAAAATATTTATTTTTAAATTAAACAAGAACTTGAGTGGCAAATACGATTGGTGCCTGACGAACCCATAAAACTATTCATTTCGTAGCTTGGATAATAATTTCATAGATAGATTTCAGGAGATTTCAAGTGAAGTATTAAACATAATATGAAACGCTAGGCGTAGTGTGTGTGGACAGGAACGTTTGATACTACGCCCGCGCTTGCTCCCGCAGCTCGCTGTGTAGACGACCACTTGAGGCAATCGTATTGTTAATATGCTATGCTGTTTTGTTTACCTCTAAAACTTCATAGCACGTGACAGGCAAGAGAATGGCTGAAGTTTTCAGTGTCATCTCGAAGGCTATTGTAAAGCATTCTTTGAGTGTTTTTACAAAACTAGAAACATTAAATATATATAAAAATCATAGATTTTCAGCAAGTGACTTTTAAAAGTATAAATGTCCTTGTTTAACTAGAGTTATTGCTTATACTTACTCGTAAATATACTTCAGCTGCCTCACAATACCATCCAATTTCTGCCTCGTCTCCTCAAGATCATCACTATGAAAGAGCTTTTCAATCCTAACCTTCACTACCTCCAGTAGCCCACACGCATGGAGCATCAACGTAGGTCCTAATGGTACAAAGGCACAATACATCACTGATGAATAACACGCATACTCAACAATAACTACAAAAGTGATGCAGAAGACTACAACACTATCTTTATTGTTCTCGATAAAAGGCGGGTATACCAGATCATACATGGGGATTTTAAGGAACTCGCCTGTAGTTACCCAATACCATGTATTGGTTACAATACATGGTATTGACGACCTCTGTGGCGCAGTGGGTGAAAGCCCGCTTGGGACGCAGAAGGTTGCGGGTTCGATCCCCGCCGCGGGATAAATGTTTGTATGATCTGCAAATATTTATCTCGGGTCTGGGTGTTTCTATGTATAATATGTATGTATTTACAAACAAAAAGTATTTAAGTAGTATATCAGTTATCTGGTTCCCATAGCTTTGCTTAGTTTGGGGCTAGATGATGCTGTGTGAAATGTCCAGCATTATTTATTAATGTTTTTGATGGGAAACAACGCTGTGCCCACTCCAGGTATCACCAGCCACTGCTTACAGACATGACGACCCATATGCGCATATTGATGTATAATCTCTTGTTCCTCCATCGGCTGTGATTTAGCTAAAACATAATCTCTTTTCACGGTATCTATAAGCAATTTCATGTAGGTACTTTTGTTTCCATAGCATTACTGAGTATTGGAAAGTTATTGCAATGAATACGACGACTAGGACGCCATTTTTGCAAGTCTGAGAGAAATTGTTTGCTTTGAGATTCACGAAAATTATGTTATACACGGCGATGAGGAATAAACAAGTGAACACTCCGTGGAATATGAGGAATTGGGTGAACCACCTCTCATTGGGTGTCTCTTTTAATGTTGGGGTGTGATCCATTTAGGCGCATTGCGAATAAGGAGATTCTGAAAACCTTTTCAAAGTCTAGCTCCATGTCTCCTCGGCTTCATTTTGACGAAAGATACGATCTAGTTACAGAACCGTTGTTGCTAAGTTGCAGTTATTTTTAACCCTGAAAATGACCTGAAAATACTGAATATTTTTAATGTGAACCCTCTATATACGAGTATTACACTATATTGAGAAACGAAAAGTCTTATCAAAATTTTTCGATTCCGACGGGATTCGTCCGTAACGATCAGACGATCCTAAAGCCGGAGTGCCTTACCGCTCGGCCACGGAACCATAATCGTCGCAATGGAAAAAATTGACTCTTTATCGGCTAGGCACCGGTAATCGGAATCGAAAAATTATGATAAGACTTACATTTCTCAATGAAATACCTAAGTGTGGTTTAACACTATAATAATTTTTTTTATTATACTTTATTATTTCACCCATGATAATATCTAAGCATTGATAGGTTACATTAAACTAATAAAAGGTAGAATGGACTGGACATGAAGCATAAGTCTTTATTCATTTTAAACATACGCTAATAAAATTAAACATCCCTTCCTATTAATCATATAATAACAGGAAATTGTTCTGAAATTAATTCAAAACTTCAAAGCAATATATGTTTAATATATTTTTCCTGGAAAAAATTAACCACTTTATTATATAAGTAATTTAACAAATACTTATTGATTTTAGTTTTTAACATTATTTTAATTCCAGGCAGTGACTACTAATCGAATATACAATTCATAAGGTTGAATATTTTGTATGCTTGCTGGAACAGCTGTAAATAGAAAAAAATTACATAATATTAGGTCTCCTAATAAAATAATGGGCATCATTCATAGGTAGACATAGACACATTATTATGTAGTATTCATTTATGATGAGAGCCTTGGACGAGCTAGCTTTTCTTAGGGCTTATTTTTCTTCCAAATCTTTAGGCCTCAAATAAACCCTTGAAGTCAGAAATCGTGGTGGGAAAGCATCCGAATATTCATCAAACGAACGAAAAAAACGGCAGCAGGGCAGTTTTAAATACTTATTTGGCAGCATTGTAGAAATTAGGTAGCATTCTATAGGTACGTGAGATGAGGTTGCAATCCCATTGCCGTCTAGTACTACAGCCGTTGAGTATAGAATATTTTGCTCCTTGACATTGTAAGACCCCTCGCAGAGGGCTATACTTCTCCATACTTATTGTAGTGATCACAATCACACACAAAAGGAATTCTCTATAGGATTTCACTGGCTCACTATTACACCGAGATCCGGGCGCATACCACATCCAACCCGCACCGCGTCTAACGCCGGACGGTCCGTTGAGTGGTACGCCCTCTACTGGTGTACATGAGACAATGTATCTATCTATACAAACACTACACTTATTACGAGCCGAAGTATATTCCGTCTCATTTAACGGCCGATAGAAAGTATGTTGTCTGCGAGGTGTCTAACTGTTATCATTTAGTAAAGATAGAAAGGCCGAAATAAGTCCTTACATCAGTGAGTGATTCCAGACTCATAGTCCGAAACAAAGTCTGTATTCCTGTAGGGCGTAGTGCTCTTTGGAGGACTATCCTCACGGTGTTCCGAATGCTCTGGTCTGGTACCTTCTCCCAGCCACAAGAGTACATTGCTAGCCTCACGTTTTCTCCCTGAAAATAATAAAATAATAATAATAATAAATAAATAGCGCTGGACTTTTCACACAGCATCATAATAATAGTTTGATAAATTAAGATTGATACGCGGGGTATTGACATCACGTGACCACGCGCATTAATCAACCATCATTGCTTGAGAAATCTATCTCGAACCTTCGAGAGCTTTAAGATTAATCAATTCAAGTGTGCGTGGTGTGGTCTAGGTTTTTGTTATTGTCCCGCGTATTAACCTGTATTAAACAAACAGCATCTGCATTAATGATAACTATATAGTGATCAAATATATGTATAACATCTTGTTGATACTGTTGTGAATCTGTTAAATTTTTACCTTTTCCATGAGTAGATCACTGTAGAAACATGGAGAGCTACTAAACAATATACCTCCGATGATGAATACTATGAACTCCAAACTCAGTTCTCCGTGTTTTAAGGACTGAAAAGAGACAGAAACACCACCACAGGCACTGAAAAATGTCTTAAACTAGGGCTAGGTGATTAGGTATACAATATTTCAGGGGCAATAAACACGGTTTGGGGCCCAAATTCAAAATGAAACAGCCCATTAATTGTAGAGCCATAAACTATCAGACATGATGTACCACGGGCAAAAAAATATATTCCCTCAGTTGCAAATGAGGTTTTTTTTATAATTTTGTATTCCGAAGCATCATGGAACCTAGTGTAAATAAGGTTAATGAGGCACAAGGTTCATTTACCTCTATCACCTCGTAGCTAGTCACCGGTAACATGATCATAGTTGTTTTCATAGTCAACTCGTAAGCAACCCTGAAGCTGATCTGGATTCTTCCTACAAACCTGTCAACATAAATAGGTAGAAAAGTCTTCTAGTCTTGAACTCATCTGCAGACCTGTTTCGCCATGGAAATGGAATCTTGTGTTTTAGAAGTGGCTATTCAATTCACCATTGTCCAATAGTACCAAAATTCTATAAATACTTAGAATACCGACTACTCCCAAAGTATGAATTCTCAAAGATCTAGATTCTTTGAACATAATATCTCAGGCCATTCGATTGAAGATGTCTAAGTGAGATGTTACTACTTGTAGCGACCTCTATCCGATATCATCACCAACTAGCAAACTAGCTAAAGAGTACCTACGTCGGAGCTTATACCAATTGATGGCGCTGGGATCACAGATTAGCGAATTCGATGTTTTCTAGCACATCTAACCTATATACTCGTAGAACTATCCAACATCAATTGTCGGCCAATAGGCCTCAGGTAAGTGGACCAGATGGGTCGGCCTGGTGAGGTGAGCTCTACCTCTTTGGAGTAAATTGGGGGAAATACCGTATAGAATACTAGAAAAAGAACGTACTCGTAAATGATCTGCAACTGCTTCACAATATCCTTCAATTTCTGTCCGACTTTCTCGAGATCATCGTCATCGAAGAGAGAGTCTATCCTACCCCTCACAATATCCAACTGCCCACAAGCATGCAGCATGGTGATAGGACCGATAGGAACAAACGCGCAATACATTACTGATGAATACGTCCCATAGACCAGAAACGCAATGTACATTAATATAAACACCGTTAAATGATCCTTTTTCTCTTCCATTATTGCTGGATAGACCAGATCATACATAGGTATCAGATATATTTTGCCTTCAACAACCCAGTAGAATATAATCAAAGCGATACTCTTGACGGGGAACAGACCAGTTCCGATAGATGATATAGCAAGCCACTGCTTACAGACATGCTGTCCTTGTAGAGCGAAATCACGTATGATTTTCTGTTCACTCATTGGTAGTGACTTAGCCAGAACATAGTCTGATTTCATGGCATCCATCAACACCTTCAAATGCTCCTGTTTCCACACCATAATACCGTATTGAAAAGAGATTACCATATACACGACGCCGAGTATACCATTCTTGCAGATCTTGGGATAATTATTTTCTTTTAAATTCACGAAAATAACATTGTAAACTAATAAGACGAATACAGTAGTATAGAAACCGTGGATTAAAAGAAATTGGATCAGCCATTTTGTGTCCCGTTTAATAGCAGGATCGGATCGGTTGAAACGCATCGCGCGTAAAGTGATTTTGAAAAATTCTTCGTAATCTAACTCCATTTTAGACTGTTTTCGACTTGCGACTGTAAGAATTATGTCTTCAACTGCCTTTTAAGCTTTAGTAAAAAAGCCCTCTATTTAAGGGCCAGCGTCAAAATGAACTAAAATCACGGCAATTTGAATGACATACAGAACATTTTTTTTAATCAACCTATGTCGTCCCTGGGCAAAGGTCTCCCCCAAACACTTCCAACGGTCTCTATCCGCCGCCACGTTCCACCAATCTGTCTCGAAGGCCTCGATATCATCTCGCCAACGTTTCCGAGGGTGACCTCTACGCCGCCGTCCTTCTGGCATCCACGGCGTAACTATGTTGGCCCATTTTTCCCGGTCCATCCGGACTAATGTTAATGATGGATGTAATGTTTGTATGATCTGCAAATATTTATCTCGGGTCTGGGTGTTTCTATGTATAATATGTATGTATTTACAAACAAAATGTATATAAGTAGTATATCAGTTATCTGGTTCCCATAGTACAAGCTTTGCTTAGTTTGGGGCTAGATGATGCTGTGTGAAATGTCCAGCATTTTTTTTTTTTTTTTTAATACTGGACATAGTAAAAATTATACTTACTATGGAGTGGATTGTCCGCACTTGGTTAGCACCAAAAGAGTCAAACAAAATGTTCTATAGCTAGGAGATATTTTAGTATAGAACGACGACCTCTGTGGCGCAGTGGGTGGAAGTCCGCTTGAGACGCAAAAGGTTGCGGGTTCGATCCCTGCTGCGGGATAAATGTTTGTATGATCTGCAAATATTTATCTCGGGTCTGGGTGTTTCTATGTATAATATGTATGTATTTACAAACAAAGAGTATATAAGTAGTATATCAGTTATCTGGTTCCCATAGTACAAGCTTTGCTTAGTTTGGGGCTAGATGATGCTGTGTGAAATGTCCAGCATTATTTATTTATTTATTTAATTAAACTGTTTGGTTAAGCTCTATTGTAATTGTTGAATATGTAGTTTACTAAATGCGGGATAGATGTAATGGCGACAGGAACAGTGTGCGATCCACATAAATGATGATGAATTTACTAAGGTTTAAGGTTCAAGAAAATTAATGTCAAAAAAAGACAAAGTCACTTACATGAGAACACTTATTTAGTTACTAAGTACATTTTTTATATAATTTTTTTGTTAAAATAAGATAATTTTGCAAGGAAAAGTGTGTAAAACAAATATTCACCTTAAGCCGGCAAGACTTGTGCATAATTTTCTTCCTGTAATTATGCTTTCTTCTAATTTAAGTTGAAAACCTATTTATTTTGCAGTTCATACATATATAATTTGAGGAACTTACTTCAAAGAAGCATAATGCAGAAAATTTAGTTATTCCTAAAGAAATTATGGGCGAAGCTTTAGAACTAGCATCAAGCATGGTTTGTTTACACTTATCTAGTAGAGAGAGGATAGTGTACTAAACAGTTTGCTACTACAAATTATGGTATTTCATTTGTATTGAAATACAAATTTAAATGACAGAACATAGTAAAATGATACATATAACCTCTGACCTCTGTGACCTCTGTGGCGCAGTGGGTGAAAGCCCGCTTGAGACGCAAAAGGTTGCGGGTTCGATCCCCGCCGCGGGATAAATGTCTGTATGATCTGCAAATATTTATCTCGGGTCTGGGTGTTTCTATGTATAATATGTATGTATTTACGAACAAAAAGTATATATCAGTTATCTGGTTCCCATAGTACAAGCTATGCTTAGTTTGGGGCTAGATGATGCTGTGTGAAATTGTCCAGCATTATTTATTTATTTATCTATAACATGACCTTTTGTATTGCTCTGTATTTCCCACAGAGGTATTTCCCGAAAAGTATACAGGGGTCTTCAAATCAAGAGTAAATAGCTTCCTTCTGGGAAAGCATGCTTCATCTAAGACCTCACTACTGCTTAACATCAGGCAGAGTGAGGTCAAATGCTGACTTATTAAATAAAAAAAACTGCTGATATTTTTTCCGAGTCTCAATATTTGTATTAACATGGTAGACGTAGTTTTTCACACAAATTAAATGACTATTTTGTGTTATTCAATCCACCAACTTGCGAGATTTTATAAAAATTCATAAAAGCTTTGAATGAGAAAATGGATCAGGTTCGTAGCGAGTAGAAATCTGTGGTATCTAAATAAAAAATATGTTGTATTTTTCAGAATCTTTGGCGTATAATTACCGCAAACTTCCGACATAGTTCCTATTAAAACCGAGCGTTTACGAATTTTCATTATTACGATATGCACGACGATTTATTTTTAGCGGGAACCGACATTTCTGAGCGATCCGAAGTTACATATATTTCAGCTACTACTACTAAAGTAGGCGGTACGATAAGTCGCTCCCTCAGGATTTTGGCCTGCAAGTGATTTTTGTGATAAAACCTTTTAGGTAAGTGCAAGTGGCCAGTGTGATCATAAGATTTATTTTTAAATAAGTCGTTGTGTGCTTTTAAATTTGGAATGTGACTTTTCAAATTCATGATTCGAAATTTGAATGAAAGTGTTCATTGGTTTTTAACAAGAATTTTATCAGTTCATGTCATTTTATCTTTCTTAAAAAACGTTAATTTTAATCACAACAAAATTATTTTATTGTCTTATTAATATGGAAGGAATAACACGTTGATTGTAAGACTCAGTAAATCTTGTTTTTATTTAAAACTCTGGGTTTATATTTAACAATCATGAAATGAATTCAAAAACTAGGTAATTTGTATTGGCAGCACTTAAAGCTTTTTGATAGAGCTTTCCTTTATTCATTGTTGAATTTGAAAATAACCCTAAAACAGTTTGCCATTCTTTGAATTCTGAATGAATAATAAATTGATTTAATCAATATGCTAATGTAAAGAGGGATTATTTCCATTGTCAACTTGTCATTGTCAGTAATTAAACCGACAACCCGACAACAGTTGCTGTCAAATGAACCGGAAAATATCACGGAAAATAAATGAAAGTAAATTGCAAAATGGCGGGATAACTGTCAAATTAACATAGCTCGATGACATTGTACGTCAGCAACCACTAAAAAGAAATGAAAAATTACAATTAATTTCATTACCTTGTCACCAGCGTCTAGGCTTAGAATAAAACGTACATCTGTCTGTATAAACAAAAACGAATGACTAATGTGTTGCTAAGCCTACAACTCGAGCACGGTTGGACCCCTCGCAGACTATAATAGACATTCTATCGGCCGATAGTTGAGACGGAATATACTTCGCCTCGTAATGAGTATGGAGAAGTATAGCCCGTCTCAACTATCGGCCGATTGAAAGTTTGTTAAAGTCTGCGAGGGGTCTAAGGTGTGGCGATAATTCGATAACTTTCCTGGAAAATTCGTTAATTAAGATAACTGAAATGCTTTCTATGGTTTTTTAACTTTACTAAATGACGTTCCATTTCTTTAAATTCAATGTGACTCTACATTTACGTCAATCGCAAAAAAGATTGCGGTATTTTTAATTACAAAACTTTTGATCTGTGAAAGACTTCAATCTAAACTTACACGCGTAAATCTGAGAAAACGACCTTGAACGCCCGCGGGAAACCTTTCTGTAACCTGAATTGACCTAGAACCTTGAACTTTAGCCTCGCACGGCCTCGTGTAGCCCTCTTTTAGCCTTCAGTGGCCGAGAAAGCCCTGGAAAGACCTTGTACGGAGAGAACGTGAACTTTTGTCCTTGCCCAAGGACGCAAACGCGGAAGGCCGCGATCTCAGGGGTCGATTCAGGGGTCGCGGCCTTGGTCCGGGAATACTTGGGGGTTGACCTTGTCCCTTTGGCCCTGATATCACTGCCAATATCACTAGGTCACTTTTTCTTCAATGTATTTATAATAAAACACCACCTGTTGTAACAAAATTTTATGGGAGACGTGTTTCATACACATATTTTTACGAGTTGCACTGCTTGAATTCAGTTTTTGTTGAGGTAATACTCTACTTTCTAAATATTTTCGTTTGCAGCAAATTAAAAGAACTATGCAATAATTTGGGTTTTTTTTTGGTATGTCCGAAACCTCAAAGCAATTGATTTATCATAGCTTTCGCTCTCGAGGTCCAATATTTTTTAATAGCCTAAGGGTAAGCTACTTCAGGCTAACCTCTAAGTATTCGAAGTTAGTCCACTGATTAATGCATGGTCGAAATATAAACATGGAACTCATAAATTTTTTGATTTATATTACTGAAGTATTGATTTAGATATGTGGAAACATATATTTTTACGATCCTTCATATAAAACGGATGCGTGTTATTTTGGCAATAAAATTGAGATTCCTAAGATCCAGATGTATCCATTCAACATTTGTTTGCTCACTGTCAGACTATCTGGCTCCAGACTTAGCACAATTCTTTACCGTCAATTTTATAGGTACAGTAATCTATTATAAAAATATTTTGCAAAAAAGAAACGTATCCATCCAAAAACGACTTATTATAAAAAATATAGCCCTTACAGGGGTCTTCAAATCAAGAGTAAATAGGTTCATTCTTTGCATCAGGCAGAGTGCTGACCTATTTAATAAAAAAACGAAGTTTTCACAGCTGAAGTGTGGTTTTATGAATGATAGACATACAGACTAAAAAAGCTCAAACAAAACTAGTACCTGCTGCCCTTTAGTTTTTTGAATGAATTTCATTGGACTTATAATGATACTTATTTGATAATAATTGGGATAATGTAGGATTATATTGGTGAAATAATTTTTCAAATCGGTCGAGTAGTTTCGGAGCCTATTAATTTCAAACAAGCAAACAAACAAATCTTTCCTCTTTATAATATTAGTATAGATGACATTTTATTTAAATCTAGTTTCTTATTTATTTCGCTGACTGTACCTACCAATCGGTAAACATTACCAGATTGCATAAATTATTGAGAATGTTAGAGCTATTGAAATGATAAAATTGAATTGTACAGTGAGCATTACTGTAAAGTGAGATAAATGTCTTTTTTGCACTGAAAATAACAAATGTTTCTATTGCTCACAGTTTTTTTCAGTTTTGAACATTATACGCATAAATTTTGATGTTTTGTTTTGTGATTTTGAAGTTCTAAAAATAGTACCTACTTAACTCACGACATTCATAGGTAATATTCAGGTAGTGATAAAGTGATCCTTGATAACGAAAAGAGATAAATATTGTTTGTTTAGTTTCTCAGACTATAGACCTATTTCAAGGGCCAGGATCGTGAATTCGTGATTGAAACTCTGAAAGAATAGCTCTTTTTAAAGTACAATTTAGGGGTCTTCAAATCAAGAGTAAATAGGTTCCTTCTAGGTAAGCATGCTCCATCTTAGACCTCACTACTGCTTAACATCAGGCAGAGTGAGGTCAAATGCTGATCTATTTAATTAAAAAAAAAAAAAAAAAAAAAAGATAAAAAAAACCACAGATGAAATAAAGTTATTGCAAGTATTTACAAGCTTGGCTTAAGCCTCACCTAATTGGCGTCTTGCGTCGGGCGTCTTCCTATTCCATTCAAATATCATACGAAATGCATGAAAATAAAGCACTAGACGCCAGGTGGGGCTTGCGCCTTAGAGGCGCCTAAAAGTACAAAACCAAAAGATTTTAAAGTTCAGACAAAACATCTTGATCAAAGTCCCACACACGTCGCAAAACTCTAGCAGAACGAAACATCATTGGGTTTAACAATTAAAACTATCGCCATTGTCCGAGTGATGATGATGTGTCTGTCAATCTCGCACGAAGTGTGGCATCGCGCCAACACCTGTCACCGCCAATCAGAGCTGGATGAGAACTAGGGATGGCACATGTGTAAAATGTTGATGAACTATGGTGATATTTTCCGCGGTGTTTTCGAAGTGATACCAGCTTCGTTACACTGTGTAACCCTCGGGGATAGTTCATTTTTCCTGGATTGAATTTCAGACTATATAATCTATCCCTGTGCCTTCACCCAACTCGATTTAGAAGTTTTGGTGTGAAAGATGTTATTGATATTTATTAATAAGCACCTACCACAACAGTTGGGTATTTAAATAGTATCCCCTTCAAACCTTAGTGGTTTTTTGGTGCTATAGATATCTAAGTTTATATTTTGTTAAATTTCATTCGATAAATAAAAAAAAAAAAAAATGTATTAAATATAAAATGAAAGAGTGGAACAAGTGAAAGAGTTTGTGTATCTGGGGACATTGTTTACAAGAGATGGGAAGTACGATGAGGATATCGAAAGGAGAGTGAATGCTGGAAACCGAGTGAATGGGGCTCTCCATGATTTTATGAGCAGCCGGAAAGTGTCCAACAAGGCACGACTGGCAGTTCATAGAGGAGTGTTGGTACCGACATTGATGTATGGAAGTGAAAGTTGGGTGTGGCAGCAAAAACATCAGAGTAGAGTGAATGCTGTTGAAATGAGAGCGTTGCGTAGTATGTGTGGGGTAACGTTGAATGATAGAGTGAGAAATAGTGTGATAAGGGAACAGTGTGGAGTGAAAGAAGATGTAGTGTTGAGGATCGAGAAAGGTATGTTAAGATGGTTTGGGCATGTAGAGAGGATGGATGACAATCGTTTGACAAAGCAAGTGTATGAGGCGAGTGTGTATGGGGCAGCTGGAAGGGGAAGACCTAGGCGAACCTTCTTGGATCAAATTGGCGACATTTTGGAGAAGGGCCAGGTCAAAAGTACCCTAAACCGACGAGCATGTATGAAGAATGTAATGAGAGTGAATGAGGCGAAAGTTGTGTGTCAGGATCGTAGTGACTGGAGATCCGTGGTCTCTGCCTACCCCTTTGGGAAAGAGGCGTGACTTTATGTATGTATGTATGTATGTATTAAATATACCGAATCCATACTAATATTATAAGTGAAAGTAACTCGGTCTGTGTGTCTGTTTGTTACCTTTTCACGCCCTAACCACTGAACAGATTAAGCTGAACTTTGGCTTATATAAAAGTTGTATGCCAGGGAAGGACATACTTTTTATCCCGAACAAATTAAGTTGTCTTCAGGGATCGCGGGTTACACAGCGGGAGCGCAGCTAATCTAATATAAAAGGAGGTTGAGTTTATGTGTTTGTATGTCAGATAATTACCATAATTAGGTACTTATTCTTATCGCGCGCTGTAATACTTTTAATAATATATCTTTTTTTTTGAAGCAATCACCTAGCCGTTTATCCTGCATTTTGATTCAACAACCCTAGCAAGGAATCATTACGAAATTGCGTTAAATTCTGATGCATCCTTTCAACAAAGGATGTTTGCAGCATTGAAGAAATCAACGGCCTGCGTTTTCTGACACATTTAATAGTGCCAGAATTTGATCAAACTATGGAATTCGATATATGTTTTTCTTGTCTCTCTGCGAAACAAATTCTACCAAGGTTCTTAAAGAGGTCAAGGCTATCCAGCCTTACCATGCCCTATCTTTACAGTAGAATAGAGTAGGTAGTAGCAATGGTCGTTGCAGTAGGTGAGGTGAACCTTGAATATCAGTATAAGTATATCTACCTAGGTACTATCACCAAAAAATGTGCTTAACCACCTTTTTTTTGTGATGCGACTATCAGCTACCTCCGCCTTGCTAGCTTTTGAACTCCAATAGTACAGAAGTATTGCGGGGCTCTTTCAATAAGTTTTTTTGACCACTGACGGCGACAATTTTGTCAATAGTACCTACTATCATTATGA
Source organism: Epirrhoe alternata (assembly GCA_963565295.1). Classification (NCBI taxonomy): domain Eukaryota; kingdom Metazoa; phylum Arthropoda; class Insecta; order Lepidoptera; family Geometridae; genus Epirrhoe; species Epirrhoe alternata. Next base: position 1,915,077 of record OY751400.1, read on the forward strand.
ATGTCGAATTTATGGGGATGGATGTTTGGATGTTTGATAGGCATAACTACTGAGTGAATTTAGATGGGCACAAAGATAGTCTAGAAAAAGAACACGTTCGCTACTTTTTTAAAAGAAAAAGTACTTATATTTATTTATAGTTGATGGATTTAGTGAATAAAAGACGATAATAAATGTGATAACTTCGAGGCGATATATTGCGAGTTCAAACATGGAGCAAGAAGTAACAAGTAAACAGTTTTGACAAGTAGGATTGAAACAAACTTCTACAATCAGTCAAATATGACAGCTTACATTGACATACTACAAATAGCATCACAGACAATGTACCTAAGCTTTTCTATGAGTCTATTACCTAAGAAGGCGCCAAATTCAAATATTACAACACTCTGACCGAATTTAAGCCTTCGTACTACCATTACATAATGTTAACATTAAATTATTACATTAGCAAATATCTACCAAAATAAGCTATCTCTATCAGTATACAAAGCTATGAATATAAATCTTAATTTTAAATGTATACAAACCAGTTTAAAATTACACCAAGCAATGTACACTAAATCTTATTTTTTCTATTTTACACACACCAAGTTTTTCTCTTAAATAATTAAATCTATCTTTAGACAAAGCTTTTGTAAATATATCAGCATTTTGTTCATTAGTACAAATATACTTTAAATCAATTTGTTTGTTTACATATTTTTCTTTTATGAAATTATATCTGACTTCAATATGTTTACATCTTTTATGATAATCTACATTTTTAATCACACAAATTGCACTTTGATTATCAATATTCAAACAAATAGAGTCCTGATTATATTCACCAATGTCTTTCAATAGCTGTTGAATCCACATAGCCTCCTTGGTTGCAGCACACGCAGCCATAAACTCCGCCTCGGTGGTGGACAAGGCAACACTTGCTTGCCTCTGACTAGCCCATGTCACAGCTGCTCCATTCTTCATGAACACGTACCCAGTCGTTGAGCGCCTTGTACTGGTGTCATTGGCGGAGTCTGCATCACTGTATCCTTCCACCTGTTCCTGACCTGTGCTCGAATACCTCAGCCCATAGTCCTTGGTTTCTTTCAAGTACTTCATGATCTTATTTACGACCGCATAGTGAGTGTGATCGTAGCAGTTGAGGTAGCGACTGACCAGGCTCACTCCAAACATGATATCTGGCCTGCTGACGATGGCCAGGTGCATCAGAGAACCAACAGCTTCCCGGTATGGGATACTTTTGTCCTCCGGCAGCTCACCCTTCACCAACTTCGTATGTGGGTCAACTGGAATTTGATTTGAATTAGCATTACATAAATCAAATTTTACAAGTACCTGTTCAATATACTTTTCTTGATGAACAAATAAATTCCCATTTGTCCTTTCTATTTGTACTCCTACAAAATTATGTGGTTCACATAATTTAATCTCAAAATCTTCTTTCAGACCTTTTATGATATTGTTCAAAATGGTAACATCATCTGAAATCAAAAGTCCATCATCAACATATAGTAGCAAGTATATTTTCTTCTCTTTTATCCATGCAGTATATACACATCTGTCCGCATGACTGTTGACAAAACCATATTGTTTCAGCGTCGAGTCAAATTTGTGATTCCAGCATCGTGGGGATTGTTTCAGCCCATATAATGACCTGTTCAGCTTACAAACATAATTTTTAGGAACTTCCAGCCCTTCTGGTGGTTTCATGTAAATGTTTTCTTGAATGTCACCATACAAAAATGCAGTTTTGACATCGAATTGCACCATTTTTAGGTTATGTTGAGCTACTTCTGAGAGAACTATACGAATTGAATCGTATCTTACTGTGGGAGAGAACGTCTCATTGTAATCTATACCCTTTTTCTGAGCACAGCCTTTGGCGCAGAGTCTGGCTTTGTATAGAGTACCGGATGTTTGTTCTTTTGTGCGAAATACCCATTTACATCCAATTATTTTTGTTTCCGGTGGTTTCTCGACCAGCTCCCATGTTTTGTTCTTCTCATGTGCTTTTAGCTCTTCTTTAATTGACTGTAACCATTCATTTGCTTCTGGTGAGCGAACTGCTTCTTCATAAGTATCTGGAATCAAAACTGTGTCCACATATGAACAATAATATGACTCCTCGGATTCATTCTTCTTTATTCTTTTTGACCTTGTGGTAACATTTGGGTGGGGTTCTTCTGACCTTTTGTAAGGTGAATCATTGTCTGAATAAAATGTTTCATCAGCTGAATCACTCTCCGAGTGACCGACTCTTTTATTTTCTTCAACGATTGCTTCTGCTTTTATTTCATTTTCTGTTTCTGTTAAGGGCAACGTTGCAAAGTTCCTTTTGATGGAACTTTCAAGAAAGACTACATCTCTACTTTTAGTAGCCGTTCTTGTTCTTGGGTCTATGACTTTGTATCCCTTGGTATTCTCGCAATAGCCAATAAAAATCATTTCTCGTGCTTTGGAATCCCATTTCTTAGACTTTTCTCTTGGGACATGCATCATTGCTTTACATCCAAAGATTTTTAAATGACTTACATCTGGCTTCTTGCCGGACCACATTTCCTCGGCAGTTGCAAAATTCAAAGTTCGTGTCGGTGAGCGGTTCATTAAGTATGTTGCTGTCGACACCGCTTCAGCCCAGTACTGCTTCTGTAAATTAGCATTTATAAGCATACATCGAGCTTTCTCAACTAATGTGCGATTAGCACGCTCTGCCAACCCATTTTGCTCTGGAGTATATGGGTTTGTGGTTTGATGTGAGATACCTGAGTCTTTCAGAATGTTTGAAAAATTATTACTTGTATATTCAGTTCCATTATCGGAGCGGAAAACTTTAATCTTTAAGTTTAACTGGTTTTCTACATTTGCTTTGAACTCTTTAAATTTTTCAATCATTTCAGACTTATTTTTCATGAAGTAAATAAATACCTTCCTTGAGTAGTCATCAATAAAGGTGACAAAATACTTAGCCCCTCCTATTGACTTTACTTCCATGGGACCACATATATCAGAATGTACTATCTGAAGTAGTCCGTCAGCCCTTGATCCTTCTGCTGGAAACTTCTGTCTGGTTTGCTTCCCTTCGAGGCATGATACACATATCATTTTGTCCACGTTATCATTCAGTTTTATACCTTCAGCACAGCCGGGAAGTTTCTTCAGATCTGAGAAGTTCAGATGGCCCATTCTTTGGTGCCATAAATAAGAATCATTTTCGTTCATCTCTGATATGTATGCCACACCGCTTGTGGTGTTAAGCCTGTACATATTGTTACTGAGTTTGGCTGTAGCCACAATTTTCTTTTCCTTGTTGATAATATTACAACCGTGGCTATCAAACTTGACATGGCATCCTTTACTAATTATTTGGCTTACTGACAAAAGATTTGTAGCTAGTTCAGGCACATATAGTACATTTGTTATCTTCAGTTTCTTTCCACTCGAAATTTCGATATCAACACTTCCTGAACTTGTTACCGGAAGGACTTTGTCATTCGCTACTTTAATACTGCTTACCGGAGGACAGGTTACGTCGTATAGCCACTCCCTGTGCTTTGTCATGTGCATGGAGGCGCCCGAGTCAACGAACCAGCCATCGTAATTCTGTTGAGTAGCTGAAAGCACGGCAATAAAATTTGCATTATCATCTGATTTATTACCTGCCTTTTTCAATCTGCAATGCTTTGCAATATGGCCATGTTTATTGCATACAAAGCATCTAGGTCCTTTACTCTTTTGTTTCTTATTAGTTGTATATAATGCCACTGTGTCGGTTTTGACTTCTTGCAGCAATTTTGTTTTAATTAGATCTGCTGAGACTGCTACACCGGAACTTTCTAAAGCCATAATCATCGGTTTGTAGATATCGGGTAGGCCGGCCAATAATAGAGTACCTAACCATTCATCGTCTACTTTAAAATTGATGTTTCTGAGTTTGTGTGCAGTGCTCATTATCTTTGACACATATTCCTCGATGTTTTGACACCCGTCGAGGTTTGTGGTTATCAGGTCTCGCAGTAAACCAACCTTCCTAGTTAGCCCTGAGTCATCAAATGCCTTTTGAAGGTTACACCACACTTCCTGTGCGGTTTTGGCCTCCTCTATGTGCACATAAATAGATGGGTCACATAATAAAATGAGTTTTGACTTAGCTTTTAGGAGTTTCTTCTTGTCGGTTTCAACGCCAGTTACACATTCCCAGAGTTCCTCGTGTTCCAAGTATGTTTGGATTGCGAACTTCCAAGTTGCAAAGTTGGATCGTCCCATCAACTTTTCAATCTGCATTCCATGAGCATTGTTGTTTAGCATAGACATCTTGCTTGAGGCTTTCTTTAGCTGAAATGCTGAAAAAGAGAATGCCGGGCGCCGGTGTGCATACGCACATGCGCGATTGACAAAGTAACTTGGAAATAACTCCGTAATTTTCTTCACTTGGGCTTATTATTCACTTTTGAGTACGAACTGGGCCCATAACCTGATGGATTTAGTGAATAAAAGACGATAATAAATGTGATAACTTCGAGGCGATATATTGCGAGTTCAAACATGGAGCAAGAAGTAACAAGTAAACAGTTTTGACAAGTAGGATTGAAACAAACTTCTACAATCAGTCAAATATGACAGCTTACATTGACATACTACAAATAGCATCACAGACAATGTACCTAAGCTTTTCTATGAGTCTATTACCTAAGAAGGCGCCAAATTCAAATATTACAACAATAGTAAACCACGGATGACGTCGCGGAGGACAGCTAGTAAATAATAAAAATATTGCAATTAATTTAAAAGTAAGCAAAACTGAATCTTATGTAAATATTATTTGATCACTCTGACAAATTCTATCTATCGCCGTCAATTTGCTAGAGAATCTCTCAAAATATTTTAGATAAATATTTTTTAATTGGTAACGATAAACGTGAGGTGGGCGTTGAATGTGCGATTTCAAATTAATATTATTTATTTTAAAAGTTCTCAGAATTTGAGTGAGAAGTAGGTCGTACTGAGTTTCCTAAAGAAACAAATAGGATCATTGAATCGGTAGAGTTTCAACACCTTTAGGCGCCTATTATTAAACCTGGTGTAAAGTTATTCCTGAGTGTAAACTGGTAAAATGTATGGTTATTCTTGGTTTATTCCGAGAAATAACTTTATGTCAAGTTTCATGGTAGTATTTAGGGGTTCAAGATCCTTTCACATGCCCACTTTAGAAAAAGATAGAACTCGCTGATGCGAGCCCAGCGTCACCTTTTAGAATCTTAGACTTTTCACACAACATCATCTAGCCCCAAAGTAAGCAGAGCTTGTGTTATGGGTACTACATGACTGATAAACTACTTATATACTTTTTGTTTGTAAATACATACATATTATACATAGAAACACCCAGACCCGAGACAAATATCTGTAGATCATACAAACATTTGTCCCGCGGCGGGGATCGAACCCGCAACCTTTTGCCTCGCAGGTGAGCTTTCGCCCACTGCGCCACCGAGGTCGTAATTTGCTGGGTCTTATTTGAACATGAACTATCGTAACTGACTGCACCCGTAGTTCATACTCGTAGTATCTATCATTGCGCTACGGTGCTTAGTGTCACAATATATAAAGCCAGTACATGAAACCTGTGACATCTCTGTCACGGTGATGTAAATCAAGTGCGAATGTGACATTTATGTGATTAACTGTCTTGTTCTTCCAAGAAGAAATTAATGTCACGTCTTGAAAATGGCGGAAGGACTAACGATGAAACTGGCTAGGGATATTCTAACGCAAAGAGTGGGCACACCAAAAACAGAAGTCAAAGTCACCAAGACCAAGACCAAGACAAAGTCAAAAAGCTTATATATAAGGCTCAAGTTCGATCTTGTATGGAATATTGCAGCCACCTTTGGGATGGATCTGCTAAGTATCAACTTGCTGCACTTGACTCGGTGGAGCGCAGAGCCAAGAGGCTGATAGGCAAAGACTATCTTGCCGAAGCAAAACTCGACAGTCTGAGCCATCGTCGTGAGGTAGCGAGTTTGTCGGTCTTCTACAGACTGTACTACGGTGAGTGTGCCCAGGAGCTACACGACCTTATTCCGCCTTCACCGTTCTTTTACAGGGACTTCAGACGCACAGCTCACTATCATCCTCACCTCGTTGATATTCCACTTATTAGAACTAAGCCCTTTCAAAGTTCTTTTATCATGCGCACTGCAAAAATTTGGAATCAGCTTCCCGCGTCTGTATTTCCGCTGAGCTATGACCCTGTTGTTTTCAAGAAGAGAGTTAATAGGCACCTTCTGGATAGGCTCGCTCCATCGTAGACCTCATTCTTGCTTATGTTAGTTTCGAGGTCAAGAGCCCACCCATTAATCATAAAAAAAGAAAATAAAAATAAGCATTTTTTCAGACAGGTGGGATCACGACCACCCATGACCTTGATCAGGTCATAGGTAAGTATTACTTTTTGGGATAAACAAGAAACCATTGTGGTTTCGCTGTCTTGTCCGTCTGCCTGTCTGTCAGCTGCTTAAATCAATGCACAATACACGTATGCAAACTCAATATATGTGTGTGTGTAGCTCTGACTCTGACACCAAAAGAATCTTGAACTGTTCATAGATCTGATAGAATGTCTCCCGTGACATGATTAAAAGTCACTATAGCATCCACGTGCATGAAGTAAAAACAGGAGTAAAATAACCTAGCTTTAAGACAATTGGGTGATCCCAGCGGTCCTACTGAATAAATGCTTTTTGACTTTGACTTTGACATGTCCAATGGGTTCTGATGTGGTTCTGATGTTAATAGAAATACAGAGACAACCGGATCAAAGAAACATATCCGTTTGCTTGTTTCAGTTCACATAGAAATGAATAGGCGAGTCAATCTAATAAAAAAGACAAATATAAAATAGTTATTATCTATAGAAAAGCGTCTATTATTGGTATAGAATATTTCTCAACACGAACCAGAACATTCAACTCATAAACAAAGCAACCCAATGTTTTTGTGTTGTTATTTTTGGCGGCAAAACATGGCGCCTATTACAAAGTGTTTACTGTTACAAAATTCGTGATATTGGGTTACATAATGACACTGTTAAACATAGTTATTTGAAAGTTCAAGGTAGGTTAAGGTTATTCGTAAAATAACTTTCATGATCGACTCAAATCAATGACGCGAAACCACGGCTTTTATTCGTGAGTTCGAGTCCTAGCGTCAATTCATTTTTCATTTTGGAAATCAATGCTTTGTATCCCGGAAGCCTGTCAAGCGCGCTCAGTTTACCACTCTATCATCATCTATTAAAACGGAGTAATCATCAAAATCTCAGCCATATAGCGTCCACTGCTAAACATAGGCCTCCCCCAACGATTTCCACAGCGATCGATCTTGTGCAGCCTGCACCCAACGGCTCCTAGCAACCTTTACCAGGTTTTTTTTTCATCTACTGGGGGGCCGTCCTCTACTGAGATTTCTAAAACGGAGTAAGGTGACAAAAATGTCACTTTAATCAATCGAACTTAACTTCTATTCTACTGAACATTACTCTAGGTGCTCTCCTGAAGCTTATAAGCGATTTTGCTCTTTTATTTCGGTTGTAGAAAAGATGCTTGTTTCATGGTGGGAAGGAAGAAGTACATTCGTTATGAACAACATACTAAATGAAGTAATAATACTACAAATAATATATTCAAATAGTGATATCACGCAATAAACACGACAAGCTGTTTGTTATCGCTGCGCCGGTGCAACGTGTCTACAATTTGTTGGGATTTACTAAGATGCATTCAATATACGAATACAATTTTTTTTGTTACTCAGGTCATTCTCGTATCGTATACTCTTGAACTTATCAATGTACCTAATAGGTACATTGATAAGTTCAAGAGTCATAAGTATAATTAAAAAAAATCTCACTTAAGATCCATGTCCTCTTTACATATTTCCGGTGCTCTGATTAGAATCTATTAAAAAACTATTCAACATTTTGGATTTAAAGTAGTGAAGTGCATCTTATTACGTCAACATCGCTCTTAGGAATGCTTCCATAATGTATAGTTAACTGGATTTAATGTGGATGACATTATTCAGGACGACATCTAAAAATAACAGTTGTCTCGACTCTGAATCTGTCCACAAGATTACGCAAGTGAGTTTGAATGACCTACAAAAGTGACCGATAAATCGACAAAAGTATTTCAATACTGTATTGTCAATAAAATAAATTCAACACAACAATAAATACAATTAAACTTGGCAACGAAACTTATACAATTTGAAACAATAGCATTTGAAACTGCTTCTTTGTTGAATAAGATTTTCGCATGTCTTGATTGATAGATAGTGAGATTTATGCTAGGATAATTCAATCAATTAGAGATGTCAAATTAGTTTGTAAATAATCCATTAGTTTTATTGTTAGTGGATTAGGAAATTGAATGCGGATTTCATTACGGACTACATACGATGATAAAATGAAAATAACAGATAATATATAATAGATGATTTTACTATTAAATCTTATTAATACCGGCATTAGAAGAAAAAGATTATACTGACAAGAATCCACCACGAAGATCACACCATAGCAGACCACCACGGAGATGGGTGGACGAATTAGATGTGCAATCTTACAGATTAACCCACTGCAGTCCAGGATAGAAAATACTGGAAAAAAGTGAGGGGCTTTTTTTTGCCCTTGCCCTGCTGTGGGATAATTTAGGCTCTAAAAGTTTTATTTTGCAACACACGAGTAGGTACATAGAGTTGGTAAAAGGGTAAAAGAAAAAGATATTCCTAGCTGTCCGTCGCGGTGTTACCCGCGTTCCCTCTGAAAAACTTCACTAAAATATAGCCTATGTTCATCAAGGATAATGTAGGATTCTAATGATGAAAGAATTTTTCAAATCGGTCCAGTAGTTTCGGAAGCTATTCAGTTCAAACAAACAAACAAATCATTCCTCTTTATAATATTAGTGTAGACGGGTGTAGACAATTGAGATGGTCAACTGATTTGTAAAGGCGGAGCTTTGACAAACTTAATTGAAAATGAGGAGGATTATATTGATTATGCCTCTGACTACCCCCTTAGACATCTTCAAAGGATCTGGAATATAAAGATCTGAGAGAATGTCTACCGCGCCTTGGGGATACAGTCGTGACCCTGTTTGTTATATTGAGAGAGTGAATGTTGGCTGATTAGACAGATCTAATTAATTAATTACCATAAACTAAGTTTAATCAATCATTCTTACGCAAAACAAATTTGACCGGCGCGGGCGCCCGCCTCTCAGGAATTTTAATCTAGAAGAACAGCTGCACAAACAAATAACAATGTTACCACGAGATAGGTTATTTCTGGATAACGACATCCAGTATCTTTATCGTCCCTTGATAACAGAAAGAGGGCTTTTATACTAGAATCTTCTAAGTATAGGTATTTTACGTAAAATACGGCAGAGGCGTGTCCGTCCCGTAAGGGTACCCTACGTAGAGGCCTTAAGACCTCCGTCATGGCTTAATGACTTAAATAGCCGACAATTTAACGTGCCCGTGCCCTCCGAAGCACGAAAGCACTTAGATAAAAATGCCACTGGCGGTCACCCATCCACTTACAGATCGTTTCGAACGTTGCTTTACTTCGACGATTACTACGACTAGGCAAGCACGACGAGTGCTTCATGTTCCAATTATGCACCTACTAGGCCATCAAGCGTATAATCAAAGTGACAGAAGAGTAAAAATCCACCTTATTCAGTTTTGTTAGCAACTAAAATTCCTAAAGCTTTATTAAAGCTTCATTAGTTGTATGTTCAAACCTTATCACAGACAGGCGCGGTCGCAGCCTGTAGTTTTGGGGGGGGTCACTACTGAAATTTTGGGGGGGGTCACTACACTAATTTTAGACTTTATTGCACAATACACAAGAGTTTACTATATGACGTGTACGATTTTGGGGGGGGGGGTCATGTCCCCTGTGACCACCCCCCTCGGACCGCGTCTGATCACAGACCTTATTCAGTTTTGTTAGCAACAAAAACACTGAAAGCTTTTTGAAAGCTTCATTAGCTGTTTGTTCAAAAACAACGCCATCTTTCGGCGAGTAGCTGAGTTCGATCACGATCGATAACAACGCCATCTGTATTTTTCAGGCGCGAAGTTTGACATATACTCAAACCCAACTGAAACGTAGAAATGGTGTTCAAACCGCAACATGGCCAAAGTCAAATTTTATTTATGTACTCGCACCAACGTGAACTTAGAGTGGACGAAAATAGTTTTAGTTTGACATATGAACGCAAGAAACATGTAGTTTTATTAAAGAAAATCTTTCGCATTATCAAATAACTTTTTTAAATACGTGCGTCTTGTATAAATGGTAGTCGAGATGGATTCAGGGTAAATAGATTGTGTATTTTCATTGCGTTTTGCTATTTTCAATGTCATGTCGTCTAGACGATTCAATGTTTTGATTCGGTCTAACCTTATCCTTTGTTTTTGTTGTTTTTTTGTAGACATTCGTTACAATGTCAATGTTCTTTGTCTTTGTTTCTAATTAGCTTTTTCTCAATATTTTTTTTATGTTCTCAACTTCTCAATTTATAAAAATTTTAAGGTGATCACCACATAGGTAGGTACTGACAGTTATTATTTTAAGAAATCTGTTTTCCACTTACTGAATTAAGTTTATTAGAATATTAAACATCAAGAAATATATTCATTTGCTTATTCATTTATCATAGTGACAAAAAAAAACGATAAAACCTACACAAAAATATTCAAACTCACTAGCTACTCCTGGTTGATTCTATCTATGGTAAATATCTATGAACAAGGTCGCAATCACGTTGCATATCTTTCTTTACTTTTACAGCAAGTCGAAAATAGCTCTTAACTACACCGAACATCCGATTTTAATACAGCTTAGGCTCAAAAGATGCGAGTACGCGAACTAAGAATGCGAACTAAGCGCTTAGCTTATATTATGCGCACTGCAAAAATATGGAATCAGCTTCCTGCGTCTGTGTTTCCGCTGAGCTACGACCCTGTCGTTTTTAAGAAGAGAGTTAATAGGCACGCTCCATCGTAGACCTCATTCTTGCCTAAGTAAGTTTCGAGGTCAAGAGTCGACCCATTCATCATAAAAAAAGAGTACGATTCTTGCGAGGAGACAAATGCTTTCCAGGGTCCAGACCCTGGAAAGCATTTGTCTCCTCGCAAACTTGTTTGTCCAGACAAACACTGTTTTCCCGAGGTGCGGTAGGCATTCTCTCAAATCTTATATTATGAAGAAGAGTTCCCCATTGATTGTACCTACAACTGGTTTTATATGAATAAAAATTTTGTATTTTTTTTGTGTTTTATGTATTTCTAGATCCTTTAAAAAATATAAAGGGGTTGTCAAGTTCATTCACAATCCTAGACCCAAACGAGTATTCCAAGCTACCACCACTAGACGTTATAGGTATTCATAGATCGTAGTCTAAGATCCACCTTCTCATTTCCAGAGGCAAGTCGAGGCTGGGTGAGCAGCGTGACCCTCATTGGTACATCGACTCGGTCTACGCTTCATCACTGAAGGTCTCCCTCCGTCTACCCACCAGACAGTTCTTAGAAGGTAAACAAAATAGTAAGCTCTAGAATGCTTTAATATTTATTTTAGTTCTGCCTAAGATCTAAAAGAATCTCTTGAGGATACAGTCGTGAGCCTGATTGCACCGCTGTTGGATTTGAACCAAAGTCATGTCGAGCTGTGGCAAAGCTCTCCCAATTGGACTATTGGGCGATCAGTTGAAAATTATTATTCACCGTCACCATAATAAACGTTGGTACTATATTTTTTGGATTTGATTGGAATGTACCTACTTACCTACTTTACGTTAAATGAGTCTGTATTTAAACTACTTTTTTGTACATACGTAGGAATATATTTTACATATCTGTAATTGGTTTTATGTTGCTGTAACGTTTACAGACTTTTATCATCCCTGGTTCCGACAAAGCAATCTTAGGAGGTACATAACAAGTACGTTGATTGGTTTATTCAGTGTTTCAGCGTGTTTTGTCCCAAATTTTCTTCATATTGGTATCTAACAGTTTTTTTTGGTTTATTACTTTCAGGTTTTTGTGTTTTTTCATATATTTGTCCGCGGAATGCACCATCCTTGATATAAATTATTATCATATAAATTATTTTATTAATAGGTCATTTTTAAAAAAGCGCCATCTATGTTTTTTCATTTGTACTAAATAGCTTGGTCAACTGCCAATTTCTGTGTTTCATGTTAGTTTATGTTGGTTTCCTCTAGAGCGCAGCACTGTGTCCGCATGATATGTTTTAGTTCTAGCCTTACCAATAGATGTCAATGGTGTAGGTAATGTGATTATTTGACCTCAGCTATGAAAATATACGCCCGGGATTTTTTTGAAGAAAATTAGAAGTTACTTAACTTAAAACACAGCTTAAAATCAAATCTAATGACGTAAAAAATCTATCGAAAGTCGAAACTCATGCTGTTTCAATATTTTTATTATTATGTTAAAAACACTTTTTTTATTTATAAACCTTTTTTACTTTTGATCTCTCAAGGCCACTTTTACTAAGTATTATCATAGAAATTCCTGAATATCTAAATATTACGAAAACTAAAGCAGTTTTGTTGAATATAAAAAGTTTATGAGAAGAGGAAGGCGGTCTTAATGTCGCGTGTCGCGTACAAGGTGAATGTATTTATTTGTTATTATTTAAAAATACATTAATAATACTTGCAGTTTCGAAAGTGTTCGCTATTAGATTCTAATAACTATTTAAAAAAAACGAAACAGGATCTTTGAGAGAGAGTTGAAATGTGAGCATCAGCCAATAATACCTTCTCGCTTTAGACAACTTCAGCCTTAGATTATCGAATGCCGCCGCTCCGCTAGTCTTCGGCGGACATTTTGTGATTTGATTTTTTTAAATTTATTTATCTTGTAAAAAAATCTTACATACAAAAACAATTGAATTCGTTCTAAGAAACCACGGAGGTTTGTACTAAAACTAATAACTTATGAGCTTAAATAAATATCTACTACTTTTAATTTTATATAGGGTTCTAAATTGTGAAGAAATTTTTTTTTAAGTTTAATTTTGATGTTTTTTCCCGAAATACTTTCTATTAAGTCCTTAGGCTTAGGATTGAACTTCTAGAAGTATGAAAGTTGCGCCAGTGACGGATAAGATGAGGAGTAATAGGTTGTCGTGGTATGGGAATGTTACGAGGAGGGAAGATGGTCATGTAACTAGACGAATGTTAGGTTTGAATGTGGAGGGATGTAGCAGAAGAGGCAGACCAAAGAAAGATGGATGGACTGTGTGAAGGATGATATGGGTAAGAAAAGAGTGCATGATGACGGTAGAGCGGAGTGGAAGAGGAAAACCTATTGTGCCGACCCCACATAAAAGTGGGATAGGGCAGGGAAATGATGATGATTGAACTTCTAGAAGTATTTGGAATTTGAGTACGAGGTTACATTGGGGAACTTCTTTGCTACTCAATTTCAATCTCTATTGAATTCATAAACATCTCGGTGACCCCTAAAAACGAGAATTACAAATATTAAAATCTGAGTGACGCATGATTTTTATGTTTTATTCGAGCAGGTGTGGATGTCATTATCCAAACGACTTCTTTTCAGTTTAGAACTTCAGAGTAAATAATCTGAGCATAGATAAAGTTGGTAATCATTTCGGTAAGGACGTAGAAAAGGCAAGTTCGTACAGAATAACAATTTGTATTATGTCTTTGAACAAAATTGTCAGTTGATTCTTAGGTAAAAATGTATTGTATGCCATGGAAATGAATGTGTGGTGATTTGTCCGAGTGTAGCCTAGATATTGATCTAATCTAGATATTGATAATGAGGTATGTATTTAGAAAAAAAAATGTAACTACTAAATCAAGTATTGAATTGATTGATAGGATTTTTCTAAATACATATCTACCTCATTATCATTTTCTACAATGTCAGTTTTACAAGACCTGCATCTTCGCCTGTACCTTTCTAAATATTGAAGTCAGTTTTAGTTTAAAAAAAAATAAAAAAAACGGTGGCACTCAGGGAGTGCCGACAGAAGTGAAAACTTGAACGAGGTTTACGGATCTATCTATCTATCTATTCCCGGTTGCACCCACTTCGATCCTGTGCAGTCCTTTCCTACGCTTTCCAAAACGGTAAAAAATAATGAAAGCACAAAAATAAGCCAGTGTCATCACCGTAACAGGTCACATGACTCGCAAGGCGAATCCAAAGTTTATCCATCCCAAAACTGCTCAACGCGCCTAAAGAACTTTCACTTCAAAAAGTTTAGACACCCTGTAATCTAAAAGTGTTGTATTACTAACATTAATAACATCGTAAGTGGCAATCTGAAAACTATACAGCGAGCTCATAAAGCAATAGGATGTGACGCGGCGATGTCGTTGAGTCAGATTTATCAAAAATATATCGCAACACGTCTGTATACTCCTACAAGTTCCACTAGGGTTGTCACAATCACAAGAGTTATACCTGACGTAATGTACCTTCACTAACCTACCAATCAAATAATTATTTTTAAAAGTGCTGAGAAGCACCTAACCTAAGCTTAATAAACAGTCCTACCATAAAGCTGAACATTCTATGATGAAATTCACACTAGAAATGTACTAGTTTATAAGATATAAAAGTCTCACATTAAAAAATCTTTCAAGCACCGGCTATCTTCGTTAAGCCTCGGAGACTTTTACATTGTCTAAAAGCTCAATCATCAGAGTTGGTCACTAGCTAATACAACCTCCGTAGCGCAGTGGGCGAAGGTCCGCTTGCGACGCAGTAGGTTGCGGGTTCGATCCCCGCCGTGGGACAAATGTTTGTATGATTTACAGATATTTTGCTCGGGTCTGGGTGTTTCTATGTATAATATGTATGTATTTACAAAAAAAAGTAGGTATATAAGTAGTATATCAGTTATCTTTTTTTTTTGCTTTTTTTTTCGAAGTGTGCTCGAGACACATAGTAGCATCAATCATACGTTATGGCATAATATTTTGGGGCAATTCAACAGACGTAGATAAAATTTTTAAACATCAAAAGCGCTGCATTAGAGCTATGTTTCGCTGTAAAGTAACTGATTCATGTAAGCCCTACTTTATGGCGTACAATATCTTAACAGTTCCCTCCCTGTACATTTATGAGATGGCAATGTTTGTCAAAAACAACCCTGAACGATTCTCTCGACCTTCTGATATCGTGATACGTAATAGACGAGACCAGATGAAAATCAGTGTTCGAAGATGTAAAACTACACTAATGCGCGAGAGTGTCTTTTGCATGGCTGCTTCAATTTATAATAGCATTCCTAAAACAATACGAGAACTACCGCGTACATTGTTTCAGAAAAAGTTAAAAAATATTTTAGAAGCTAAATGTTATTATACAGTTAATGACTTCCTTAATGATAAAAAAATTATTTGATTTAACATTATTTTAGATTTTAATTCCTGCATGCAATTTTTAATTTTATATTTTTTACTATAATTTTATTAATGAATGATTTTTCTTTGTATAAATTTAAAAAAATTGCACGCCACACTGGCAGAATACATTGTTTCCGGATTGAGTTTTTATAACAAAATACCACCATGTACTACATGTATTTCACGCAATAAATCTTTACTTTACTTTACTTTACTTTACTTTGACACAACATTATAATAACACCTGTACACACCATACCATGCTTCTAGCAAATAAACGATTTCATTTCATTTCATTTCATTCAGTTGGGGCTAGATGATGCTGTGTGAAATTGTCCAGCATTATTTATTTATTTAATATGAAATTTACTTTTTTCAAAGCACTTTTGTAGCAAAACTAAGAACTTTCTACTAGTTTTAATGCAGGACTTATTTTCTAGTCGTTAAACAGTAATAAATCATAATATGGTCGACATTCCCAGAGTTCGTACAAAGCGTTTTGAGTCCACATTTTTCATACGCACCGCCAAATTGTGGAACTCATTGCCGGGCTCTGTATTTCCCGAAAAGTACAATTTAGGGGTCTTCAAATCAAGAGTAAATAGGTTCCTTCTAGGTAAGCATGCTCCATCTTAGACCTCACTACTGCTTAACATCAGGCAGAGTGAGGTCAAATGCTGACCTATTTAATTTAAAAAAAAAAAAAAAAAAAAAAAATATTCACGGCAGACCGACTTCGCCTAAGTGGGTCACTTATGCGAAGTCAGTCTGCCGTGAAAAAGCTCACTGTGTATAATGTGTGTATGATATTGTGTGAATGTATTGTTTTGTAATAAAAATCTAAACGATCCCAACCCTAACAATAAACCTCCGCTTGAACTCAAAATACATCGCCGACTTTTTACATTTCCCTAAGAATTCAATGTTACGCCAAATTACGAGATTTTGTGAATCAATGATTATTTTAGTCCTGTCTCGTAGACTTAGTCATGTTTTATGCAATTTATGAATCAGACAGGAGAAGTTCTGGAATAAGAAATAATTGAGTTCGATATTACTTTATCCAGTTTATTCGAACATTTATTAATATTATCTAGACTAGAGAACCCGGTAGACGTCATATCTTTTCAAACTATCATCATCAACACTTTTAACGCTAATAACTAACTCCAAAAACATTAAATCCTCCTAAATATCCCGTTACGTCGACGACGTTCTGCCACACCTCGCTTAAAACTTAAATATCTATAGATAGGTATTTATATAATACATATTTATATATAGAAGAGGTAGGCACTTTCAATTGAATGAACACGAATATAACCCACATCACTGCAATCTAGTTTAACTCCAGCAAATGATGCCAAAATATTAAATTCATATTATTTGGAACACACCAGCTTTACGAATCCACTAAACAGTTTACTGGACTAATTAGTGGTCGTGATTGTATGCTAAATTGTCTCAGCTAGCATAGTCGGTTATAAAATGAAGATTATGTAACTTTTAACGGGATTTCTGGAGCGTTAACCAACTGATCACAGGTTCAAAGTGAGCATAATAATTAATTTAATGTTCGGACATATGCAGGTCAACGTAGATTCACATCACTATGCAGAGATAGTTGAATGATATTGTTTATGTAATTCACTCCACAGGATAAAAGTTTGGATTAAACTTCTATGTTGTTTCGACACAGCCAAATCGTAGGGAAATAGTATAAAAATGCACTAAACGCAATAAAACACATACGAATAATCACTTTCTTCATAATTCATAGTTTAGAGCCAATTGGAGCATTTAAAAGATTTTGATCACAAACAAATTTTAGAGGAATGTAAAGCTATGAATAGAAATTCATTGGTTGCAATTGACTGTTTACTTTGATCTTGTATTATTGATTCCTCCAATAATAAATTATCTTTTGATGTCATTGGTATCAAAGCTAACACGGGTATAACTCTACAGACAGTGATAATAACATTCAATAAACATCAAAATACCTGAACAAATGTAGATCACAAACGAGTTGTACTTACAGATGCTAAGGAATTTACAGTTTTACTGTAAAAAAAACATTCTCCAGCGCGACATAATAATTAATGACGCCCAATATCTCTCCAGTGGCTCCTCGTGAAATGGATGACGTAATTCGCTCAGTCGTCATGCAAACGAACAAGTATAGACGAGATGGGAATAGCTGGATCACCAATTCGCATCTCGTGGCAGAGCACTACCATGGAATCCATCCATACTTCCATACTAATATTATAAATGTGACAGTAACTCTGTCTGTTTGTCTGTTAGTTACCTTTTCACGCCCAAACTACTGAACAGATTAGGCTGAAAATCAGCATGGATAAAGGTTGTATCCCAGGGAAGGGCTTAAGCTACTCTTTATCTTGAAAAAAATTAAAAATATCTTTTAATAGGAATTTACGAAGAAACTATTCTATAGTTTTTTTTACAGTTGAGACAGTTTTAGGAGAATTAATAGACACTCCACTTGCACCAGAGTGATTGAATTTTGCATATTTATTTTTGAGAGTACCTGCTTCTTTTCAATTCAATGTGAATTTCAAATTCTTCACTTCAACTAACCTTTCTTCCCAGTTCCCCTATGAATGATTCCTTTGAGTTTGAGGACAGTTGGAAAAATCTCAACATTCACGAAAGTCAACTAGTTTTACTATCCAGTGTTCCAACTATATATCTCTGAGCTGTACAGCAACTATCCGACCCAGTGCGTCGGATTTATCCACATAATTATTATAATGCTGTACCTATAATAAAATGACAGAATATAGTTTGGCAGTGTTTCAGAGTGCATGAAAAAGTGTGACATTCTCAAAATTTCTTACAAGTGACTCACGCGCGTTGACTTTTCGTTGGAGTTTGATAAAGGGGTAAAAACTTCATACATAAGGTCCCATAACTGAACCTATTGTTTTAGAAGTGAAAATTTATTTACGGCCACTCTACACATTCGCTGAACTAGAAGATGACAGGAAAATACAGGCGATGAGGCCCCGTCGTCACCGTCGGCATTCGTCTATTTTCGCCTTATACAGGGTGTAAAAAGACAACTACCGAAAACTGAGGGGTTGCAATCAGACCACGACTCTAAACAAAAAAAACGCAAAAAAAAAAACCCTCTGGCCCGTTAGGCACGTTTGGCAGTTTTGAGATGAGAAAAAAATCCTAGATTCGCCTCGAAAAGGTCACCGACACCGGAATATTTGTTAAGTTTAGAACCGTTCAAGTTTTCACTTCTGCCGGCACTCGTGGAGTGCCACTGTTTTTTTTTGTAAATATCTGGTTGGAGCCGTGTTAGCCTAGTGGGTTATGCCTTAAACTTCCGAATGATGTTATAATATTAACTTGTTTTTATCTTCGGCGTTCGAGCTGTTTAGTAGATTTATACTTAGGTATTTCTTGTCAATGAGAACAAATAAGCCATGAAATCCTTCAGGCAACCTAGATTATATTCCTCAACCTCAATTTAGTTGCCTATCTGCTTATAGGTACTATCTTCAAGGTTCGACAAAACCGATCACACTCAGTGGTTTCCAAAATCATCGCCACCTCTTGAAATTTTAATTTTTCACTGTCTCAGACAAATAGGATGTGATGAGTAATATGTAGGTCGCACCAACCTTGTAGCTTGCGCCAATACCAGCGCGGAAGTTCTGGAACCTTGGCTGGAGCGTGCCTGATGCGTGTTTTAAATGGAGTACAAAATGTCTTGTTAGTGAGACAGTCTTGATGTACGACGGAATTGCAAATCCTACTAATATACGAAAGTATGTGAGGATGTATATGGACTATGGAGGTGTGTTACTCCTTCCCTCAAAAACTACGGATAGGTTTAGGTGAAAGGCACTGAGATTGACTATAGTCAGGCCTTTATTTCTATATTCGATGATTTATACAGCGTCAAGAGGCAATCCATGCCTACACTGAACGGGACGCTGTAGTGCCTGAGACATTGTTTGAGATGGAATAGGCTTGACCAGCACCTAAACCATCCTCTCAGCTCAATCAGCCTTGTCCACAGGAAAGACAACGTCAATACGTGTGGAGCTGACTAAGCTGCGGGTTTCTTCATGTTTTCCTTCACCGTTAAGAGTTTTGAAAAATTTATATGCACTTTAACACGAAAGTGCATATAAATTTTTCAAAACTAAAAATTCATTGATGCACGGCCGATATTCGAACCCACGACCTTCGGATTGAAAGTCGAGGCACAAACCCATTTGACCAACACGGCTAATAGACTATAGTCTAGAAAAGGCCATATATGCTATCTTGTTCCTGAAAAGTGAAATATTGCTGAGGGGAGGAATCACGACCCCGCGGAGCTCGAATTTTTTAAATACAAATAATTTACGTCGGCTTGCATCTTGCGCCATCTTGGTCTCATAATAACCCTAATTGACATAATAATGTCGACTATTGACAGATTATCATCATCATTAGCAGCTCAAATGATAGCCCACTGCTGGACATAAGCCTCCACCCTCAGACGCCACTCCAATCGGCTGTGCTGATCTTATCCAAGTCTTTCCCTCTATGGCCTCTATGTCGTCCACCCATCTGGCTGCTGACAGATATTCGTTACAATATCAATGAGTCTATACTTACCGGTTACCGAATGGTGGCCAAGAGATATGCGGCGGCCTCGAGGCAGACCACCTGCCCGATGGTCAGACGACATTGTGGGGGCGGTGGGAGAGCAGTGGATCCAACTGGCACAAAACCGCCAGGAGTGGCGTGAAAGAGAAGAGGCCTATACCCAGCAGAGGGTGTTACTGGCTGTATAGATAGATAGATAAACTTGTATAAAATATTTCATATAAAACATATTCTACAATTTATTGAAAGTTACATAAACGAACATACAATCTTAAACTACTCTTTCATCAGTCGTCGAAACTGCATTAATAATATTTGTTTTACACATAAGTGCAATAAATATTCTTGAAATATCTATCAATCAAAATAACGTTAAAACATTTATATACGCTTAAAGGTGCATTTACACGGTGCGATTTGTCGTCGGATTTGCTAGGCCGCGCCCATTCGGTGTGCCAACTTGAGTTAGACTTAGCGCATTCACACGACAAACTGCGCTTGCGATGCGATGTCGCGTCGTCACTACGATGCGATATCGGAGATCCAACTCGCCATCGCATCGCGGCGAGTAGGGTTACCATACTAAAAATTGGAAACCCGGACAAATGCCAGACAAAATATACGATTTAAATGGAAACGCACGTGGCTTACAACATATTATGTTGGTACCACGTGAGTGAAGCCACGGTGCGTTCCGCAAGCTCACATACCTAAATGTAGACATTGATATTTTAATGTTCAATATAATAGTCTTAATAACGAGAATTTCATTATTTTTCTACATAAAAAAAATCTTGTAAGTACTTATTTTGTATCATAATATCTTAGAAAAATCTAAATAAAACGACAGGTCTGGAGAAATCTTAACGTATGGTTACTGTAAAATGGGCGGATTATAGGGGCGTATGCCACAGAATAAGTTTCATAGTTACCTAGACTTTTACTAACTGCGGAAGAGCGTACAATATTTGGTAGATTGTAGCGTTGTTAAATTTCAACAATGTTCTCAAGGGATCGTTAGTGGAGTGGTCTAGCGTGCGGTTTCCAAGAAGAGACATGCTGGTTCAATTCCTTGCACAAAAATTTTTTTTGCATTTTTTTTTATTTTTGCTTCTCTAGAATTTTTTTTTTATGTTAATGGTGAACATCTCAGTTTCATAAACTTTTTAATAAAAACTAAAGAAAATAAAATTAAAATTCAAGGTCCGAACAGAGTACTTACTTAGATGGTAATTTTACCTAATACTATTTTACCTAATACTAGCTGTCCGCCGCGGTGTTACCCGCGATCCCTCGGGAAAACTTCACTTCCCCGGGATAAAATATAGCCTATGTCAAAGATTTAAATCGTTAGATGTGCCCGGACGCCAAAAACTATGGCGTTGTCTTTACATGTGTGTTATCAAAATGCCGACGTACGCACACACACTAATGATTAGTTAAAAATTAGTGGATTTGCCAATAAACTAAACTTTTATTTCACCATTTATTGTGCAATAATATTGCACGAACTTTCGTGAAAAAATATATGTATGAAATTGAAAAATTCTGTATGTGTGGCTCAAAATACCTACGCACGCAACTTAGCTAATGAGTACGTATAACATATAAATAGTGTTATTGCCAATAACCTTAATTGAAATTATTATCATTTATTGTGCAACCATATTGCACAGACTTTTGTAAAAAACAAAGGTCATATTATGCCCTGAAATGGAAAATAATGTACAAGTCTAAAAATGTGCAATCTGTGAGGTACGGTCAGCAAACTCATCAGATTAAGTATGTACGTACTGGCTTGGGTGAGTAAAACCAAAACAATAATGAATTAAAAAAATTTTTCGAAATGTTTCCAATACAATAAAGAGGCGATTTGTACTTACCTACCTATGTCACAATGTAGGTACTTACTTACTTACCTATTTAGGTCAACGGTAGATAGTAGGTAGTTCCAACAGAAAGACTCGCAACTGCGTCATTGTCACTTTGTAGAAACGCTCATGGTCGTCGTAAATGGATGGGTGACCGCTAGTGGTATTTGAAAGCTTCCATGCTTGGGAGGGTAAGGTTAATTGTCGGCTTCGGAGGCCATATACGGCCATCATACGAACTTACTTAGATACCTATATCTACATTATACACACATATGTAAGTAGGTAGGTTTACCTAGTTTTGAGTTTTTGCTTTATATTTTCATGTTATTATACATACCTATGTACCTACATATCTCGGTACCATTAGGTACCACAGGTACCACAGGTAGGTAGGTTCGTAGGTAGTAGCTACAAAAAACAGGGTCACGACTGTATCCCCAAGGCGCGGTAGACATTCTCTCAGATCTTTTATATTCCAGATCCTTTGAAGATGTCTAAGGGGGTAGTCAGAGGCATGTACAAATACATATTTGATACATGCCCACATCTTGCAGAAGTTAGTATTCCATACGTGACAGGTTGCAAGCCCATCGCCGCCTATTAGAATACTAACTGGTTTCCTCACGATGTTTTCCTTCACCGTTCAGATCTCGTGTTAAAGCGCATATAAATTTTACGAAACGCAAAATCCATTGATGCACGGCCGGGATTCGATCCCACGACCTTCGGATTGAAGGATTTGAGTAGCTACATTATCCTTAAAATAAAAAATCTTTATTTCAGACATTTTTGTGTCCCTAATGTTATTACCTATTATTATAATAATAAATGGCCAGCTTATCTATACTAATATTATAAAGAGGAAAGATTTGTTTGTTTGAAATGAATAGGCTCCAAAACTACTGGACCGATTTAAAAATTCTTTCATCAATAGAATCCTACATTATCCCCGATGAACATAGGCTATACATATTTTATCCCGGGGAAGTGAAGTTTTCCCGAGGGATCGCGGGTAACACCGCGGCGGACAGCTAGTATTAGGTAAAATAGTATTAGGTAAAATTACCATCTAAGTAAGTACTCTGTTCGGACCTTGAATTTTAATTTTATTTTCTTTAGTTTTTATTAAAAAGTTTATGAAACTGAGATGTTCACCATTAACATAAAAAAAAAATTCTAGAGAAGCAAAAATAAAAAAAAATGCAAAAAAATTTTTTGTGCAAGGAATTGAACCAGCATGTCTCTTCTTGGAAACCGCACGCTAGACCACTCCACTAACGATCCCTTGCGAACAATGTTGAAATTTAACAACGCTATAATCTACCAAATATCGTATGCTCTTCCGCAGTTAGTAAAAGTCTAGGTAACTATGAAACTTATTCTGTGGCATACGCCCCTATAATCCGCCCATTTTACAGTAACCATACGTTAAGATTTCTCCAGACCTGTCGTTTTATTTAGATTTTTCTAAGATATTATGATACAAAATAAGTACTTACAAGATTTTTTTTATGTAGAAAAATAATGAAATTCTCGTTATTAAGACTATTATATTGAACATTAAAATATCAATGTCTACATTTAGGTATGTGAGCTTGCGGAACGCACCGTGGCTTCACTCACGTGGTACCAACATAATATGTTGTAAGCCACGTGCGTTTCCATTTAAATCGTATATTTTGTCTGGCATTTGTCCGGGTTTCCAATTTTTAGTATGGTAACCCTACTCTGTTCTCCGATGGCGCGTCGGAGCTACCGATGCCGCATCGCAAAACACTAAGTAAGTCCCGACGGCACATCGCATACTAAGACACATCGCATACGATGAGCGTTCACACGGGAAAAATTGGCGTGCGATGCTAAATCATATCGCACCGTGTAAATGCACCTTAAGATGGAGGATAAAATAGATTATACAAGATGGCGACAAACAAGATATTAAGACTCCTCGCAGACTACAGACATTCTATTGGCCGATAGTTGAGACGGAATATACTTCGGTTTGTAATGAGTATTGATAAGTATAGCCCGTCTCAATTATCGACCGATAGAGAGTCTGTAGTCTGCGAGGGGTCTTAATCGAACGATTCTTGCGTTTTGCGCTATCCAAGCCATAGTTTGAACTGACTTCAAAAAGCGTTTTTGTCCGGCTGTATGTACGTTTTTTTAATGATTGTTACACCAATATCCACAAAATTTCAAATTCATAATTACTAAGAGTGAGATTAGATAATTAGCTAGTCTGCACTTACAGAATTACCTATATACAATTCTATGAATGCACTACAGAAATACAAACAGAACACCCGTACAAAACAAATATATTCTATACCATTCCATAAAGTTATTCCTAAGTGTAATCTGTCAAAATGTATGGTTATTCTTGGTTTATTCCGAGAAATAACTTTTTGTCACGTTTCATGGTAAATGCTTAAGTCGATTTTTAACAAGATACGATAAGTTTTAATTGGGTCTTATTATCGCCAAATATTCCGACGATTTAGGTATACAAAATTAGACTACTGCGCGTTTATTGTGATATATTATGTAGTTTAACCCCTAATGTACTCCAATAATCCGGTTTTGGACAAAATAAGTAGACGGCTGCCAAAAATTGACGCCTGTCGTACATCGCTGGTTTTGGACAACTACCAAATGTTCACTTACCGAGAGCCTGTGTCACTCTTTACAATGTAATTTCAAGATTACAACAATAAATAATAATGATAGTAATAATGCTGGACTCACACGGCATCATCTAGCCCCAAACTAAGCATAGCTTGTACTATGGGAACCAGGTAACTGATATACTACTTATATACTTTTTGTTTGTAAATACATACATATTATACACTAGATGTCCTTCGCGGTGTTACCCGCGTTCCTTCGGGAAAACTTCGCTTTCCCGGGATAAAATAACGTAAAAAAAACTTCCTGATCGAAATTGCTAATCATTTGCAAACGGCTGAGCTGATTTTTATGATTAATATCTAAGAGCACTCTCAATAAAGCGGAAATTAGGTTCATCTGTAAAGGATCTATCTAGAAGATCACAAACAGACACACAGACCACAAACTTATAACAACGCTCTTATTGACTTGGCATTCATAATACATTGATACATAATTTTAAAGATAGATAGAAAATACTTTATTGCACACTACATAAAAAAATAAAACAAAAATATAAAACTAAACAAAAAAACCTTAACTATGATATAAAATCGGCGGTCTTATTGCTAAAAAGCGATCTCTACCAGACAACGATAAAGAGTTCTTTAAGACCCCTCGCAGACTACAGATTTTCTATCGGCCGATAGTTGAGACGGAATATCCTTCGGCTCGTAATGAGTATGGAGAAGTATATTCCGTCTCAACTATCGGCCGATAAAAATCTGCAGTCTGCGAGGAGGCTTATCTTTTTAATAAGATCGCGAAAAACAGACTACACTGATCAGTTACAAAATAACTGTTTATAATCTGTGGCACAACGTTAACATCAGCACTAATTAATATCTTCGTTATTTTCAGAATTAAAAACAATCACTGGAAAACGTAAGGTTTTTGACCGTTCCATAAACTTAAAAAACGCATTCTTAAGTGCTAAGACATTATGAAAAACAACTGGATATTGTGACACTAATTATCGCTCGCGACTTTTATTTGAAACCCAAAACACGACCACGATTATACAGAAGAATCTATATGGTTAAAGATTTTTAAGGTAGATAGAGGCACGTCCAGATGCACAATATATTCAAAGAATAAAAAAAAAGCTTAGGCCTTTACATCTAGGGAAATTTTAGCCTTCACTTAACGGGACGCTGTAGTGCCTAGGACATTCCATTCCTCACGATGTTTTCCTTTACCTTGAGCTCGTGTCAAAGTGCATATAAATTTTACGAAACGAAAAATCCATTGATGCACGGTCGGGATTCAAACCCACGGCCTTCGGAATGAAAGGCGAGGCACAACCCCAACATTCGGTATTTTACAAAACGGAAACTTCATAGTCGCACGGCCAGGATTTGAACTCGTAACTTCTGTCGGCCACTCTACGCATTCGCCAAACTATTATTTGGATGGAAGATGACAAGCGAAGGCGATGAGGCCCTCTACACATTCGTGACCGTCGGCATTCGTCTTTCATCGGCGAATATGTCGAGGGCCCATGAAACAAAAGACACTCGGTCCAATATAACTGATCAGACAAACATTCTCACAAAATTAGGTTTTGGAATAACTGAGTGAACCTCGGCGCGCATAAAATGTCTGAATAATCACAGATGCATTTGTTTTCTTTTGTCGTGTAAAAATAACTGAAAAATGTTTGGTATTTCCAGCCAAACTTTTCAGCATTTTTGATATCAATGTTTTTGATCGTATCCTGGGTTTAGATAAAGTTGACTGACCTCATGAAATAGTTGATGACGATGTATTTATTTATTTATTTTATTTATTTATTTATGGACATCCAACAGAAAAATCACAAAAGTATGAACAATTTCTTAACTAAGCTACTTAAATCTAGTGTTTTCCCAGTTATAGGACGCCACAGCATGCACTATAATATGGACTCAACTAAACTAAAATAGACATTATGTATGTGGATGGATGATGAAAATATTGTTTTATCTTGGACTAGCTGTCCGTCGCGGTGTTACCCGCGGTCCCTCGGGAAAACATCACTTTCCCGGGATAAAATATAGCCTATGTTCATCGGGGATAATGTAGGATTCCATTGGTGATAGAATTTTTCAAATCGGTGGTGTAGTTTCGGAGCCTATTCATTTCAAACAAACAAACAAATATTTCCTCTTTATAATATTAAGTATAAGTATAGATTACGTGTTTTAAAAACACGACTGGTGAAAGTTTTCTAGATAAAATATTTTTTTGGAAAGTACACGTTTTGCACACATTTTGCTATTTATCTCAGGAACAGCACACTTTTTTTGGTGGGTTTTTGTTTTGTCAAGAAACCTACAAGTATTTCTTTAGTTGTCTTTTAATTTTTCGATTGGTTGTCTAATTAACTTGTAATTAGCTAAAAAGTGTTTTAGCGTCGTAAATAACGTTGCGTATCCATAGCTCTGTACTCCTCACACGCCGAACAAATCACAGTCACTGTTCCGCTAACAAAATGGCGGCGTATGGCACACTCTTAAATTGACGACTGACATTGAACTAACAAGTTCGGAAAAAAAATACAATATTTTTATGAATGCAACGTAGGACAAACAGGTTAACACCTACTTTCAATTTCTTGAAAAACTAAATAAAAATTAAACAATACTATTGTTTTATTTTATCGGCGATAAAGTATTACTAATAAGATTTGTTATTACTGTTTTGATTTTAGTAATGGTTTTGTATGCGCATAAATATAGAATTGTTATTTTATTTGGAAGACTAGCTGGCATTTACTTCGTAGATGTTTAGTGTTGCCAGCTATCTTACAATGACCAGCCATCTCGACGGAACAATCGAGTCAAATTATCTATAAGTATACATAGGAGAGTATGTGACATTTGTTTGATTTTTATTTGGATGGAATAACCGAATAATTCAAAAATTCTTTCACCAATTTATGAATATACCTTATTCAATACAATACAAATACATTTATTCCCAGAAAAAGAGCACACATACAATTAACAAAAACAGACATGCAAATATTCGGCAATTGGGCTGGACTTGCGCTTATCTACGCACATGGTATTCCGGGTACACATTTAAATTAAAACCTGGAAGAAGACGGGGCAGTCCGCTAGTAGGTATCGTATAAATATAGAGACTGGAGTTTGCATTCATGCAATAAAATTACTAAGCACCTATTTTATTTGGCTCATGAAATTTCAACCGTGACGGGCGATTCACGGGAGAAAAATCAAATTAAACTTCTTTCGAATGTCATTCGTCGAATAAAGTTTGCTAAATCAGCAGATATGACAAGTAGACCAATAAACATTGGGATTTTGTTGAGACATTCCAAAACTCCTTCATCCAGACATTCATAACCTTTTATATCATCTGATAAAAAAATTATAACCAAAATCATAAACAGCAGTTAATGCCAACTTTCAAAAACTTTCATTTTGATGTTTGACTTTGCGCGGACAAAGAACCCAACGATTATAATTATAAATCGATTTATTGTGACCAAAATAGCCGAAAAAAATAAATATAATTAGTGCAAAATTATATAAATAATATCGTCTTTCCACGCGGGCGGCGGCAACTAGTCAGTCTCTTGCTATCTGCGAACCAGCACGTTCTGAACGGACATAAGTACTGTGTGTCAAGAGTGAAGTGTCAGTGGTATTTAATTTTGGAAATACGGTTGGTGTTTTTAAACAGAGAATGGAGCCAGTACGGAATTTTTAGTTTTACTTTCTAGTTTTTCTCCTCTATAGTAGTTTTTTTTCTTTGAAAGTGTCACTCAACGGTGCGCGGCTTAAGTTTGCTACGCGGCTACGAAGTGCTACGCAGCTACGAAACAGATTTATAGTTATAATCAATATTCGTAATGGCCTAAAGTAAATTTATTTTGACGGTAAATTATTAATATGATTTTTTTTGTTGCGTTAACGTGATTATAGGAAATCATAAATATATTTATTTCAGTGTTTTAAATATATTTTTTGACGTTTAACGGTTAATAAATCTCTAAAATTCGTGTAACTCAAAACAAAAAGTGATTCGAAAAGAGATTACGTAATTCTCCAGCTAGTCAAAATGAAAGAGATAGTGAAAGACAGAGATAGAATCTGTAAATAGCTTAGCCCACACTCCTTACCCATCCGCAAATTTATTATATTAGAGCAGTCTGACGAAAATTTCGTAAAAAACACTATAAATTTTAAAACTTATTAATAAAACTTCTCTCAGTTAAATTTATATTATGACCTTCCTGTTACGAGACATGACAGGTGCATAACTAGGCCGCCATTCAGTCATAGATGATTGACATCTATGATAGAAAATACACGTCAATGCCAAAAATTTACGTAAGTAATCCAATCTACAGAGATTAAACACCATAAAATGAGAGAATACTGAAGGAAATTTGTAATTTTACGAAAGAAACACGTTTGAGGTTAGCAGAACCTTCATTTTTTTCTGTCATAACCTGACTTCTGATTTGACAGAACGAGATTTTGTATAAAAAATTTACAGTGGAAGAGTTAAACTGACAGAACTATCAGTAACTGTTAAGTTGCCTACACACACAGAAATGAATTTGACTGTAAAAAAATTCTGCAAACACCAAATGCGATAACAGCGCTCTCATCGGTTCGGATAAGTTTGTGGCACTGTAGATGTAAATGATGAAGAACATGAGGGACAGCTCGAAGAGAACCAGAAGGTCCAGGTTATAACTACCCAGGTTGCTAGCTTGTATGAGTGAAATGAATTAGGTAGATGTGTCAAAACCGTAGTGTTCATAGTATGTGGCTATCTGTGGTCACTGCCTCTACTGAATAGACGCGTGAATGAAGTTGCCGAATAGAAAAGAAGACGAGCCAACTGTTTCACTTGTAATAAGATATTTTAAGGACAATGGTTTTTCGAAGTGAAAATAGGCCTGTGCCCAGGAGTGGGATGTGGGATTATGTTAGTTTCACTGCATACAGTAATTTGATTTCAGTATTGAGTACATAATCTATAAAAAAAAAGTAAGTTCGTATGAGTCAGCCAACTCTGGTGACGGAGTTTTTAGGCCGCCTTAAGGCCTCCGTCATGGCTTAACGACTTAAATAGCCGGGACCGACAATTTAACGTGCCCTCCGAAGCACGGAAGCGCTCAGATGAAAATGCCACTGGCGGTCACCCATCCACTTACAGACCGTTTCGAACGTTGCTTAACTTCGACGATCTATCAAGAACGACTAAGCAAGCACGGCCACGAGCGCTTCCTATATCCTTCCTATCCTTCATAATCTATAGAAAAGCTAAGATGAAAAGAATGTGTTCCAATAATCTTGAATGCGAAAGTTACAGTTGATTACATTTTCTTATAAAAACCACACGTAAATCACTACATTTACTATGATTACTGTCTGCGTGTTATTTCCAGCTCGCATAACCGAGCTTTAGTTATTTTATTATACAATAATTTAAAATTTATTAATGTTTTTTATTTTAGAAGTTTGAGCCAAAATATTCTGTTATTTCAGTATGAAAAATCGAATGTCAACAAGCGTATTAGTGGTGAGAGCGCTAAAGGAAACCAAGAACTCTAGAATGATATTTCCGACAAAGTATTGAGAAATGTGAACTAAATTATATGAAAAGTATGAAAAGATAAAATGTAAAACAAATTGTTGACAAAATAACCTTCATAAAGTGTAGATTGATATTTGACAGAGAACATATTTTGCTAGCGTTGCCGCGTTGCCTCTACTGCACCTGTCACTTTGACTGTCAGATAGGAAAATTTTAAGCATATTTGAAATAATTTCAGGCAACTAAACTAATAGATATGTCAACGTTCTAAGTAGACAATTGTTTTAATATGCAATACTTGTTTTGAACTGGACAGGTGAAACCTGTGGGTCAAACAAACAAGCAGTGTTGTTTTTTTGTATTTCTTATCTCTGTCAAGAAACATAAAATGATAATTCACATCATCAAATTGTACCACGTTTCTCTTCTCTTGTATTTTCTCAACCAATACTATTAATCACTATAGCAACAAACATGGTCTTCTTAATAATTCTTAGTGAGGCTTTCGATATTGTGTTGTTTTTATTTTCTCTTCTAATACGATGATGATGACTTCTTATCGATGTTGTGCTGTCATTTGACATTTTCGTTTTACACACATTACAAAATAATACAATTTTGTAATGTGTTTGCTCAACCAAGCATTGACAAAACGAATTGCCGATGACTCTGTACAAATGAGGTGTAATTTGACTGAACGTGTACTGTAGCCAATGTAGGGGTTTCAATTCTTGCAAATACATTTGTGTTTTTTATGAATAATACTTTTCCTCTCACAATAAAATGAACGAATGTCAACCCAGAGTTAATAGCAACATCAACACTTAACATAACAATATTTAAGTCGAAGCGCTCGTGGTCGTGCTTGCTTAGTCGTTCTTGGTAGATCATTGATAACTTCAATGATCTACCAAGCAACTAGCAACGTTCTAAACGGTCTGTAAGTGGATGGGTGACGCCAGTTGCATTTTCATCTGCTTCCGTGCTTCAAAGGGATGTTAAATTGTCGGTCCCGCCTTTTTAAGTCGTTAAGACATGACAGAGGACTTGAGGCGGCCTCAAAACTCCGTCACCAGAGTTGGCCACTGACTCATGCGAACTTACTTTTAACAATATATAAGTGCTCAAGCTTCCACTCATATTTAGTTAGCTTCAAGTTAGTTCTCTTTCCCAAAAAGTGTCTTTTGTTGTTTTTATAACAAAGTGTGAATATACAGGGTTATTTGTAAAACACCAGTAACCTCTCAGGACTGTATTACTATCATCATAAGGAACAACTTTTGTTTTATGACTTTTAAAAATTCATCATTATTTTTTTTCATCAGATTGTCATATAAAAACAAAAATATTTAAATTGAACGCTCTAAATGTTACAAAATCTATGCGAAACAAAAGAAAGCGATAGTACAAAGCAAAGGGAGCGGGTTAGGGCGGCGGGGGCCGAAATGTGTTCGATAGGACAATGTTTTACATATGAGAATGAAATCTTTAATGTATGTTTTTTGTAAATTTTATTATGTTTTGTAAAAAGTCATAGAACAAAAGTTGTTGTTTATGATGATAGTAATACAGGCCAGAGAAGCTACCGGTGTTTTACAAATAACCCTGTACACAAATACTATGTTTTTAGATCCTGTTTACCGAAGACATTAATCTACTTAATAACATTAAGTCTGACAGGCTTATACACAATGCGAAGCTGTTCTACAAATCATAAAACCATGAATGACATGGTTTGATGATACACATGCATGAAACCACCACATTGTGGTGGTATAAAAAAACAATGGCACTCCCGGAGTGCCGACAGAATTAAACTTGCACACTTTCGTATTGTGTTTGGTTGAGCTCTATTGGCTATTGAGCTCAATGTAATGAGAAGCGAAGAATGTAATTAGTAAGTAAGTTCGTATGAGTCAGTGGCCAACCCTGGTAACGAAGTTTTTAGGTCGCCTTAAGGCCTCCGTCATTAAATAGCCGGGACCGACAATTTAACGTGCCCTCCGAAGCACGGAAGCGCTCAGATGAAAATACCACTGGCGGTCACCCATCCACTTACAGACCGTTTCGAACGTTGCTTAACTTCGACGATCTATCAAGAACGACTAAGCAAGCACGACCACGAGCGCTTCCGACGAAGAATGTCAGGTAACTAGGAGAGTACTTGGTATGAATGTAGATGGATTTACAAGTAGAGGTAGGCCAAAGAAAATATGGATGGATTGTGTGAAGGATGACATGAGTAAAAAAGCACGAGATACGGCTGATAGAGAATTGAAGAAGAACACAATACATGTTGTGCCGACCCCACATAATGTGGGAAAAGGGCAGGGAGATGATGATGTTGAGCTCTATTGGGATGACAATTGATTTCAAGTTATGTAATAAACCGGTGTCATAACAGGTCATGTGACTTGTGACGTGCGAATCCAAAGATTTTTCCCCATCTCAAAAATGCCCAACGAGAAGTTTTTACTTCCACATAAAGATAATGAAACCGGCTCTTAGTATGATTGATGCTGTAACCAGCTGTTACGTCGTTATAATTCAATTACACTGTATGTTTATGACTTCAGATGCGTTACAGACAATTTAGATCACACTCTAAATTAAGGTTGAGTAGTTGAAGAATGTGTTGTGTATGTTTTAAGTGTAGTTTCTTAGACCAGTGTTCTATCAATCAAAGTCAAAGTACGATTAATAATCGATATCAAACAGGAAAATCGCCTGGCTATAAGACGATCCAAAGTGCGGTCCTACTGAATAAATGAATTTTGACTTTGATTTTATGTCAAAAGCTGTAGATAGTTCAGCCATTTTTTAATCATGAACAGGATAAGGTCGCTTTTATTATAGAGCCATAAACTTATCTGGACCGGTGGCCAAAAGAGGAACTAACGTTTATTCTATTTTTCTGCCAACACAAAGTGCGATAGCAGTGCCTCTCTCACTAGTTTGTGGCACTGTACCTAGATGTTAATGATTTAACCCTTGAGACATTTTCCCAAAATAAACTTGAATAGACAACAAAAGCGCTCGAAAATGCATGGCAAAAAAAGCTATCGTTTTCAAATATCCTTAGATAAATCAACTGGTTTTGGTGTGTTTTATAGGTGTATGTATGTCCATCAAAGTTATTTAAATGTGAAAAATAAACACTCATTTACGTACGATTCTTAATAGCTTAGCTGGTCTGCCAGATTATAAGCTTGTCCAACTACTCTGAGTAGCTATAATGAGCCATACGCCAGCTCCTGAAATGCTTAGAAACTTCAATTGACAACGTATTTACAAACTGTAACTACACTACATATTATTTACATACGATTTTTTGACGACCTCTGTAGCGCAGTGAGCGAAGGTCCGCTTGCGACGCAGTAGGTTGCGGGGTCGATCCCCGCCTGGACAAATGTTTGTATGATCTACATTTTGTCTCGGGTCTGGATGTTTTCTATGATATGTATTTATTTCCAAACAAAAAGTATTTAAGTAGTATATCAGCTACTCTGCTTACTTTGAGGCTAGATGATGCTGTGTGAACAAGTCCAGTTACAAAATGAACTTTTGAATCCAAATGCAATGCGACTCGCAACTCAAAAATTACTTAGCCTGGCCTCACTCTTAATTAGGATTGACAATCTTTCACAACATACAAATGCTCAGGCATTTCACAGGTGCTGCTTATAAAATATTCAGACGGATATACAATTTTGTTACAAAATTCTTGGCGGGAAACCAGTCACGGCACACTGGCGATTACTTACGTCACTCTATATTGATATTGCAGAGTGCATATAAATATTTTCCAAGTATACTTACGCTGGACACGCAGTTTCATCTGGCCACACGAAGCGCTCGTGGTCGTGCTTGCTTAGTCGTTCTTGATAGATCGTCGAAGTTAAGCAACGGTCTGTAAGTGGATGCGTGACCGCCAGTGGTCTTCATCTGAGCGCTTCCGTGCTTCGGAGGGCCCGTTAAATTGTCGGTCCCGGCTATTAAAGTCGTTAAGCCATGACGGAGGCCTTAGGGCGGCCTAAAAATTCCGTCACCAGAGTTGGCCACTGACTCATACGAACTTACTTACTATCTGGCCACAAAGTAAGCTTGAGAGAAGGGAGAATTTCACAGATGATACAAAAGTTTGTCTTTTGTTTTTTTTAGTGATAGTTTCTTTGTAAAAATCACTTGTAATGAAATGCCAGACAATCTGCTAGATTCCTTACTTTTGTAACCATCGTAAATATGTCGCCTCTAGTCATGTTTTTGTCAACGTCACAATGTACAAGAATGAATATCTACGTTCGTTCTCTGTAATTGTAGCAATTTTTATAAAATTTGGTGAATAGTTGAATTGAAAGTAGCTTTATGCATTGGTTTGTTTCAAAAGTTTATTTCTTTTATACTTACATTTTATACATAGTATACAATGATCCTGATTCCCTGTGTCGGTTATCACATTTTGTGTCTCTGGGGGTCGAATTCATACATTTTGTGTCTCTGAAATTATGTTAATTTTGTTTTTTTTTTCTCAATATTTTGATACATGAAGGACTGATACTTCTCCTGTAAAACGTCAACCTCGCTTGTAATATTCTAGTTTTCTTTTAGTTTTTAAAATAAAATATGAACGCTGCAGTCTCGTTAAGTATAAAGACAGTGTTGTTTTTCCAGCATATCCTCGCTCCAGATTCAGATCAAAATGGAACGCTTGCGCAAAATATGACATTTGTAATGTTGCAATTCGTTTTCGTTAGTTCTATTGAAAACTTCCTAACTGTAATTACCACTGAGTTTATTTGTTGATCAAAACTAGCTTTGTTATCATCATTGGCAGCTCAAATGATAGCCCACTGCTGGACACAAGCCTCTCTCAAACGTATCTCAAATCAGCCCTGGGCTCTTCTAGGTCTTTCCCTCTATGGCCATCATAATCCATCCACCTGCCCCATTATAAATCTGGAAGATTTTTAATGAAGGTGTGAACATTATCAAACAACAACTAACATACAAAACGTTACGTAGCGTAATCTAATTTGCCGTGTGTCGCCTTCTAGTAAAACATACAAAGTGTTTCACATGAAACAAATTCAGAGATCTCCTGGTGTCTTTTAAATGTCATCGGTACATCAAATGTACAATATTACACCTTCCGGCTAACATCACACTTAATCAGTCGTATTGAAGTTTCTTTTGAAGATTTGCGCTTTAGAACATTGATTTATTTATCGTTTTAAAGTTTTACATTTAGTCTAGTCTCTTGGCGTCATAAGCCAGTCAAAATAATTTGTCAGGCGGCGCCAAGCATATTAATATTAGATGCTGTGAAAATGGCGGAAAGGCACCATGAAAAATGTTTGAGAAAATTCCACGATTTAACAATATTTGTGTTTATATGCATATTTTTTGGTCTTGTATTACTGTTATTTAAGGATAGAGTCGTGATCCTGTATCATTTCTATTATTATTCAATTTATTTAAAAAAAAAACATTTTTTATTCTGTACTCATTCATGTTTTTTTTTGGAGATCTAAAGCAATTGTCACCACATCAGAGAAATGAAATATCGGATCCATGATTATGATGAAGTTGATTTCCGTGGTTATTTTTACAAGACTGAAAATTATAAAACATCTTTAAACTTTTGAAGATTCTGAAAGATATTTACGTAAATCTTGGCTACATAATGATTTATTGTCAACGGGATACGAAATTCTAACGGAAAATACAAAAATATAAGCATGTATGTGTTGAAATGTATTGTATTATCAAAGGTTTTATAAATGAATTTATTAAACCAAACGTCTGAGACATCCAATTGTCTCATTTGTCTTTTCAAATATGTTTATGATGGTGTTCAGAGTGTTTCAAATGGATTAATTGATTGTAGAATATTATCTGAAGTTTTATTGTTGTCGGGAAACTGTCACACGTAATTTGGACGATCATTTAAATTGTCATCTCCGTTCTTTCTTATTCACACTGCTAGGTAAAGGTTTTGTATTGTATTGGATTATAGATTCTAATATATTCTTGACAAAGCAAGTGTATGAGGTGAGTGTGTATGGGACAGCTGGAAGAGAAAGGCCTAGGCGAACCTTCTTAGATCAAATTGGCGACATTTTGGAGAAGGGCCAGGTCAAAAGTACCCTAAACCGACGAGCATGTATGAAGAATGTAATGAGAGTGAATGAGGCGAAAGTTGTGTGTCAGGATCGTAGCGAGTGGAGATCCGTGGTCTCTGCCTACCCCTTTGGGAAAGAGGCGTGATTTTATGTATGTATATATTCTTCGGTAGTTGAGGAAATATTTACTAGCTGCACCCTGTTAGTATTGACTGTCTCTCGAGAATACTTCTTCTTTTTAACCGACTTTAAAAAGATAGTATAAATCCATCCTCGCATATAAATTTTATTCCCGAGGGTGTGATTTTTCCGTAAAACTCTTAATTTTCTACCTCAGTGAGGAACGCCGGGCCCGCTGGTAAGTCGCTATAATTCTAACGTGGGATAATATTTTTCCATGGGATAATAACTAACAAAGTAATTCAATTCATTTACTATTCAATATAAGTTTGGATTGATATGCTGACTAAGTACCAAATGAGGTTTCATTGTGTTCATTTGAAAATAACAATTCTAAGCCCCATCGCAGACTGCAGACTTTCTATCGGCCGATAGTTGAGACGGAATTTACTTCGGCTCGTAATGAGTATGGAGAAGTATAGCCTGTCTCAACTATCGGCCGACAGAATGTCTGCAGTCTGCGAGGGGGCTAATAACTCTGTTCTAGCGGAAAATACTTTGATCAACATTATTATAGTTGATCGAAGGTGAAATAATAAGAAACATACAATCAGACTGGCCTCAAATTATTTTATACGAGTCTCGTAACCTCTCTAGCCGGAATATCATGATTTATTTAGCTGAAAGATCCATTTGAATAAAAGGTGTACAAAGATCGTTCTCATAAAAAGTAAGATTGCTTGCTCATTTGACCATGTTGTCTGTCTTCAAGGAATTCAAACCATAGTCTTAATGTAACTACATTAAACGGTATACGTAACTACGTATACCAAGTTATATACTCAAAAACAGCTAAAAATCAGCGTTGGGTGTGAGTATTCTTCCATCCAACACATGCTGAGCTGGACGCCTTTTTGGCACTTAGGTAACTTTAAAAATGCACAATGATTATTATCAAAAATCTCGTAAACATGTATTTATACCATTATTTTTATTCTGTTTTTTAGTTTGTCTGTGTCAAATAAACTTTTATTCATTCATTCATAAAAAATAATACTGTCACAGAATACTCTCTGGAATACATACATTGTTTAATTTTAAAGGTCCGTTTCTGAATGAATTCTTAACGCGATAAATTAAGCAAAAAGAACTTTCTTACCTTCAACGTCGTTTTAAAGTCAAGTTTTAACGTTGTTTAAATTTCAAACAACGTTTTTCGCCCAGCTGGATTCGCAATACAAACCAATTTGTACAAGCTTTGGAATGAAGCTGACGATGTCATAAAGTCTACGTAAATCGGAAGTTGTCTTATACACCCAGTATTACAGTGACAGTAGGTACAAGCTACAGGATGTACATCGTAATGTCAGATTAGCACTACAAACAAAAGCAATAAATTATAGCTATAATAGAACATCCGCCAACACACGCCATTGAAATAAAAAGGTTGATAATGAAAACCTACGCAAAGTCAAATGCCGCACTTCCGGAAATGCCGCCATTTTCACACTTTAAGCTTTTACAAAAACAAATGAAGATTTTTAAACAAGAGACAAATAATGTAATAAGAATTAGTTTTGTAAAGTTTATAATAATGTATCTTCTTTTAGGGACTACTGCTTCTTATTCCGTCGATTTACATTTTGTTAACTAATTTAGTTAATTTTGAATGTAAACCAGCAATTTAGTTCTTTAGTAAATAAGTTGACAACTAAACCGGTTTAGTGAATGCTGGGTTACACGTAAAATTAACTTAGTTATTTAATTAACAATTAATCGCTTAACAAAATGTAAACCAGTTTTTATGTCAATAAATACAGCAACAGAAGAAAAAGCTTAATTTTTAGACATTACATGCGTAAAAATAGGTTTTAATTCGGAAAATATGATTAGATAAATAAATCTAATATTTATTTGCGTCACCATACATATTATCAACACGTGCATGACAGATTCCAATAACTAAAATATACCTAAACATTTCCTCAAAACTGTTTGTGTTCATAGGAATCCAGCCAAAGTAATTAATATCTTAATATTATTAATAACTCTGTATTTCGTTCATTGAACGATTTGTTTTCATTTTTGTATGGAAATAGTATCTATGTGTTGGTCTGACTCATAGACGCTAGGATTTTGCTAAGCTCTTTTCATGCAGCTTTTAGCTTTTCTCTAGAAACATTGAAACTATACTTTTCTTTACTAATACTTGCTATACTAAGAACCTTTTAAACATATTGAACGTAAATATTATGGTATGATTCACACGAAATCTCAACTCGATTAACATTCCTGCAAATAAATCATACATGTTGATTTGTTAAGAGAATCGCTCCATTTGTTTGAGCGGTACAAGATTGCTGCATTTTAATTTGAAGTGACGATAGAGCTATCTTTTCAAACTTACTTATCTTAACAAATTCAAAGAACTACATAAACAACACATCAGCTACCTCAAATACCATTGAATGATTTGAGTTGGGTTTATCTGCGCTACTTTACAACAAGTTTCTTGTCGGTTTTTAAATCATCTACTAAAAGTGTAAAAAACTGTTTTTTTTTCTACTTTAAACCTGTTTTTTTTTTTCAATGTCTACCGAAGCCAAAAGGAACCAAATCCAGAAGGATTTTCCAAAAAAAAACATTATAAAGAAAACAGTGTATGAAGATTACTGTTTGCGTATGTTCTGGGCGCGTTGTTTTATGTAGATTGCTGGATATTTAGATTTAATTGTTCTTTTTCCTCTTAGAAATGAAATTATTAGGTAGTAGTAAATAGCCGAAAATAACATAAAATTACGTAGCTAAGTTAAGATTTTTTTGTCGCTTACTATGTTTAGAATTATGGTCCGATTGCAACCTCTCAGTTTTCGGTAGTAATTTTTTTACAACCTGTATATTTTTTTTATAATTAAATAGGTCAGCATTTGAACCTCACTCTGCCTGATGTTTTTCTTAACCTCCTTTTTATAGAATATCTAATTTCTTCCACTGATTTATGGTTTGATTAATTATTTTTGTGTTACTAACCAGAATTAAACAAAGGGTATCAATTTTTTCTCAGAATCAACAAAGTAGGTGAATATTTTCCACATGGCACTTAGACAACAAAGCAAAAGTTCAAAGACCTATTTTCTAAGAATACCTACTTTCAACAGAGGCATAATCATAATAAACATTTCATGAAAACTGACAACTGCATTTGAAATTATTATGTAGTCTCTTTGAAAGCCAAGAACCAAGAACTAGACAAGAAGCAATTTCTGTTTTAACATAGTAAATTATAGATGAAGCTCACGTGGTCGTGCTTGCTCAGTCGTTCTTGATAGATCGTCGAAGTTAAGCAACGTTAGAAACGGTCTGTAAGTGGATGGGTGACCAAAGGCATTCTTATCTGAGCGTTTCCGTGCTTCAGAATGCACGTGGAATTGTCGGTCCCGGCTATTTAAGTCGTTAAGCCATGACGGAGGCCTAAAGGTGACTCATACGAACTTATTTTTATAGATAGCATAATTGCTTAGTCGACTAGTATTTCTTTAGAATGCAAGTCGTGAAATATGATTTGATTTATGTTTTACCAAAAATTACGATAGTTTATGAACACTGCAACATTTGTTTAAAATTAAAACTATATTCAAATAACAATAACTTATTTCAACCATTTCGACTATTAAACTGGTAACAGCTACCATTAAGCTTGCAATAAATAAAATGTACAGAACTGCTCAAAACCGTCATCGTTATAAAAAAAACGTAATTAAGATCGAAGAGTTTCGCCTATCTCCATGCCAAGAATTTTTACCATAAAATTTTACGATTTTCAAGATGTCAAAGCATAATAAATATAGATTTTTATGTGACCATAGAATCGTAGGTACTGTCTCATGGCGGTTCACCTCAGACGTTGGGTTGTGTCAAACATATAATTTTTATTAGGGCAGTAGTTCATAAGCCCTACTGTCCACTAAACTTAGTGAACTAGTATTTTTCTTCTTCTTTTATTAAATGGCAACTACACAATATTAGTATAATTCTGCCAATGTTAAGTCCTGGCTTGAACAAAACATGGCGGCTTTTTTCAAAATTCCAACGGAAATCTTTCGTCAAAAGAGAAATCCTCTTCAATACCATTCCATTTGCCAAATCTCCTAACAATGATATACCTATCTTACTTATGACAGAACTCTATGATTCCTCGTAGAGTTTCAGAGATAAAGTGATTTTAGTGATAGATTGCAAGCCAATGAATATGTACCTACAAAAAAAATAGTAAAGAATAACATAACTCTTGGGTGTGTGTTCGATGCTCATTTATAAGAAAACATTGTGTTTGTGTGTGTGAATGCACAAAAAGAGCTTCTTTGAGGCGCAATTTTATAATTCTTTCACCACACTGGTTTGACAGAACAATTGACACAACAAGAAGAAGAACATTGGGCTTATAAACTTCGTTTTGTCAAATCAACACCGAACACATTGGCCATCTCTTGTTGATTTTGGCCACCTG
This sequence comes from Epirrhoe alternata, assembly GCA_963565295.1. NCBI lineage: Eukaryota > Metazoa > Arthropoda > Insecta > Lepidoptera > Geometridae > Epirrhoe > Epirrhoe alternata. Next base: position 1,956,058 of record OY751400.1, read on the forward strand.
TTTCTCAGGCATGCGACAAAATTTATTTGCCAAGCTCTATTTGCACATCAATCAAACCAGATTGCTGGGATTTGAACAAGATTTAAACCAAATTGGTGACATTTTAGTTTGTATGAAGTTACTTGTAATAAAATTGAATGAGGGTAGTGTCTGTGAACTAGACGATTTTACAGCATCAGGATGCACCTATGCCTAGTCTGTAGGACCTGGTATATTTTCTCAGATAGAATAGGTTTGCCTAGCCTAAGCTCTCCTCTCAGCTTAATTAGCCTTAATCACAGAAAACGCAGGATAGACAGACACCCCACTTCAAAGAAGTATGATTAAGTATGATTGTATAACGACTGCTTTAGTAGACAGTGTTCTGTAGAAACAGTCGCGCAGATTCCGGAAATACTATATTAAAATATCTCACGTTGAAACTAGGTTGTATTAAAACACGCATAATGCGTTTCGCCGCAAATTAGTTGTAATGAGTGTATCAAAATATGTTTCAATGACATACATTCCGGCGAACTTTCTGGACATAGTGTACTTTTCTTCACAAACATTACTATGAGGTCTCACAGTGCGCGCAGACGCACATGGTCCCAAAAACCTACTCATTTTGGGACCCTGTGCGTCCGCGCGCACTGTGAAACGTCATACTAATGTTTGTGAATACCGCTGTTAGTACCTACATATATATGCCAAAAAAGCTTAATTTCACTAATTTTGAAAAAAAAAAGCTATTTGCTAGATCTAGTATACTTTTCCACTTGTGAAAACAAACTTAGTGTACTTTTCGTGAAGGACGCGAAAAGCTTATGATACTGAAATAGAACCACAATAGAACTAAGTACTTATGTCAAAAAAGCGTCATAAAATTACTACTTTTGGCTAAAAAAACTATTTGCTAGATCTAGTATACTTTTCCACTTATGAAAACGAACTTTTTAAACTCGGGACCACGTGACCACGATCGTGTATCGTGGTCACGTGGTCCCCTCGTGATCAATGACGTGTGAGTTTTACAATCAACCCAATGGAAAAGTCGAGGTAGAATAGTGCAAATGTTATCCAAGAACTCCCGTAATTAAAAACAAACTCTTAGAACTGTCCCTATAGCCGTTGAGTGACTTTACCAGCAACATGGTCCACAACAATTCCGTAGAGGCTCACATTCTCTGAAAGTAAAGGGTGATGGCGTTTATGAGTGGCCTGTGGAATTCGATCGTCGGTGGCAACGATAAAGAAGAAAACTGGCACGTGCAATCTTTACTCTTCATAGATAACACGAAGAAGTACTTCTCAGTGTCAGAGGTTGACAAGGAAGCATCAGTCATCGTTTTCGGCGAAGCGCATAATATATCGTTCAACAAGACTGGAGGATTCGGGATAGATTATACGCCGTTGAGTTTCATATCTATTTACCACATTGATACAAGAAAAGGTTTGTATAATAGCTTACACGGCAAACGTAGTGTAGGACGCCCTCCGGCCAGGTGGAGTTACGATCTGCGAAAGGTTGCTGGCAGAATGGGCGCAATGGGGCTCATTAGGGGAGGCCTATGTCCAGCTGTGGGCTGCTATAGGCTGATGATGATGATGTAGCTTACTCACGTTATAGTTTTGTAGTTTTGTTTTCTGCGCATTAAAGGTTTGGCAAAGCTTAGTCGATATCCGTCTCGACTCTTATATCACAGAACAAATATTTCACTTGAATTTAGATTGAAAGTTCTACACTACGTTCGATGTATCTAGGCATTCGTGAAGCTGTTTTGATGATCCTGTCTGCTTACAGTAGACAGTTCAGTATGAAAAAGCTGCATTGTGCATTGGTTACTCCACAAATACCTAGCTAGAATCGTTTACGTGTAATCGTAGCTAGGCTAGTTCAGTGATATTCAACTTTCTTAAAGTAAAGATTATTTTAAAATCAGAATCTTAAGGAATCTAAATCAGAATCATAAGGATAAGCCCACGTATTCTGGAACTATGTAAATTGTGATTTCGTTTCAACATTCGCGAAATCCTCAGTAGTTTTCGGAATGTTGTCTAGTCCGTGCCTACTTACAATTTATAGCGTGTGACGTGCGCGTGCGTCAAAGATTCCAGCGGTAATGAGGGCTTTTATTATTTTATTCAGATAATTTTGGATGGATTAAAAATATAATGTTTGTGACATTGTAAAATAGTCTTATACAACATGATACCTATAGATTTCTTCTCTAAAATATCACATGTTTTATTATGACTAATGTTGAGATTTCAGGATTATTCGCGTATTAAAAATAGTGCTGCGTAGAAGAAGCGTCTGTTGATATGCGCATTTTAAGCACAAATAACTATTTCAATTTCCTGACATGTTATGCGTTGTTTTACGAAAACCTAGAAGTTTTGTATCGCAGAGGAGGAAAAGTTGGGTTATGTGTTTATTGGGTTTTTTGTAGCACTGAGTATGACTAATTGTAGTCTGATGACCTGTCTTAAAGAGTTAGATTCAAGATCCTATATATACATTGGTCTACTTGACGTACAGTACCCACCTCAGATTTCAACTACTATCTCTTTCGATCCGCATTGGTAATATATCCGTCTCTTTCCAGCCGAAGTCAAAATGCCTAGCGGACACACAGACCAGCCCGTCATTGAAGACAACCACGATGGTACAGTCAGCATCAAGTACGATCCTCGGGAGGAAGGTGTCCATGAACTGTACGTTAAGTACAATGGAGAACACGTGCAGGGTATGTTATTTAAAAGCAGCTTTTGTCATTGAAGTGGTCGATGAACTATTTTATGTATGAAAATACTGGGCCTTAGTGAAAGTAGCCCCCCCACTCCTCGACAGAATCCGGAACACGGAAATTCGTCGACGGACAAAAGTGTTCGATATAGGGGACCGTGTTGTGGACCTCAAATAGAATTAGGCAGGCTAGACGTGGTGATGGTCGCTGGAGTAAAACCTTGACGGATTCTGGCATACCATTCTTGTCTCTTGCTACAGAATAGCTCTTGCTTCGTTGAGTTTGAGAAAGTGAGAGGCAGTAATGGTATGCCATTCTCAACATGGTGTTCAGTGCGCCTAAAATCAAAAATCTTTTCACCACCCACGGCAACGATTCGAGCCCACGACCTTCAAAAGTCAAAAAGCATTTATTCAGTAGGACCGCTGGGATCACTTTGAAACTTCGGATTAAAAGTCGAGGCACTAATCCTCAGACAACACTGCTCTTGTTTTTTTTATCGTCATCAGCCTTTCTCATCACTTCTAAGTATAGGCCTGTCTCCGCTTCTCCTATTCATTACCATCTCCTATTTCCAGGATCTCCCTACAAATTCCACGTGGACTCCATCTCATCTGGGTACGTGACAGCGTACGGACCTGGCCTGCTGAATGGCGTCAGTGGAGAACCGAGCCAGTTTACCATCAGCACCAAGGGTGCGGGGGCTGGTGGTCTGTCCATGGCTGTGGAGGGACCTAGCAAGGCTGAGGTATGTCAATCTGTTTCGAAAAGCATCACTTTAAATCATAGTATGAATGGTTTACATTGTCAAGGACAGGGCAGTATCAAATAGAAGTCAGCATTTATACCTTAGAGAGTACTCTTTTATAGAGTAGAGACAGAATGGTCATGGTGACCAGGCTGGTATCAGATATCACGAGAATCACAGATATAACACAGTCCTAACATCCCCGGTCTTCTGTTCCAGATCACCTGCCACGACAACAAAGACGGGACAGTAGCCGTGTCCTACCTGCCAACAGCACCTGGAGAGTACAAGGTCTCCGTGAGGTTCGGTGACAAGCACATCAAGGGATCTCCTTTCTTGGCTAAGGTAATTTTCTTCTGTGCCACAAGGTTTATAAATGAATATTTTGTACGGGTAGAACATTTACTAGAGAAGCACTTTGTGACTTTAAATGGAAAGTTTTTGTACAAGCCGAGAGAGTCACAAAAAAAATGATTCTCTAGCTTCATAAATATAAACTAACACAAAGTTTGTATGTGTAACGCAGAGACTCCACCAGCGTCAAATGGCAATAATTGTCAAAACATTTTATGTCGAGTATCACGGCACGATAGTTCCTGGCATTATGTCAAACTGACGATTTACATAGAGCTAGCTACTCACGTGCCGCGATACTTGACATAAAATGTCTGATTTTTTGGAAATTAATGCCGTAAGACGCAGGTGGAGTCTCAGCGTTATCTGTCGATTCGATTTCTATTCTATTGCGATTTGTGTCATGGCTAGGGGGCTGCTCTGGTGGCAAAGCTTTTAGGCCGCTTCAACCGTAATGACATAACGACTTTACAACCACTAGGTATTCACAATTGCGTAAGCACTATGTTGATGCCATTTGCGGTCACCCATCCATTTTGCACGTTCTGAACGTTGCTTTACTGGAAGCGATGTGTTTACCCTAGAAAATATAAAAAGTTTTATTTCCATCACCAAATACACTATGTATGATTTATTGTGAAAAGGATTTCAAGATTTTAACTGTGGATATTTTGTTCAGGTGACCGGTGAAGGTCGCAAGAGGAACCAGATCTCCGTCGGCAGCTGCAGCGAAGTCACTCTTCCTGGTAAAGTCGCTGACGCTGACATCCGTAGCCTGAACGCTTCTATTCAGGTAAAATAAAAGATTCTTTGACATAAAACAACAATCAATTAAATCATCTCGGTGAAAATGATCTATAAATAGCTCAACTGATCCAATTCATAGCTGTTCTCCGTAGAAAATTAATTAATGTTTTACAACCTTTCACCGGCGGCTTCGCTCACGTGTCCAGTATTTTTCATAGTGCTTGATTACAATGTTCATTACAATATTCCAAGGCGTGAATCAAACATACAATCCTCTTAGGAATAATAGTTAGTTTTACTTTACAGTATAAATAAATCAAAACCAAACACACAAGTCAGGATTACACATTTGTCCTATCTGGTCTGCTAACGTTGTTTCTACCTCAGGCTCCATCTGGCCTCGAAGAGCCATGCTTCCTCAAGAAGCTGCCATCCGGCAACATCGGCATCAGCTTCACCCCACGCGAAGCTGGCCAGCACATCGTCTCCGTGAAGAAGATGGGCGTCCACATCCAGAACTCGCCTTTCAACATCACCGTCCAGGCTCAGGAAGTTGGTGACGCTAAGAAAGTCCAGGTATGTATTCCTGTCCTTGTCCCACACCTTCTGGTGTTGTCTCTAGTCTCTTCGAACCTCTAAGGGATCGGACATAGATTTTTTTCTATCAGCTGGAATCTCTGCATTCACTTCTGTCTTTCTCATACCATCGTTCACACAATCCATCCATCGTTACTTTGACCACAATTATTAATAATGGATGAATTAATGATTATTTATGATTAATTTGATGTTGATGACGGACATGAAAAATTCCATGTACGTGACAGGTTGCAAGTTCATCACTGCCATAACCTGATTTTTAAATGACAATGCGCAAAGCTTTAATGTTTGTAGGTACTGTTTTTAAGTTACTGTAACTTTCATCAGGTCGGAGGTCAAGGCTTGAAGGAAGGCAAGACTCATGGCGAGAACATCTTTACTGTGGACACCAGGAATGCTGGATACGGTGGTCTTTCGCTCTCCATTGAAGGTATGTTCTCATGATGGTGCACCAACAACTTGGTGGGCATAAGAGGCAGGAAGTCTCAATGAAGGAAATGTAGGATCAGAAGTAGTTTTTTTTAATAGCACTTGATGAAGAATGGCACTAGGACGATAAAATAGCTGACCGTTGAGAATAAGACGATGCCTTAGTTGTTCTGGTACCCTGATAGTGATAAAATGGAATCAATCAAACCAAGTTTTCAAGAACATTCTAAACTCCTGGCTTCCACAGGACCCAGCAAGGCAGAGATTCAGTGTGCTGATAGCAAGGATGGAGTCCTCGCCATCAGCTACAGGCCCACGGAGCCAGGCTACTACATCGTCAACCTGAAGTTTGCTGATCATCACGTAGAGGGATCCCCTTACACTGTTAAGGTATTTTAAACTTTCGTTGCTTGATAAATATTATTTTTCGAAAAACGTGAAATCATTATTACGACCTCTGTAGTGCAGTGGGCGAAGGCCCGCCTGCGACGCAAAAGGTTGCGGGTTCGATCCCCGCGGCGGGACCAATGTTTGTATGATCTACAAATATTTGTCTCGGGTCTGGGTGTTTCTATGTATAATATGTATGTATTTACAAACAAAAAAGTATATAAGTAATATATCAGTCATCTTAGTACCCATAACACAAGCTCTGCTTACTTTGGGGCTAAATGATGCTGTGTGAATAGTCCAGCATTATTTATTATTTATTTATTTATTATTATCATCATCATCTCAGCCATCTAGCGTCCACAGCTGAACATGGGCCTCCCCCATAGATTTCCACAGCGATCGATCTTGTGCAGCCTGCACCCAACAGACAACAACAAAAATTTTGATAAGCAACCTTTTTTCTCCGTTTTACCCATTTTTAAAAAGCAAAATTTATTCCTATAAATGAAGCAATTAAGTTTTTTTTATTCTTATAAATGAAGCATTTTTCTGGACTCTACATTTTTAGAGATACAAAGTTTTGTAAGGTAATTCACTTTGTTCGATTGGAGGCTGACTATTTCTACCCAAAAAGAAGAGTGAAAAGCTAGACAAGACTTAAAACCACGCAGATCCCAAATACAATGTGAAATTACCTAACTTTTACGCCGCTTTTGTTCCTAATGAAATAAATCTTTTCCAAATAAAATTGGATTATAAATGACTTTACATAGCGCAAGAGCGATGTTGGCCGAATGGGTTATGCCTCGACTTTCAATCTGAAGGTCGTGGGTTTGAATCCCGACCGTGCATCAATGGATTTTTCGTTTTATAAAATTTATATGAACTATAACACGAGCTCTTAACGGTGAAGGGAAACATCGTGAGTAAACTCGCAGCGTAGTCCACACGTATTGACGTTGTCTTTCCTGTGGGCCAGGCTGATTAAGCTGAGAAGATGATTTAGGTGCTGGGCAAGCCTATTCCATCTCAAACAATGTCCCAGGCGATACAGCGTCCCGTTAAGTGCAGGCATAGGTTGCCTCCTGACGCTATATAAATCATCGAATTTGATGTAAAGGCCTTGAATTTACATAGCGCAAAACGCAACGATAGCCAGATTTGAATTGTAATATCGCCATCTAGCATACAATATTTATGTAACAGGTGTCTGGTGAAGGCAGCAACAGACAGAGGGAGAAGATTCAGAGACAACGTGACGTGGCACCTCTCACAGAAGTCGGCACAAACTGCAAACTCACCTTTAAGATGCCTGGTAAGTAAACATACCCTTTTGTTCATTTTTGCTTTTGCTCACGGCTCGCATTGTACGAACATATTTAATAGTCTTTTTTCTAGGTCATATCTACAACTATTCCTTCTTCATTCAATGAGGTCCACTAGTTTAAGCGTAATTGAAACGCAAACGCAACTTACAAACTATCAGCTTTATTATATTAGTAGGATAGGACTAGCTGTCCACCCGCGGCTTCGCTCACGTGGTAACGTCAGAGATAAGAGTTCAGGAACATTAATTGATGTTTATAAATCTTGAAAATTCCGAAATGGGATTTGAACCCGCAACTTCGCCCTTTGCGTGCATACAGCAGGATTTATTTTAAGTATTAAAAATATTTTAATATCTATCTAGTACAATAAAGTTATACAAACTCAATGTCTTCTTCCAGGTATTACCTCATTTGACCTAGCAGCTACAGTCACCAGCCCAGGAGGTGTTTCCGAAGACGCCGAGATCCAGGAGGTGGAAGATGGACTGTACTCCGTCCACTTCGTCCCCAAGGAGTTGGGAGTCCACACCGTCTCTGTGAAGTACAGGGAAATCCATATTCCTGGTGAGTTGAAATAAGTCATTGAATAAATTATTCTCTAAACTCTTTGAAAATAAAAGTGTTGTTACATTTTGAAAGATTTTAGAGGAGAATGGGCAACCTTGAACAAAAGCACGATAGTCATTATTTCAGATCATGTTATTTGAGATGAAAATGAAATGAAAAATGTGTTTATTTGCAGCAAATAGGTACAGTAGGGAGATACAACGACATTATAAACCAAAATATAACTTAAGCCAGTAGGTACATTAGATTATGTTGAATGGAATGTAAATACATGAAAGACATTTATTTAGCTTTATGCTTTAGATCCTTGGAAGATGTCTAATGGGTCTCTACATATTCGGCGCAGATAGACGAATGCCGACGGACGAACGTGTAGAGGGTCTCATCTTGTATTTGCCCTTCTATCCAAATAAGTTCGGGGAATAGTTCGGCAAATATGTAGAGTGACCGATAAGAGGCAAGACAAAAAACATAATTAGGCAATGCCCACACTTTTGAGAAGTTACCATTCTTTTTGCAAATCTCAAAAATATTCAAATCTCAAATTATCACACTACCATTAGCGACCATCAGTTGAGGCTGATAAGTGATAAGTCTTCAATCAAAATCTAATCCGTCTCCCTTCTTCTAGGATCTCCCTTCCAGTTCACCGTCGGTCCACTCAAGGACTCCGGTGCCCATCTCGTCAAGGCTGGTGGGCCTGGCCTCGAGAGGGGCGAAGCTGGCCGTTTCAACGAGTTCAACGTATGGACACGCGAGGCCGGTGCTGGCCAGCTGGCCATCTCGCTAGAAGGACCTAGCAAGGGAGATATTGACTTCAAGGACAGGAAGGACGGATCCTGTGATGTTTCGTACAAGGTTGAGGAGCCTGGTGAGTTTATTATTGGTTTTTTTATTGTTTTTTTATAAAGCATTTGACCTCACTCTGCCTGATGTTAAGCAGTAGTGAGGTCTAAGATGGAGCATGCTTACCTAGAAGGAACCTATTTACTCTTGATTTGAAGACCCTTATATTTTCATCATCATCCACAGCCTGACTTCACCCACTGCTGGGTATATAGGCCTCCCTCTGCTTTATGTATTTTTTTGTTATTTTTTTTTGCTTAGGTATATTTTACTTTTCGGGAAATACAGAGCCCACAATTTGGCAGTGCGTTTTGCGGTTATCCGTGGCAACTCGCTCTAAAATTTTCAAGTTTTCTGCAAAATTAGAATATGTAAAAACATTTTGAATAGCCTATATGCTATTCCATTAAACTTTCAGCTTTATTATATGAGTGGGATTATATAACTGGGATAATATATGAGTGGTATGAGTGGGACTAGTATTGTTCGAATATCACAAAATTAGAATTTTAATGACCTATGCAGTTTACAATCCAAAACTGAAAATACTTGCGGCTGGTATCGCCAACATCGCAATCAGCAAGTCAAATGGCCACCACCCCGCAGTGCCATATCGAACCGGCCACAAAAAGCTCCAGCGAAATGCAATTTCATAAATAAATCAGCTTATTTCTTCAAGACCACGCCTACTCAAGTCACTGGCCAATCCCGATCAGTCGGTCAGCGAGCGCGGCAAAATTTACCGCGAACCATTTTGACAGTTCGATTTTTTAAATTGTTTATTTTTTTTTTTCAATGACCAAGGAGGCTTTTTTACAAGTAATGGTTGTCGCATTTTCGGATGGCCAGTGATTGAAACGATTTACGATCTGTGTTTTTGTTAATGAAACTCGTAATTCTTGGGAGGTTAATGCTACAGGTTCGTGAGTTACTCTCTGGAATGCATTTGCTGTAGTTTGTTTGGTGATAAAAGTTAATCTGACGTCTTATTTAGAGATGGCTGAATGCCAGTTTCGCTAAATTGTTGCAATTTCCATATTTTCGTTGTTGTAATGGATTTTGTTAATTTAAAAATCATTTGATAAAAAAGAGAGGATTAAAAGTATAGTGTATTTGGTTTGTTTTTAATAAAAAACAGATTTTGAATTCGCATACGTCGGCAGCGGCGTGGAGGCTTTGTCGGCCGTTTCTCCGACGCGTTCGAATTTTAAACGCATTTTTTATCTGTTATTGTCAAAACAAAATAGGATCATAAAGATTTCTTGATTTTTTGACCGACTTAAAAAAAGGGAGGTTCTATGTTTGGTTGTATGTGTTTTTCTAAAAGTCGATTATTAGAGTTAAAAAATAGACATAGACATAGACAGACATTTAGTCACCACTTTGATACACAATACAATCAAATCATTATACATGATTTTGCAAAGAAATATGCATGTTGAAATCAATACAGTTAAACATTTGCAGAGCTTCGTTGTCTCCTTCTTTGGAACAAAACGTATTTTTAAAAATTGAATCAATATTTAGTTTCTTTATCGATATGAACCTCGCCAATTTAATCCATATTTGAGCTGCATACCTTTTTAAATTATACTCTCTGAATCCAACGCAATAATAAATTATAGCCAAAATGGTGTCCCAAACTGCATTATCCAGACCAAAAACTCAGCAAAACAATTTCAAAGGGATACCTCTCGCCCCAAAATTATAAACTCCAAAACTTAAGTCATTATTCGTCTAAAATCTTTAATCGCGATACACTTATGAAGTATTCAAGGGTAAAAAGGCCAATTTCTTTGTCGGATGGTGACGTTTTTTGTTTGTCAGAATACAATAGAAGTTTCGAGACAAATTCTGTTAGACGGCATTCCTTGCCTTTGGTGTTTAACAGTCATTTTAATTGAAGGTCCGTCTGAAATGATCGTTGAAAAAAGCTGGCAAGTTTGTTTGGCACCCAGGCGTTGGAGTTCCGTGATTTTCACTTCACTTTGAACGTTGCCACTGACATTTTCAAAGTCTTGAATTTCCTATAACTCTAGCTTGAAACTATGGAATAGTTGCAAGCTCCATATAAGGTTGGACCCAAAAGTCGAAAGTACCGGCCAATGAAAGAAAAAGGCCTCACCACTATTGAGAATTTTAATCTCAGTAATTTTCAGTTTGGCACTAAGTCTCGTCTGCTACTTCACAATATTTCTTAAGTTGAAAATCTGGATTTTGTTACAATCCGATTTCGTTAATTACAAAAAATCATTTGAAATATTTGATAGGTACATTATGCCTTACAATATATCATTAAACTGCAGATGATGATAATGCCTTTATATTAATAGCTATAGAACACAAGGCGCAAAATGGAATTTGAAATTTCTAATCAGGAAACGTTTTTACGGAACCCCAAAGGTTTTTGGAGAAAGGACAACGCCTATGATGGAATGCAACTTTAAACGGGTTTTTGGTCGCAGTTTCGTATTTGGACCACTGGGTTACGTATCGTTTGATAGTATTTTGTCGGGCCAAAAGTTATTTTTCCTCGTTTGTTTTTAATTAGAACGATTGCGTCGTAACGTAATGCAGAGTCTACGTTCTGCGTAAAATAACAGATAGATAGATAGAATGCTTTATTTGCCAACACACAGACACAGGTACATTACATAAACAGAGAACAGGTACAAAAAAGAAAAATACAAAAGTAGGTATGAGGTAAGTAGGTGACAGAGCTATGAAGTTAGGAACCTCTGTGCCTATCCCTACTCACCTACATGCAATCTACAAGGAATAGACAAAACAAGAAAATACCTAAACAGCAAAACGAAATAAAATTAAGTACAAATAAAAAGAAAAAAGAGTTATCAGGAAGTACGGTCTGCGCTGGTGTTAGTCAAAAAGGAGTAGTCTCAGCTTTATGTTGCACCTGCAGATAGGTACTAAATAAATCCTAGAGTGGGGTCAATTCTTACTAGGTATATGATTTAGACCCCTCGCAGACTACAGACTTTCTATCGGCTGATAGTTGAGACGGGCTTCTCCATACTCATCGAGCCGAAGTATATTCCGTCTCAACTATCGGCCGATAGAAAGTCTGGGAGGGGTCTTATACAGCGTCAAGTATGCCTACGCTGTAGTGCCTGGGATATTGTTGGAGATAAAATGACCAGCACCTAAACAATCATCACTCAGATCGACATAACCCACAGGTCTTGTCAACAAAATGGTAAAAACTATTGCAAGACGTCTTTTTTATAATATCCCTTTTCGATTAGCGTATTGGGAAATAATTGTAGAAACACATATACACATAAAAGCTACTCTCTCTGAAAACAGCTGATCCGTTTCGTTTCGGAAATGCAAAGTTTTTCATTTGAATAAAAACTTAATGAAAGAAGCCGGATCCGGGCATCGAACCCGGCTGTGACATGTCAATACCGACTTTGCATGAGACCTACATCATTATTAAAGACAGTTGCACCAAAAATTATAATCAGCGTATTACGGAACAGTTAAAGTAAAAGGGTTTGCTACGCGACCTGACCTGCAGCCTTATTGTCTAACTTGAAATCCATTCCCAGTTGTCACCCCAATAGAGCTCAACCAATCACACAATACGAAAATGACAATTGAAGTCCAGGCCGATGGCCATTATCAGTTGAGTTACAAAATAGCCCTTCTGGTTAAGGTATATAATAGGTATGTCAATCGCAGAATATTTTGCTAAGCTATGTTTTTGATAAGTTTTCTTACAGTGTTAATGTTTTTTTAATTGCTGTGATTTCTCGAAGAAATTACAGTTTTGGCCTATAACTAAGATTATGTGACTTACATAAAGATTGATGACAGCAAAGTTAAATAAGCAAAATATGTTCTGCATATCAAAAGCTCATAAATTAACTGCAATATTTTCTTCATGCAACCTTGGTGTTATCGGACCTTTTGGTAAGTAAATACTTGTAAATACCATTGTATTGTGTTGTTGTATACCATTCTAAAGTTATTCTATTTTCTTACCTGCTTATTTGATTAGTTGAATAAATGTATTTTCTTTCTTTCTTTCTTTTTAAATACTTAGGCCACAAACAAACGCACCTTGCTGCGATTTAATGAAATTGTGTAAGAAACTCACACGACGTTAACCACCGCGGTGTAACCGAGCCTCACCTAATTCCACAACAAAAGAACATCCAAAAACAAAGAATTTTTTGTTCAATCAGCAAAAAGCTGTCCAAAAAACCTCCACTTGGGATGCAAATAAATCCATTGCAACAATATGCCCACCGCGTTGCTACGAGCCTCCTTTATAGAAAAAGTTCCATAAAAAGGTTACATTTGCAAAAATTTAAATACTACTCGAAGATGGGAAGAAATATTGAGGGCATCGTTAGCCCGTTATTCAGATTGACTGACGTTTTCTGCATCTGTATCAGGTTTTACGTGAGAACGTCTTGAGGTTAGCTAATTCGATATGATCTGGAAGATTTATTGTTCATATATGTAACTTGTTATAGAATGTTAGTACCCCCTATGATTAAAACTTTTGCATAATCTGGGTATTATGCGTTTTTTGGAATAAAACAATTATGCAACTGTAGGTAAAATCGTTAATTAATTAGATAAGATAATATAGTATATTTTGTGCCATAACAAAAAAAAAATACACAGATAGTTACAAAAAGCTCAATCTAAAGGTAATTAATATTTGCGTTGTTAAAATATAAATGGTAAGAAAATTGGCCGCCACTCAGCATACCTATTGTTATAGTAGTAATTGCCTACTTAGGTACACTTTTGACAGTTTACGTTTCATACAGTAAACATTTTAATAATTTTAGTTGTTAGTAATAATGTTTCTATTCAAAAAAACAAATAAGTACTATTATTTATAAAATTAAGCAACATTTAACATCGCTTATAAATTAGGAGGTAGGTATTTACTAGTCTAGAAATGTTCGACGACGTCTTCACGTTAAAACAGCCATGACACGCTACTATCTGTTTTTTAGTCCAATATCCTTCGTTTTTGTGTACTTTTGTCGAGTTTTTCAACTGCAAAGGAAATTTATTATTTTGTCGGCGCACCTGAATTAGATTTGAAGCTGTCGTGATAAATTGAATTCTCTTATTGGGTGGTTGTCTTGTTTGATAATTCGGCTAATGAGATGAAAATAACCAATATAATTTTTGTAAAGGAATAAAAATATATCACAACGGAGCCCCGAAAAGTGACGTAAAACACTTTTAAACATGAAAATATTCAGCAAAATATTTCTGGATATTTCATACAATATCTGTCACCGATGTAAGCAGAACTTGTATGTTATGGGAACCGCAAATGTCGGCATGTATGCCTACTATCTTTAGACATCAAACCTTCAAAAACTGAAGAACCTATTTATTATAGATCAGAGGAAATGTATTCCAACTTTAGGTCTCCTGATCCAGTTTTTAAACAATTTTGTACGTTGAAACAATTTTATAAATCACATCTTTCCCCACCTCCCCAGGTGAATACCGCATCGGACTCAAGTTCAACGAGCAGCACATCCCCGACTCACCCTTCAAGGTGTACATCTCCCCAGCAGTGGGAGACGCTCATCTGCTCGAGGTGGCTCAGTTCCCTGACACCGCTCAAGTGGACAAGCCTACTCAGTTCTACATCAGACTAAACGGGGCTAAGGGGTCCTTGGATGGCAGGGTAAGTAGAAAGTGCTCGTGGTGTAACTTGCTTCGTCCTAGATCGTCGAAGTTCAGCAGCTTTCGAAACGGTCAGTATGTGGATGGGTCCCGGCAAGTGGTAACAGTTGTGCGCTTCTGTGCTTCGGAGGGTTTAATTGTGGGTCTCGCCCGGCTATTAAGTCATTAAGCTATGAATGAGGCCTTAAGTGTGCCGGTGGTCGCACAGTCCAGCCAAGTATAACGCGCCAAACTGTCAATTCAATAGAGAAAATGCTGCTGATGTCAGAAGCGAGCCGCAATTTCTGACGTCATCAGCAGTTTTTGTAATGACTGCGGCGCGTACGGCGCGGACAAGTGTGCGATCAGGTTAAAACTCCGTCATCAAAGTTGGCCTCTGACTCATACGAACTTACTTAAGTAGAGTTGGCGCTAGCCAGAGACTTGCTTGGCTGGTTACGACTAGGGCACCTTGGAGCGTGGCACTCACTAGTTATGATGAAGGTTGTGCTTGTAGCCCTTTTCAGAGAGCACTATTTTGAGGGACAGGGCACACGTTAACGTTGGTACGACGACCTTGATTATGTCGGACGAGTGTTCGAATTAGACGCAAGAGGTATCGCTTGTTGTCTCTGATTCTGAGAATCAAACTAGCATTCAGTGATTCTCACGGCAGTACAAAAATGTTTGCATGATCTGCTGATATTCAAATAACTTATAGAGTAAAGGAAATAGGCTATAAATACGTCAGCTTTTGCTATCATAGTTGACCACAAAATAAATCTATCAAAATCGCAACATAAATCCGTATGGGAAAATAAACTTTGAGCCCATTTTAAGATAAACTTTCTAAGATTCGACAATCTGCGAGGGTCAGTGATTTATCGTGAGAACATGACAGTGGTCTGTGCCCGTCATGGTATGATAGATGGGGTGTCTACGATACGTGATTTTGTGTATATTTGGCGGCAAAATAGTGGAGAAAGTTATTGGTTTAGGAATAAAGACTTTTGCGCTCGCATGCTAGCTATGTAAATACGTAGCTAAAGAATTAATGATTTAGTTTGTCATTCATTCAACACCTTACGTTTTGTAATTATATAAAAATTTATGTACACATATAATTATGTTTTTGAAACTAAAAAGGAAACTAAAAATAAATAATTTAATATCTATAGTTTTATAATTTAATATATTTAGAGATACTTCGGAGATAAATTACAGCTTAGCCGTGACTAAGCTTCTCCAGTAGATAAAGCCTATTGCTGAGAGAATAATTAAGTTGCAGAGCGCTTGCCCTGCAACAGTGTTATAAGTGATTACTAATAGGCAATCTCAAGCAATGACTAAGGCAATACTCCGTTCAGTAGGCTCATTCTGTAAAATTTCGAATTCGAACTCGAATTCACTCAAGTGACCGAGCTCACTTCGTAAGCCGACCCACTTCACCTTGAAATGGTATTCTGTATATGTTTCGCAGCACAAGTGAAGTGAAGTGAGTAACGAAATGAGCTAGGGATTGAGCCTATGCGTCACAGCTATAATCGACAAATCGATGAAACTTTTTTGGAGTTTTTTACAATAAAACGAACATAAATAAACTATTTTCGTAATATTATGTTAGTAAAATGGCTAAGTCTACATTGTAATTACGTAAAATGAATAAAATTATTAAAAAAACTTAACATTTGTTTGGTGGAATAGACAATGAGCCTTGGTTTGTTTTATTGTCTATGCACAAATTGTCTATTACAAGGGGCATACTTCGCACGCTTGACGGACGCTTGTAAACAAAGAGAATCTAGCACTACGTATATGTAAAAAGAGTTGGAAGAATTTTTATAAGTTGAAGTGGACTTGGTTTTGTTGTTTTGTGTACAATTTGTTTGTGCCTAGTTTTTGTGTGCCTAGTATTCTTTGGTAACTTCCGCTAGCCAAAAACGATAGTGTGCACAGCAACTGAAACATCGAATAAAATACACGGTCAAAAACCTACTTTATGTTAGATGCTTGCTGTGGTGGTTCCTGCTTACGAAGCCGGCCCTTAGGACTTTCAGTCTTACAGGAGGCTCATGTCCAACAGTGGACGATTACGTGATGAAGTTAGGTAGGTACTAGGTACTTATCCATTCACATAAATGCCACATAGTCTTCATTTCTGTTAAATATTTTTACACGTCTGAAATTTTCAGCTTGGCGTCTGCTAGTATTAATGTCTAACTCGTGAGCTTCTCTCAGTAAACTAAGAAATATGAATAACCGAGACATATCACGTTAACAACAAAGATTTTTTTTTAAAGTCTTTGGTTCACAAACACACAAATTAAACTCAAACAACCAAATTCGATCACTCCTTTGTAGCTTTTTATTTGACAAGTGAATTCGAGTTACGAGTGTCGAGATGATTTGGGAATTCCCTTACAGAATACCAATTGTACGTCATTCACTAGAGTAAATGTCAGAATCTCACTCAACTTAGTTCATTTCACTACCACGCTCGTCACTGAGGCGCTACAAGCATTATCGAGTTCTACAGAATACGAAACTCGTAAATCACTGCGGATTCAGCTTAGCGAGGTTCGAAATGAGTTTACAGAATGAGCCTACTGTATAGGAAATGAAATGAAATGATTTATTTTGCAACATAAAAAAGCACTACTTACAAGGTTTAATAGGTATTATAGGTATTATATAGGCGATTTAAATAATTTGTGTTAGGTGCTAGGAAACAGAAAGGTATTATATTTTATTTGAGGTAATTGAAATTAGTCTAATACGTTTTGTAGGTATCTAATTTTGCATGCACAATTCCTAATTTTAAATGGTTCACTTAACTAAGACATAGCTTAGTTTGTGCTGATCTTAATGTTAATTTATTGATGTAATAATTTAAACATGGCTATAGCCTAAAGTAACATTGGAAGGTAACGCGGCATCTACAACACAAGTCTTGAACTTAGTGTAGATACCGCTACACATCTTCATCAACCACAAGCCATCCTGATTGTAAAGTATGTGTAGGTACCTTACCTACCTAATTATAGAATACCTACCTGATTGTAAAATATTATAAGGCCAACTAATTGTTGATTGTACTATGCTTGATTTGAATAAACGTAATTATTTATTTATTTATTTATTTATTTAAAGTACATAAGTAAGTACAAAGTTTATGTTGCGATGGAGTCTGACTCAGCACTACTCCGACGGAAGACCAGCGTTGCTTTGTATAGTTTCGACTGTCCAACGCAACTTATTGCTGAGTCGCAAACCAATTTGCAGCAGCACACTTGGACTGTTGCGAGATACTCTTTATCTGTTTTATTTATGTTTTTGTCTCTAAGTTTATTTTTACTTTAGTTTTTGAGTTGTTGTTGCAAATAAATATTTTTTCTTTTTTTCTTTCACTATGTTGTGTTTGTAGAACCCAACGCTGATCTTCCGTTAGAACCACACTATTTGTTAAAACAATACCTATGTCCACGAGAGAAAACAACAGTAACAAAGTATTCAAAGATAAATCTCAGACTTACATTAAACTTACAAAAATAAAGCGACGTAAAAATATTAGACATCTTCAAAGGATCTGGAATATAAAGATCTGAGAGAATGTCTACCGCGCCTTGGAGATACAGTCGTGACCCTGTTTTTTTTTTTTTTTTTAATATTAGGTATCTATAACTATAGGTACTCCATCATCGATCGAAGATGTTTGTTTTTTAGAGAAATCAACCTCAAACTATCTCACTATGAACGGACAAAACAGTATAAATAATACAAAAGGGGGCAGATACGTGCAAAAGTTACCCCATATTAATTTTTATAACGCATCGCAAAACTTTTGTCCGGCATTTCATCGCCATAAAGTATTAAACGCGGGAAAGATTTATTCGTTCCACTGTGGTCACGTGCCGGCCCGTTTTATTACATTTTTTGCCGCCAAAATTGGGTAAAGACAATGTGCATGCGGAGTTTTTTTTTTCGGATATTTACAGCGGTATTTTCGGTGTGGCTGAAATATGGAAAATATTTTAAGTTAGAAGGCGATAGAATATAGTAGATCTAAAGATAACTAGATCAAAATTAGGCATAAATGAAAAGAATCTAAAACAGTTAGACCCCTCGCAGACTGCAGACTTTCTATCGGCCGATAGTTGAAACGGAACATACTTCGGCTCGTAATGAGTATGGAGAAGTATAGCCCGACTCAACTATCGGCTGATAAAAAAAGGCTGTAGTCTGCGAGGGGTCTAAGACTCAAGAGGTGCAAGCTAGATTCTCATGACGTAACAAAATATAAACAGCATGATCTGCAAGTCTCTGGGAGATGCTATCAGAATAAATGCTTTTGTATGATCATAATATCATCTACACTAGATGATTTCTACAGCCTTGGTCAGCGAGCCACGGGACACTGTATTGCCTAGGACATTGTATGATCAAGTCTGAGTGACTATTGAGTTATCTATAATTTCATCTATTTTTTCTAGATCATCTCTCCTACTGGCAAGACCGACGACTGCTTCATCCAGAACATCGATGGGGACCAGTACAGCATCAGGTTCATGCCGCGGGAGAACGGAGTCCACAACATCAATGTTAAGTTCAACGGTATCCACATCCCGGCATCTCCTCTAAGGATCAAGGTGAGAAATAGTTGATGGTCAAATTCAAAAAGCTTCATGGGATGGGATCGCTGAGTTATACGAGTAATAGGTATAGAACTAGGTGATTCTAGGTACTCCTGTTCCATTGTGACCAAAGCCGTAACTAGATCCTAGGACGGTAATACCTAAAAAGATTAACATCTCAGACCCTTCATCATCATCATCATCATCATCTCAGCCATCTAGTGTCCACTGCTGAACATAGGCCTCCCCCATAGATTTCTACAGCGATCGATCTTGTGCAGCCTGCACCCAACGCTAGGGGAATCATTAAGTCCAAAAGTTGTGAGTAGAATGCCGACCTCAATTGTTTTTACGTGGGTGAAAGTCCGCTTGGGACGCAGAAGGTTGCGGGTTCGATCCCGCTAAATGTTTGTATGATCTGCAAATATTAATCTCGGGTCTGGGTGTTTCTATGTATAATAAGTATGTATTTAGTTTGGGGCTAGATAATGCTGTGTGAAATGTCCAGCATTATTTATTTATTTATTTACAAACAAAAAGTATACAAGTAGTTTATCTGTTATCTGGTTCTCATACTACAAGCTTTGCTTAGTTTGGGCACAGGTTTGGGGCTAGATGATGCTGTGTGAAATGTCCAGCATTATCTATATGATGAAGGAAAACATCGAGTAAAAACCCGCAACTTAGCGCCAAATCTTTGTCCGTGTCCTTTCTTTTGAATAAGTCCAATATTCAAAGACAAGCTTATCCATCTTACGAGGGCATTCAACCCATGAAGCTTTTCATAGACAACCCAGTTTCACTATTCATCATACCTGAACTATTTTCGATGTTATTCAGGTTGGAAAAGACGACTCTGACCCAGCAGCAGTCCACGCCCACGGAGCTGGTCTTGGCTGCGTGAAGACCGGAGTGAAGACCGACCTCATCATCGACACCTGCAACGCTGGTGTTGGTATCCTTGCTGTCACCATGGACGGTCCTTCTCGTGTCGCTATGGACTGCACCGAAGTTGAGGAGGGTTATAAGGTAAGCAGAGTTTTTTATATCGGTTCATCATTATCATCTTCAGCCTATAGCAGTCCACTGCTGGAGATAGGTCTCCGCTAATGAGCGCCATTGCGCCCTGTCCTCAGCAGAGTTTTTTATATTGGTTGAAATATCTTTTTAACCATCACATTTTGGTACTTCTAAATAGCATCGTTGACTTTCCTTTAAATATTCTAGAGAAACTCTGTCTCTAGGCTAACACACTAGAGGTGCAAATTCAATTCACGCAGCCCGGCCAGCTCCGGGCAAAAACTGATTTGCATTTTCAGCAGTTATTTTGTTCTCAGTCTGGGCGTAACATTCATGGTGCACGTAGTTTCTGACACCCATGTAACAGAACTTACTTGTGGTATCATAACTTATGATTGTTGGCCGTAAAAAATAAGTATTGAATATTTTTAGGTGCGCTACACGCCCTTGGCTCCTGGTTTCTACTACATGAGCATAAAGTACAACCACCACCACATCGTCGGATCACCCTTCAAGATAGAAGCTACTGGTAAGCAAAGCAATAAACGAATTTGAATTGAATTGAATTGAATTGAAAGAGATTATTCCTCTAAGATACTTGAAAATATTCTTCTCTAAATATCATGAGAAAGTGTGTCCCCCAAAATAATTGGTATATTCTGTGATTTAAGAAGTATTCGTATCATCATTAAAAATAAATATTATTCAAGGCTGCGTCCAACATCTATTCAAAGCTTCATTAGAAATCCACTGATTACCTGGTGGATAAAACAAACATAGACTCTAAACAAACTTTTAGATTTATATTTAGTAGAAAGGAAAGTAGGAATATCTTGTTGAAATCATATTTTATTCCCAACTTTTCGCACATCATACTTTATCCTGAACTTTTTCCCAGGTTCCAACCTCGCTGAGATCGGTGCCCAGGAGACCTCCTCCGTCACAGTGGAGACAGTTCAAAAGCTGGCCAAGGGCGCGCAGAAGCAAGGAGGTCCTGTCCTACCGAACTTCAAGTCTGACGCCACCAAGGTCACCAGTAAGGGCATGGGGCTGAAGAAAGCGTTCTTGAACAAGCACAATCAGTTCACGGTTCATGCTGGTGATGCCGGTACGTTTAGTTTCTGATCCCGGTAAAATCATTAGGCCGGTCATCAATTTAAAATTATTTAAATCATAATTTTCTGGTGGCCTATCGTCGTCGAAATTGACAAAATAATGATTGAGTTACACTACAAAATTAAACAAACTTAGTTTTCCGTAAATGTAGATTAGAACTTTATTAAGGTTAGCTAACTCTTCAGCTAATACTCTAGTTTCTATCATCAGATTCTCATCTAATATTATTATTTCAAAAGTATGTTCGCACCTATATCCATGAGTCTGAGTTCTGATGCGTCAATCTAATAGTCCTAATTTGACCTATCATCCAATTTATGATCATCAGTCTCATATATTTATCTTACTTTACGCTTTTTCATTGGTCAACATCTTTCTTTATCTATATCTCTATCTTTGTAGGAAACAACATTATGTACGTTGGTATCTACGGACCCAAAGGACCTTGCGATGAGGTCCAGCTCAAACACAAGGGTAAGAACAACTATGAGTGCTGGTACGTTGTGAGGGACAGAGGGGACTACATCGTCATCGTCAAGTGGGGAGATGAGCACATCCCCGGCTCCCCCTTCAAGGTCGAGGTCTAAGAGGTTAGGCAGCGTATGTAGTTAATTTACAAACTCATTGATTTTATTATTTTCTTCTACTATTTCGTAAATTTTTTGTCCGTTGTTTTTATTTTGTGTCTTTATTCTGTGATCTTGTACTGTTGATATCTATTTATTTTAAAGATACGAAGGCGATTCTAGTCATAACATTGATTGTAATTGAAGTTACATCAAACTTCACGATGATCTAGTCAAAATACCAAAATATTTTTTATATTCTTTCAGAAAATGTTAAGGACCATCAAAATTGTAGATAGGTAGATTTAAAAAAAAATGCTATAACTAGACTTAATCTACATACGCTGTTGCTTATCTAGATGCTATTTTACTATTTATTATTTTAGTTATAGATACTTATTGTGCATCATATAATGTATACGTAATTAAAAAGTAAAAAAAAATATTTGCATGATGTCCATTAAGTTATTTTTTGTATACTGCGGGATAGCAAATATATTTTAAATTCGATCCTTTTTAATACTATCGAGATTAGTGATTTAATCATTTAAAACATTTTGCTATCTCTTTTGTGTTTAAAGTTTTCTTGTTCCTCTATATTTTTATTTTATATCAAAGTTTTCAACAAAAACTATATTAGCATTTTTTCTAACAATATATTCAATTTTATACTCGATTATTCTGCAATATCAATAAATAAGAATTATATTTCATATTTTGTAACCTAATTTTATAAGTTTTATTGATTTTGCATAATGTTCGATGTTTAGACATTTTTATATGATTCTCGTTTAGTTTTAGGGCGACTAAATGACAATACATATAAAGTATTAACTTGAAATATTCCCACTATTTTTAAGCTTATGTGATGGCATATTTTTTCTAAAATTTGTGACACGAACACTTAATCCAGTCTCTTCTACAGCTTTTTTTATTAAAAGTTTTCAACGTAAGAGGATACTATTTCAAATTCGTGTTTCATATTTTAAAATCGAAAATTTACTATAGATTTTTGATAAATTTCTTGAGTTTCAACTGTTTTATAAAAATCTGTAGTTTTTTCAAAAGTTTTATGCGCATTACCTTTATTTTAAGACTATAATTTTGCTTTCTAATTTTTGTATGGTTTGTGTATGAAGTGTTTACCTACGTAGGTAGAATGACCCCTATTGTAAATACCTATTATAAGTTCTAATTAATTAATTGTATTGCGACTGTTATTTAAATAAAAAGGAAAAACTTCTATTGTTATTTTATTTGTATTCCTTGTTGACAACAACCATATTAAAAAAGAATAAAGGACACACACTCCCATCTCTTCAACTGAGTTTGGTAAATAATGTAATATTTGTGCTGACATGATAGGTAAGGTACCTATATGTATGTATACAATAGCATCACCATCATTATGCATACAAAATTAGGAATGATGCCAATTTATCATGAGAAGAGATTGTTTTCTTACTTTTTATACATATTGTTTTGTTCATAAAAAAATTTGCCAGACCTACCATAAAATAAAAAAAACCAGTCTTATCTGTCAAACGATGTCTTAGTTAGGTACTAGGTAGGTACTACCAAAAAGATGTAGAGGGATCTTGAAAATAAACACATTTTTAATTTCTTGGCATAAATTGTAATTAATTTTTAATCGATTTTAAGTAACAAAAATTGTTGTCCACTTCCATCTATAAATCTTAACCGAGCTAGACAAAGCGAACCTAACGATAAACGAAAAATTACTTACAAAAATATTCATTTAAAATAAGTTTACTTAGAAATCAAATTACAATATCACATTTCTACTTACAATAGAGAGATATTGGCGATCAAAATTTCCTTAGATACAAAGAAATTTCAAAAAATTTGGATAAAATCTTGGCTCATTGTCATGACATTTTTACATTTAAGTGCTCGCACTAATAACAATATTTCGGAAGAATAAGTATTGCCATTGTTTAAATAATAAAAACAAAAGAACTTAAATTAGCATTTGGCTAACTTTGTGACAGTTTCGAGAATCCTAATTCGAGAGTCAATAACCACAACCTAACAATTTAAAACTAATAAAAAAGTTCAATAGCATAAAGTTTCGGAACAAAGTTAGTTTCCTCCAAAAATATTCGTTCTACCCCGATCCATCCTATCACATTTTTCAAACTCCACAACAACTTTGATTTAAAAAAGAAAATAAAAAATCAACAATTTGTTCGTATACTTGAAATAAGTCTAAATAAGTATTTCGTTGATCGAAAGAGAGGCCGATGAGTAAGTACTAAAACATTACAATTCCGATTGCCAGCTACCATCATCTTAACGCTAAATATTTGAGCATAAGCTTTTACATAAGTAAACTGAAAAAAAAAATATTTTTCCAAATTGATTTTTCTATTTACAAAATGTACAAAAAGTGCGCCTTTTTTGTGTCGAAAGTTGTAAAGCGAATTTGGCCACTCAATAGGTAATGTAATATACATACAAACATCCAAATAATTACAAATCAGAAAATATATTCGACCTTCAGTGGTGCTTAAAAATAATTAACTTAAATTTTGCTTATTAAACAGTTAAAATCCGAAGGAAGACGATATTTTCTTTTGTGAAGATAAAACTAAAAATGTGCACCGTACATTTTTGTACGGCAGAAAAATTTAACTAAATTAAAATATATGATCTAAGTAGGAACTGAGTGAAACTGTGATGTTAAGAGATCTATTTAGTAAAGATAATCTTAAAGTAGTTACAAAGATAAAATGCAACTGAAAAAAAAACGATACTTGAGGGTTCAAGACATGATACAGGACTTATTTAAATAACTGTTTTTTATAATTTTGCATTCAGGAACTCTTTTATTTAAGTGTGTAATTGTAATAATTTTATTGTTAACATTATATGGAAAATTTCATTTATTATAAGGTCTCACAAAAATGTTGAAACATTTACTGAAAATACTACCATTTACATTGTGCATCATTATTTATTTGAAATTGATTTATGTATTAAAATTTTGATAGGTTTACTCTAGTTGTATCCGTAAAACGACGAAAACTTTCAATACTTTTTGATTTATATCTCCGTACAACTATAATGTTACTACAAAATAATTATCACCAGATCTATTATGCAAGAACATTCAAAACAATAGAAGGTACATTTTATATTATGCCGTTCGTATAAAAGATTAATTTACTGAAAAGATATGAATAAAAACTGCGCTACATCAAAAGTTTTGTCAACGCTTGAACCTAAAATTAATGTTTAAAGTAGAATTTTTACAAAATCACCAAAATCGTCGACAAATCTTTTGAAGCAATCGCGTATAAGAACATTGTAACTTTTCTAGAAATTTAATCTTTTGATAGTAAAACTTGAAATTATCATCATTTAATCATAAAAAGTAAAAAATCACAATAATACCCAGTAATTTTGTTACCTACAGAATTCAGAGTATTCGTACGATATAATTATATTTCTAATAACGTGAAGTCATTCACTAAATAGTACCAACATTCGTATTCATAATACCACTGTCTTCGAGAGCGAGATTCTAAATATTTTCATTAAAATTTTATATACTAGTAATACCATCGTAAGTACTAATGTAACGTACTTCGGCAAGTTGTCTACTGCTTGTCTTTGTGCGAGAGGGCGTGAGGGAGTATGTGTTCCGCGGGGAGGAGCGAGGGCTGATGCGCGTAGTTCCTGATCTGATGTAGGGATATCAGCTGGTTGGGGAAGGAGTTGGGCTGCTGTTTCCCTTGCTGGAAGTGCAGTGGGTCGTACAGGTACGGCCGGGTTGGCAGCGCGCTGTGATGCGACAAGCCGTTTAAATGCGGGGCCATGGAGTTGATCGGCGTGAAGGCAGATTGTGCCGAGGACACGGGTGGCTGGATCCTATCGTCCTGGCTCTCATGCTGAGCGAACAGAGCTCGGTGCTGCTGCATCTGTTGCTCATGGTGCTCCTCGTTCTCTCTTTGCTGGTGGTACCCTCCATCATCAGACATGTGCGCTGCCGAATCAGGGCTCACCTTCGGCCAGTAAGGATGCTCAGCGAATGGTTGCGTTGGAGCCGCGGCTCCCAGCGATCTATTTAACCCGCTTAGTCCTAAAGCGGAGATCGGTGGTCGCTTATCAGCGCGTTCAGCATGCTTATTCATATGCTTACTAAGATACGTCTCCTGTGTATAGCTCTTGCCGCAGTACTGGCAGATGTGGGTCTTCAGATGCTTGGACTCCTTGTGCTTGGGGATATGTTCCAGCAGATCCTTTTCGTGCGTAAAGCATTTGTAGCAGGAGTTGCATTTGAAGGGTTTGTCTGTTTGGTGGCAACGGCTATGGCTTTGTAGATTCGATAGCTGGGAGAAGGCTTTAGTGCAGCCTATTTGTGTGCACCTGTAGGGTTTGTCGCCGGTGTGCGTGCGGATGTGCTGCTGCAGATGAGAAAGCTGGGTGAACTTTCTTTGGCAGATCTCACAACGGTACGGCTTTATTCCTAGATGGATTCTGGAGTGCTGGGCCAGGTAGGAGGAGTTGGCAAAGGCTTTAGGGCATTGCGTGCAACGGTAGGGCTTCGCCTCACGGAGATGTATTTGAGTATGCAGCTGTAGATCCGCTTTTGAGCCGAACACCTGAAATGAAAAGAACATCTATTAACTCAAGGTCGCGAGACGTGGAAGTCACTAGCGAGACGTGACCGTTTTGAATATACGCTTTTTATTGTGTCTGCGAAAGTACCTGAGCTGAATTATTATGGTTTACGTAACACAAATATTAAACCAAGGATAAAAATAGCTCAATACTGGGACATTTAAAATTGTACGTTGTAAAAAGTAGGTATTAACGAATTTAGACGTACTCGTCTAGCACTTTTGTAACTGTGACGTAAGAGTAAATCTAATAATTTTAAGGTAAGCAGTTTAGCTCATTTTCTGTGTTGCCAGAAAGTGAATTTTGCCCTTGAACGACATCCGCGAGCAGCCGGAACAAATTATATACATCTTAACTCAGTTTTTTTTACTCAAAGGCAGGATGCCGCCTTCACGGTTTTTCACGGTACAGGCGCTTCATCTTCCTTATTAGCTAGTTGAACGAAGTACATCTTGAAAGTTAATTTTACTGTTTAATCATAGCTTTGTGTAGAACAAAAACACACCAGGATTAACATCATCATGAGATAGACATTCATCACAAGTTGAAATTGTGTTACCTATGTTATATATTGGTGTTAGCATACTATCTTAATCTTATCTTCGTTTAAAGGCTTCATGTCACTAGCCGGAATAAATTCT
This sequence comes from Epirrhoe alternata, assembly GCA_963565295.1. Classification (NCBI taxonomy): domain Eukaryota; kingdom Metazoa; phylum Arthropoda; class Insecta; order Lepidoptera; family Geometridae; genus Epirrhoe; species Epirrhoe alternata. The sequence goes on from OY751400.1 coordinate 1,983,087, forward strand.
ACATTTTCATGATGATCTAATCGAAGTTCGTAGCTAAATCATTAAATACACGTGCCAACAATGCCCGCTATTAGACGACACCGGCACTCAAAAAGTTTCGGCACCAACATTGTGATGCTTCAAATTAGTTTCCGAGCGAAATCTGTCGCGTCATCCACAAGATACGTTTTATTCGCCCAACAATGAAACCGCGGTCCTTCGGAACCTAGCTGATGAAACACGACTCAATAACAACCCTAAACCCAAAACCAATCTTAAAGTCCAAACTATAGAACTCAAGTTGATTTGATACCCACCCAACAATGCATTAGGAAATGATTCTGATAGAAGAGAAGATACAAATGAATTTAGACTGAAACCTGGTAACAATAAAGGTGGTAATAGGTTTGCCGATGTTGGAGCTATAGGATACGGTAGCACGTTGCATGACTTGTGAGATCGAGACACGACCGTGATTGGTCACAGTCCGAAGGTAATTAAAGTTTGTAGCACTACTTAATAGCACGACTGGAGATTCGAGGCACCAAGTTAGATAGCTCGTGAAGGATCGGGAGGAATCCGTGAAATTGGTAGAGCGTGCCTTCCGCGGTGATGTTGCTAGTTTAAAATAATTTAAGATCAAAAAGATGCAGTATAACGCCTTCTTCAATTATTTTACACATAAAAATAATGAGAAGATTACAACGTTCGGAACACGGTCTTAATTAATTTATAAGCAAAAGTGATCAACAGATAAAAACAACTTGAAAGGTTATAAAATGATTTACAACTAAATTGGCATGGCTAAAATAAACAAAATCGAAATGAATTCTATTGATGAGCAAAAAGTAACGACAAAACAAGACAAAAACAGTGCCCCTAACAGCATTAGTGATTTACAGACACAAAAGCTCTTAATCAGATTGAGGAAGTAACAAAAACAAACGTAAAAAGGTTTGATAAAAAGAGTGAGGTAACGTTAGAAATTTTAGGAAATATTTTGGCGCATGGCAACATCAAATGTCAAGGTCGGAAACAAATTCCGGTTTGTACATGCAAGACGAGAGTAATTTGAAGTTCTCTTTAGTCCTAAGCAACAATTGCTTTGTCGAACTTTGAAATAACTAAAATCTAATTGTATGCTAACTCCCTATCCATGCAAACTAACAATAATTTCGTGAGGAATTTGTTTAATGCACTAAATCTTAGTTAGTTTTTACTTGACAAAAATATCTTGTATAGAATCGTGGTGGATGAGAAAAACAGAGGGGTAAAGACAGATTGTGGATGATAATGATGCTAAAATTTTTGAGAAAAACAAAACAGATATACGAACTTTTCTTTAGATAAAATGTTCACACAGAATCATAAGAATTTTACAATAACAAATTCAAATAAATATGTCAGTTAACCCCTTGACATCTTTAACCCTACACATTAAGGGATGTAAAGTGGACGTTCGGACCAGATTAGGTGTGTCATGACATTCTTACATGACAAGAGGGTGACCAGATAAGTCGTTACACGCTCATCAGTAACCGTAAATTTTGGAGGGAAACGACACAAAACACTCTAAAATTCTTGAAATTAATTTTTTTATGTGAGGCGACAGGTATGAAAATATTTGCAATGTCCGTTTTGGTCCACGAGAAAAAGACTTGATTTTTACATGATTGTAGCTACCTTTACAGTATTTTTCAATCATCAATCAATTTTTTTTTGAAACATATTTAATTAGTTGCTCATACATTTAACTTTGAAATAAGTAGTATTAAACGCGATTTAAGAAGGGAGTTAATAATAGGCACCATCTGGGTAGGCTCGCTCCATTGTAGACCTCGCTCTTGCTGTATGTAAGTTTCGTGGTCAAGAGTCGCCCATTCATCATAAAAAAAAAGATTTCCTGTAGACTACCTAAATAATAGAATAAACTGACACAATATATTGAATTACCAATTCCTCAGATCACGAAAATGAATTTCCTTACAAAGTAATATCGTTCATCGCGACGCGGTCGCTAAAACCGTCCCTTTGCAACTTTTTGCCGCCAAAATATTATAAATTGTGGGCATACATTTTCTGTTTATCTTAGGGTCCTAGGGGTCTAATAAGGCATAGTTTTTGTTGGTGGGGATTAATTTGAAAAGCTTTATACAGGGTGTGAAATTACGGTCGTTTATCATTTTGGTTGAATTTTTTTTATTTAAAAAAACATGCGATTTCTTTGACAAAATAATGTAAATTATGTTTCTCTGTCTCAGTTACTTATGTGAGAATTAAGAGATAAACAAAAGTCTACTTCCTTGTTAAGTAACGGTGTTTCAAATTAATTCCTAATCTGTTAATAAAACCAGAGTTATTTAAATTAAGTAAAATCAATTACATGCTCATTAATAACAATCAATTAGACTGTTTAAGCTTGGTATAAAATCTTATTTAATATAAGTGTATTTTTATATTGAGGTTATACAAAAATACTCTTATTGATATTTTATCTCGCATAGGTAATAACTATACTTTGTAAAAAAACTGGAAATACCAACTTTTAGAAGTCAAAAAAGTGTCCATTCTTTGATTCGCTATTCATTTTACAGTTGGATTAGAATCTTTTTAATTCTTTTTCCACCTGATAAGAATTCTTAAGCTTACAAAAAATCAATCACGTCTTGAATTGCTTTAACTGTTGACGTTTTTACAATTTATTATTATGTCACTTTTGTGTAAAATACAGTTTTTCTTGGCGACCTTAGAGCGTGATTTTGACGACAAAAAAACGATTTCGCGCCAATGTCACCACCGGCCATGCGTTAAATATTGTTGCAACCGTTGAAAAAACCAAGTAATCTAGGTAAATAGCGAGAAATCAGGCAGAAATATTGCTAAATCCAACGATTTGGTATTTAACAAATCAGCTCAGAAAAAACAGATTCAAGTTCATCCGAGTACCTCGAACAATAAAGAAAATTGTCTCACCGGCCTACTGCGTGAGGAAGAAGCTTCCGAAAAATGATGATACATTGAAAAATGCACTCATATACACAAAAAACCAAATATTTTTTATTCTCAAAAATTTCACTCAACTGAAATTAAAAAAAAGTATTTGTTGATAAAAAAAACTTTGTGTTACTATTGATACTTTTAGTATGAATCACTATCACTTATGATTTTTTTATATATTTCGAGATTTTAAAAAAAAATTACAAAAAAACTTTTTTTTGCGCAGCACGTCTATCACTTGACACGATTCTGGCATTATGTTAGCAAAATGAGATAAGGTCAATCTAAAAATTGTAATCCAATGACTATGTTATCGGTTTTTTTTATCTCATTTCTTACTCTACATTAGAGGCTATCATAGTTTTTTTATTCCATTCTATTTTTACATTTCAATGCCAAACCAAAAGAGGTCATTGACTTGAGTTTTTAGTTTTTATATATCTACTTACTTAAATACTAAAAGCTCATTAACCTATTTTTTTATTCTGTGTTTGTATAGACTATCAATATTTTATTCAAAATCATAGAACGTACGATAATGAATTTTGCTCTTTGAAATTTTAAATTTCGAACTCAGCGGGAACCGCTCGTGCCAATTGAAAATCATTTCGATGTCTAATTTTTACCTTTAGCGTAAAGAATAATCTAAGCGACCGAGACCCAGATCCACATTTGTTAAGCCAATATAGTTTTTATTCCATTGCGTTATGGTTTAGAGATGAGAATAGGTCTCGACATTTTTTCGTCTTTTGTCACCCGAATAAAAAGTTTGAAATCGTGCCGGCAAAGAATAAAACAGTTTAATATTGGCAATGAATGGCTGGCGTTGGTTTGAGCGTGAAAATTTAGGATCTATTCTTTGTATTCTGAAAACAGAAGTAAAAAAAAACTTAAAGTAAGTCAATTTTAGTCAAAACTCACAAAGCGTGGCAGCATTTTTTACAGTCCTTCCTAGAAATGAATATTTAGTAAGTACTATAATCTTGTGAAAAACCTGTGTATCTGTTCTTTGTATATGATAAACAGTCTTTTGAAGTTATCAAAAATATTGGGGAATACGGGGAAATTTTTTGGTTGGTGATTATGTAAGGCACGATGATTATTTTGTCTGTAAAAGCTGTTTAAAGAGCTATCTTTTATACAATACAAGAGATCAGCATGATGTAGGTAGTGCAAATAGGCTTTCTGTAATGACATGTAGACTTGTAAATGATTAGAGCTGTCATACAAAAAATACACAAAATCTTTTTCGTTTAATAATCTAAATAGGTGACTGTATCCCCAAAGCATAAGCTCTGCGACTAAAGCATAATCTACAAACATTCATGATTCGTTTTGTAGGGGGGTTAGTCAGAATCACAGACTTAAAAAAGCTAGATTTTCCAAAATAATAAAAAGTGAGCAAAAGCGAAACCGCGAGCTGCAGCTAGTTTTGCATGTTGGCCATGTTGAATATTAAATATTTTAGATAATTATGCAACCTTCGTACGCGTTTAAAAGGACACTATTTTTAGATTAAAATGTTAAAATTATAACCACTTTTACAAGGACATTTTATTTTTAGATTATGTGTAGATAAGTGATCAAGATCGTTTGTTATTTGCATTAAATAATATTTTTTCATTATAAACAAACATTTTTTGTATAAGTTTTTGACATCAGAAAGCCTTTATAAATTAACAAATTAAAAAACAGAGCTGCTTCATTTGTACGGAAATCATTTTTATAAGTAAGTTCTTCGAAGAGTTTAGAAAAATCATAATTGTATTTTTGTATTGTTAAAAAAAATTGGACAATCGCAATTATGGGTAATTTAAAATAATCTCAGTTCGACCACATTACTAACACTACAATATGCGGGATCAATGGATCCCATCGTTAGTTCAGCTTCCAGGAGCCATTAAGATTTCCGCCCTTTGCCGTGAGATGCGCCCGCGCAGCCTTCCAAAATGCCCTACAAATCACTTACAAGCTCAAGCAACTTTGAACTCTATTCTAAGAAGTGAAAGCAAAAATTTCTTTGGTATAAAAAGGCTGTATTACTCCATCCAGATGTGTTTATTGTTGAATTATCAACTATAATACTACTGTATTAAGGATAAATTTCGTTTCGCACGCGCTAAATGTAAACGAGGATTCAATAGCCCATTAAACACATTGAAATTCAAAACCTAGTTGCATGTATTTAAGGACGAAATTCGATTGAGGAGGTTTCTTGTATTTCGCAGAAAAGCGGTCTGGAGTTTGATATACCTCATTTTTATAGTGGTTTTAAGATAATGGTATTGATTTACCCTCTATAGGTACTACACAGTGGCTATCTGTACAAAATCTATAATGACTTCGATATTGCATGTACTTTCGAACACAGAATTGTGCAAAGAAACTTACTATAACATCCCTCACCTACAATGCAATGGAGTTGGGCCAGAGACCGTCACTGGATCCTCAGACTCTCGGACGACTTTGATGGGTCAAAGATGATATCGTCAATGAGCCGAGATTTTTGTCTGCCTAGTATTTTTTTAAAGACCAAAAAAATTTTAATAACTCAGTCACTAATCATTTTTTATTTTGAGATACCCAAGTAAGGGTATTTCGATAGATAGTTTACGAACTGAATATTATGCTAAATATGTAGTTATTCAAGTAAATAAACAAATTAAAAAAAAACTCTTTTGTATTCACCAATATTATGCAATAGATGCCAATATGAATCACTGAAGGTTACGGACGATATAACTAAAGTCGTGTTGGGTGGCACAAAGGTCTAACAAATTGGGTCTGTGGGTTTTTATGGTGATGATAGTGATAATAGCATGCATCCTATTAAAAAGTATAAATGTAAAAAAAGGTTTTATATCCTCCGTAAAGGATCATAGACGATCAGACAAAATGTCTCACTCACTATTTGATTATACGAAAAAATGCTAAGGTTGAATCAAATTAATTTTAATTCAAAACAAGCAATGACGTTTGACATAATTCAGCCATTTCTAATCATTATGAAATCCATGTTTTAAATTGTGATTCATATATCTATTTTTGCATATTCTATAGGTACTGTTTTCTAAAACTGGAATAAATGTAAATATAGAAAAGCTAAATATAACTTTATTAATTTTGTAAAGTATTTCATGGTCATACAAAATTAAACTGAACTTATAGGCTTTTTCAAATTTTATAAGTTTCATGGACGACTTTAAAATTGAATACGAAATTAATACGTTGACCCAATCATTATTAATAAGTAGTTTATGAGTAAAATTGTACAAAGCGGAAAACACGCCATAATAATCTTTATGTCGTCAAGAATAAGAAAGTCTGTCATTAATTTGAAAATGTCAATTGTATGTCAAACTGTACAGGGTCGAGCAAAAGTGTTTTCTCAAAAAAACTTACACTTAAAACGTTTAACAAAAAAAATACGTTTTTTTCTTATTCATCATTATTCAACATTCGCAATTATTATGTTTTAATAATCTTAGATGATAATGATAATTTGTAAGATAATACACTTAGCGAGGATGGATTAAACAAAGGTAAACCTAATAATTAAAATGTTCTGTGTGAAAAACGCTATAGTTAAAGAGTGAATACCTACGGAAATTACAAAATACAGGAGAACGTAGAAAAAAAAACTGTTATGACGACCACATACATGGAATAAAGACAGAAAAAACATATTTTTGAGACCTAAATAAGTAATTGACACAACGTTAAAACGTCCTAAAACCAGATGGCACGCATTGTCTCAGTAACATCAAACAATTGATTGTATTTTATTGTTGATTGTACTTTTTAAAACACTTATTACCGTACATAGTAATTTCCTTACATTGTTGGCAGGTTCAACAGCTGTTCAAAAAACGTAAAAGCTATTATTTATTAATGTATTTCTTTATTTTAACTCAAAGTAAATTAATTCCCTTGTGTCCGTGGGGTTCCGGGGCCCATCGCGTCTTCAAAAATCTTTCAGGGCGTCTGGTCGAAGCGTCGCGTGATTCGGAGAGCTGGCGATTTTTTGGTACAGAGAATCAGCATTGCAATTCAGCGTGGCAATGCCGCCAGTATATTGGATCAGTTGAGCTATCTATAGATCGTTTTTACGACGATCCTTAGATAGCTTGACTGATTCTATTGTATTTTGTAATTTTTTGTACATATTGTAGTAGCTTAGTTCCTGTAAATAAATGTTTTGTTTAGACCTCAAAAAAAAATTATTCATATTTTTCGACCAGTTCATATAAAACGCCAGTCACATAGATCTGGATCCCAGTCAAATCCCTATTTTCACATTGGAATTTACTAATTAGATACTACGAATACAAGATACCAGCACCCAGACTCAGATGTATTATTTCCAGATCATGCAAAACTTTCAGGTAGATTATCTATTTATCTATCACTAATTATCATCATCATCACTGGCAGCTAGATAATATTATTATATCTATACTTCTATACTAATATTATAAAGAGGAAATATTTGTTTGTATGTTTGAATTGAATAGGATTCGAAACTACTGGACCGATTTCAAAATCCTTCATTATCCTTGATGAACATAGGCTATATTTTATCCCGGGAAAGTGATGTTTTCCCGAGGGATCGCGGGTAACACCGCAGCGGACAGCTAATAATATTATTATTAATATGATAGCCTGCTGGACATAAATCTACTCAACCGCTAATGATGATATCGTTTTTAAATCATAAAGCATACATACATTTTTTTCATCTGAATACCTATGTTTCGTTAATGTGTACGCGCCCTCCATCAGAGCAAGCCAAAGCGTTAGTAAAATTAGTTAAAATTGGCGTAAGTAGGAGATAGTTAATTGTATCTAACTTTAAGTTCACGTCGAGGGTGTCATAATCAATGTTGATTAAACCCTCTTTAATAAATAAAGATTAAAAAAAAAAAAATATGTGTACGCGACTGTACCCTAAACCAGTGATCATTTTTACAAAAGTAATAATCGATACAACATTCGGGCAGTGTGTCACAGCTGAGCCATTCATCCAGTCTCATCTCCATTTCACCCCCAACTATGTTTCATCCCCTTTAGGGTCATTGTATGGATGACCGTTACGGGAATGTTTATACGTTTACGAGTGATAAAATTTATTTGGGCGTTTGTTGGGTTTTTTGTTAGGAATTGTTTTGTCATGATGTTCAGATGGAGAAATAAGGAAACGCGGAAGGAATACAGAAGTATACTTACCTATTTTATATATGCTCTGTAATAGATTTATTAGTAAGCTTTTGTTTTTGATACCTATATAGATAGATACCCTGTAATTAATAAACACGAACTTGGGTGGGATTAGAGCTAATCCAAAGCATAAGGCAGTAGTAGGTCAAATCTGTATTAATAAATAAAGACCAAGGAGGAAATAAGCTAATCCGACGCTGCTCTCGGAGCAAGAGTTATGCCTAGGTGCAACCTAGTATAGAGATGGAGTAAGCATACTCTATCATGAATTGTGACATTTTACTTCATAATATTCATGTCATAACCAAAAAAAGGTTGTGCAAATAGGATGGATATGTTGATGGTTTAAGGAAAAATTTAATGAGGTTGGATGGATACCAATTATGATAAATGGGGCGAGTGAAAATTTACAATATTCGTAAAATTTCATTTTATGATCTCGAAGAAACTGAATTTTGAACCTCAAAATCTAAAATCCAAGTAAGTAGGTATATACATAAATTCAGTTTCTTCGAGATCATAAAATAAAATTTTACGAATATTGTAAATTTTCACTCGCCCCATTTATAGATTTTAAGGTAAAAAATCATTTAGCATTAGCAAGAAACAAAAAAACAGTTAAAATGACTAAACACAGTAAATACTTTTTTTATGACTAAAAACTTTTTGGTCAATATTCACTTGACCAAAAATTTTGAGAAGAATAAAACCTCTAACCTCTTTGAATAAAACAGATTATCAAATACAAATTATTGTCTATCTCTGTCATTCATATAATTAGTGACAGAGACAGACAATATTTTGAATGATAATAATATTCGTTCATTCACTCGTTTTTATTTTAAATTTTATGGGTTGCCATAACGCACGCGCTAGTCCCGATGCAAGAAATGTATTACTGATTCGAGATAACTACCGATTTATTAATAACCTTAAACTCATCATGTTACTCCAAGAAGTAACAGTTCTGAGAGCAGTCTCGGATTTAGCTAGAATTAGGGTTTTCTAATTAATAAGGCGGATAGTGTTTATTGTTAGTATTTGTGTTTATTGTGTTGTCTGGTAGAGATCGCTATTTAGCGATAAGACCGCCGATTGTATGTCATTGTATTTTTTGTTTAGTTTTCCATTTTTGTTTATTTTTATTATGTGGTGTGCAATAAAGTATTTTCTATCTATCTATCTATCTATTGTTGAAATGATCACATTTTTTCTGGTTATTAGTGTCTTAAATCCTTATTAGGTTTATCTTGACATTAGAGTTCTCTAATATAATTTATGTACACGCTTAATATATATTACGCACACAGGCACAACAGTCACTACTGTACTAACTATACATTTTTTAGGCTCTAAGTAAGGATTTATTTACAGAAACTAAGCTACTACAATATGTACATAAAATTACAAAATACAATAGAATCAGTCAAGCTATCTAAGGATCGTCGTAAAAACGATCTATAGATAGCTCAACTGATCCAGGTCACTGCCAGTCGGAAGCGTGCCCAAAACACTGGCGGCATTGCCACGCTGAATGGCAATGCTGATTCTTTGTGCCAAAAAGTCGCCAGCTCTCGAATCACGCGACGCTTCGACCAGACGCATATACATTACATTAGACTATACATTGTTTTGATCGAAGCTTAGATATGATTTTTGATTTTTTTTAAGTGTAACCTTAGGTATTTCATTGAGGAATGAAAAGTCTTAACCGATAAATATGAGCATATCAAATTTCGATTTCGTTTTCGCGACTAAGGATTCCTTGGCTGAGTGGTATAAGGCACTCCGGCTTTAGGAGGATCGCCTGATCATTGTTGGTTCAAATTCAACATATCATTTAAAACTTTGTGTAAGATACACAAAGTTATTGTTTGGATAAATGAAATAAGATGATTATGATAGATATGATGATATTCTTCAATTATGAACTACTTAGTTTATGTCTATGACTCAATATAGGTACATAACGTGAGGTGAAAATCCCACAAAACGAAATTCAAAACCATCTATCATCCTAGACAAAACGCATTCACAGAACAATATCGCTTAAATTATGCGAAAACGACAATGCCTCTAATATCCCTAATATTCACATACATCACTATCGACATTGTGCAATAAAAAAAATCTTAAGAATTTCCGCAGCCGCGTAAACTTCCCACGAGTATAAGAATAAAGTTACACTCAAAAACGCACCCTAATCACATCACTCCAAAGTACAAATCAGGGTGGGTTTATACGTCACGGGGTCGTGGGACAGGTCTAAGCATCCCTCTTAAATAGAGCATCCTGTTTAAATACGAAATCCGCACATCCTGTATTTTTTTTGAGGAGGCAGGTGCCTTGTCTTAGCTAAATGTAACTCAAAATAATAGCCGAAACATGACAAACACTCACTGGTCAAGCATAATAAAATAAATAAATAAAATAAAATTAGCTTTAATTCCACACTTAAGTAAAAAGTAAATAAAATAGATAAAAAAAATGTGCATATTAATTTAAATATGGGCTGCCTGTGGCGGTGAAAGCCTCCTCCCGAGAGCACCATTCCTCTCTATCTCTTGCCATTGTTGGCCATGTTTTCCCGGCAATCTGTATAATATCATCATACCATCTTTTTATTGCAAGTATACTAACTTTTATATACGAGTATAACCTCAAAGTAGGAAGGAGAAGTAGAGTTAAGGTGGTCGCACAGTGCAGCCGAGCCGAACGCGCCAAACTGTCAATAGAGGAAATGCTGCTGACGTCAAAGCGAGCCGCATTTTCTGACGTCTTCCGCATTTTTTGTACAGAAAAATGCTTCCGGTCATAAGAACTTAATCCCAAAATGTCTGATATCGGTACGACTTAATCTCACAATGACTGATACCAACAAGCCTTTATTTCTATATTTCAAAACGAATTTGTCCCGTAATGCCTGAAATTTTAAATAATTGCTCTATATATGAGCTTTCTATAAATTTATGGTGTTGCCTAACAGGCTGACAGACCTGTAGAATAGGTAGCGAGGAGCGTAGCGACGAGCATGGTATCATAGTGACCAAACCATGCACGAACCGAGCGAAGCGTGCCGCGGTAGCGGCCGGCGAGTGCCAGAACCGACTTTTCCTACCGTTTTTTTCTTGTGATACCTTATCGTTTTAGGTGGAATTTTGATGATTTTGATAGATGACATTCAGACATTACGGGATTCAGCTATTTTAGAACTAGAACATTTTGAGAAATATATTATTAAAATGACCTTCAGTTGTTACAAGATGCATGCGTATTCAATTTCCGGCATTATGAGATTCAGTCCTATTGATTAGGTAGACATTTTGGGATTAAGTTCTTATGGACCGGAAGCAGAAAAATGACTGCGGCACGTACGGCGCGGACAAGACAAGTGTGCGATCAGTTTTAAAGAAGATTATTTGAATAGAAGAATTTTATGCATTAAAATGATCGTCATAGATGGAGTAAAAAGAAGACAAAGAATTTTATGACTAAGAATTAATTTTATTACATCAAAATATATCTAATAGGTGACATAACTCAATTGTACACAAACAGACAAATCTTTCCTCTTTATAATAATAGAACAGAAGTATAGATAAATCAAGTGTCTACCTCAAGATAAGGTTCGTCTTAGTTCCTATCTAAGGGCCAATCTATGCTAATCAAGGGTTAGTTAGGGGTTAATTTATTGTTTTGTGACTGGACCTTTAGTTAAACAGCTATAAAACAGCATAGTTTAAATGAAGCGAATATTACGTAGATATTCGACTTATTAAATCTAAGCGCTTTCAAAGTTCTTTTAATATGCGCACTTCAAAAATTTTAAATCAGCTTCCAACGTCTGTATTTCCGCTGAGCTACGACCCTGTTGTTTTTAAGAAGAGAGTTAGGCACCGTAGGTAGGCTCGCTCCATCGTAGACCTCATTCTTGCCTGTGTATGTTTCGAGGTCAAGAGCCAACCCATTCATCATAAAAAAAAGCATCTCGCCAGACTGTATACGTAAAGGATGGTGCCAAATATGCGTAAAGGAATTGTCCAGTCTCCCATGATAATGGGGAGCTCTAGCACGGTGGTCTGATACACTGACCACCTGACCTGAATTTAGCACCTGACAGAAACCTTAGGAATCCCGACTTTTTAACTTGACTGCTTTCTGGCAGGTGTAGAGGAAAAAATCTTTATGTGATTCCTGTTACAATAACAACATCTGGGAATAATAACGTAAAAAATTGATAAGAGCGAACATTCACAATGTCCTGTTTCTACACTAGGATTCCCTCGTCAAGAAACAGTAGAACGAATCTTACGCAAAATCTTACAATGAAATGTCATTAAAAAGTGCTTGTTATAACGTTTGGGGGTAGGTTGAATTTCCCCAATTACCTTCCTGCTGCTAAGAGGGAGTACTCGCCTCATCCAAGGTCGACCCATCTGGTCCATTTACCTTGGGGCCTTTCGGCCGACAGTTGCTATTGAATAGTTCTATATGCTAATTGCCGATGTTAATGTTACTTGCGTTCTAGGATTTAGTACAAATCCCGTCTAATGTATGGGAGTTTGCTTAGCTGTGATCCTAGCGCCATCTAGTAATACAAGCTCTGAAGAAGGTACTTTATAGTTTGTGGCGATATCGAATAGAGGATGATTACCCTAGTGGAGTACAACCTAGTTATCATACTGGGGGGTTAATATAAACTCATATTTCTCGGCAATTTTTTAAATAAATAATGCTAGACATTTCACACAGCATCATCTAGCCCCAAACTAAGCAAAGCTTGTACTATGGGAACCAGATAACTGATATACTACTTATATACTTTTTGTTTGTAAATACATACATATTATACATACTGCATTGCAATTTCGTATCTCTCTTATATTTCGTATCACATTTTAACCCCTCTGGTCCAACTGAATAAAAGCTCAAGCGGCAAATCAAGTCGAGTCAAAAGACTCGACTTGATTTGCCCTGTCCCGGTATCATACACAACACCCAGACCAAGAATAAATAATTACAAGCAAACATCAAGTTAATAGTAGCACGTTATAATGTTGAATTAGCTAGATTTATGCCAAAAATGTAAATTTAAAAATAACAGAAACATACAGTAGTATTATAGGCCAAGTCAATATTAATATTTGCTGCTGACACACAGTAGCTATTTCAACAAACATTATTCTCATGTGTTTATTGAAAAATGATTTTAGAATACCTAAAGTGGACTAACATGGCAAACAGAAAATCTGTCTGTTTGTTCGTCCATATGATATTAGTATAAAACATTGTTTTTTCTGTGGACAAGGCTGATAACGCTGCCGGTGCTGAGCAAGCCTATTTCATTTCAAACACTGTCTGTCTGGTAGAGATCGCTATTTAGCGATAAGACCGCCGATTGTATGTCATTGTGTTTTTTGTTTAGTTTTCCATTTTTGTTTATTTTTATTATGTGGTGTGCAATAAAGTATTTTCTATCTATCTATCTACAGCGTCCGGTTGGGTGTAGGCATAGGTGGCCTCCTGACGCTGTCTATGTCGCCGGCAGATCGTGAAATTATCAATTTCATGATATACCTAGGCATATCGTTCAACGACGCCATTTCACGATTTGCCTAACTTACACTCGCCATAAATCGTTCGTTTGACGATTTGGCTAGCGATACTTGGGCATTTCATGCCTAAATATCCCTATGAAGTCCCAAATGGCCACAAAGGGGTCGGTGGCCACAACCGGGGCTTCTGCCCTACGATATTTTTCTTGCAGGAAGGCAAACATAATCTATAATCTCAAATAATGTCCCAGGTACGACAGCGTCCTGTTAAGGTATAGATTAAAGGTTGCCTCCTGAAGTCCTGACGCTGTATACAGTGTCATCATCTAGATATATCGCCGTCCCCACCGAAGAAAATCGTAATAGCAAAATTCAAATTTTACAGGAGAAGCAAAAAACCGATTTTTGATAATATCTCCTTTGTTTGTTAACGTAACGAGATCGTTTATACACCAAAAGATAGGTAATTTTTATTGCAATAATATAGTATTTTCAAAAAAAAATCTACGTGCACCCTATTAAAACTATCGCTAAAAATATATATTACCACAAATGAAAACATATTTTGCAACGGTAATAAACATTACGATTTTCTTCGTGTAAATTATGGACATGGACCTACACAGTAATAGTCGAATACGACACTTTAAACGGTAAACAAGCGATTTTGACTATAACAGTAATGCAATGTTACCATATTATTCGGCGTTAAATTAAGTATGGCTAGTATAGTAAAACTAGATTACGTTTATATTCCATGGCAAGGTAGATCATTTTGGTTTGTGTAAATATCGATTACCGAAAAGTCTCCTGAATCAAATGCGAGGTAATAAAAAGTCAAAATATGGGAAAAAACCTAGTTTTGTCTGGAATTTCAGATGTTTCAATTAAAATATATGAAACTTAACTTAACAATAACACAATTAAAAAAATTCAGAAACGACACGCTATCACAAATTTAGTTACACACATATTTCACCTTTATCTAAGTCTAAACTCATAAGTTCGACTGAATGTCATCAGTCTGGCTTCCACGGCTTATAAAGTACTCGTAAAAGTCATGGTAATGTTTGGGCATTGCTTCATATCAATATTTAGGTTTGATTGTAGCATTCAACATACTAAATACAATAAAATTTGAAGTGAAAATACAGACTTACGAAAATTTCACAAACAATAACAATGTTGGATATTTTCTTGAATTAAATCACTGTCAACACAAAACTATATCATAAACAACTGCTCACTGAGTTTATCTTGCAATATAAACACATACTAACACAATACAACGTAAAAAAAAATATTAGTAAAATCACTGAAATTCGGTATAGCGCGCGACCCATCACAGTAATGGACTGATACTGATTGATGTTTTCATTTTTTAATAGTCTCAAAGAGACAATGTTTTTAGGGTTCCGTATTTTAATCCAGATGGTTCTAAAGCGTCAGAAGCAAAGATGTAAAAGACGGTGAGCGATAAGCATGTAAGGTTGTTGATGACCACGCCTTATTCGAATGATACTACTACAAATTCATCCTCAGATATTATGGAATTGAAAAAAATATTTTGCAATGATTGTAGGTACTTTTGTTGAAATTGGTTTATATGAACATTTCGTAGTTAAAAGCAGACTAAGATTAAAATTTGTACGACTCATTTTCAGTTTAAAACCTTACTGAAATAGTGAAGCCTATTCTGTTTTCTAACTGTTAAATAAACCTGATTTGTGCTCACAAGTAAGTTTAAGACAATTTATTTACCGACACGACTTCTTTCCTGGATATAATTACATTTTTTGTCCTTCTGAGTCTTTTAGTTCCTGGATTTGGTACTGAGTAATTTTGAATCAAGAAATATGGTTTGAACCCGCTCGCGGTGTGTATTTTTATATTCCTGAAGTGGCAGTCTAATGGTAGACCTACGTATATCTTTGTGAGATACTGGTACCTGAAATAGTTGTGTTTTAAGAACCTATTTTATCCAGATTATATTACCTATTATTTTTGATTTTTTTATCTGCAAGATCTAAAGATTAACAGGGAGAGCATAGAATCTCATAATAATAATGTTAGTAGTTAATGTCTTCCTTCTAAGATTTATACATTCATTTTTTAAATGAATTTATTCATTTTTCAGCAAAAAAATATTAGGTAAGTAAAGTACTCAATGAAATTTGATGAACAATCGAACTTAATAAAAATAATTTTGCGTGTTACTATTGTTATTATGAAATCAAATATCGCTAAACTTGCTAAACCATATAATAATTCATTGAAATCATTGCGACCTCTAATAATAAAACGGATTGTGCCATTTTTGTAGTAATATAGGGTATATAATGAAATGCAAACAGTTTAAAATGTTTCAAAGCGAAATCGCAAACAACTGTTACTTTGAAAAGTTATGAAACATTTTTACCCGAATAATATGGTAATGTACATTACCGAAATCAAAACATTATTTTTTACTGGAATAAACACGCAACAACAGTTTACTGTAAAAATTAAGATAAAGCGGTGTAAGTATTAATCTGTTACGAGATAAAAATGTGAGATATTTTTCAGTGAATATTATTGTAAAATCCATTACAAAATCTCTAAATCAAAAAGTACTCGTACGAATTAGCTGAAAAAAATTCACAAGGAGTAATGGGACCTATATAACAATTATTTCAAATAAAAACACTCCTATCGTAATAGTCGATTACGATTTTATTCGCTGGGGGCGGCGATATGTATGCACCAAATTGATTTTTTTACCTATGTAATTCTTTAGACAGCAATAGTTTTCATGTCCGCAAATCAGAATTGGTCCAAACGGAAGATCAGCGCGGTTTGTTTTTACTCAACAATCCGCTTATTGCTGAGTTAGGCTCCATTTTGCAGCAACTTTAAATTAAGTTTTTCTCGTGTCTGTTGTGTTGGAAACTTTATATGAAAGAAATTAAATAATCATTCAAATCAAGCTTCTTCTATACTTTATAATATTATAAAGAGTAAATAAATAAATAAATAATAAATAATAGCCGAAAGGGGTAGGTACAGCATCCCTACACAAAACCAAATCCAAAAGGATTTTCCGAAAAAAACATTATATCCGGAGAAAACAGCGTTTGAAGAGTGCTGTTTGTGTATGTTCTGGGCGCGTTGTTTGACGTAGATTGCTGGATTTTGAGTTTTAACTGTTTCTTTCTTTTACAAATGAAATTATTAGGTAGGTATGATCTTATTATGTTGTAATACTCGTAGTAGTAAATAACCGAAAATAAAATAGAATACTAAGCTAAGTAAAAAAAAAATTCGCGTTTTTTTTCGCTAAATGTGTTTAGAATCATGGTCTGATTGCAACCCCTCAGTTTTCGGTAGTTGTCTTTTTACACCCTGTATAGGCTAATTCATCGATCTGCCTGCAATACACCTAGTATTATAGTCAAATTAAATTAAAACATCATGAACTATTATTTAAATTAGTTATAGTGAGGAATATATAATAGTCTCTTCACAACTTAAGGGTGGTCACCCCGGATGACTGGTGGTTTGCACCACTTGAAATTCAACGCTAGTTTTGGGTTCAATAATTAATTGCCTGGGGTTCAATCGAGTTTTATACATTAATTTTCTGCAGGGATTACAAACTTGCAACTCGGACATATTGTATAATTTTATAATTCTGAATCTATAATCTCTGATTGTATAATTCTGAATAAATATATAATTCTGGATATATCAAACAGCCATAGCAGAAATTCTAAGACCCTCATGACTGACATACTTATTGGTCCACTTGTTTTTTTTTAATTCAATTAAGTATTAAGTAAGTACTATCTGCGCTTCCGCGGTGTGGGACCCACGGTCCCGCGGATTTTTTAATTTTCGGGATAAAATGTAGCCTATGTCCTTCCCTGGGATACAACCTTTATCCATGCCAATTTGAAGCCTAATCTGTTATCTGGTTCCCATAGTACAAGCTTTGCTTAGTTTGGGGCAAGATGATGCTGTGTGAAATGTCCAGCATTATTTATTTATTTATCAAAAGGTAAAGAAAAAAAGCGGTCGACTCTATCCCCAAGCACGGTAGGCAGTGTCTTGATCTTTTACGATGCAATAAAATCAATTTAATCTAATTGGTGGAGCTCGTTGATGTCTTTTAAATGACTAATTAGAATAAGAATATTTAATTCGACAGTGATTTTATTTTATATCTTCAATTACTTAACTATATCTTTAATGTTCGCTTGATCTATAAAAGTAAATAAAACATCTATATCTATACTATAATATTATAAAGAGGAAAGATTTGTTTGTTTGTTTGTATGATTGTTTGTTTGAAATGAATAGGCTCCGAAACTACTGGACCGATTTGAAAAATGCTTTCACCAATAGAATCCCACATTATCCCCGATGAACATAGGCTATATTTTATCCCGGGGAAGTGAAGTTTTCCCGAGGGATTACGGGTAACACCGCGGCGGACAGCTACTTAATCTATAATTTTGATCGAGTAAAAGTTAGAATCGCAGATATCCCACTCATATAATAAAGCTGAAAGTTTGTTTTGAGGTTTAGATGTTTGTATGTTTGTGTTTCAATCACACCTAAACCAGTAAACCGATTTGAATGAAACTTGGAATAAGCGTAGATAGTGACCTGGAATAGCATATAGGCTATTCAAAATATAGATTTCACACACTCCATACTTTTAAAATTAATATCACACTAAAACTAATAGATGTAGGTTAGAAACAAAAAGCGGAAATTGATTTCACATTGAACTAGTGGCGAAATCAATAAAAATACCAGAACATTGTTGGACATGTTGACCTGTACATGGGTTGAAAGATTATGGAGTGTATACATCTTCTTGTCCGTGACTGTACCACGCGGGCGATTTTAGTTTCACCGTTTTGTAAAGATTGTGATGTATTTTTCATTGTTTATTAGAATAATATAACCTCATTAAATCCAATCAAATAAAATGTAAGATCAATACAACTAATAAAAATAACAGTCATATTCCTAAAAATATCTATCTCAACGAACCGATCTTCAAAATAGGTAATTTCGAATACCGTAAACTAGAATTCCATATTCAAAACTGACAGAATCAATGTCATTGTCATCAAACAAATAAAACCGAACAGAAGTCGTGTGAAGTCGTAAAAAATGGAACAAAACACGATGTTACGCAACTACATTGACGCGAGAACAAATGGATGTGGCTTACTTTCGTATGGAGTGGGTTTATTCTTTATAGCACTGAAGCTTTTATAAAGAGATTTGTAGCATCTAGTGTAAACAATGAATGCGTTTACATTTTACGCCATTTCTTTTAGCAGGTGCATCACTGGCACTGAATGTGTTAAGTTGATACTGAGCGCATCATGTCTAATCGTCTGTTAATTTAGCGGGACTTTATAATTATTCTTTTTTTTTTTCTTGTCACTCTAATGTAAATGAATAACGATAGTGCTTGACAGATTTTAGTGTGAGAGACATTGTTGACGGATTCGACTAAGAGGACGATAGGTACCTACACTTGTAGGTGTAGGTACCTATCGTCCTATGTCCTATTGTCATTACCTGTAGGTTATGACTGTAGGTTATGATTGTCATAACCTGTAGGTTATGACAACATTATCTGAATATCTACAAAAGTTAATTCTGTAAATATATGTTTAGTAAAGATACTAATGCAGCAATGATGAGAGAAATCGAGCATTTCTCTCCGATATCCGAAAAATAACAAGTTATAATTTCATATTAAATTTTTAATGTTGAAGATTGTTGTTATATAATAAAAATATGAATAAAAAATAACATTGCATAACAAAGACATGCACTTGTGTGTATGAGAATAAGCCTGCTTGCTCTTGGCATTGGTCGTCGTGAAGGTCACGCTAAAACCGACGTGTGTGACGTCACGTTGTTACCGTGCCAGACTCGCTGGCTGTGGGTATGCGTATGTTTCTCAATTTCTCGTTAATTAGGTAATCAGTATGCAGATCGATGAATGGACTGATAGTAAACATACTTCATTGATAACGTTATTTTTAAACATTCAAGACTAGCTTCAAATGAAACAGGATCACTGCTGTATCACCAAAGTGCGGTAGATATTATCTCAGATCTATATCCATTCAAATCTTTTGAAGACGTTTCGGAACATTAGTCAAAGGAATCGCTGATCAAAATTCACAAAACAAAATGAATTTTCTTATGATTTCAGGTTGCTGGCAGAAGCTGGATGCGTCGAGCCGAGAACAGCAATGGCGCTCATTAGGGGAAGCCTATGTCCAGCAGTGGACTGCTATAGGCTAATGATGATGATGACTGACTACTGATGCGCTACTGGACTCTTAAGCATATTTTCATCAAGACACAATATCCTTCAAACTACAATGATGATTCTCAATATAAAAATATGATATCATATACTTAACTACATACAAACCGGATTTCAGTAATTACATCCATTCTCATGAGTAAATTTAATTTAAAAATATAAAGATACTTCAGTCAAAAGCCTTAATTATCTTTAAATTAGTCTATTTTGTATATTTTGAAGTCCCTCATTAATATTTACTAAACATAATATTTTGTACATTACTCAAAGATGATTGACACATAAGATCATGATAAATAGCTTTATTAACCGGTTCCATAAAACCGAGATTGGTGATTGACCACAGATAATTTAGATGAAAAATATTCAATAATTTGAATAAGAAAAATATTTTGCTATACGAATAATCAGGGTCGTAATTTACAACTTCCAATGATGATACTCAAAAATCTTATATTCAATTTTTTCACGTTGACAATAATACCTTAATTTAAATATTTTCTAAAATGTGCAAGCAGAATAGGCCACTGACTCAAACTGACTTTAAAATACATGGAGTATCCTATATCAAACTTGAGATAATGAAAAATTTGTACATTGGAAAAAGAAAGTGCATATTTCCATGGCTTGCAAACATAACAAAGCAATAGTTATTATGCTTAAAGTACTTGCAAGTACAGAAACAATGCAGAGGCCCCCACAGTAACATAATACACCATATGACATTTCGGTTGGACAAGAATTCGGCTCCTTCGACCGCAGCATGATTTATACGCTACCAAACAGGTTTGACGTGAAGTTTCATTATGAAGTTTAGATAAGTGATAGCGAGATAAATATAGATTAAATAACTTTGGCAGTTAAACTTATACTAGACAATGCTTTTGAAAACAAATATAATATGCAAATCAGTAAAGATGAACTAAAATACTATACAAACGAGATTACACAAGAAGACGGAATGAATCACAAATTGATACATTTACTGAATGATAAACATCAAAGTTTAAAAGCTCAAAATAAGAGAGTTAAGAATAAAAAAGAAGAAACTAAGGATGACTCAAAAGATAGCTAAGTTCTCAAGGTTAAATGAATCACGGATGGATTTTGAATATTTTTTGATGTTTATAGAAAGAACTATTACATCATTGGGGTTATAAGTATACTTTTATGTGAAGTACTTTAAGCAAAAAATATAACTAGTTACAGTGTAAGAACTACCGTATGTTTAAGTCCAAGTTTAAGCAAAACATTTATCATACTAAATACACTTGAGTTGGAAGTGTTCAACGACTTCGTAACACGCAATGACATAAGTACACCTGCCGAATTCAGAACCTCTTGCAAAATCGAAGACTCTAACATCATAGGATTAAGGTTGAGTTTTGTAAATCAAGAATTCAAACATAGATTTGCAAATGTGAATTTAATACCAATAGAGTTATAGTTGATTTTCTAATGCCGATCGGTTTTGTTGTAAAAGGAAGTGATGTTATCGGACACATGCTTATTATAAGTAACTTAACGTCTGTTGTAGGATGACCATAAAGGGACATTTTTAATAGATGTTTTTATTGTTTTAACATAATTTTCACTTTCATGGACAAGGTGAGACTCGGTTGTAAATTAAAAGTATGAAAATGTTGATATTCTTGCAGATATTTTTAGTATACAGGGGTCACGACTGTATCTCCAAGGCGCGATAGACATTCTCCCAGATCTTTTTATGTATTCAACAGATCCTTTGAAGATGTCTAGGGGGTAGTCAGAGGCATGTCCAAATACATATTTGATACATGCCTATACTTGCAGAAGATTATTTTATTTTTAAATTTATAAAATATGCTTCGTGAGTATTTCCACTCACTGAATTTTCCATCTGATACAATAGAATAATATTTTCAAGTAAAATTGAGGAGGTTGTAGGAGATGACAGTAGTACTGAATCAATCTCCTCAAACAATGCATCTCTTAAAAACTGTAGCCCAAATGCCAATATTAGCTTTGCTGGTGTCACACGAGTCCTAAACTACATTCTTACAAGAAACATTGTGTTAAATACGATATAAGAGTATATTACATACGATAAGACAAGGTGGAACAAGGGCAGGAAGATGATATGATGATGATGCACAAGACCTTCGAAAGACTACAAAACTGCCTCAAACTCTAACAAGTTCGAATAAAACAAGATCTTGTTAAAATTATAGTATACATATATCCTATACTATCGTTATTACTCGATATTATAGAATAACGAGAGTTCACACCGTTTTCAAAGTATCTGTAAATCTTATCATCTCCCAAATCTCCAAAAACATAAAGAATGCCAGCCTCCGGCGTCGGTAGAATTACCCGAGATAGACGAATCGCGTGACGACTCACAGATTAGTGTAATTTTGTTATACCACGAATTATTTTACTTGTTATATCATTTTGGTGTTGTATTTATGTTCATATTCCATTTTATTGCTCATAGCCCAGGTTATATACGTGCCTGTTTAGGTGTTTGCTTTTGCGATGAATTTTGTTGCTATCTCATATCTCTATTTTCCTCTGGAGATCCGTGTGTCTTAGATTTTTTTTGTTATTATCTAAAAGAATCATCATCATTTCCCTGCCCTTATCCCACTTTTATGTGGGGTCGGCACAACAGGTTTTCCTCTTCCACTCCGCTCTATCAGCTGTCATCTCAACTTATAATATCTAAAAGAATATTGTTTGTATTTGTGTTTTCATACGATCCTGTGCCAGTTGAACCCAATGCATATTATCCTCTTTCTTTTGTATATCATCAGGCTGGTGTTTTACGACAAAATTCTTTATTTCAGAGTATTTTTTATCTAATTTAGTTTCTTAATTTGTAAATTTAGAATATTATTATCAGTTTTCATCATAATTTGTCTGTACTATTATTTTAAAAGCCAAAACAAGATTAGCGCAACTTGTCAATTTGACAGCTGAAGTTAAAGTTAACGTGTTGTAATTTTTTGCACACCCGCAAAGAGTTAATTATCTGTTCTCTTCTTACAAAAGAAGGACATTATAGAGGACATTGAATTTATTAGAGGACATTCGGGCTATCTATAAACCCTCCCAAATGTAATTGGGAAATGAGCCGTAATTCAGAACAAAACAAAGCTCAAACTCGAATGACAAGTCGAAAAGTCTCGTGAAAAAATAACGTATAATGAGCGAGTACGTGAAATCAAACACCATTAGCAAATTGGACATGGAAAATTCGGCTGTAATGAAC
This sequence comes from Epirrhoe alternata, assembly GCA_963565295.1. Classification (NCBI taxonomy): domain Eukaryota; kingdom Metazoa; phylum Arthropoda; class Insecta; order Lepidoptera; family Geometridae; genus Epirrhoe; species Epirrhoe alternata. The sequence goes on from OY751400.1 coordinate 2,006,434, forward strand.
AAATTAATAGAGTGTATAATGGCGTAGAAGTACTGGAGGTAGTTATATCATTATTTCTATTTAAGAAGACGCTGACGCAATAACTACTCAGCCGTAATGGTTGGTGTCAATCAAAATTACACACGGAACAAATTCGACAAAATATTTTTAAGATATTATCGACCTTATGCGTTGGGACATAGAGGTTATGGTAGAAGATTTTTCTATTAAATATTTTTAATACGTTCTAAGAATAATGTTTGGATCGGGCGATGCCTAAAGTTCGTCAAATTATACCTTCAGTTCCTGCTTGGTGTGTAATTATTTTGATTTTATTTTAATAAATAAATATAGGTACCTACAGACTCAGTAACTACTAACTATAAGTTATTATTATTATGATTCAGGTAGCATTCATTTATTATTATTAAAGATTTGACTTGTTTATTAAATAAAAGAAGAAAATATCGGATACAGAATACACAATAAAGTTCTGCTGTTTCTTTAATTTGATATAATTTACAAAAATAAATATAAGTACCTACAAATTAAGATATAAATTAATAATAATAATAAACCTTATTTTAGGAAGTAATTAGAACGCTAAGAAACTCATAATTGAAATCTAAAATAAAAAAAGACTATTAATCTTTTGATGCAGCCAAAGAAAACATATCCGTCATGCGCGATGGCCGGTGACATTGACAATGGATGGTTCGAAATTGGAATGCGGCCTTGAATCGAATTCGGCGGAGCGCGGGCGGTTTGCGCGGGAAACGAGATCGACTTTTTTTCTATAGAATCGTAGACGTGCTGATAGATTCGATTCGATAGCCAAAATATGTTTCAATTTGAATTAAATTTTAATCGGTTTTACCTATAAAAATTGGTAAGTAAGAATGAGATGGCGAGACGAGCTGGACTCACACCTAAGAAGATGGCCTGTTACAGCGTTGGATCGCGAAGAGTGGAATAAGAAAAGGGAGGCATTTGCCCTGCAGTGGGACGAGAATGGCTAAATAGTAATAATAATAATAAAAGTACTATTTTATTTTATCACGTTTTATTCCTATACTATGTTTAATACAACTAAAAAAATAGTAGCAGTCCAGGAATGCCGGTAGAAGTGAAAACTTGAACAAATAACCCAGTGTCAGTGAGCAGTCACGTGACTCGCACGTGACCTTTTCGAGGCGAATCCAATCAAAACTATACTCTGTGAAACGCGCCTAAAAAAGTTTTCTTTTCAAAAAATGGACACAGGACGTAAACAAAAAACGAGAGAAAAAAACAGATTATAGTCGGTCCAACTTAATAGGCCACATTTGACGTTTGTCAGTTTGAGCTTTCTAGTGAGGTGACCTTCTTAAAAACTTCGATTATGTTCGAAGTCCGTATCGATTCATTCACATGAATTAAAATTTATCGCCAGGTAAACCGTAAACTAAGAGTAGGTAAGATCAGTTAAAAAAAACCGGGACTGAAAAAAATAGCACACCAAGAACGCAAAGTCACTTTGCACAACGATCAAGACTGCGTCACAACCCCATTACTTATTTATTTTGATAAAAGTTGTTCAAAAGTTTATGGTTGTCATGTCAAACAGAGAAAAAAAGTTTTTATGCGATATTCCCGTTGTCCTTTTACAAAAGTACTTTTTGGTATTTAGTAACGTTTTTCGGGATAAATACCTAAGTTTATTTAAAAAAAAAACAATAAGTATTTAATGCGCCATCATCATCATTAAAGGTGAAATATTCCCTTACGAGAAATCATTTCATTCGATTCCAACTCTCAAATTTCGATTATTTTGGGTAACATACCTAGTGTCAAAAGAGAACAAGGGTTTACTGACGCAACATTGTAACAACGTTCAGTTCTCTCGAAAACAGAAATTGTTCTGAAACATAATATGTTTGGATGGTGTAATAAGGAAATAAATCATAAAATTACTTTCTTTTGTCGCTATGACAAATAAATTATTTAACCGGAATTGAAAACAAAGCTAAGCAATTGTGCAGTACTAACTTTGATAAAATAGTAGTATTTTATGCCCGCCTGTACAAAGTTACGTTGTTAAATTTTGATGAAATGTCAAATGTGGCTTATTAAAATGGACCGACATAGGTACCATTATGTCACCATATTGGTAAACAATATAAACCTTTGCACAAACAACAAAGATTCGTGAACCTTTTTGACAATTGTTCCCAAGTTTTCTTTAAATTTTCCACTCAGCAACAGTTTTTTTATCTTACGCAACTCTTGATGTGATGAATTAATTTTTTTGACAAATTCAAAATAAATTCTGAAGGCCGAATTTTGCAGATTGAAAGTCAAATTTCCTCAAAATGTGGTTCGAGGTCAGACTTGTAAACAGGCTCATGAAAATATTCGCAAGAATCACATTGATCGATACCTTTTTTTTTGGTTTCAGCGCATAGCAACATCATCTTCACGTGGCCTACGTGGCTAGACAACAAAATATCAAAAGATACAAATAGGTTTTTTTCATGAAAGGCAATCACCACTAAATACAACACATGATTATGTGGTGAACATACTACTACATATCCCTCTTCTTCTGTTTTTGAGTATTTGGATTCCTCCAAGAAAAGAAAGAAAAAAATAATAGTCGATGTTAGAGCTCATACTGACACTAAAAGAGACACCGATTAGCCTAAAGGCTAGTAAAAAAAACATTTGTGAAATTATCTGTACGGTTATGAATGAAAGAGTTCATGAAATTGATAAGGAGTGCAAACTAAAGATAAGTACTATATAAATTCATAAAATTAGCTACGATTTCTTGGTATGACACATTTACTTCACCGACAGAACTTTGAAGTCCTTGAAGTTGTAGGGTGTTCGCACAGTCCAGCCGAGCCGACCGCGCTGGACTGTCAATTCAATAGAGAAAATGCTGACGTCAGAAGCGAGCCGCATTTTCTGATGTCATCAGCATTTTTTGTATAAAAAACTGACTGCAGCGTGTATGGCGCGGACAGTGTGCGATCAGGTTAAGTAATCAAATATATTATCAGAAGTTAAGTTGTTTTACCTGAAATCAATTTATAGCGATACCAAGCGATGCCACCATTTTTACGCAAAATTTTTATTATAATCCTTATCAATATCTCTAAAAAACAGTACACATAGCCCCACATTGGTATCAAGATGGTATTTCCAAAATTTATTCCCATCCCATATTTCAGGAAGTAATTAATTATCATAGTTATGAACATAGGGTCTTTCATTTTAAAGTAACTTAATTCAGGAATTGCGTTCAATTCATTTAAAAAAAATTATGTACTTAATGTTTTTTTTTGTTTTGTTATGAAAATCGCGAGAAAATCGATAAATGACTATCCTTTCAATTCACTGTTGCTTCCTGTATAACTTAGTCCATTCGAGCGTGCATGTGTGTGCGCTCGTATATAGCCGGACTGTGATTAGTGGAATGTCTGTTCTCCTTGAAAATCATTATGCAACATGTCCTAAAAATCAATAAAAGACAAATTTTGAAGTGAAAACTTATATCGGCTTAGGAATTAAGTTGATACGGTCAAACGTCTATTTACAACCCAAAAATGAAGCCCTGTCAGTTTGTGTAGTTTATAATTAAAGACCCTGTATAATAATAATATTTCCTGAAATAAATAAGTAAAAAAATCTTTACAACAACACTCTTTGATAATGACTTAACAAACATTGAAAGTGCTTAGACCTTGCCAAACTCCAAGTGCTCGTGGTTTCCTAAGTATCTTTCAAGATATTTGACTAATCAACAATTTCCTGGTTTATTTTTAATGTACTTTTTACATTGTGTTGGCATTGATCTGAAATTTCGATTTCTTGTTATGATTTTTAATAACTATTAAAATACTGGCTTCTGTGCGCGGCTTCGCCTGCGTGGTACCAACATTTTGAATAGCCTATATGCTATTCCAGGTAGGTTCCTCTCCTCAGGCTGCCAGATAGTATATTGTTACTATCGGTCGGCCAAGGAAGCGCTGGAGAGACGACCTCGACCTCGACTCCTTTGAGAGTGGGTGGTGGAACCTATCAAAGGAGAGGGACGGTTGGAGAGAGTTGGGGGAGACCTTTGCCCAGCAGTGGGACAGCATAGGTTAAAGAAAAAAAAATTAAATTATCCATAATCTGTCTGTCTGTTTGTTACTTTTTCACGCGTAAACCACTGAACAGATTAGGCTGAAAATTGGCATGGATAATGATCCCAGGGAAGGACATAGGCTACTTTTTAAGCACAGCTAGTAATATTTATAAGTATTTTTTTTGTGTTATTTTTTCTTTGTAATTTACTAGATAAATCTTAGTTATTGTATTTTTACTTTTTACTTTTTGTATTTTTAAGCTCTTAATTTTCCTAAAAATTGCATATTCTTAGACCTCAAAATACGAATAACTTACACGTGGTACTAACGCTTCCGACATCGATAAAACATTCCGAAAATATTTACTGTAATTTGGCAACCGGCGTTAGGAACTACGAAGTACGGATGCGCCTTGAACATGAGCCAAGGTCACCCAAAGCCGGGTCGTACAGAGGTTGTATGGGACGAAGCCTATTGTCTGAGTTTAATGCAATTACATAGATAAGCTAATGAATTCGAGTTCTGCTTTTCGGTGATTCATTTTCCGGGTAAACGTTAATACTAATTTCTTTTGTTTGTGAAACAAAATATTTTCAGATATTAAACATGATCGTACAAGTCCGCGACGTACGTGCCGCAGTCATTTTTCTAAAAAAAAATATTGATGACGTCAGAAAATGTGGCTCACTTCTGACGTCAGCAGCATTTTCTCTATTGAATTGACAGTTCGGCGCGTTCGGCTCGGCTGGACTGTGCGACCACCCTTAGAATGATTTCGGTTTTCAAAATTTTGACATCAGCAGAAAGCAAGTTAAACGAAAATATGTAACTAAATTGCAGCTGAATCTCTTACAACTTGGCCACCTAGTCTTATAAGAGATAATAATAATATGAGTAGTTTTTTTAAAGAACGACAAGAAAAGTTGATGTCTAATAGAATTTTTACCAAGAAGAAAATATTATTTCAAATAAGCTATTAATAGAACATCATAGACAAGCTAATCTAAGAATAATAAACACGCGGAAAACTCGTGATGTATTAATGAACGCGAACAATAAGCTCCAAAAGTAAGCTCAATATAATCCATAGCTCAATTTATAATCTGTGGCTATGACGTCAGACACTTCCGAAGTGCTCAAGGATGAACACCTACAATTTGAACGTAATTGTCAGCAATGAACTTGAGTACATCACTGATGTAATGTTTCATCGTCTCTCAAAAAGCAGATTAAGATACTTCCGTATCTAAAATTGTTTGCAACAAAATATGTTTATGCTTATGCCAGTGACTGCAGGGTTATGCCGGCCATACACGCTACGGTCTACCGGAGAGGTAATCTGTTCAGGTATGCCTGCGCAGGTCAACCGAACAATGGTAGCGTGTATGGGGACGTTCCGGTGTATCGGAGCGGTCTTCAGTTCACCGTACGGTGTCACTCGAAAGAATCGATTTTCGATCTTGCGCCGGTCGCCTGTGCAGGTTCAAAAACCTGCACAGGTCTATTCCCACACACATTCCGGTCCACCTGCGCAGGCATACCTGCACAGGTGGACCTCTCCGGTAGACCGTAGTGGGTATGGCCGGCATTAGATAGATGAATAATTTTTATTTTAGTTTTTTTTCTACTAATTTATTAAACTTCAATGAACATTCGAATAAGAGAAAAGAGATAAGAAAAAGATGAAAAACGCTAATCTGTATCCGCCTATATCATATAGAACATACGCTCAATGTGAATTGTAATTATAGGGATAATTGCATACTGCACTGACCTATAAGATTTTAATCTCACGAGAAAGGACAAACATCAAAGCTAAAAATAATCTAAGAATAGATTCAACAAGTTTATAATAGATCAAATCGTTGAAGAGACAAACAGGTCAGATGGTCATAAAACTAAAATTCTGCATGATGAATGAGATTTATCCAAGCGATTTAAGAAATTTTTTCAGTCACACAGTATAATCGATAATTGAATCACATTGTCATCAAATTAAATTGAACACTGAACAATAAATCAAAACAATTCGTTTTATGGAAATCCATTTAAAGATCACATTGATGATCTTACAAATTTTATTTGCAAACATGAACTAACCTTTTCCTCTTGAGCATTCTGCCCTCCGTTCTCGGAGAGTGGTGTTGACGGCGCACTATATCCCTTAGGACCGTCATCCTGCGGCGTCATCTGTCTGTGAGTATCATTCTCCTGGTCCTGTCTTAGATCCTGCCTCAGGTCCTGCCTCATCTCGTGCACACTCTTGAAGTCTGATAGTCTTAAAACGGACGGCTTTATTTCCGGCATCTCTTCATGCTGCTCATACCTTCTTAGATCTGCTAGATTCAAGTTCGATGCCAAGTGTCTATGAGGATCAATAGGAGGTGGTACTCCTATAGATCGAAGGTGTTCTATACTTCTGTGTATATGGGAATAGTTGTCTACGTGAATTTCTGCCATGAGCGGTGAATTGTGGTAGTCCAGCCCGCCGCCATCTGGCCTGTAGTCGATTGTCCTTCCTTCCATCATTTTGATATAGTTTCTATCTAAATTGTATAAAATTCTCTCTAATTTTGGCACTGCCTTACAAAAATACTTGTCTTGCTATCCGGTAAATGTCATGGAATATGTCCGAGATCTTCCGTTTTCATTGGCTGTGAAAAAATATTCTAAATTTAAAATTTTTATTTTTTAATTAGCCCAAAATGTTGCCAGGTTTATTTTAAAGTATAGTCAAGAAAAAAATTATTATCTATTTAGAGATTGAAGGATAAGAACGTGTTTTTTTTCTTTTTTTTTTGTGGCAGGTGACGAGTGCTTCTGCGTAGGTTGTGTCAATGATCTAGCCTGGAGCCCACATGCCGGATCGAATAAGGCATCGATAATCACATTGTGGTGTACAGTCTACTACATGCTTGCTAATGACGATTTTATCTTGCAAACGAGAAATTTATTGTTAAACAAATGATTGCCTATGCACAATGTAGTTTTTGCTAAAGTTGATAGTGAAGTTATATTTAAAATTATGTACCAAATTGGCAATTATGTAAATGATAAACAAATGGCGAAGCATTTTACCATTATCGCAAAGTTCGTTCGCAAATACAAATTCAAAAGTATTTTAGAAAAAATACTTTTGTCGCCACCTGTACCAGAACATGCTGTCAAAGATATAATTGCGCGTATAGAAAAGAAAACAAAATATCTTTGCGGTTACTATAATAACGTGCACTTGACTTTAGATCGTACGATGCTGAGTTTAAGGTCGAGAATGAGGTGTGAGCAGGTGGTAATGACTTGGAATAATTTGGTGATGTATATGTACAGGGCCTCACGGTTGATCGGGTTAGATTTGTAATCATAATACTAGTTTGGTCCAGGGAAGTGGCTTGGGGCATGTAATTAGCTTTTTGTTAGATATTTGTACCTGCATCTACTTGTCTTATGATTTTATTCATAAATACATTTATATTGATGCTATAAGGAGATAATTTTTTTGCAAACTAAAATTTTATATTGCTCCTTATTTTTTTAAGTAGTCAAAAATATAAACCTCTTTTCCCCTAATAATTTAGTTGTCATGTATCTCGTATGTCGACTTGTCAAACGTTGAGCTAATTTTTTTGGCCAGTTTTTTAAACTGACGCGTGGCCACTTTTTCTAGTCTTTAGCCGCCGCTAAGTAGTTTTTTTGTTGCTATGTTTTTTTAACTTTAAGTTCAAGTTATTGGAGATTTCGAAGTAAGTGAAGCGTGAGATACAAGGTTGTTTGACGGGTACCTAAGTACCTGATATTTTGTATAGATTTCTAATAAATTGTACTTTGCCACCACTTATTAATGTTTCATAAGTTCATCATCATCATCATTGGCAGCTCAAATGATAGCCCTCTGCTGGACTTAAGCCTTCTCCCTCAAAAAGGTTTCATAAGTTAATCAATTATTATTTTTAATTTGATATTATCAAAAAACGGTTGGAGAGTGTTGGAGGAGACCTTTGCCCAGAAGTGGGACAGCATAGGTTAAAGAAAAAAAAGATAGCACGATCTATGACCATATTCATATAGCCTAGGTAGATGTGAATGTAATTGTTGCCATCAATAAAAACCACTTTTTAAAGTTCAATAATTATACATTTTAGTATTTTATGCATAAAAGGAAATTAATAATGCATGGTTCAAGCAGGTGAACGTCTATGCAAAATGAATCGTTCCTGTTGAGATAACAATGCTTGATAAGGAACCCACTTCTCTGGCTATCTACGCAATATTCTATAATAACTTGACAGATTCAAAAAGTATTTTTTTGTTTTGCTCTTCTTAAATTTTTTAAAGTTTACCTTAGCAACATTTTGGTCAAAATAATAAATAAATAAATAACTTGGAAGCAAGTTTTACATAATCTTTAAATCCCAAAATTGTTTCTAAACAAAGACTACACAGCAGTCATAAATCAAAAATTATTTTATTCAGAACAAAGTACATAGAAAACATTGATTACAATAGAACGATGAGAACTGCAAAAGTTTAATAAACTGTGTCTGTATAAATAACATTCGTAAATTAACGTCATTCGTTTCTCCGAAAATATTTCCGTATTCAAAGTCTCGGAGATTCAAGGCCGATTTTGACAGACGACAGAACCGCACAAATGCTGGCTACATCCATCTCTGCTAGCAGTTCTTACGTAAAGCCCCCCCCCCCCCCCCAGGGGGAACACCCACCACCCCAAAGGGAACAGACTTGCTTCCAAATTAATTAAGAAAAACTCACTCACCTTTCACTATCCAAAAATCTTCACAACACCAACGATATCACCATAATAAATCACAGTTTGTTCCTATACTATAATGTCACTATATATATATCACATGATAAGGTAACACTAGGTCACAACACGTCCCAAAGGCAACAGTCCGGGGCTAGATCGCCAAAAATACTCAAAAAATCCAAACGTCCCCAAACAAACATTAAAAAAATACCGGCGAATATTAGAGAAAAAACGCCGTGCGTGCTCTTGACCCTGCGGGTAAATTATGAATGCCGAGCGTCGTTACTAGGATCCGAATTACCAGATTTTTTGTGCTCAATATTTGAGTGTGCTATATAATTTGTTGTGGCTGTGGATAGTCCACACGTGACGCTCTATCCTGCTCGCGCTTGGCGATTTGCGCGTGCACCGACTGCAGCAAGGATCTCAAACGACATGTGCTCACAAACGCCGGCGTCTCCTCAAGCTACCGAGTGCTACGGGCTAGCCGGGCACGATCACAAATGCAATACAAAACGCCAGCCCGCCTTTAGAGCAACGCGGCAAAAACGAGACTGAAATTCAGATCTATAGTAGAAAAAGTGAACTACACCGCGCGAGGGGTACACTAACACATAAAAATGAAAAAAATCACACGGACGCAAACATGCACAGCTGAGCTTAAAAAATCGGAGAGGGGGGCAGTCGGACCCGCTCACCGGGCTAGCTGTCTCTCGCTCTAGCGGCGTGAGGCCGCACTCACACAGCCAAGCGGTGGTTAAGCGAAAAAAATGTGTACACATTTTTTTATTATTCACGATTTTTATGTGTGTAAGTGGGCTTGGAGCGAGGGAGAAAGAGGATACCAAGCTCGCCTCTCCGCGCCGGTGGGAGTGAGATGCCGCGCGTCGCCACGTGCTCGTCCCTTGGTATTAAATAATAATTAAAATGGCTACAAGACCGGCGATACGAGATACTGTTCGGTAGACGATTTTTTGGCTGAGCTTTTGCCTTTTTTGCTAAGCTTTTTGCGGAATCGACGAAAACGAGGTAAGGTGTTAGAGGTATTGTTTGTAAGGAAAAAAGTGCAGCTCGATTGACACATATTAAACGTAATACGCGCAGAAAAAGTCGCGCCGAGCAAAAAAACCAAGGACGCAGCGAAAAGAAGTTATTGATTAAAACAGGGCTGTCAATGACCAGAGGCAAATGAGGGTGCTTAATTGTATGCAACGTCGGATACGGCAAGAATCGATCACCCTACAGAGAAAAGAAATAATCTTTTGGAAACTGTCTCCATGCTTACTCTAACGAAAACATCAAAGTGAAAAAAAAGTTGATAAATATGATGAAAGACTTATTACAAGTTATGAAATTAAGTTAATCAAGAAGTTATCTAATAACACGGAAATGTATATGATAATAATCTAGAATAAAAATATTAACGATAAAAATAGGTAAAAGTAATATGATGTTCTTACATGAGAACTTAAATTGTAACAAATATTTTATATAAAAATATAGGAAACTTAATACATAATACACAGGAATTCATAACTTCTACAAGTGGTTCATAACTAATGCAATATGAAGAACACAACCTTAAGAACCTGACTTTGGGCAGTTGGTATTAGTAGCCTTCCGTGCTTTAGGTTGTGGGTTTGATTCCCACTCAGGATAAACTTTTGCGAAATGAAGACGTATATTATGAACCTTATTATTTACCGTATTTGTTTATAATTATGGTAAATCATGAAATTATACTTAGAATTTTTTTTATAATGTCACTTTATTAACATTTTTTTTTCAAATATGCACTTTAGGCGTCTTTAAAACACAAACATACAAACATTCAGATGAATAACATTAGTAAAATATATGACAATATAGAATATTCTTTCCGGTTCTATGGCGTTGAATTAAGGATCAACGAAGTGCTTATACTCTTTAAAGTCAAAGTCAAAGAGCACTCAAAGTCAAAAAGCATTTATTCAGTAGGACCGCTAGGATCACTTTGAATCGTCTTAAGCCAAGGTGATTTTACTCCGTCCAGCAGCCTAACTACCAATCACACAATACGAAAATGACGTGTTTTGTCATTTTCATGTTAAGTCATTGGTTGAGCTCTATTGGGATGATAACTGTGAATAGATTTCAACTTAGACAATAAGGCTTGCAGTGTATAAAATATATATTACACAGACCTCTGTGGCGCAGTGGGTGAAAGCCCGCTTGGGACGCAGAAGGTTGCGGGTTCGATCCCCGCCGCGGGATAAATGTTTGTATGATCTGCAAATATTTATTTCGGGTCTTGGTGTTTCTATGTATAATATGTATGTATTTACAAACAAAAAGTATATAAGTAGTTTATCAGTTGTCTGGTTCCCATAATACAAGCTATGCTTAGTTTGGGGCTAGATGATGCTGTGTGAAATGTCCAGCATTATTTATTTATTATTTTATATATGCTATGTAACCCCAATATTGATGAACCAAACGAACATCCAAAGATTCCATATTCAAATAAATCAGACTATGCATATTCAGGGGAGCCAACAAAACATGAGCAGATGCTGCGCGAACAATGGTCATCTGCACTGGACCCTACTGACGCGATCATGACTCTTTGCATTACTAGTTATCTCTCCCGACTTTGCATTAAATGTTATGTTTCCCCATACAAACTTTTATATAAAAATTCTGACAGCATCTTCATGATTTAGTAGTCTATGTCCTTTCCAGGGATATACCTAATCTATATCCATGCCAAAATTTATGAAAATCTGTTCAGCAGTGAAAGGGTAACACACTACAGACAGACAGAGTTATTTTCACATTTGTGCTAGTATGGATTATTGGACCTACCCTTTCGAATGGACCTGTATAAATGATTTGATTATTATGTACTTTTGTTAATTTTAAAATATATTAATTGTAAAATCAAAATAAAAATTATTTTGTTGCAGTAAAAAAAGTTTTAAAGGTTGCAAAGAACAAGTTTAACAAAAGAAGAAGGACTTATTTTACAGATATAATAATGTAGAATATTAATTTTGTAAATGGTATAAACAATAAAATAACAAAAATGGACAACACCTAGATTACATTTATTATTCAATCAATCAATTCAATCAATATAATTATAGCTTGACTGATTCTATTGTATTTTGTAATTCTATGTACATATTGTAGTAGCTTAGTTTTTATTTTATATATAATTAAACATTGTCATTGTTGTTATATAGACATTGTCTCAACAGGGACAAGATCCATAAAGTTATGTATTAGGAAACATGACTGCAATTCAAAGACTCGGAGGAAAAACAACCCAAATATATTTTAAGATGAAATCCTTCTAAAAAATGGTTTCAAAGTTTACGAGATCTAAAAAAGAAATAAAAATAAGTATCGTCGCTCAAGGTAATAATCCAAAAAGTTACAAGCGATTGTTTTAAACTACCGTTTACGCCTTTCAATTGTTTATGAACTAAAATAAGTAAAAAGATTAAAATTCTTCGGCATTTTATTAGAGCCCAGCGTTTTAGCGTCTTATTCTAAATAAAAGAATGGCGTACTTTTATAACTTTATGACTTAAATAGTCGTAAAATTATTCGTCTTTGTTTCGCTAGACTTTCAATTTCAGACGGTTTATGACAACTACCAAAAAAATTATTACTTGAACTTGAAAAAAATGGTTCGACTTGGTAGTCGCTTCTTAAAAAATCAAAAACGTTTTTTCGAAAAACTTTTTTTGAAAAAGTTTTTGTTGGGGTTGAAAACTTTTTACTTCCTTATTGCGTCACACATTGCTCTGATAATTTCGTTTTCGTTCGTCCTTCATTTTTATTTGTTCATTGAAGCTTTTTAGTAAAAAAGGGTTTGACATTATGAAAAGGTTTTTTGGTTGTATTTTGATTTAAAATCACCTGTTTTTGGTATAAGGGTACGGAAGCAGGATGTCGATCTTACGATATGTGTATTGTTATTGAGATTTGGTTGTATGGAAATCCATCAGGTGACTATCGGTTTGCAGGTGGGTAACTTAGATCTGCTTAGAATAATTTGATTATTGTATTCTTTGATCAAGAATACTATGTTGATCGAAGATTGTATTATAAGTTTATAACAAACATACCTCTGTGGCGCAGTGGGTGAAAGCCCGCTTGGGACGCAGAAGGTTGCGGGTTCGATCCCCGCCATGGGATTAATGTTTGTATGATTTGCAAATATTTATCTCGGATCTGGGTGTTTCTATGTATAATATGTATGTATAAAATGTATATAAGTAGTAGGTATATCAGTTATCTGGTTCCCATAGTACAAGCTTTGCTTAGTTTGGGGCTAGATGATGCTGTGTGAAATGTCCAGCATTATTTATTTATTAATAAATGAAAGACATTCAATAAATGAGTTATTTTATATCTTGACTTGTAAATTCAATAATTTAAATGTATTATTATTGTATATTTTTGTAATAATAATTATTTTTTATCCAAACCTATGAGTTTTTAAGCTAATTTTCAAATGATGTGTGGTAAAGAGTGAGAAAAGTTATGATTTGCGAGAGAGTATTGAATATTGCCTAGTTTTTGAATTTTTGTGAATTTCATAATTTTGCTTTTAAACGTTACTGAAATTGACAGAACTTGAAATATTACCAGCAACTAATTTGTAGCAAACGAAGAGAGTGACGAAGTGCTTATTATCATCAATGTAACCAATACTGGTTTTAACGATATGGCGAATATGTATACGCATAAAACCAGCATCAAACATCAAACTGATGCACACATAATAAGAAATCGCCATTCAAATAACCATTGCTGCGTACGTTTGAGATGGTAATGCTGTCATTGATTAAAAACCAGTAATGGGTAGCGAAGTGAGTGATGGATCGAAGGAAGCGATGGTAGCATGGTACGGGGTATTGCGCGTGCCGCGTCCGGTGATCCATCACGCAAAGCTTGGAACCGGATTCTACGTCGACTGGTTCTGTGAGCTGAAGTATCTTTATTATTTTTGATAACGCTACCTAGTTTTGGTGCTATTTTTTACTTGTTTATATTGCTAACCTCCACTTGGTCGTAGCTGATCTGTCATGTGGAATTTGGCTCCAAATCATAAGTTATTCTAGATGCTTCTCATGTAAAAAAAATATATCACACCATATCCATATCCAGCACAGCACTAATCAGTTTTGTGTATGTTTGACACTTTTGATAAGTGTTATTTTTTGGAACTTCTGTAGACCAAAATGCAGTTTTCATTTTATTATTATTTATTTTATTTTATTATGAGCCGCTACTGTCCCACTGCTGGGCAAAGCCTCCCCACATTCTCTCCAGACGTCGCGATCTTGTGTAAGGCTCTCCGAATCGACCATAAATTTATCAATTTATCAAGCAGTTTTCATTACGAGGAATAAAAAAAATTTAGGAAGTTGAATTTGGATAATATAAAATAACTACTTAAAACTAATTAAATATACGAAGATAATTAATATCATTACAATGATAACCCCTAAAAACTGAAGAGTAAATTGCATTTACAGGATGTTCATCTTATCAGTGAAAAAAGTTGAACCTAGATTACCCACTGATAAATTGTATGGATAGTTCAAGAGATCACTTTTTTTGAAAGCGACATTAATGATAATAATATAAAAAACATTTTTAATTACGCACAGATTTTATCATACAGGTAGCAAAGTACAAACAATAAACTGATAACTACTGCATGTAATAAAACATCAAAAGAAAATTAAAAAGGCGACAAAAAATAGAGTGTTCTTTTTTTGAAACTTTCACTTTTGGTTTAAGTCATAAAAGCTTCTTTTTATTTGTGTTCCGAAACAAAAAACAATAAGTAAAGGGCTACGTGGCACAAAACAAATACACAAATACTACAAAAAAATAAAAAAAATGTAATAAGGCTTTTTCTGTAGCACCTGGATCTATATTTTTTATTATAAGGACTTTAATGTTTATTATAATCAAATAAGTTCCTCTTCCTGTCGGAAGATGTGGGCGCCTATTTTTTGTTTAAAGACACAAAAAACGCATTTTGAACTCTACTCCTTTGACATAAGTATTTTATTTTTTATTTTTGAGAGGATCGAGGCTTTTATAATGCAATGTGTTCGATCAGAGTTTTTTTACTGTTTATTTAAACCTATCGTTTTATGCAGATGTTGTGATACCTATTAAAAAAAAAGAGTTTTACCTTCCAGTTTCACTTATTCATTATCATCATTAACATTATGAGAGCCATGTTAGCCTAGTGCGATTAAACGTAAACAGGGTCTCGACTGTATCTCTAAAGGTATCGGTAGACATTCTCTCAGATCTTTTATGTATTCCAGATCCTTTGAAGAGGTCTAAAGGGGTAGTCAGAGGCATGTCCTAGTGGGATTACTCTACATTAAATCCCTGCGAGTTCAGATTCCGGAAGGCATTGATTTGGTTCTTAACTTATTTTGAGAAACGTCGTTCGAAGAACATATGGCAAGTGCACGAAACACCTCTTTGAGGCGCATTTATAATCCTTTCGCCACACTGGTTCGAAAGAACTGGAGACACGTCAAGAAGATCAAACTGGTAAACCAAAATTTTGATACAAAATTCTATCCCTTTCTATTCTATTGTCGGAGAAGAGTGTGGTGACCACCCAAAGCTTCTTAAGATACAGGAGACATTTGAGTTTGTAAAATAATTGCCATAACAGAGACAAGTACCCCGCATCTTCTTAAGTTTCCTCAAGCCGTAAACCGAGGGGCTTAATCCACCACGCGGGTCTGAGGTAGCAAATTCACTACCTTTGTTTCTACATTATAATTTCTTTATTTTCAATCAACTTTATCATATAATTTTATGATTGTTTAACAGACTGTTTTATTAATACGAATAGTACACTAGGGTTCCTTTAAAAATTATCAAATGCCTCTTAAAATTTTTATTGGTCCTGGGTTTGAACCCACGATCTACCTCTGGTATTCCGTGGTATGGTTAGCATTATTGCAAAGATTAGTGTTAAGTTATTTGAAGATATTATGACTAAATAACCGTATTTTTTTAAATAAAAGTAGGTTGCTGCGATCCGTTGAGTGCAGGCTGCACAAGATTGATCGCTGTGGACATCGATGGGGGAGGCCCATGTTCAGCAGTGGACGCTAGATGGATGATGAAGATGAAAAGTAGCTAAATAGAAGTGTTTTTTTGTTAGATATTATTTTGCAATTTCAGTTGATACGTAGATTTTAATTGTCAATTTTACGACTGAAACCGACCCAAAAACTACTAAAACTTCAACTTTACTGCCGACACCAACTTTAACTATAATAGAAATGGCTACAAGTGATCATATTCAATTAACTGTCAGTATATTACATTCTAAATCTTGACAAAAATCTAAAACTGCATCCGCAGGCCATCCATCGCCCAGCGTGACGCCAACGCTGCCTTTTGTGTCTTAAATACGACCCTTCATTTTTTTCGTTCATCCCTCAAACTGTTCGAATTTCTCTACCTGCACCATCCCTCTAGCCACCACCCAACTTATATCAACAATAATTGTCATTGTAACTTCAACCTTATTTTTTAGCTGTACGAATTAATCTTCCTTGATAATTTTATTTCTTACATCATTTAAAATCAAACTTGCATCTGCAACATCTTGAATAGCATCCCCTAAGACTTAATGACCTACAGTTTCGTTATTAGCTATGCAATTTTTATCTTCATACATACACAATAAGGGTTGTTTTCGTGTGGTATTTTGAGAATTTCAATCATTAGCAACGTCGTCGTCGGGAAGCAGTTCTTAATTTCGCTACGGAGTTACAAAAATGTGGATTTTACCGTAGTTATGGAATTTATCGGCTGTATCCTGCGGAGAGGTAGCGGGGAATAGTGAGGTTTATATGGTCAACAGATGACTTCTAGTTAATGTTATCTTGGGTGGTGCTTTTACAGCGTGAGTCTAAGTATTTTATAAAACTAAGGGAGAACGATTAAGAAGCCAAATGTACTGGTTCTTTAATATAGTCATTTCTTTCACAAGGTGACACACAGACAGTTTGCTCTTAAGAAAGTTTAGTAAGAAGCATCTTACTAAGCTCAAATAATACAAACTATAATAATTGATTCTGTTGTTGTTGTTCTGAAAAAAGCTTAGTAAGATACTTCTTACTAAATTTTATTTTCTATACTATTGTAAAATATTAATTGTGAGTATTCAAGTATTACTTCATCTATAAGTTGTTTCATCATATTTAAATAACAAAAAACCATGCGAATGCCTCCAAGAGCTTTGTCGGCATTGTTAGATTAACATAATTTCAAAAGAAATAATCTTAATTTTGAATTGTATTTTTTCTACTTCTCCAAAAACTAGAAGTGTTTATTCCATTTCTGAATTGTGTATTATAAGTAATCGTGCCTTCTTCAAAATGTAATACTAACCTAATATTTTAAACACAAAAGATGCATTAAATGCTAAATGTCAAATCTGGAAAAATCGCTAAAATAACAATAACATTTAATCAATAGCAATAAAAATCCTGTAGACAGCCGCACAGCGAACATAAAAGGAAAAAAACTGCATTGCGTATCGTGGGAGATTTTTTTATTCAATAAACTTTTTTCGTTTTTGGGGACGCTTTTGTCAAAACTCAGGTGGCTGTGAATAGACCAGATTTTTTCGTGAAATCACTTGATTTGAAAGCTTTTTTTAATATTTTTATCTTATTCTATAGATTGTTTAGTTTGTTCAATATGTAATTTTTATTTGATTTAAGATTTGAACTTTTATTTACCTACAGAAACCTATACAACTAGTACCTAAAATAACTTAAAAATAAATCTTGCCATATGTATATGTTATAAAATTATTGATATTTTCATTTTTTTATTTTTAACACTATTTTTTTAAATGATTGCAAAAGATTTTGACTACTTTTTTTGCATAAAAAATTGTGTTAACTATTTAGTATTAAAAAAAATAATCCACACTGAAATTCAAAATTATTTGAATTCCAAAATTAATTTTACTCCGAAATACCTACGACTGATGTTGAGAAGAGTCAAGTTCAAGGAAATCCAGTACAAAATCAAAGCCAAAATATTTTACGAAATAAACAGCGCAGTAGCAGACAAACACCAATTTGTTTTGAACAGATGAACGATCGTACCGCTCCATTCAAATCGATGTACCGACTCAAGGCCAACAAGATAGAGTTACTTAGACGAACATGTAACGAATTATTCGAAGCGAGAACACTAATTTGAGTACGCAGTGAGTGGGGTAGTACCTCGATCCAAAGGTTGTGGGTTTGAATTCATGTATCACTTTTCATTTCAGAAAATATGCAAAAAAAAAACAAGAACACTCAACAAAAGTCGAATTAATTAATATAATTTACAAATCTGAATATTTTCAAAATCTGTTGTCATCAAGTACAGAAATTAAGGTTATAAGTACAAAATAATTTGCCAGAAAATGTCTTGTTTCTGAGAAATAGATAAAATATGTACATAAAATTACAAAATACAATAGAATCAGTCAAGCTATCTAAGGATCGTCGTAAAAACTATCTATAGATAGCTCAACTGATAGTCACTGCCAGTCGGAAGCGTGCCCAAAATACTGGCGGCATTGCCACGTTGAATTACAATATTTGCAATGCTGATTCTCTGTGCCAAAAAATCGCCAGCTCTCGAATCACGCGACGCTTCGACCAGATGCCCCTGAAAGATTTTTGAAGACGCGATAGGCCTTGTTGAGAAATTGAAAATAAATTGCGTTTTATAAACCAAAATGTTAATCGACTTGAAAGCTGACTGTGCATAGTGAAATAGTAGTAGAAGCCTATTTTAGGCAGCTTGTCACGTAAAGAATGCTTCTTCTGCGAAATGTTGGAAAGCTCCATGAAGGTATTTTGATTCCCAACGCTGTAGTGCTTAACGCTATGTGGATAAGGGCGATGGGATAAGCTCACTTCAGTAGTAATGTAAAATAAACACAACTATAAAACTTTTGAGACTTTTGGGTGAACTTTCGCGAGATTCGTCTGACAGTCTATCTGACAGATGAGTTTACCAGCACCAACTGATTTTATCACACAGGAGAATCTGCCCCCAGGAAGTGATCTGCCTTGGCCGGTTTGGAAGTTTATCAAACGACTTCGGACCCAAGTCGGTCGATGCAGGGAGAGCATGAGCAAACGAGGCTATCGCGATCCCCCCCCAGACCCATTGTGACTGTGGGGTCCCAAACGATGTCCCACTTGATCGTTCGCCCTTTGTGTCCTGCCACCTGCACAAAGATGGACCTTATGGACACCACATACGCTGGAGTGATGGTGGTGGGGTTTTACTGAAATTACACTAGCTTGTACCATGGATATGTGAGTAGAGGTAGACCTAAGAAAAGATGGATGGATTGTGTGAAAGAAGATATGGAAAAGAAAGGAGTTGATACAGGGAAGACGAGTGATAGGGGAGAGTGGAAGAGGAGAACATGTTGTGCCGACCCCGCATGAGCGGGATAAGGGCAGGCCAATGATGATGATGACACTAGCTTGTACCATTCACAAGCAAGAAGAAGAAGACGGAGTTGCAAACTGCTGTCAGACATTTGCGGAAGTTTTGTTGCAGGTGAAAACGGGGCCTCATAATTTAAAGCCTTTATTCACTATCATCAAGACAAGTGTACTCAAGAATAAAGATTATTTAAGTGGTAGGTATCATTTAGGCAATGACCGTGACTTTAAATCACAGCAAAAACCCGCTTTGTTGTGTTTGACTTCATGACTGACTCGTTAGTAGCTGGCTAATGACAAACGGTTAAAATTAAAGAAATAAAAAAAGAAAAATTTAAAGTACATAAAAGGGAGATAAGGAGCAACAGGAAAGCATATTATGGGCATGTGAGAAGGAAGAATGTCATGTAACTAGGAGATTAGGTACTTGGAATAAATGTTGCTGGATTTACGAGTAGAGGTAGGCCAAAGAAAAGATGGATGGATAGTGTGAAGGATGACACGACTAAGAAAGAGTGTTGAGATGACGGCTGATAGAGGAAAATGGAAGAGGAATAGATGTTGTGCCGACCCCACGTAATGTGGGAAAAGGGCAGGGAGATGATGAACAAGACTTCCTAGACCGCCTTAAAACCAATTCCTTCCTTCGGGGTTAGTCAGAGGCACGTTGAATTTTGCCTTTACCTACTACCTAAAGCAAAAGAAAAGAAAAACTACCCCTTTTTATCCTCTTAGGGGCAGAAAATATGCTATCCCTAAGAGGGTGAAAAGGGGAAAAGCATTGGTACCATGTGAGTGAAGCTGCGGGCGTGCTGCTAGTTGTAAATAATATCCTGATTTTAGTAAAGTACGAAACACGTCCAAAGATTCCTAGTCATATTCACGACATGATAGAAGCATACGAGATTTTGAATCTTGCAACACATGCCAGTGCAATCCGATACACGTCTGTGTGTGTTTGTGTGCATGTGCTTTGCATTGTTGCAGGCTGTTCCCACCCCCGCTGTTTGTAGATTTGTTGGTCTTGATACTTGAGTATTTGTGATAAAAACACCATACGGAGCCATGATCAGTATCAAAAAGGGATAAAAAAATACTTACTTTTTTGATCATCTCTATATTTTTTTGGTTTTCTGATTATTTTATAAATGAAGTTTGTAAGCTAGTTATTATTATTAATTTCAGCCGTTAGTGTCCCACAGCTGAGTGGGGGAGGCCTTTGCCCAGCAGAGGCAAGGGGGAGAGGTGGGGGGAATGTTTCTGGGGACATCTCGGTCCCCAAAAACATCCCTCCAGTCCGTTAGAAACTGGTCGAGCTCATCTAAGTAAGCTAGTATTTTAGTAAAAAAAAAATAACGTTAACAAATAAGTTAAAACGCACATTTATTTAATATTTAAATTTGAGTAAGGAACAATAATAAACTATAAAGTTAATTATGATAAACGACTCTATAATATAATAAATTACAATAATTATTTACGAGCTTACAAACGGACATCCTGTGATTGGTAGAATTAAAACTACTTCTCGGTTGTAAAATCTAGATTTTGAAATCAAGGTCAGTTAGATTAAATTAAAATTATATGACTCTGAAGTATCAAGTCCGTTCGTCCGTACTACGGAGCAACAAATCGTAGGCGTACATTTCTAAGGGTGGGTCGCATAAAGCAACCTTTTTTTTTCTAGCATTCACCAAAAGATTTTTTCTACCTGCGAACCCAAAATCTTACCTGCCAGCGTGCGCCTGCGCAGATTCTAGCATTTTTAAATTTCAAACGAAAAAAGAAGAAAAAAAGTTTGACGTCAACGAACATTGTGAAGGGGGTTTTTGCGTGATTTTTTACTGAAATTTCACTTGCTATAAACGTAAGGTGTTTTTGTAATGTTTACATATTTTTTCATATAATTTACAGATTAACACCTAGATTAAATTGTTGTATAGTCGAGAATGCTCAGAATGATTTATTATTATTTTATAGTTTTTAATCATGATGCCGAATTCTTTTAAAACACAAACACTCATACAATAATTAATAGCTTATAATTGGTACCTATCATACATGACGCGAATAACATTTAATTAAACGGACATACTCCGAGACTAATTTATTTAATTTTATAAAAAGAAAATACTATTAATTAATCTTACTATCTACTAATACTAAGTATTTGAATTTTAATACGCTTAAGATTAAAGTTACGTAATTTCACATTACAATCCCATTTCATTTAATTATTTTCAGATCTCTTCAAGGCCAATTTCAAGCATTGCAAATAATGTTAAGGCCAATTTTTGGCACACAAGATAACACATCATACGATTGATTGTCATAATTATAATTTATGAGTTAAAATACTTTGCTAAAATTACGTCGGTGATATAGCGGCATTTTTGAATGTATTATTTATTTTGATAGATAAATTAAAAAAACACAGCATACTTACATAATATAAAATATAGTTACGTTTTATAAAATAACTTTACATTACTAAGATCGTAGTTTCTGATACGACCACAGGGAATCCCAAAGTCTAGAATATTTATCTACTGTTTTGTGTTTTTTAATTATTTTTCTATTCTTTTTCTTGACGTGTCTATCAAACAAATTTTAAATGTAACTCATAAAGGCTTTTTGTATTTTAGCAAAAAAAAAGCACCTCAATGTTCAAAAAATACTATGATTTTTTTGAACATTGCCCTATAGATAAAAAAAACTCACAATAAATTAATTTATGTTTAACCTAAAAAAACCCAATAAATTAATTTATGTTCAAGCTTTGCGCAAACTGTCATAATCCGTTCACAGTTTTATAAAAACAAACTTATCGCGACCTAAAACGCGACGTTTTTATCGAACTCGTCACAATAACCCAAAATTGACGACGTACGCAAATTCCTAACCTTACACAACATTCACAAAAAACTAACACGTGCTAAGAAAAAGTCGTTTTGCAAAAACATTTATTCATTGTTGTTTTTGCCGCCCTTTTTGTGGCACGAAAAAAGAAGAAAAAGAAAAGTTTTCAAAGTTCGGCGTAACCCGTTACTGTTTTTGCCCTTTGGTTTTTATGTTGGCCAAGTGGGGTAGTGCCCGACTTTCAATCAAAAATTGAGTTTGAATCCCGGCCGTGCATCAATGGATTCCGATTATAAAAACGTAAACAGGGTCACGACTGTATCCCCAAGGCGCGGTAGACATTCTCTAAGATGTTTTTATGTATTCCAGATCCTTTGAAGATGTCTAAGGGGGTAGTCAGAGGCATGTCCAAATTTGATATATGCCCACATCTTGCAGAAGAATTCCGTTTAATATAGAGTTTAATAAATCAAATGTTACGTTATTAATAAAAAAAGTTTCAGTAAGAGCTTTCAATTTTAACCGACTTTCACAAAATAAGGAGGTTCTATGTTCGTGTAGTGTAGGTACTTACAGCTTAAAATTCTTATCCTCGCTTGTAGTTTTATACGAATAGCAACATTGAATTGAAGTTGGTCATCTGAGCGCTTCCCTGCTTTGGAGGGCACGTTGTCGGTCCTGCTATTGAAGTAGTAGGTAAGCCATGACGGAGGCCTTATGGTGGTTTAAAAACTCCGTCACCAGAGTTGGCCATTGACTCATAAAAACTTACTTAACTAAAGCGAGCGCGAAATGGCGAAGTAAAAAAAATATTTCATGCGGTCATGAGTGACTAAGATCCATTTGTGTAAATAATTGAAGTTGTATTTTTCCTATTGTAATAATAAAACTATTAAAATCTTCAAACAACAGACAATAGACAAAATGGTCGCTACAGTCAGCTATAAAAAATATACACTGATATTTATTTTTTATTATTTATTACTAATCCTAATCCATTGCACGGATTTTCTGGTCGTGGGAGGATGGTGTCTTGGAATAAAAATATCCCTGGCTTACATGATAGCCATGCACAAAATGTGTCACCCAATTGAAAAGATATATCTTTTGATCACTGCCAAGTATATCTATCTTTTAGTTCCGTAGTTCAATTGCTTATGTCATTCTCATCGCTCCAATCGGTACTCATTCGGAATTTATGACAGCCTCTGTGGCTCAGTGGATGAAAGCCCGCTTGAGACGCCTAAGTTTGCGGGTTCGATCCCCGCCGCGGGATAAATGTTTGTATGATCTGCAAATATTTATCTCGAGTCTGGGTGTTTCTATGTATAATATGTATGTATTTACAAACAAAAAGTATATAAGTAGTATATCAGTCATCTTAGTACCCATAACACAAGCTCTGCTTACTTTGGGGCTAGATGATGCTGTGTGAAAAAGTTCAGCATTATTTATTCATTTATCTTTTGAACTGGATAGATACTAGATGTATGTATCGCCTGTCTGCCTTGTTCTCGCTCGCAACGTTCATCTTGCTCATTCGCCGCGCTGAACTACGGAACTAGAGATATGATTGTATTGAAATTGAACAAGTGAAGGAAGAACTCAACCCAAAAGAAGTAGTCCAATTGAACTATTCGTTCCGGAACTACACAAGACTATTACATGACCACCCATCTCTGCGGTAGAATAGAGTAGGTAAACCAACCAAAAAATTTGTCTCAAACACATTGAACATTTTGAAAAAATATGTATGAGTAGTTTCAAAGTGATTTTTAATATTGTTAGGTTATATTCGCGTAGATTAAATCAGCTCTCAGAAGCGCTCGTTGTCGTGCTTGCTTAGTCGTTGTTGATAGATCGTGAAGTTAGCAACGTTCGAAACGGTCTGTAAGTGGATGGGTGACCGCCAGTGGCATTTTCATCTGATCGGTTCTGTGCTTCGGACGGCACGTTAAATTGTCGGTCCTGGCTATTTAAGTCGTTAAGCCATGACGGAGGCCTTAAGGCGGCCTAAAAACTCCGTCACCAGAGTTGGCCACTGACTCATACGAACTTACTTTTAATCAGCTCTGACTTAGCAACACTTTGTTTTCGTTATTATCTAGCTCACTGTACCATTTCCTACTTCCAAGTATCTCCATGACCTTGGAGGAGCACCTAGGCATCTTCATAATCATTAAATCAGAAGCCAAACTTGTCTTAATTTATGAAAATTATAGAGCAGTCATACCTACTCGTAGTACTTCCTTAATGTATATTTTATTATAGTGTAGAGCTGTGTTGGCTGAGTGGAATTGGTTCGTCAACTTTTTATCTGAAAGTAGTTGGTTTGAATCTCGTGCTTGGAATAGATTTTCGATTTGATCAAATTTAGTTTTTCATTTGCGCTTTGAGTCAAGCCCGTATGAGATAGACTTGCAACCAGTCACAAATAGAATGTAAAGTTCCCGAAAAGTACAATATAGGGGTCTTCAAATCAAGAGTAAATAGGTTCCTTCTAGGTAAGCATGCACCATCTCAGACCTCACTACTGCTTAACATCAGGCAGAGTGAGGTCAAATGCTGACCTATTTAATAAAAAAAAGGGGTTTTGAAAAGTGTGGGATTGTGTCTAAGATTGCCTTTTTGTGAAAAAAAAAAGATTTGCCAACCAAGCACCACCGACTAAGCAAAATCACAGTAGGCAGTACTTATAAGTAAACTCCTGGGTCACAACTTCACAAGCCTACACCTCAAACATACAATCCTCACTTTCGCAGTAAGATACAGCACTTGTAAGATTTGAAATTTGACAGATGGTCGATACAAAGATGGCGCTCAACGGATGCGCGGGCGCAACAGGTGTTACGGATTTTGGAAAAAGGTTTTTGTGTCCGGGGAGGTGATGCGGTTTCTGATGGGAAGATTTTAGGAGATTTTTAATGTAAATAAGGGAATTCACGGATGTTAATCTAAGTGGGGAGACATTAATGCTTAGCGGTTCTTATTTAAGTTAAAGATGGTTCGAATCGAATGTTGCAGTGTTTTTTTCATAATTTACTGTTTAATCTATAATTTTCTTAAAAATGTTTATTCCATTTGGTATCTAGCGCTATTATTGTCTATATCTATAAATAAATAAAAGATTTATAATTTTGTATTTGGCGTGCATTGACAAACTATTATACATTATACCAATATGATCACAATTGGCGGAAACTTAGTGAGGCCTATACCTACCTACCAGCAGTGAGTGAAATCAGGAGTGAATGTTAGATAGATAATTTTTGTTTTGGAAAAACACACTCACAGACGAACATAATAACATAGGAGAGATAAAAAACAAAAAAGAAAAAAAAAACTATTACCTTATACTTACAAATAAAGACAGTAAAGTACGAAAAAAATGGTAGTAGGTATAGGCAACAAACTGCATCTAAGTATACAGGGTGTAAAAAGACTGCTACCGAAAACTGAGGGGTTGTAATCAGACCATGATTCTAAACATATTTAGCGAAAAAAACGCATAATTTTTTTTTTACTTAGCTTCGTCATGCTATGTTATTTTCGGCTATTTACTACTATTACAACATAATAAGACCATACCTACCTAATAATTTCATTTATAAAGGAAAAAACATTTAAAACTCAAAATCCAGCAATCTTCGTAAAAAAACGCGCCCAAAACATTACACACGCAAACAGTACTCTTCAAACGCTGTTTTCTCCGGATTTAGTGCATATTTCGGAAAATCCTTTTGGATTTGGTTGTCTATTGGGATGCTGTACCTACCCCTTTCGGCTTCGGTAGACGTCTTTTTACACCCTGTATGAATGAGTAATTTATAAAAAACAGTTTATTTCACTCTATTTTATGAGACTGAGATCCGCCATTGATTTGACGCTGCGACTAACATGTGCGGAACACTTGTCTAGCCTCTGTCACTATATTACGAATGCAAGGTTAGTGTGGACATACCACATTTTTATTTATTTTCGTCCATTATTAACTCTCCCATTCTTCTTACTGTCGTGCTCTTAGAGTAGTGTGGTGAAAAGATTTTAAGTGCACCTTAAAGACGTTACTTTTGTGCTTGACGCCATGTTTTCGAAATGTTTAGGTTGCACGTGCCGGACGATGTTTTCTTTCACCTTTTATTTTTTAGTGCACATAATTTTTGGACATAAAAACACATAAGCAAGAAAAGAAGGACTTCAGGATTGAAAGGTGGAGCTGCTACCTCTACCACCAGTGATATTTTGAATCTATGTTCTACATGTAAATAGCATTATTTTCCAGAATTTTCTATCCTTAAGCTATGAGGGATGAGATCTGCATAAATATTTGGCTCAACCAATTCAGCGTGGTAATGGTAATGGATCCATTGTAACCTTTTGGTTACAAGCATTAGATTACAAAAAATTTTTTTTTCATTATTAATACATCAAGTTAGTTAGACTTATGATTCCATCAAAGCTAGGAAAAGAAACCAACGAGCACCTTCACCCATTTGGTCGGTGATCCGAGACGATGTCATCATCGAAGGTCGGTAGGAAGACTAGCGATTATCAGACAAAAACATTTCAGAAAAACTTCCAAGGTTCTGTGGAAATTGACTGACCACAAATTGTAACAGTATTGACCTAATTGGCGATAGATCTGCCCCCTAACCTTGTTACAAAATGATAGAAAATAAAACAGATTCACCTACCTCCCATGCCATTAATTATACCATTTGATGGCTAGGTGAGAATAATATTGTAATTTGTGTAATACATAATTTTTTGTCAAATATCGCGGTACGTTAGTTCCTGGTCGAAGAACAGTTTTGTGTTCACTCACTAAATTGATAGGAGACCGCTATTTGCAATAACAACAGCCCGCTTGCTTGCTTCGTCGGGCACGTTTAACTATCGGGGTGATTTCTGACTAAGCAAAAATATTAAAAACTCAGCGTATCCACACATTGATATCGTATCAAACAGACAATAACTCAACACATTGCATGTGGGTTGACGTGACATTTCTTCTATGAGGTTCGATGTTTGTCGGTTCATTATTTAATGGTGAGCCGTTTTGGCAAAATGGAATTTGGCTTTAAGCAACAGTGGGGGCTTAAAGATGAAGCAGGCTTAGCTTACCTAGAAAAAACTTATTTAGCAGCCACTGAAAACCAGTGCTCCAATAACCATTGTTCTACTGGACAAAATGCTGAGGAGTAGCCTTATTTTTGTCACTTAATTTTAACCTATATTTTTGATACTTAAGTATTGTATTTGGTGATGAAAATAAAACATTTCTATTCACTCCCAATTTGAAAGAATTGTATATTGTAATTTTTGGGAATTACAGAACATGTTAGGGGTTCAACAATTTGACAGATCACGTCTCCTGTAGTGGTAGGCATCATCAACATCATCATTGGCCTTCTAAATCATCTCTAGTGGTACAGAGACCACGGATTTCCACTAATAAATCTTGAATAGCAGGTAAATATGCAACGAAAATAGCACAATTTGACCTTCACCCTAAGCACCACTAGTGGGAGTCACCAAAATACATCAATAGGTACAATTAACACAAGCTATCGATGATGTCATACCCGAATCCTGAATTATGACTCTTATGATTTAAAGGCACATGTTTTACCTATAGGATCGACTAGGCTGCAGTCACACAGAAGTGTAACTTAGTACTTAAGTTATGTTCTGTTTATTGCTTTAAAATTCAATAATGTATCTCTTTTTATGCACCCGACCAATCTTCTTTTCACTGATGTTCCTCTCCATCTAAAGGTTCCCTGGAAGAGATCGCTTCTGAGCGATAAGCCCATTGTACATTTTTATCTGAGTTTTCTTTTGTTTTTTTTTTCATTAATGGTGTGCAATAAATAATTTTCATCCATTCATTTTCATTCAAGTGTAAGCCTTGTACAGACTTCGCATGCCAGGCTCCACGCGTTCGCTCGCGATTCGTATTTTTTTTTACATTTTGATATTTTACGTTGACTTGCGCGAGCATTGGAACTCGTGAACGAGTAGCCAGGTACGCGTTAGGCGTACACAGCTTTAGATTTTGTTACTAAAATTAAATAATGATTTTCCTTCCAGTCAAAGGCAGTCCGTCACATACTTGGCGAAGGTATGCGCACATTTTGCAGAAGCTAGCTATTCTAACGCTAAAAAACACATTTTGCAGAAGCTAGCATTCTTCAAAGAATGTGGAATATACAAAAGCATCTGTGAGTTTAGTGATTTCATACGAAGGCCTCAAGGCTTAAGGACTGGTACAGCCTCAAATACCACTACCAACTATCGGCCTTAAATGATTACTTAGGCTTTTATTACCTACCAACATTTTGAATAGTCTTTATGCTATTCCAGATCTCTATCTATGCCTATTCAAAGGTTCATCCAAATCGGTTCACTGGTTTAGGCGTGATTGAAACACAAAACGTAAAAACTTTCAAACATTTAAACAAACTCGCAAACTTTCAGCTCTATTATATGAGTGGGATAATAAATGATATTGCTGACAAGTTGAATATGGAGGAACTTAATTTATTATTGACATTGTCATTTGTACCTATTTTTGAAATAAATAAATGTAAAATGAAATGATTTATACAGCGCCAGGAGGCAACCTATGCCTACACTCAACGGGACGTTGTAGTGCCTGGGATGTTATTTGCGATAAAATAGGCTTGGCCAGCACCTAAACCATCCTCTCAGCTTAATCAGTGCTGCCCACAAGAAAGACAACCTTCTAAGAACTTACAATTAAGTGTGTAGCATAAGACATGCTACACATCGGTGTAAATGAAGTGCTGATGATGACAGATACTTGATGCTCAAGAGTAATAATTGGAATTAAGGATCGTGAGGTCAGGCCCAGGCTTTAGCCTAAAACCTGTTCATAGAGAGACCATAAATTAGTTTATTGTACAGATAATAAAATAAAATACCTAAATACTATAAAATTTAAAAACTCTCAAAAATTTTATGAAGTTTAAGGCTTTTGTATTGTAGGGAAACCGTTTATAGCGAGGTTGCGTTTATAGGGTTTAAAAAATGTGTTTTTGAAAAAAGATATACATTATTGTTAAAATAAATAGATACCTACAGAAAAAAATCAGAAACAAACTACAAATCTTGATCAACATCAAAAACTACAAGTTCCAAACTGTTTTAACGCAAGTTTTAAAAAGTAGAGAACATCAAGAACTTCTTAGCCTAATTTTGATAAATAAATAAATGATCGTCTCATAAACTACCAACAGTTATCTCACTTTTAACGTACCGTGTGGTCACTACAATCATAGGATCACGTAGTTGCCCACACGTCAATCAAAACTTTTGCTGGGCAAAAACATTGAATAACACATTTGTATTGGGTACTTGGCACACGTTTCTAAGGCAGTCGATCCCTATCGATCTCATCATACAGTATTGTCATGTACAGTCATCGACAAAAGTTGGAATAAAAAAAGCTGGAAGGAGAAAAAACGTATGATAATCCGGTAGGGTTATAGAAATCCCCTTCCACAATCCCCTGCCTCCACTCGGAAGAGTTGCTCAGGGGATTTTAGGACAAAAATAGTATAAAAATCCCCTGAATCATTTATTTACCATTAAATCAAAAATTATGAAGAATTAAATATAAGTACGGAAAGCAAATTAAGTCTGGAAGAGTTTTGTGTTAATTTTTTAATTTAATTATGAATTAATACCAATTGTTTTTATCTTTATGTAAGTACATTGTTGTATTAGCTTTTGTTTTTTTAAATTAAACATAGATTTGTGCTTTCGACGGTCAGAATTTCTAGGAACGCCTTTAATCAAGTACTTACCTAACCTTTTAAGCAATATAAACATACAAAAGTCACGACACCACGGAGACAAAGGTACAAAAACACACGTATAACTTATTAAATCCCTTTTTTATGTATGGATTTAAATAAATAAATAAAAATGCAGGACTTTTCACACAGCATCATCTAGCCCCAAACTAAGCAGAGCTCGTTCTATGGGAACCAGATAACTGATAAACTACTTATATACTAGTGCTAAGGGCGTAATATTTATAAGTACTTACCAACAGTACTTCGGTTTGGGCATGATATAAGTAACTTGTAGGTATGTACTCTCAGCACCAAATGTAGCTTATACGCAATTATATATTTCAGTTTTTAAGATATGCAACGAATCTAAAACACGTTTTTTAGTTCAATTTCGTATCAAATAAGTTGGCGTTTAAATTATAGGATGTTAGAAAACATTGCTTACTTTAAATATTAGAAAAAACATCAGTATAGTTATATAAAAGATTGTTGTATATACCTATTATTTATTGTCGGTTAAGATTTTTGGCAAGTTAATTGTGTGGCTAACTGTACCTTGCCTGCAAAATGAATTACATCATCAAGTTTTTTGTGGTTATTTAAATGAAATAAAATGTTTAGTTCAAGATAATAACAAGTAGGTACCTATTTATCACGAAATCTAACTATTTTTAATTATAGGATGCGGTATCTTTACGATATTTATTATTTTAGAACAAAAGTTACCTAAATTATACAATAAATTTATTTATTTACAGAAACTATATAAGCTACTACAATATGTACATAAAATTACAAAATACAATAGAATCAGTCAAGCTATCTAAGGATCGTCGTAAAAACGATCTATAGATAGCTCAACTGATCCAGGTCACTGCCAGTCGGAAGCGTGCCCAAAACACTGGCGGCATTGCCACGCTGAATGGCAATGCTGATTCTTTGTGCCAAAAGAGAATACTTATTTTAATAAAAAAAACCGCGGCACTCCCGGGAGTGCCGAGAGAACTGAAAACTTAAGCACTTTTGTTCAATTTTCACTTCTCTCGGTGTATTTTTTGAATCGTCAGGATTGCCTGCATGCAGGTTGAATACATAATCCCATCACTAGTATAAGATCTTGACATTATTATGTACTCTATTCTGCAAATAAATGATTGATTTGATTTGATTTGAAATCTAAAAATATCGAAAGATAACTTCACCCGTTTAGTTATAAAATGAGGTTTTAGAAATGTAAAAATATTGCCGTAAAAGTTTACCGAGTACATAACTAGATGGCGCTACTGGTAGGTGTCGGTGAGAAGTCAAGTGACTCGCACGTGACCTTTTCGAGGTGAATCCAAGAATTTATTCTCATATCAAAACTGCCAAACGTGCCTAAAGTTTTCACTTCAAAAATTATTTATTTTATTTACAGAAACTTACTACTACGAGTATACAGGGTGTAAAAAGACAACTACCGAAAACTGAAGGGTTGCAATCAGACCATGATTCTAAACATATTTAGCGAAAAAAAAACGCGAAATTTTTTTTTTACTTAGCTTAGTCATTTTATTTTATTTTCGGATATTTACTACTATTACAACATAATAAGACCATACCTACCTAATAATTTCATTTGTAAAAGAAAGAAACCGTTAAGACTCAAAATCCAGCAATCTACGTAAAACAACGCGCCCAGAACATACGCAAACAGCACTCTTCAAACGCTGTTTTCTCCGGATATAATGATTTTTTCGGAAAATCCTTTTGGATTTGGTTGTGTGTTGGGATGCTGTACCTACTCCTTTCGGCTTCGGTAGACGTCTTTTTACACCCTGTATGTACATAGAATTGCAAAATAGTTCTCAAAGTAATTGTCAGTAGGTAAGTTTGTGTCAGAATGCTAAATTAAGTCTCGAATTAGGTAAGTAGGTATACCTATGTAACAATGTTTGCTCAATAAAGTTTTTTTTTTTTTTTTTTTAAATACTCAGTCAAGTGGTTCCGTGGTGGGTGGCCTCCGTGGTTTTCTTAGAACTAATTTAATTGTATTGTTTGTAAGATTTTTTATAAGATAAATAAATTAAAAAAAAAAAAGTTATCTAAGGATCGTCGTGAAAACGATCGATAGCTCAAATGAGCCAGGTCACTGCCAGTCGGGAGCGTGCCCAAAATATCCAATAAATAAATACTTATTAAGTATATTTTTATATTTTTGTGTAGAAAAGTTTAAAATAAATTGAATAAAATTACATAGACGTTCAGACAACCGGAACTAAGAACAAAGACTTACGGGAACCACGAAGGCCGCGAAAATAACAAGTACCTACCTAATTATATTAAAATATAATATAATTCATAATTCGTTAAATCGAATGAGATAAAATCGTTTTTAATGAGCATCCTCGGAAAATACTAACGCTTTGCGGATTTGAAAATCTGCGGCCGTTATATTGACGACGTTTTTACGACCTCTGTGACGCAGCAGGTTGCGGATTCGATTCCCGCCGCGGGATAAATGTTTGTATAATCTGCAAACATTTAGTTCGGGTCCGGGTGTTTTTATGTGGAGGAGTAGGTATTATTTTTTAGCAAAAAATACATTTATAAATAACGTTCAGTGTAATAGTGCGCGGGCCGGCCAGCACACCTTCAGACGGCCTAAGCCAGAGCGCACTTCACCTTAATATCTCTAATACATTTTAGTGAAGCAGAAAATAAAAATAAAATTATGTGACGATGATGGCCGGAATTCGAACCAACAACGATAACCTTCGGTTCGAGACAACAAGATTAAACTGTGACACTGACATTGGTAGATATTTCACCCGTATTTGCTAAGATTTGTTTTAAAAACGCAATGATAACGTGTTTAAAATATTACGTATGTTATATTACTATCATGGCATTTTTGAAAACCAGGGTAGATACCTACTGAGTCCATGTAGTTACCTTTTTTGCTCTTTAGAAGTAATAATCAGAAATGTATGTTTAATTTTGGAATAATTGGCACTTATGTGTCTTTTGTACCTAATGCACTCCTTGGTTTTTTTTATCCCACTATCTATGGATAAATATGGATGTTTGTATGTTTGTGTTTTAATCACGCCTAAACCAGTGAACCGATTTGGATGAAACTTGGAATAAGCGTAGATAGTGACCTGGAATAGCATATAGGCTATGTAATGCTGGTACCACTCGGGCGAAGCTGTGCACAGTAGCTAGTGAAATCTAAATACAAAAATTTAGCAAAGCTTTCCTCAATGAAGCCTATGTAAATAACAGTAAAAAATTTAAAATTTCATTTTGAATTAAAATAAAATAAAATCTTAAAAAAATGTCTATGAAGGTCTGGAATTCGTACCGCAACCTTAAAACAATATGCCACTCGGTCAATCACTATTATTTGAACACTTCAAATTATCTTTTTTAGCCAATTATTGAGGTAGGCATCAAAAGTCAACGATTTATCTAACCCGACCTATTTAGATATCGGTCAACAAGTGAATCGTAAACCCAGGTCAAGATGTTTAAAAACAAAAAACTGTGTCACTACGTTATCAATAATTAATTTGTCTAATAAGCGATAAGATTTAACCTTGGATGCTATCTGCGAAATTTTCATGTTCCTATATTGGACGTGGTTCGAGAGACATCTGAGAGGTCTACCATGCCACAGGGATATTGCCGTTCTCCTGTATTGTTTCGTGCCTCTGCCTACCCCTTTACCAAAGGGGTAGGCAGAGACCACGGATCTCCACTCGCTACGATCATGACACACAACTTTCGCCTCATTCACTATCATTACGTTCATACATGCTATAAAACTATCTTTAAATCATACTTGACGTTGCCAAAGTCTAAATAATAAACAACTAGCTGTCCAGTGTCCGTGTTCCCGGGGAAAACTTCACTTTCCCGGGATAAAATATACGAGTAACCTATGTTCATCAGGGATAATGTAGGATTGTAATGGTGAAAGAATTTTTAAATCGGTCCAGTAGTTTAATCTTTCCTCTTTATAAGATTAGGTAGTATAGATAAAGATAAAACCCCTCTACGAATATTTATATTATTTAAATATTACCTAATATAATTTGAATTTCAAAACAATTAAAAAATATTCAAAAAACAATGCAAATTAACGGTAAAATGACTCAGAATTTAAATCGGTCACAAAAACCTGTTGAAGACGACAAATAGAAAAACATTGACCTAGTATTTATTAAAAAAAAAAACAACAAAAACTATGGTTTTTGCCGTCGTAAAACCATTTTTTCGCGCGCTTTTGAAACAAAAAACAATGCAGTGGTTAAACTTGAACAATGAAGTGAATGAATTGGTTTTTATTCGAGTTTTGATATTGAAAGTTATTTTTGATAGATGGGTACTATTTAGTACATTATTTTTAAAACTGGTGACGTCACAACGCAGTTACCACGATTTTTACAGGAAATACTTCTTAGCAAATTAAAAAAAAAAAACTGTGTCAATATAAACACAATTGATAACTTTGTTGCTTTTCAGTTCTATTTTTCCTAATGAAGTACGGAACCCAAATCTTACTTAGGTACTTATAGTTGTACTTAGATACATCGTGTATACAATCAATCAATATTTAACCTTTAAATGACTAGAAAGGTTATGTATTAACAACTAGAAAATAATATAAATTAATTTGTACTTTTATGTCTTATTTCAATTAATAGTGCAATAAAACAAGATTATCGTTATTTTTACATAAAAAATTCAATAATTTACATAATAAGGGCTTGCCACATAATGCGGTGCGTTTTTTCTCCGAAATAATTCACTGAAAAATATGAATAGCTCAAGAAATAACAAATCGCTTATTATAACTTCTAATTCATTATGTATATTATGAAAGATCATTGGGTGTGTTGATCATAATGAAATCTAAAGTACTTCATGATTTATTCACAAAAATCTGAAAAAATGTTATCAAATGTAGTAAAAAAAAAAAATCTGGTGGATTATTTTAAACTTCTCTTTGGCCTGGACCGCGTCTGTCGTTCCGTAATGTGAAGCTATGCCTTAAAATTAGATTTAACTTTACGAGTCATATTAATTATGATAATTTTATTTAGTATTGCCATTTTCCGGAATAGCTAAATTGTTTTATAATTGTTGCTACTACATTTTGTTGTGCGCTTTTAAATATGTTTTTTTCAAATTGTAAAAACTTTACTTAAAAACCTAAGCTCTTTGTGTGGAATACCTACTAAGTCTACAAAACATCTAAATGCTACTTACTAAATAAAACATAGGCCTTTACATCTATACTATATGATTTATACAGCGTGAGGAGGCAACCTATGCCTACACTGAACGGGACGCTGTAGTGCCTGGAACATTGTTTGAGATGGAATAGGCTTGTAGCACCTAAACCATCCTCTCAGCTTAATCAGTCCACAGGAAAGACAACGTCAATACGTGTGGAGCTGACTAAGCTGCGGGTTTCCTCACGATGTTTTCCTTCGCCGTTAAGAGTGTGCCATACGCCGCCATTTTGTAAGCGGGACAGCGAGTGTGATTTGTTCGGCGTGTGAGAAGAACAGAACGATAGAAACGCAATGTCATGTACATCGCCAAAACACTTTTTACCTAATTACAAGTTAATTAATCAACCAATCGAAAAATTAAAAGACACAACTAAAGAAATACTTGTAGGTTTCTTGACAAAACAAAACCTTACAAAAACAAGTGTGCTGTTCCTGAGATAAATAGCAAAATGTGTGCAAAACATGTGTTTTTCAAAGAAATATTTTATCTAGAAAACTTTCACCAATCGTGTTTTTAAAACACGTAATCCAAGATAAAACAATGAAGTATCATTTACCTAAATAGGAAGGTTGTAGCTTTCACAGATTCTGAGATAAATACCGATTTCGAACTACAAAATTGTTTAAATCGCTCCTGCACACTCTTAAGAGTTGTTATAGTACATAATACATTTTAAGAATCGAAAAATCAATTACGGCCGGGATTCGAACCCACGACCTTCGGATTGCAAGTCGAGGCACAACCCCATTCGGCCAACACGGCTATCTAAATACAGGATATCAATATTATTACTAGACATAAATAGGTATATACTACGACTAGAAAACTTAAAATTATAAACTCATAAATAAAACCTAACACCTAAAATGACACGGAAAGTCAATGCGGAAAAACTTGTAGGTAGCAATCTAACTTCATGTTCAATGCGCAAGATCACCTCAAAACGTTACAACTATTCATTTCCGCCAAGCTTAAATCAACCATAGATTTCTAAGATTAGAGTTGGATATCGCGTGCGTGTTTTGAACATAGCATTATGATGTAATGCGCTCTTCAAGGTCGGCATAGACCGAAAATCTGGTTTCCCCCCTCCCCGCCCCCCGGCACGGCGCGGGAGTCGCGTCGAACGGACGTCAGATCGTATAGCAATTAATTATTTTGATGATTTTTAACTTTGAGCTTAGACGTAGGTAAGGTATTCTAAATAATATGTCGGATTGAAAATTAAGAGGATACATTACTTAGTACTTATCCTTCATTCATTCATTCTTCCTTCATCATTACAAAACCGAAATGTTTTAATCTACAAATGACCAATCATCTGTCGCTACCTTTTGTAGAGTTCCTAGTTTGGCAAAGCCTAGTCAAACGCAATAATCATTTAGGGAGATTTTCAGTACGACCACAAAAGTTTTATAATGTTTACTTTTGACTTTTTTGTGTATTTTTTAGTTTTTAAGATATTTACAGTTTGTAGGTATGTACCAAATAAACGTTTATTCATTCATTCATTCATTTTTAGGAGCTATAGTCATTCTAGTCCGGCCCCCTTAGCACAGCGCTTGTAGGTACCGGAGAATAGACATAAGTGGATAAAAGTAACTTTTATTGTGCTTTTATCCACAATCTACCCGTTTTTTCCACACTCTAATGTCATTACTACCAATAGAAATAGGTTAGGTATTTACTTTGCAGATACCTTGCATTGTATAGTATAGTTTTAGCACATAAACTGTGCACATGGCTTGTAACTAGTATCATAAGGTTTATTTTTCCAATAAAGCTTTTATTTATTTTTTATTTATTTATTTATTACTGTCATTTTTATTTTTTCTCCGGTACCAAGACAAACGCTGTGCTAAGGGGGCTTTACCTTCTCGACTTAGGATCTCGGATAGGATCGCTAAGAATAAGATATTAAGATATTATAGTAAAAGAATCAGATAGGTAAGTATAGGATCTTGACTTATAGGTACTCGTAACAATCATTTTTAGATAAAATCCTGACCTCGCACAATGTTTTTATTTTCATACTATTTTTTTATACATTCCAAACAGGTTGTGATATTAATTGATAATATTAGCTGCGTTATTCAGATTTTTCTCTCAATATTCGATCACTAACTGGTTTGTTCACGTCCTTCCGTTTATTTAAATTATTTTATCTATTCTTAGATAATCTTCTGTTACTTTTATTTGCATGTAAATGATGTTTCAACAATAGTAACAACGTTACAATGGATCATTGTGTTAGGTCCAACTTGCTGCAGCTACCGCCACCTAGCGGAAACGGCGTGAACCAAAACTGTAGTTCCGATGACTGCTCATAGATGTCGTTCAATGGCGAGAAAAGTCGATATTGCTTACGACTAAAAAGGGGTCCATAAATTAATATTTTATCAGTTTTGCTAACAACAGGTTTTTAATTATGGTGCTTGTACTTACGCAAATTTCACAAGTAGATACGTACCTGTAACAAAAATTATACATTTATATAATAGGTAAAATTATCTGATCGCATTAGGTATTTATTTTTATACTTAATTATAGATGCATTCTACCAGTAGGTTACCGGTATTTTGAGTGTCATGAGTTCCAAAATCTATTTAATTGATATGCACTTTTTAAGTAGTTTTTTTTTTAAGAATATTATTAATGTGGAAATTATTCTGAAAAAATTGGCCTTATTTTATATTTAACTTAAAAAAACTACTTAAACTACATAAGTATAAATTTTAAGTGGTTCATTGTTCTAAAAAAAATGTGGGGTCAGACTCGTCAGTAACGGATTTTCTCTACCAACCCCAGAAAACCAGAATTTTAGAGGCAATTCCCACACAGACTTATTTTGCATACGTTCAATCATTAATTTTTTATCCATACCATCTCCCCACAAAACTTGAAAGGATTTAACACAATAAGATGCTATTAAAATAAAAGATTAAGTAGTTAGCATTTGCATACTAAACCTATGAGAAAAACAGAGTACCGCAAGGGACGCTCCTTGGCCCTTCACTTTTTAATATGCACGACGACAATGCAAAAATTGTTTTTATGTTTATCACTCTCCCATACATTGGTTTTTTCACTATTTGTTTTTTGAGTTGAACTTCACACGATTTGCATATCCAGTTCTTTGCATATATTTTGCATAAGATGCAATATGTTTACTTTGAGCTTTATTTTAAGGATAGTGGAATTTTTAATTTGATTCATAGTATTGTGGGGTCAGGTTTTTTCTTTAGATATTGTAATGGCATTGTCAGTATCATTAGTGAAGCTTTTTTCTATCGTGTGAGTTGAATCTTCGTTTTTTGAATAATTAAGACTAAGTTTGTCCCCTGGAGTAATTTCTTTTGTATGTCTAATTGAATTCAGGTTTTGATGCGCAGTCATCTTTTCTTGCGTTCTTTTTTTGTTTGTTGAATATTTTATTATTTGTATGGGGGCTGATTGCGTCTCCTTTATCTTTGGTTCATGTTCATTGTTCGTGAAAGCATCTGCTAGGTTTGTAATTAAAATCGTGAGAATATGGGGACGTATGAGGATGTCCGGATTCATTATAATAATGATTGTATGTGATATAGTAATTTTATTGTTTGTCATAGCAAGTTTTTTTCGCGGTTGTTTTTTAACCGTGACGGTTAAGACCGTTGGAATTTTAAGATTTTTTTTGTTTTTTATAGTTATTTGTCATTTAGGCAACACAATATAGAACAAGGAGTTCTATGGTTAGTAATGCAAAAAAATATATTTTATTTAAATTGCCAATATAAGTTACAGCATTTAAGAATCTACCACCCTTCATGTAATGTAAACAGTTGACACCATGTTATGTTAACAGTTTAAGAATAAAATTTTTTAGGTAATAAGTATTAACGTTTAAATCTTTGTGGCTTAGGATTTCATGTGAATCGTAGCAATGATCAAAAAAATTACTTGCTTACTTATTAAAGTAGTTACTAAGCTCTGAATGATTTCAAATGCCAATTATAACAGACATTGTGCAATAACACAATTACTCCATTCATACGCACGTAACCCTTTAAAATATTGAATTTCATAGATCGTATACAAAATCATAACTATTGATATTTCTATAGATCAATAGGTGCGCGTGCGATCGATAATGATCTTTAGATCGATTTGTAATCTGATAGTTTTTTTGCGGTGACCACTGTCACGGTAGGTTGATGCCTCGGTTTTAAGTTGTATTCCTATCTGCGATACAATTAGATTTAGTATTGTAATGTAGTAACATAATCATATCAGGGAATGCATCTTCAGCTTTTGCCATTCTCTATTTCTGCTTTAGCGAAACACAGTTACCAAACATGGTATTTGGACGGGCCTCTGACTACTCTTCATCTTTAAAGGTTCATAAGCCCTCAGAAAATATCTACCGTGTCTTGGAGATACAGTCGTGATTCTATTTTTTAGTTTCTAGCACTCATTAAATCTTAATCCACATTGTGACTACCATCATTTGCAAACAGCTGTTTAGCGAGCTTATCCTTATCTTCAATACTTTCAATAAGTTCAAGGGTAGCACCCCTTTCACCTATTATAAGATTATTGACTATTGATCTTTTGTTGGGGGCGCGAAAGGGGTTGCCTACCCCAACTTCTTACCGTTTTAGAACTCTTTTATCGAAGTGTGTCATTGTTTGACGTATTGAAAGGTATGTCTGCGGCTTGTTGACGAAACAATGAGATCGATAAGGAGTTTTATCTGCCTTTGAACAGTAACTGGACGGTTTGTATAGTTTGGGGAAATGCATTGTTAGTTTAGTCTAAAGGGGTAAATTGGCGAGTATAACCACAGGTAACCACACTAAGAGTAACTACAACGTTGTAGGCTGATAGAGATGGTCACGCGACCCATCCGCGTCGAACTGTTGATTTAATAGAGGAAATGCTGAGACGTGAGCTAGTGACGAGTGACCCTATTTTCTGACGTCATCAGTATTTTTTCAATGTACAAATCTGCGATCAGCTTAAATGTGTATGTGCCCAGCAGTTAGACATGATAGAGGTTAATAAAAAGTTTACTTAAAAAAAATGTCCCATGATTTTTTGATTTATCTTGAAGAGTAAC
Source organism: Epirrhoe alternata (assembly GCA_963565295.1). Lineage (NCBI taxonomy): Eukaryota > Metazoa > Arthropoda > Insecta > Lepidoptera > Geometridae > Epirrhoe > Epirrhoe alternata. Next base: position 2,046,879 of record OY751400.1, read on the forward strand.
TTACCAAAATGGATTCTATTATAGTTGCTACGATCAAATTTCATGACACGATATTAAATATTTGTTTTGCGTATTTGGGTAGTTAGAGGCACTTTAAAATTCTATGAAAAGTTTGTTTCAAATAAATACATTTTTACTTTAAAACACTACACATTTTGCAGAAGAATTCCATAATTTGTAAGCTCAAATACGCGTTTTAACCAATAATAAATCAGAAGCAAGATTAGCAAGTATTAACACGTTTCAAGATAAATCTACCAACGGATGTGTATTGAGATGCAGTGAATCCTACCATTAGTCATCATGTCACGTATTTCCTATTTCTACCAAAAGTTCTCACAGACCCACTAGATGCAAATATCCTATCTCCTAATCCTTGAAATTTCCATAAAATTCCTTCGAATTTCGCAATGACAAATTACTACTAACTACGTTCTATTTCCCACACATGGATGTTTTATTCAATAATTGACTAGCATTAGAATTATTATGCAAAATATCAGTATTGTGATTGTGCATGTTGACATAATACCATCAATCTAGTGTTTGATTTATTTATAGGGTTGTTTTTTTATCGACATCGATGTTTCTTGCGATTTCGATAAAACATTTGTGATTGATGCATACTTCTAGTGCTAAGATGAATTTAATTACCGTGGCTATATTTTTAGAGATTTAATTTTAATATTTCTCAAACCTGAATTTATTGAAAACTAGTCACCGAAAATCTTCTCATCTCGTGATACTCTTACTTTTGTATATGTCAAAATCTGTATAATACCTTAGGTACTATCCATAGTATTTACTACCCACAATTTACAGCAAATTTTTGATAAAAGCGCTATGAATTCTCCACGTTTGCATAATTGGAAAATAAAATAGTTACGACTTGATTAAGACCGCAATATCTTGTGAAACTTTAAGTTAGTTCCAGTACAATAATTTCAAAACATGAGATCGTAAATAATGTGCTAACTGAGTTATCAAGATAATAAGGTTAGTCAACGCTACAAAATATTGATATTTTAAAGATAATAATATAAAAATGATTGTAAAATTTATAGACCTCTTTTGGATACCTACTTTATGAATTTTTTGTTGAATCCTTAGTTTTCAGATGAAACTTCTGTTTTGTCCTTTGAGTTTCTCTAAATGTTGAGAAGCAAAACTTTTCTGTCACCTAAATATCTTTCGTATAAATATTCTCAAGGTAATAATAGGTACCTACATTTTCATAGATTACAGAATAACTACTGAATAGAGATAAGTAAAACAACTGTTTTTGGTGGTACAGTCGATCCAGTTCCATTTTATCGACATATTTATCGATATAACACCATCCCTACGCATTAGTATGATGGATTATATTCAACAATAGTGCTTCGCACCGCAACGCTTATTAAGGCACAAATGCATTGTCATTCTAATTCTGTGTTTAACCTGTGAGACCCTTAAACTTTTTATTTCTAAAGGTACCCTTTAAGATTCTTCTGTACATGTCCTGCATCTGATTTGGGGCATTAGCAAGGATTTATGCAGTTAGATTTCCGGAAGAGTCTTTGCAATGCTGTGACTCCTGGTATTTGTTATTTTTGTAAACCTTACGAACATGCAAACTTATCAAGCTTTACGTTTTTATTACGAATATACTTAGTTCCTTCATTATTACTTTATTTATAAATTGAAAAAAAAAATTAGTTCCCTCGTGACCACGATCGGTGCCACCCGAAACGTCAAAACCTTTACGCGATCTCGTCCCGTTATTAAAACAAAAATGAAATTGAAAGAAGTATCGCAGAAAAGAAAGCTTGGCTCTATCTACACTTATTGCTTAGAAGAACAGTTGATGGAATAACTTTTTAAAATGATCAAGACTTTTATGACATGACCTAAATATGACATGAAAGATCATGAAATCGTCTGTTATTTAACTTAAAAGGTAGCTTAGATAAAGTACCTTACATGACCGTAAGCCATTTTACGTGTGGTTGTTGTCTCTTAAACCACAAGACGATTGCGGTCACTCCCTTCTTAGACTTTGAAGATTATACTCAAATTGTTTGAATCATACAGAAATGTGGTATAATTTTGTTCAAAGATTGTGAAGCATTCATGAGAAATAATTCTAATTCTTACGCAAATTATGCACGATAGGAGCTTCATTGATGATAGAAAGAACTAGCTACAAGAAAATTAATAAGTGGTATTATTGTTATTTATATAAACTCCTTTTTATTAGAAAATGTTTGTGCCCTCTTAGTCAGGCCGCACACCAGGCATACATTTGTTATTTACGTCGCCACAATCGTTGCGCTACAATTGTATGCGCTACAAATGTATTGTAAATGCGCACATCGGAAGCACAGTTGTAGCGTGGCACCGCTTTGAGAATGTCGACATCATCGTCTGATGACGAAGATTTCTTGATGTGGCGATTAATGAGAAAAAAAAGACGTTATTGGGTTCATCCGTTTAATCAAGATTGCACAATGTACGGGAATTTTTCGCCAATCTTAGTCCAAATAATTTCTGTAATCCGTCTGTTACTATAATCATTGAGCGTGTGATTGTATTATACAGGGTTTTTTTCAACCTCTGCAATAAACTCAACGAAAATTCAATGTTGTCTTTCATTTTTGCAAACCACGCGACACAAAAAACGAACGTGTTCGATCTTGAATTCGTGTAGCGCGGACAACGTCTCGCTACAAAGTGCGCCCGCCACAAATGTTTCCTCGGTGTGCGTGCTCACGTACAAATGTATGGGGGCGTTAAATGTGTCGCGTTTCAAATGTGGCGCTACAATTATCTAGTTACAAATGTATGCCTGGTGTGCGGCCCGGCTTAGTCCTAAGGTCGGGCGCTGATAATTGCGACACAGTTTTTACTACTGCAATTCTCAGCGTTCACTTGTGTCAAAATTTTTCACAAATAAATTTCAAATTTCAGCTGGGGTCACGGAAGACCATTTGATTATGAAAACGACGACCTCTGTGGCGCAGTGGGTGAAAGCTCGCTTGTGACGCAGAAGGTTGCGGGTTCGGTCACCGCCGCGGGATAAATGTTTGTTTGTATGATGTGCAAATATTTATCTAATTTACAAAAAGTTTATATTCGGTATTTTAAGTTATTCCGTTCTCTTAAAATAGTTTAATCTCAAAAAATTGTTAAGTAGCTCCAAACCAATTAGGAAGTATAAAAACTTCTTCATGGTCCTTCGAGCCGGATATTAGCAAAATACCTAAATGTTAATCATTCCACTCTCTAGAAACTGTTTTTTTTTCATAATCACGAAATAAATCTATCTTATTCTTATTACGAATAAATCTGCTATTCCGATAAAGCCACGGTCTACAGCTAGTGCAAATTCAAGTTAAAATAGTCATTAATAATTTTGGAAACGCACCCATAAACTACCCACTTCCGGGGTCGGAACCCCCGACCTCGAGATTTGATGTAATTAATCTATGCGTCACCTACAGGAAGGGACGCCATACTTGCAGTTAATAGTTACATTATAACTCATACAAAACTCGAAAAGGCTGACACGAAGGAGCACGACTGTAAGGTACGGTAGACACTCGATCTTTAAAGAAATCTCAAATTCATTGAAAGACGGTCAAAATCATAATTATTATTTTTGAAACCGGGTGTTTATCACGTACGGTCAAAATCCTCAAAGAATCTGGAATACATAAAAAAGATCTGAGAGAATGTCTACCGCGACTTAGAGATACAGTCGTGACCCTGTTTACGTTTGAAGGTGTAGTCAGAGGTACGTCCAAATATTATTAAGCACATTCCCACTACTAATACGCACTATGACGTATGTGTGGGGTAACGTTGAATGATAGAGTGAGAAATAGTGTGAACAGTGTGGAGTGAAAGATGTAGTGTTGAGAATCGAGAACGGTATGTTAAGATGGTTTGTGCATGTAGAGAGGATGGATGACAGTCGTTTGACAAAGCAAGTATGAGGCGAGTGTGTATGGGACAGCTGGAAGGGGAAGGCCTAGGCGAACCTTCTTGGATCAAATTAGCGGCATTTTGGAGAAGGGCCAGGTCAAAAGTACCCTAAACCGAAAGCATGTACCTATGAAGAATGTAATGAGAGTGAATGAGGCGAAAGTTGTGTCAGGATCGTAGCGAGTGGAGATCCGTGGTATCTGCCTACCCCTTTGGGAAAGAGGCGTGATTTTATGTACACGATACTATTCTGGCATACCATTCTTCTTGCCACAGAAAATTAGATCTTGCACCGTTGAGTATCAGAAAGCAAGAGACGAGAATGATATGCCAGAATGGCATTGTGTAAATGACATCGCCAACTCGGCTTTCATGGTTTGTCAAACACTCCAATCTTCGCAGTCAAGTGAAAATAATATTAAAAAGCTTAATTATATTCTAGATATTAAACCTTTAACAAGTTATTTTTATAAGTTATCTTGATTGAAGTAAGTATATCATTAGTTGATTCATCCACCGTAGGATTGCTGTTAAAGCTTGTAATTTTCCAAAGCAACATAAAACTCAATTTACAATATCGTATTCGGCATGCAATTATTTTCTCTTGCTTTCTTAAACACAACGGAACAAAAGCTAATTTCATGTGGCAAGCGCAATAACGTTTCAATATTCACTCAAAGTACAGACATGATTAATAAATCAATAATAAATAATGCTGGACATTCCACACATCATCTAGCCCCAAATTAAGCAAAGCTGTACTATGGGAACCAGATAATTGATATACTACTTATATACTTTTTGTAAATACATAAATAATACATAGAAACACCCAGACCCGAGATAAATATTTGCAGATCATACAAACATTTATACCGCGGGATCGAAACCGCAACCTTTTGCGTCCCAAGTGGGCTTTCACCCACTGCGCCACAGAGGTCGATTAACCAGTTAAAGTGGAAATGGGTAGGACACTTGTCTTTATATCTTATTAGGTAGATATGCTCTTGTATTTTCATACTTTCAAGAATAATGATGACATGTTTAGGTTTAGCCAGATTTCTTAACTTTATTGGGGTGGAAACAAAAAGAAATTGTCTAAAGACCTTGTAAGTGTGACTTAACTATTCAAATCTTCAAAAGTGTACGTGATAGAAACCTGGGAATATGGCTGTTCGAAAACTTTCCGAGAATGATGTTTATTCGAATTTATAAGACACTAGCTGTCCGTCGCGGTGTTATCCGCGGTCCCTCGGGAAAACTTCACTTTCCCGGGATAAAATATAGCCTATGTTCATCAGGGATAATGCAGGATTCTAATGGTGAAAGAATTTTTCAAATCGGTATAGTAGTTTCGGAGCCTATTCAATTCAAACAAACAAACAAATATGTAGAACATAAGATCTTAACATTATTATCTACTGTATTCTGCAAATAAATGATTTATTTGAATTGATTTGATTTTATTTGTAATGTAGAAAAGTTACCGTTATGATTGGCAGTATACAGTGGCATTTTCATCTGAGCGCTTCCGTGCTTCGGAGGGCACGTTACAGTGTCGGTCCCGGCTATTTAAGCCGTTAAGCCATGACGGAGGCCTTAAGGCGGCCTAAAAACTCCGTCACCAGAGTTGGCCACTGACTCATACGAACTTACTTACTTTACCGTTATGATACAAAGCCAATAAATTCGAAGAAAACGAAACTTTTCAGAGATCTTCGATTTGAACGGAGTCGAATAACGTAACAGAAGTTATTAAGCACTGACTTGGGCAGTGGAGTCGTTGGTACTTTTTATTCCCAACTACCCCTCTAGTGGAGAGGTTAGTGGGGTCGTTGGGAATATATCGTAAGAAGTCAAAGTCAAAAAGAAAATATTCAGTAGGACCGCTGGGATCACTTTGAAACGTCTTAAAACTAGATGATTTTACTCCTGTTCCTTCGCGACCAATACCGTGAAGTATCAGGGCAACAGCACCATATCATGATAAAGTCATAATTTCTTACTTTTTGCTTTAATAGAAATTCATGGTTGTATACACAATTCTAACTGTTTTTAATCGGCTTATTAAAATACCTTAGTTTCTTTAAAAGACCGTGTCGAGATGCCACTTGGAAGACGCGTATCTTTCTGCCGCGAGTACCATTGCACTAGAACAATGCGCCTTGAACTCCAGATGTACTGTCTCGTATACTATGTAAGTAGTTTAACTGCTGAATGGTGTTTAAGCTTAAGGTTTTATTGATTTCCTGGAGAACTCTAAAAGATCGCAAATAATATAGTTAATTATTGCAAAGCTCGCGATAGCGTCCAACGTTTAACGGTCCAGTTGGAAAATTAAAAAAAATATTCACTACGTCAGTGTGGGGCTAGTAAGTTCGCGATTACTTTAAACTTCACCACGGCCACTCACATTCACCGAACTATTATTTGGAAAGACGATGACAGGTGAATACAATATTTGAATAATTGAAGCGTTCGTGGTCGTGCTTGCTTATGCTCGGTTTCTATATTCAACGGACATTCGTAGGTAAGAGCTACGACTCGTTTTCACATACAAATTTTGACAGCTAACTTACCGCCGGTTTCTAGCTGTCAAACTTTTGTATGTAGAAACGAGTCGTAGCTCTTACCTACGACTGTACGTTGACTATAGAAACCGGGGGTTAGTCGTTCTTGATAGATCGTCGAAGTTAAGCAACGTTCGAAACGGTCCGTAAGTGGATGGGACCGCCAGTGGCATTTTCATCTGAGCGCTTCCGTGCTTTGGAGGGCACGTTATGTTGGTCCCGGCTATTTAAGTCGTTAAGCCATGACGGAGGCCTTAAGGCGGCCTAAAAACTCCGTCACTAGAGTTGGCCACTGACTCATACGAACTTACTTTTTAGGTGAATACAGGCGATGAGACTACACAGTGGCATAGCTACCGGAGGACTAGGCGTGGCAGTGTACTGGGGCTCAAGAGGCCCTTGGGCTCCGAGCTTTATGAAAAAAGAAATACTTAAACCTATAGTTTTCTAAGAACAAAATCTTCTAACTACAAAATAAAAGTACTTAGTAGGTACCCTATGTTGTATGACCTCTGCATAATATATTTTGACTTGATAAAACCTAAACCGTTCAGCTATGCCCTCAGTTTTTTTTTGCACCATGGCCCTTGGCTACCTAGCTACGGCACTGACTTTACACGTTCGTGACCGTCAGCATTCGTCTATCATCAGCGAATATGTAGAGGGCCCATTAATGCTCGGAAAGTCACCATACTTCAGAACCCATCGTCCTGGCTTTGCGCCTCACGTCACGCTAAAAATTTAAATAGAATAAAAATATCTATTATTATTTCTATCTTTCAAATGTACCGTGTTTTTGCAATTAGGTTATGCCAGTAGATGCAGGGTTATCGGTCGATTGTTTTCTATTCTATTTCTATTTGTAACATGCGAGGGGAGCTGATTAATTTAAAGCCAGTTGATGTTATGGGAAATTCAAGTTAACTAGGATAAGATTAACTTAACTAAATACATACTTTCCCAAAGGGGTAGGCGGAGACCACGGATCTCTACTCGCTACGATCCTGACACACAACTTTCGCCTCATTCACTCTCATTACATTCTTCATACATGCTCGTCGGTTTAGGGTACTTTTGACCTGGCCCTTCTCCAAAATGTCGCCAATTTGATCCAAGTAGGTTCGCCTAGGCCTTCCACTTCCAGCTGTCCCATACACACTGCCTCATACTTTGTTTGTTGCTTTGTCAAACGACTGTCAGGATAAGATTTAACTTATAGAATATCATAATATCCTAAAAATATTAACCAAAAAAAATATTAAATATTTATTTATTTATTTGGCTTCCCTCTGATTATATGGCCTACAATAATGCTAAGTGACGATGTGTGATTGCGAGGTTACCGCGCATGCGCGACGGCAGGTGCGCAGGCGCACGTTAACTTGCAACTAACTCATTATAAAGTTTATTCAATAACGCGTTCACTGCTACCCTCTGCCCCTTGTAGAAAGCAAGAAGAAACCAGTTTCTTGGCTTGCAAACTGTGGAATGATACTTTCAAATCTAGACATTGCGAATTTTGTAGGACATATTAGGTACACTAACAATGCCTTGTTGAGTGTAGACATAGGTTAGTCTACTGACATCTCTTAGTCATTTGATTCTGAATGTAACTTCGGACAATGAGCATGAGTTCACTAGTGAAACATGTACCTAGATGGCGCTAATCGGTGCTTAACTCTGATAAAGGAGCTTTTAGGCCGCCTTAAGGCCTCCGTCATGGCTTAGCGATTTGATAGCCGAAACCGACAATTTAACGTGCCCTCCGAAGCACGGAAGCGCTTCGAAAAATTCCACTGGCGGTCACCCACCCATTTTCGGTCAAACGATCTATAACGGCTTAGCTACACCACGAGCTTCACATCTGAGCAAGTAATTTCGGTGTCCATATCCTTGGATAGTTTTTGCGCGCGCCACAGATGATACAACAGTCTCGGCCCTAATGACGTCATTAGGAGGGAAAGTGCATTGTTCCCGAGGGGAGATGATTCTGTGATTTCATCTTTGGGATCGAGTGTGAATATTAATTTTGGTTTTGAAATAGGTGTTGTTTAAAGTACGTTACACGGAACGCATTTACCTCACTCATATAATAAAGCCAAAAGTTTGTGAGTTTGTTTAGATGTTTGTATGTTTGTGTATTAATCACACCTAAACCAGTGAACCGATATGGATGAAACTTGGTATAAGCGTAGATCGTGACCTGAAATAGCATATAAGCTTTTCAAAATGTTGGTACCGCGCGGGCGAAGCCGTGTGCAGAAGCTAGTAGATAGAATAAACGTTTATGTGTCACAAGCACACACACATAAAAGTAAATACACTTGAGAGCAATAAAATCGTACACCCGCATATTTATACTTAAAAGTTCAATATTTGTTGCCTGGAAGAGATCGCTTCTCAGCGATAAGGCCGCCTTTTGTGCATTGTATTATGGTTCTCTTTTCCACTGTATTTTGTAGTTATAAGGTGCAATAAAGTATTTTCATTCATTCATTTGTTTTATTTGTAGGTTACAAATGAAAATCAAATGAAATTAAAGTGCATAATGATCCAACTTATTAAATTGTTACAAATTATATGTACTTTGAGCACAAATAACGTGATATTTACCATGATTTACTGTTTTTTGAGTTATTAATATATTTCGATATTTCGGTGCAGTAACATACGCCATGATGATCACAGAAGAACTCATGTTCAATATCCCGTTAATTGTGTTCAAAGTGTTCATAACCATAATAGTTTCAAAAGCTATATGTTTAGAAATCAGTAAATAATAACCAAAAATGAGGAGTTAATTTTTGCATTGCAACCAATCTATGAGAGTATTGAATACCATAAAACGAGGGGTAGTCAACATTTTCATCTGACTTTAATTCTAGAATATTTAGATTTACAAAGTAACTTGGAAGAAAAATAAGATTTGTAATCTTAAAATCACTCCACCACTACCCATAAGTATCGAAGATGACCACAAAAAACTCCCCACAGCTGGGACCGAGCTGGGACCGAAAATGACCGGAATTATACGATATTTGCGTCATGAAAAATTGACACCTATCTCAAACTGCACAGGAAAATACACCATCCCCTTTCTGTTATAAAGTCCAGATTGTATTACACACTACGCTTCCAATTTTTTTCCACGTGGTCGGAAAACTTTCAGTTGGCGTAACCTTAATGTTGATAGGATTAAGGTTGGTTTTCGATTGGTTTTGTGTTAGAAGGATTTGTTTTGGAAATGATAGGAATTTGTACAGTCTTTTGCAGTGGTTATGTGAGAATGTGAAAAATTGACTGGTGCTTAGCGTTTGGGGAAATGACAACTACTTGACGATTTCGTAGATTTACCAGAAGAATATTAGGGTTCGAGTATTGCTCGAAGAAATTGTGCTTTTATTTTTTATATCTGAAGCGTAGTGAGCAAGCAAAATTACAGCAAATAAATTGTCATTCTATGCTCGATAGGTTGCATCGTCTTTCCAATAAATAAATGACTGTTTAGATGAATCACCCAATATTTTTTTTCCCCAGTCATTATATTCCTATTCGCCTTTTTCCCCATATTGTTTAATTTCCAGACGTCATTATCACCAGCTTATAATTTCTCACGCTTTTTTATTTCCTATCATATTTAGGAAAGGCTAGGCGAACCATCTTGGATCAAATTGGCGACATTTTGGAGAAGGGCCAGGTAAAAAGTACCCTAAACCGACGAGCAAATGAAGAATGTTATGAGAGTGAATGAGGCAAAAGTTGTGTGTCAGGATCGTAGCGAGTGGAGATTCGTGGTCTCTGCCTACCCCTTTGGGAAAGAGGCGTGATTTTATGTATGTAATAGTTCTGTTCATAGTTCGGCAAATGGTTCGGCAAATGTGTGGAGTAGCCGTAGGGTGTTAGTAATATTTTTCACCAAAAACGATCAAATCGATCTACCTTTGATGCAACTCATTTCGGCGCCAAAAAGTCCACCGCCGTTTTTTCCCGCCCACAGTAAAACCATTCCGAAATTAGTAATCTGACCGCTTTCTAATCAAAGTTGGGAGCGAAAGAATGTCATCGCAAAAATGTCGCGGGCAGACGGCCCGACAAAAAGTTGAATCGTTTAATACGTGGGCCGTTTGTGTAAATTTTTGGACGATGTGTCCTTTTGGACGCCGCTGAGGAGTGACCAACATTTGGCTACTGTCTCTATTTTCATATAAGTGCTCCCTAAGCCCCTGTTCGCACGACGACGTAATTTTTACGCGACGTAATTTTATCGCGCAGTGCTCTATTCTCAACTCTCAACTCTATGCCCAACGCTCAACGCTGAGAATAGAGCACTGCGCGATAAAATTACGTCGCGTAAAAATTACGTCGTCGTGCGAACAGGTACATGGAATTTCATTTGTTCTATTTGGACGTAAATTTTACGTCCGATAAAATTACTTTCGTGCGAACGAGGGCTAAGACCACGGAAAAGAGGGGACTCTTCTAACACAGGTTCCATAACTTAAAAGAAGAGATCCCAACCCATTTAATTGTACTATAATACTTGATTTTTATTGAATAAAGATTTTTGATTTCTGTTTTTTTTTTTTGAGTTAGTATTATTCTTGTGGTGTCTTCTTTGTAACCAGAGTGGTGAAAGTATTATAAGTACGCCTAAAAGAATCTCCTCTCTTACTACTTGACACATGTTTTCGAATTCTGTTTAGGTTATACAACATAACGGTTTCCTCTTTACCGTTTGAGAGTACTGTCAAATTATAAAAACTACACGTAAAATTTTTATCAATCAAAACGTGTAACGAAAATGTTGGTCACCCCTTTAATACCCGTTCGTTTGATATTGCCGACCACAGACCAACCTGAAGAAATAAGAATAAAATAAATTAATTACAGTAACAAATACTTAGAATCGTGAAAAACAATGGCATTTCTCTAAAAATAGTCAAAAAATCGTCTTATTTATAACTTTCCTAGCTGCACTCCTTGTGCTACCCGTCTCTCAGGAATACGTATTTTATCAATTAATATCTCTATTAGGGTAAGACAGTATATTTGCTTATCCAGAAATATTTTCTATTTTGAAATGCTTCCACCACCCTGGTTCAAAAGAACTATTTAGGTCGTGGTGTGGTCGTGGGCTTAAATTCGTTCGTGCACCAGAACGTACTCCAAACGGTAAGTAAGTAAGTTCGTATGAGTCAGTGGCCAACTCTGGTGACGGAGTTTTAGGCCTCCATAATGCCTCCGTCATGGCTTGAAGAAGTAGGATAGATAAATTATAAGTAGGTACCTACCTATCACATAAAGTTTTTCAAACTTACTTTAGCTCCTATAAAACTATTTAAAGAGCCGTGTTGTCTAAACGGTGAAGGAAAACATCGTGAGGAAGCCAGTTAGTATACTTATAGGCAGCGATGGGCTTGCAACATGTCATGGAATACTAATTTCTGCAATATGTGGGCATGTATCAAATATGTATTTGGACATGCCTCTGACTACCCCCTTACATCAGAGGATCTGGAATACATAAAAAGATCAGAATGTCTACCGCGCCTTGGGGATACAGTCGTGACCCTGTTTGCGTTTACGTTTATCGCGTTAAGCCATCCTCGCTGCATACAATACAACGATACGAATCTCGGAATTCATACATTATATATACATATACGGGAGGAATGTTGGCTGTCGAAATCATAATGGCGGCTGTGTCATCAAAATTCAATTCGTCAACTTGTACTGGTTGCAAAATAATGTACTATCACCAAAAATTGTGCTCTACCACCTTAAGGGTGAATTTTCTGTGAAGCGAGTAGCAGCTACCTCCGCCTTGCTAGCTTTTGAACACCAATATCAGAGAAGTATTGCGGGGCTCTTTCAAAAAGTTCTTTTGACCACTGACGGCGACAATAGGGCCCAACCATAAAACAAAGGGCTTTCACAAAACTAAACAGATGATCATGTCTCTATTGGTCAAAATAACAGGACAAAAGAAAAAGGCAGGGTCAGGTAGCTGACTGCTTGCAAGCGAAACAGTTTCAAAATTGGTATAGCGGAAATTATGTCAATAGTTCCTAAAATTTGCAAAAAATTGGAATCAGCTTCCCGCGTCTGTATTTCCGCTGACCCTGTTATTTCAAGAAGAGAGTTATTAGGCACCTTCTGGGTAGGCTCGTTCCATCGTAGACCTCATTCTTGCCTATGTTAGTTTCGAGGTCAAGAGCCGACCCATCATAAAAAAAACCTACTTACTTAAAGAGATGAGAGAGAGAAGAAAAAAATATAGTAAAAGTAAGTTCGTATGAGTCAGTGACTCTGGTGACGTTTTAGGCCGCCTTTAGGCCGTCATGGCTTGACGACTTATTAAATAGCCGGAACTAACAATTGAACGTGCCCTCTGAAGCACGGAAGCTCTCAGATGAAAATGCCACTGGCGGTCAACCAGACAGACTGACAGACGATAAAATAATTAAAAAAAAAAATTATTTTATTGGTCATTTAAGCACAGAGAGCAAGTTACACAATTTCAAACTAAGTATACATTTATTTTAGGCATTTATGAAGAACGTAGCAAGCCCACGTGCACGTGCCACTTTATTGTTTGTAGATAAGTACACAATAATGAACATAGGTAATAAAGAAACAAAAATATTCTAATAATATTAGAATAGAATACCTAGTTGTTTATTTGCAACACATATAATAAAAAGTAACAGTAAGAAATCATCATCATCTTGCCCTTATGCCTCTCTATGTGGGGTCAGCACAACATGTATTCCTCTTCCATTTCTCTCTATCAGCCGTCATCTCAGCACTCACTTTCTTACTCATATCATCTTTCACACGATCCATCCAGTAACAGCAAACAACATCCAGCAACAGTAAGAAATCAAAACGTATTTTAGAAAGTGTTCATAATGGACCCTAGCTCAGCATAATGTGAGTTTAGAATAAGTACATACATACATACATAAAGTCACGCCTCTTTCCCAAAGGGGTAGGCAGAGACCACGGATCTTCAGTCGCTACGATCCTGACACACAACTTTCGCCTCATTCACTCTCATTTCAATTCATTATTTAGAATAAGTAAGTAGGTAAAAAACAAAAAAATCATTGAACTATCTATCTGTCTATCTAATCAGCCCACATCTCCACTGCTGAGTATAGATAGGGCTCCACATGATCACGTCACTCGTCTTTCTTAAACTTTCCCGATTACTATTCATAATTAACATCACACACACACAACACCATCAACACATCAAGGGTTATTTAACATCTTCTACCTTTAACTACATAATGTTGCCTGAAATAAAATGATTTTAATTATTTATTTATTTATAATTACGTACCACACCTGTTGCAACACAGGCGAAACGTCGGGAAACAATATAATAAGAAATAAGGTACGCGATAAATCACGTCACTCTTTCCGATCCTGCGCCAGTCGAATCCATTGCCTTCCCACTACCGCCATATCATCATCAGACTATCAGCATTGAACTAATACAGCTCAATTGTATTTTTATGTATTTTATTTGCCAACGGTACTAGAAGTGTCCTGTAGAGTCCGCAATTAATTCTCTATTTAGCGGTTTTTGCTCGTCAAATCACGTTTAGTCTTGAGTTAAACTCAAATCGTATTAGTATGCACCCATTTTGCTAATCTTGTCTGTGACGTACTGTCAGCTTCACCAGTAGCTCCCTCGTACGAGGTTCGCAGGAAGAAACTGCCAGAGGGTTACCGGTGTTACGCATTCACGCAAAACTACTGAATTGATTTATTTTACATTAGCCTACACTATCTACACTAAATTTTTGCTGTGCGCATAATAAAAGAGCTTTGAAAGCGCTTAGTTCTATTAGGTGGAATATCAACCAGGTATTTTACTAATCTACACTAATATTATAAAGAGGAAAGATTTGTTTGTTTGTTTAAACTGAATAGGCTCCGAAACTTTTGCCGGATTTGAAAAAAACAAAGTCAAAGTCAAAAAGCATTTACCTATTCAGTAGGACCGCAGGGATCACTTAGAATAGTCTTAAAACTAATTTTACTCCTGTTCTTTCGCGACCAATACCATGAAGAATCAGGGCAACAAACACGGTTTGAGATCATTATTTTAGGGGATCCATCTTAAAACTAACGAAACAAGTCAAGCTCCAGTGGGGAGTCAGTCCAACAAAAGCGATGCTCGTCAGAGTACGTTTAGGGTACTCTTAAAGTAGAAAAGTATTACTCATACCTGAGGACACATTTTGCAATGGTACTTCCTCGCGTGGGCATGGAGCGGCTGCAGCTTGTTGGGACCCTTGCCCAGCGGCTGCGGGACCACCAGCAGGTTATTGGTGCCGACTGGTGATGATGATGATGACCCTGGAAGTTGAAAGTGTGGTTATTTGGGTTAGTTAACAAATAAGTAATGCTGGACATTTCACACAGCATCATCTAGCCCCAAACTAAGCAAAGCTTGTACTATGGGAAACAGATAACTGATATACCTACTACTTATATACCTACTTTTTGTTTGTAAATACATACCTAACATAGAAACACCCAGACGCGAGATAAATATCTGCAGATCATTCAAACATTTATCCCGGGGCGGGGATCGAACCCGCAACCTTCTGCGACCCAAGCGGGCTTTCACACACTGCGCCACAGCGTCCTTTTAGCTTTTTTAACTTTCATTTTTGACAGTTTAATACATGTTTCTGCTTCTTTCTCTCCTTACCTGATCGTCCCGGCCCCAAGCCGGCTCCGTACAACATCTGACTCATGGACTGGTGGTGGCCGAGCCGCTCGTCCACTTTCTGGTGGCCGCTGACCGTCCCATCACCCGTGCTCATCTTTGCCTGGAAATTAGAAATGAGATTTGGTTTTTGATGTGATAAAATTCATAGATTTAAAGAAAATATTACTATAGTACATAACTAGCGACCCGCCCCGGCTTCTCACGGGTGTAATGCTGATAAATATTAGGGTTTAGCCAGTGTTTGCAATGTAAGCGCAAAAAATGTATTAGTAATTCACGACATCACATTAGATACCTCTAAAATTATCAATGTTCCTCTACTATATTATGCATGTATTATACATATAAACCTTTCTCTTGAATCACTCTATCTATTGAAAAAAACCGCATCAAAATCCGTTGCGTAGTTTTAAAGATTTAAGCATACATAGGGATATAGGGACAGAGAAAGCGACTTTGTTTTATACTATGGATACTATGTAGTGATTACCGGTGCATATCCGATAAAATAAGCTTAACAAAAATTTTGATTGCGACGTCTAGGGGTTCCGTGGCCGAGCGAATAAGGCACTCCGGCTTTACGAGGATCGTCTGATCGTCGCGGGTTCGAATCCCGTCGGAATCGAAAATTTTGATAAGACTTCATTTCTCGCGCAGGGCTACGCAGGTTCTACGGATAATGAATACGCACCGTAGTCATTTTTCTATATCAAAAATACTGATGACGTCAGAAAATGTGACTCACTTCTGACATCTCAGCATTTCCTCTATTGAATTGACAGTCCGGCGCGTTTGGCGCGGATGGATACTGCGCTATTTATAAAATAACCCTAGCTAACTTAATTTATATAATTTATGGATACCAAACAATCACGGTCTTGAAAATGAATTAGCAAAGGGATTGGTCACTACACCGCGAAGATAAGAGCTTGTGACACACAGACCGATAGTTTGTAGAGCAGGACAAAGCTATAATAGCATGCTGTATATTTGAATATATATATTAATAAATACTTATCAAAACCAAAAAAACATAACAAACATCGAAAAACCTGTTAGTAGTCTTTCTTTAAATTTTGGCGATCACAATTATTACAAGAAACACATATTTATGTGTTGCAACAACCCCGCGATCGCGATTGTTACAACACAGCGGAAACGTCGGGAACTAAAAGGTATTTTAGTGCGATAAAATCCTGTTTAAGCACATCAACATAAATCTGATAGTCTGCTCCATCTCAGACCTCACTACTGCTTAACATCAGGCAGAGTGAGGTCAAATGCTGAACTATTTAATTTAAAAAAAATCTAATTTAGTGATAGGCTTGCAAACTCTCACGTATGTATTGTACCTACCTAATGGTGATAATCTTCTATGTAGTATGAAGAACATTTCTTAGTAAATTGGGGTTTACTATATGAAAGTAATATAAAAACTAGATAACTGATAGAATAAACAACGATGACTAATAAATACTTAGGTAAGTAGGTACTTTTAATGCATAATTAAACACTATATTGTAGAAAAAACAGTTTCTGTTGTGACAGAAACTGTTTTTTCTACAATATAGGTAGTGTTCCTGTGTCCATTATGTCCCAACACCTGCACTTTGCGAGATCTCATGGCTTGCTCGAGCAATGCTGTGTATGTAGCCTCCTACTGGTCCAAGTGGCTCTGAATAGCGTGATACTCGAAAGACTCGAAAGAAGAAGAAGAAGTAGATTTTTTTAATATAAATAAAATAAATTGTTTGTTCTTGTTACGAATCGAACCCGTTATTTTGTTTTCAGTGATTATATTTATGTTTGCCAGTCTAATAAGCAGTGTGTATCATGGTCCTAGTCAAAGTAACAATAACTCGGACTTGACTAAGCGTTTCAGAAGGTAAGTACCTACTTCCTTACCCCTTTTCACAGATGGAACTACCATAGAGCTGATAATACCAAAAAACGAGTATTATATCTATAGATGGTATAAATGGTGTATGTTTTTTTAGTCAAGTGAAAAAGTAAATTCAGTAGGACCGCTAGGATTACTTAGAATTGTCTTAAAACTAGTTAATTTGTGTCTGTTATGTATCTATGTAGAATCTTTTAAGTGGCTTACAAACGGTTTGAATTAGGCTGATAAATTGTAAGTAATGGTTAGTCGTTTACGATCCAAATATCATTGAATCATGGAGGAACAACTAAATAATAAATTATTATTTACTAGTTATCGCTGACGGGTTTCCTCGAGGAGTACCGGCATTCAAGTCTCTCAACAATATCTATTTAAATTTTCATCCAAATCCTGTACGGCGTGTTTGAAACACAAACAGACTTACACCGGTATTCACAAATTGCTATGAGGTCTCACAGGGTCCCAAAAACCTACTGATTTTGGAACCCTGTGCGTCCGCGCGCACTATGAAACGTCAAAGTAATGGTTGTGAATACCGGTGTAATAAACTTTCGAACAATATCAGCAAGATTATATTGTGTAACAACTCTATATAATTCCCGTAGACAACAAACCGCTCTGAAGGGGCAGTTCAAAACTAATATTTTACAAAGCGAGCCAAAGGTTCCACAATCATAATTTAGTGACCACGCGGCGGGATCGGCGGGATAAATCGTGTGTTATTAATAAGACCCCTGACTTTTGAGTTATCGAATTTTGGACACCCTACACTTGAATTGAAGATTCTCAAACGACATTTACAGGATACTATTCTTGCCAGTTATTAGCTCTTGTTTCGTTGAGTTTGAGAAAGTAAGAAGCAAGAATGGTATGCCAGAATTGTACCTACCGGGTAAATGGCGTAGAGATAGATAGATAAACACTTTATTGTGCACAAGAACATAATAATTTTTGTAATCGTCTGATCGATGCGGGTTCGAATCCCGTCGGAATCCTAAATAATAAGACTTTTCATTTCTTAAGAACATATCACACATAAAAATAAAGACATTGTAAAATGGGCGGCCCTATCGCTAAAAGCTATTTCTTCATGGCAACTATTTTCTTAAAAATATCAGGGTAGCTCATAGAAATACAGACGCTGGAAGGCGATTCTAATTTCCCATTTTTATGGATCTTGGACTTCCTATGAGTCTACCGTGCCTTCAGAGCCCGACTCACACGTCATCAGAGCTAAATTATATAAACAAACACAACAAATGAATTATTATCGCGTGTATCAAAACTATCCCCAGCAATAAATTTAAACTATCTGACCCGTTTCTAAACAAATTAATTTAGTGCCGATAACGCCCTCTGTTGGAATTTAATTTAAATGTTTTGGGATAAAACTGTGGGTTTTGAGAAGGCATCGTAGACAGTCCGCGCGACGAAACAAATCTAGTTGAAGAACTTATGAAAAAGCATTTTTAAAATTTAAATTTCTATTTCTATCAGCCTACTTACAATGACCATCACTATAGGTACAGGGTGTCCCACGGATAATCTACTATATAAAAATAAGTCGGGTTTTCCTTCCTGACGCTATAACTCCAGAACGCACGAACCGATTTCCACGGTTTTGCATTCGTTGGAAAGGTCTCGGGCTCCGTGAGGTTTATAGCACAGAAAATTCACTCAAAACTCCTCCACTTTGTTCCTAATAATGCGCAGACGAAGTTGCGTGGGTCAGCTAGTAAATAATAAATAAATAATGCTGGACTTTTCACACAGCATCATCTAGCCCCAAAGTAAGCAGAGCTTGTGTTATGGGTGCTAAGATGACTGATATACCTACTACTTATATACTTTTTGTTTGTAAATACATACATATTATACATAGAAACACCCAGACCCCGAGACAAATATTTGTAGATCATACAAACATTGGTCCCGCCGCGGGGATCGAACCCGCAACCTTTTGCGTCGCAGGCGGGCCTTCGCCCACTGCGCTACAGAAGTCGTCAGATAAAGAGATATGTCACACTAGCTGTTCGTCGCGGTGTTACCCGCGTTCGCTCTGGAAAACTTGACTTTCTCGGGATAAAATTAAGCCTATGTTCAACAGGGATAATGCAGGATTCTAATGGTGAAAGAATTTTTCAAATCGGTCCAGTAACTACTTTCGCAGCCTATTCAATTAAAAAAAAACGAACACAAACAAAAAAATCTTTCCTCTTTTATTATTCGTTTAGATGGAAGGAAAGTACCTACCTTGAATATTGCAGATGGAAAATTTTACTGAAATAAGACATTATTTGAATTTGAAAAACAATTTAAACTGCATTCATATTTAAATAATTTATTGGTTGAACCGGAAATCGAACCTGTTTAAATAGTTTTTTAAATTAAAATAATGTATTCTTTCAGTAAAATGTTCCATCTACAAATATTCAAGGTACTTTCCCTCCATGTGACATATCCGTGAGACGCTCTATATATTTATTACTGTCGTTATACATAAAGTTGCCTGAAATAAATAAATATAAAAAAAAACTGCGGTATCTTCTTCCTATTCTATTATTATACAAGTACGAAGCGCTCGTGGTCGTGCTTGCTTTGTCGTTTTTGATAGATCGTTAGTTAAGCAACGTTCGAAACCGACTGTGACTGGATGGGTGACCGCCAGTGGCATTCATCTGAGCACTTCTGTGCTTTGGAGGGCACGTTAAATTGTCGGTCCCGTTAAGTCGTTAAGTCATAACAGAGGCCTAAGGGCGGCCTAATAACTCCGTCACAAGAGTTGGCCACTGACTCATACGAATTTACTTTTTACAAGTAAATGCTTTGCTGACTGGCTGACATAATCACCCTACAGCCTAAACTGTCCTAGAAACATGAAACTTGATAGATACATTCCTATTACAATATCAGAGAGCACGTATAGGTAAAGGAATTTTCTAAATTCTATTAACGTTTTTACCCTTTTTCACCCCTTTAGGGATAAAGGGGTGAAATAGGGTAAAAACGTTAATACAACTTCTATCTTTGACTTAAAATCTACGTATTCATATTTTAGGTCTGCATGAGGATCAATAAAGAATCACTATCAAAATGACAAGTGTCTCACGTAGACCCGAGCTTGGGGTGACAAAAGGGGCTCATTTGCAACTGTCCCCTGCAGCGTACCGCCCACATTTGCTGTTTTGATCTAACGAAGTTTTTTTCAAGGATTTCCTAATTTTATATGAACAAAACATGATTATACCCCATGTGTGGGGTCAACACAACAGATTTTTTACCCTCTAACGTCTTTTACAAAGACCAACCATCTCTTCTCTAATCTGCATAAAGTACCTACCTACACCTAATAAAAAAATTGTGAAAAACACGACCAATGTAGGTGTACGTACCTACATAAAGTAGAATTTTCTCATAGGTAAGGTATTATCGGTAGCCATTATAGCACAATGAAGATTTATTTCAGTATCTTAACCCTAAACCTCGGAAGTAGGTCAAAAAACAAGCTATTTGTAACCCGTTCGCAGTTTGCGTCAAAAGTTACTATTAACCGCGGATAGATGGCGCTGTTGTAAACTATTTTCACTGTCTAGCTAGACGTTGCTTTTTACGAGCAAAACATAAAAGAGCGGGTATCGTGACCTATTTTTGTTACTTTTAAGCAATGTATTGGTGAATTATAATGCATACCTACGTTCTTTGTTGGTTCGACTGCGTTTAATGATCTGTCTCTGATTTATCGACAGTAATAAAATAAATAAGTAACTGAAACGTTAAAGTTTCCTGAAAAAGGTTTTGTTTTGCTCTGATTGTTATTATATTTCTACTTTTATTAATCAAAGACTACGTCAGTAAAGTCAATTTTATTCTCCTCGAAACTACGTCAATAGAAGTAAAAAGCAAGCAACGTCATCACTTTTTCTTTAAGGTTTTCGAAAACGATTATAGAGTTCAAAATAACAGAACATGATGTTAAAATAATTATTATTATTCCAAAAAAAAAAATATCAAGCATTCATTAAATAGGCCAATGCATAAAAATAATAAGTTCTAGTAAGAAATTACTCTACATTTTTTTTAAACATACACTAAGTCTACACTTTAATAGTAAACAGCTTTAGCGGCCACTAATTGGTGCTACGCTATCTAAAGTCAACTACGCTCAGATAGTCCAACTACGTTCTAAGACCTAAAGTGCACCACGAAAGGCTATCTCGCTCGCCAAAGGCCATACATTGTCTAAGACTCAAACTATACCATAAAAGGCCGACTACGCCGTCGAAAGTCAACTACGCCATTAGAGGCCACTACGTCAAACTACATCTCACCTCATAGCCTTGCTTGATGGCCATGGTACCCCGTGGCCGTGACCACGTGGCGTACTCGAGGCCATCCTTTTGTTGGTAGTGCTGTAGAAAGAACAAGTTTCAAGCATTTGTATTTGTTTTGGGTGGACTTTAGGGTTTTTACTCTTAGCGTATTATTGTTATAAGCAGCGTGAAGTATAAAAAGAACCTCAGTTTTTGAAATAGATTTCATAATTTTATTATTAACGATAAACATTCTTGAATCAAACAAGTTTTTTTTAATATCAAAGGGCGCATATTCAGTTATTAGTTTACATTTTGATGACGTTAGCATAGTGACAGATTGCAGATGCCCTGATTTGGCTCCAAAAGCTGTGTGGGTTCAAATCCGGGCATAGATTTTTTGTAAGAGCTCTGGTGATGGAAAATATTGTAAGATAAACTTTCAGCTTAGTCATTGTCACTTGACGATGTCTCTCTTTGGGTAAGGCTGATTAAGCTGAGAGGATGGTGGAGACGTGCTGGGCAAGCCTATCCTATCTCAAATAGTAGCACAGCACCTTCTGGGTAGGCTCGCTTCATCGTAGACCTCATTCTTGCCTGTGTAAGATTCGAGGTCAAGAGCCGACCCATTCATCATAAAAAAGGCTCTACAGTGTCCCATGACGTTATAAAAAGCATTTAGTAAAGATAATAAGGGTTAAGTTTTATGAAGAAAAACTTTATGATTTTTAAAAACAATATCCTGAAACCACATAATCTAGCTATTACCCGTTATAGGATTCCTAATGCTCTCTATGTTACAACATAAAGTTATATATTCGTAGGAAAAACGATTTTTATATCCATGACCCAGCCAACATATAAAATGTTAGTCCTAAAGTCGCTCTGTCTCGCTCTTACGCAGTTAGTGCGAGGAAGACGGATGCATGTGTGACGCAAAGACGTATACGTGGAGGAAAAGGTTTTGAGAAGGTGTGGAGTCGAACTGATGTTTTAAGTTTTTTTTAATAAGGTTGAAAGAAAAAAACAGATTCCTTTTGATAGATCACGACTATATCCCCAATGCACGGTAGACATTATCTAAGATTTTTGTGTATTCCAGATCCTTTGAAGATGTCAAAGGTAGTCAGAGGCATGTGTACGTCTTTTTTTTTTGCTATTTTGCGGTAGATGCTCCATGTAGAGTAATTTTAATATAATAATATGTAATGCTGAAGCGTGGCAATGCCGTATTTTGGGCACGCTTTCAACTGGCAGTGACCTGGATCAGTGGAGCTATCTATAGATCGTTTTTACGACGTTCCTTGGATAGCTTGAATGATTCTATTGTATTTTGTAATGTTATGTACATATTGTCGTAGCTTAGTTTCTGCAAATAATATGTAGGTAAGTATAATGTTTTTTTTTGTCTTAGTCATGGCGATTTGAAGGATATCCTTCTTGACTTAACATAACTTCTATGATTTAAGATCCAATTTAGATTTTTTTTTGTCGGATAATGAATATCTCAAAACAAAACTCATATTAACCTAAATATTTAAACCAAATACGTAACTAAAAGTTGAATCGCAATTTCCCCGACGACTCCTACACATCTTCTGTTCCCAAGAAAACCCCACGACGTGTATTTTCCTTCACCTTATCTGTGTATGTGTGCACACACACATACACACACATGTGTGCTGTACGTGTGATCTGTGCATGTGTGTGTTGGGTAGTAAAATATTATGCTGTCGGTTCTTGAAATAACATTGTATAGATAATCAATAACAGTGTTAGGTCCTGAATTTCAGGCGTTAGGTTTCAGTCAGGTTTTTGGGTTACTTAAGTACGTTAGAAACGTGAACACGGAACAGTTCATTGTACGGTAGACATTCGCTGAGATGTTTAAGGGTGGTCACTGATCAGGGTCACGTCAAAATACATATTTTTGCAATGTCCATTGCTCTACTTAAAAAATTAAACAAGATTCATTGTTATTTTAATAACGGGACGAGATCGTGTAAAGGTTTTAGAAAAGGTTTTGGTTGTAGAGGTTAAAATGGTGTAAGTGCTGAGCAAGCCAATTTCATCACAAACAATGTTCGAGGCACTGCAGCGTCCCGTTAAGTGTAAGCATAGGTTGTTTCCTGACGCTGTATAAATCGCCTAAATATAATCGTTTAAACATTTAACATTAGAGTGACAAGAAAAACTGTAAAAAGATGAAGAAAGGAAAGCCCGGGTGAATGTCCCGAATGACAACTGACAGCGCTAGGGACGATTGATCCGATAAATCACATGAGTGTACGTGCACATTGAGATACATTTTAGTTAAAAAAAACAAAATAAAATCGTGACTTTTTTTGATCGCGACGTTCTCATATTTTTTTATCTGAGTTCTTGACGTAAGTGCACTAAGGGGGGTTAGTAAGGTTCTAAATCTTCAAAAGGATTTTTTTTTACTATAAGTACTTATCGATTTTTTTACTAACTACTTCCTAAATAGCAGCTAAGGTGCATTGTTTCCTAAGACCAATGACAAAAAAAGTAAACTGTGTTAAAAAAGTGGGTGAAAATCACGTTCGCAAATTTCTTTAGATAGAAACAAAGACCAAGTTGTATGTTCTGTCTGTATTCATGTCTGGTATTCTTCTTTTTCTAATAACTTAAAAGCGTGTTAAAAAAACAAAAACTCATTTTTTTTTAATATAAGTAATTTATTGATACACTCTCCTGATTGGACCACATTAGCTCACGATAGAGAGGAGTGGAAGAAACGAAGGGAGGCCTGTGCCCTGCAGTGGGACACCACAGGCTATTATTAATAATAACAATAAGTAATTTAAAATTTTTCATGTCCGGTATTCTTCTTTTTCTAATAACTTTAAAGCGTGTTAAAAAAACAATTTTTTTTTTCTTTTTTTTCATGTAATTTAACCTACCAATTTCCATAAAGAGTGAACCACATATGTACGCATACCGCGATAATCCCCCACTTCCCAGTCTCCAGTTTAGCCATGACAAATGGACGTGGGCAAATTGAGTTCGCATGCCGCCACACGTTGGAACGTTTAATCATTGTTTTCTCTTTCAGATAATGTCTTGAAAAGAAAATAAAGATAATTTTTACTTTAAAGAAAAATTCAAACAAAATAAGTAAGGTTGGCAATATTAGGGAGAACCAGCGGTGGCTGAAGTCTGTGGATGATGAATGATGATGAAATAAAGTAAGTAAGTTCGTATGAGTCAGTGGCCAACTCTGGTGACGGAGTTTTTAGGCCGCCTTAAGGCCTCCGTCATGGCTTAACGACTTAAATAGCCGGGACCGACAATTTAACGTGCCCTTTAAAATGCCACTGGCGGTCACCCATCCACTTACAGACCGTTTCGAACGTTGCATAACTTCGACGATCTATCAAGAACGACTAAGCAAGCACGACCACGAGCGCTTAATAAAATCCAATGACATTAGTTTTAGTAGTAAAGAAAGGATTGCCTTAAAAAAAACACAATTCTGTCTTTAGGAAAATAATTACATTTAAAGAACAAGTTAAAAAGAAAGTTTTGAAGCCCTTTCTATATTATACGACAATCTTTCCGGTTCTATTCCTTCCTACTTTTAATTTATACTTTCCATCCATACTAATACCTATTATAAATGTGAATGTAACTCTTGTCTGTCTGTCTCTTTTGTAAACTTTTCACGCCCAAACCACTGAACAGATTAGGCTGAAAATTGGTATGGATAAAGGTTGTATCCTAGGGAAGGACATAGGGTACTTTTTATCCCGAAAAAATCCCGAGGGGGGAGGGGTTACACCGCGGGAGATTAAAAAATAATCAATAAAAAACTCAAAAACGAACAATGTTACGGATACGAGTGTAATATTAATATTTTTTATCTAATTTAGAGCATCCTATAAGTTTCAAATTACACATCAACCTAACGATAGTAGGCGGCACCCTGTATGTGACTTAGACGGATGGCTTATTCGAGATGCGGTTGTATCCACTTGATAGATCTGGGAAGGGCAATTAACATAATGCTTCACTGGGTCAATATCGTAAGTTCTTGAACTTAAGATTGGATATGGTTAATCAGTTTCTATGAACATTATCAAGCAAATGAAATTAGGTGTTTGAAGTTGTGTGTGCTATGCTTCTTTTGTTTTAAATCACGAGTAAGAAGGTAGGGTTGAAAAATCCTGTAGGGATGAAAAATATTGGGATGAAAAACACTCATTTTAATAAAGTTTTGAATAATGCTATAGCGGTATTTTTAATTTACATTAATTTGAAAAATATAAAAGTGTTACGGCCTTACTAAACGCGGTAGAAAGTTATAGGTACGGGGTATAAACTGACATTTTGTATGGTTATTCTTAGGTTATACCTGGAATAACTTTATACTACGTTTATTTAGTAGTAAGGCATGCATTTAATAAAGTATTCCCTTTAAAAAATTATCATGACGACAAATAAAAACAAAAAAATAATTTTGATCCGAGATTCAAACTCACAATGGTATAAGAGTCGCTCTAGTCCAACACAAGCGCATTGCAATTTATAACCTAAAAAATATAAAGGCGGGGACACATCAACGTCGCTATCTCTTGCGAGTGACATTGACTGATACCCCCCTTAGATTATATGGCTTTTGTGAAACACCCTAATCCGGGATAACTGGCCGGCTAGTTAAGATTTTTTGGCAGATGGTGAGGATTAAGAATAAACAGGATTGAGGACATTTTACAATTTGAAATATCAGCATCTGTATTTGTAGAACTTTTGATCTTGCATGCAAATGTAATGTATGGATCAGAGTGTTGGGCAACCAAAGAGACGGATGAAAGAAGAGTTCATGTTGCGGAAATGCGAATGTTGAGATGGATGTGTGGAGTTACAAGAATGGACAAAATCAGGAACGAGTATATTAGAGGAAGTTTAAAAGTTGCGCCAGGGACGGATAAGTTGAGGAGTAATAGGTTGTCGTGGTATGGGCATGTTATGAGGAGGGAAGAGAGTCATGTAACGAGAAGAATGTTAGGTTTGAATGTGGAGGGATGTAGCAGAAGAGGCAGACCAAAGAAAATATGGATGGACTGTGTGAAGGATGATATGGGTAAGAAAGGAGTGAGTGTTGAGATGACGGCTGATAGAGCGGAGTGGAAGAGGAAAACCTGTTGTGCCGACCCCACATAAAAGTGGGATAAGGGCAGGGAAATGATGAATGATGATGACATGTTTTGAGCAAATAAATTATCTTTATCTTTATCTAGAGTCAGATTGAGCTGAGACTACTGGGCAAGCCTATTCCATCTACAACAATGTCCCAGGCACTACAGCATCTTTTTCAGTGTAGGCATAGATTGCTTCCTGAAGCTGTATTCATTATTTAGTATACAGGGTGTAAAATACTACTATCAAAAACTGAGGGGTTGCAGTCAGACCATAATTCTAAACATAGCGAAAAAAATATTATCAAGATAATTAACTTTTGTTTACCCAATGGATGTTGATTTGCACGGTGCAATGAGTTTTTTTTATTAGTTAGAAAAGTTGGTAGAGTATCAATCATGCAAACATCCAAACATATTCAAACTTTGAGTTGAATAATTGATATTTTTAGGTTATGTACAGTTAGTAGAATAAAATCTACGTGCACCAAAGAATTTTATGCATTTTTGTGATTTTTTTATTCCCATACAGTAACCAAAACCGTATTACCAAAGTGTAAGAAATATCAATTACAAATAATGCCTCCCCGACAGGAGTGTTTAGCTTCCAAGACGCTTAGGCTGCGTACACACGAGCAAATTAACGTGATGAGTCGCCGGCCGTGAGTCTGTCGACGCCCTAAGATGGATGACGATGGATAGAGGGTTTGCTGCGCTGAATTTGTGGAGTGATCATTTTTGGCTGAACACTTGCGAATAAGTAATAGTTAAAGCAAATAATTTTATCTATCGATAAAAAAACAAACTGAAAAATTGGAGACTTAAGATTGTGTGTCACAGCAGCAAAAAGGCCTCGACTCAGCATTATGCCGTCCCACAGAGAAGTGGTAAGGCGCTGGTATTCTGCCGAAGCCCTCATAGTCACTAGTCCCCGTGAGACTACAATCTGTGTATTTGTGTGTGTTGTTTTCTGTTTTTAAACTTATATTAAACAGAGATTTCTTCTTGTGACACCCACATGTTCCTAGATTCGATAAAACATTGTGTCAAGTACACGTACGAATAGAGGAACAGTTAGGTATAATTTTTTCAACACCTAGTTTCGAATAAAATAGTGACACAAAACTGATCCTTAACCGATAAATACCTATGAGCTTTTCAAGAATTTCGAATCCCACGTCAGTGGTTCTGTGGCCGAGTGGTTGAAGGCACTCCAGCTTTAGATGGATCATCTGATCGTCACGGGTTTGAATCCCGTCAGAATCAAAAATTTTGATAAGACTTCATTTCTTACTTATTCACAAACATTACCTACTATGAGGTCTCACAGTGCGCGCGGACGCACTGGGTCCCAAAAACCTACTGATTTTGGGACTCTGTGCGTCCGCGCGCACTGTGTAACGTCAAAGTAATGTTTGTGAATACCGGTGCTACAAGAAACTTCTAACTACTTCTAAATTCTTCCTTCTCACAAAATCCTTTTGGATTTGAAATCATTATTCTAAGAATTCTAATCTCCAAAATTCGTCGTAGGAAGCCCGACGGAGGGCCGCGGGTAATTATTAGGTAGCATTTTCCGAACAATTGATTGCTCGTCGTCCGTCCCACTGCTGGGAGCTAATGATCTAACGTTGTATCTTTGTTATTGCTTTCTTTTAGGGCGTTTTATTGGACGTGTCTTTGACTACCTACTTCATTTGATAAATAAATAATGTTGGACATTTCATCCAGCATCATCTAGCCCCAAACTATGCAAAGCTTGTACTATGGGAACCAGATAACTAATATACTACTTATATACTTTTTGTTTGTAAATACATGCTACTCAAAATCGAACTCATGATTTAAAAATTGACGACCACTGTGGCTGAGTGGGTGAAAGCTCGTTTGTGACGCAGAAGGTTGCGGGTTCGATCCCCGCCGCGGGATAAATGTTTGTATGGTCTGCAAATATTTATCTCGGGTCTGAGTGTTTCCATGCATAATATGTATGTATTTACAAACAAAAAGTATATACCTAAGTAGTATATCAGTTACCTGGTTCCCATAGTACAAGCTTTGCTTAGTTTGGGGCTAGATGATGCTGTGTGAAATGTCCAGCATTATAAAAAAAATCTTTTGCGAGAGAAAATGTTTAGACTTCATCGGTTCATTCATACCTACCATGTGAACGAAGTCGTGGGCGGGCTTCTAGTAGTGGATAACAGTAGTTCCAGACTATGGTTTTACAAGTTGATTTATAAATATAATTTAAGACGTTACCAGCATTGAACTTCACAACAATATAATCTCACTAAACCCCATTGACTACTCAAGCATCATTAAAAAAGGGGATTAAAAAATATGAAAGGAGATCTTAAATCTTACGATCGCTAAAAAGGTGTCCCCAAAAAAAGGGGACAAAAAATATATGTAGCGGTTAGTTACCCTTTCTAAGTAAAATTATGTTGTCATCGTAGTTAAATGGTTACAGGTAAGTTACGAGAATAACTGGGTTTGAGAAGATTTGATCTGTTATGGTACAGGACGTCCGGCGGCAAGATGGGTAGACGATTGTTCCCGTCGCGTCGCGGGCCGTCAGTCAGATTAGCGCAGGACCGTGGTTGGCAAGCTTAGGTACTATACCCAGCAGTGGGCGAAGTCGGGCTGTAGATGATGATGATGGATGAAAATAAAAAATTGTATGAGACCAAAAATGCAGGGCAACTGGCACACAGCGTCATCTAGCCCCAAAGTAAGCAAAGCTTGCTAGTAAACCACATGTGCTAGTTAACCACACTAATTACGTAAAGATTTACCTACGTATGCATAAAAAATTCAAAATCCATACATTTTCAGTTCATACGTCATAGATTCAACGCAAGACGTCCACGCGGCAGACCACCACTGAGATGGCGGGATTCTCATTCTGATAGTAGAATTAGTATCGTAGGTACAAGGATGATTTTTTCTTCAACCGTTAGGTGTTAGCCTCCTCGCAGACTACAGACTTTCTATCGGCCGATAGTTGAGACGTTCTATTCTTCCATACTCATTACGAGCCGAAATATATTCCGTCTCAACTATCGGCCGATAGAAAGTCTGTAGTCTGCGAGGGGTCTTACGAAACTCCGGTTACGTTCGCGAAAGGGCTTTCTTTTTGCTACTTCAAAGTATCAAAACTATTCAACCCCTTTCAAGAGAATTTATGCCCCCAATAATACGGGCATTATGAACTGAGCAACAATAGATGAAAATAGTTATCACACATCATAATATTGTATTCAAGATATATTTATTGCCTATTGTCAATAGTTTTTGGTTTTGTATCATAACAATAATTCAATTTCCTGATGGTATTGGAATAGAGGATAGTAATTTTTTTTCTACTGACAGGTCGGCCCTAGTTGTTTTTTTTTAACGATATATTACTGACAAACAAGAAAGTGAACAGATTATTCAAAACAGACCGTCTGAGATTGTCTCTACTTTCAAATCTTATGTGGATTCGAATCCTGGATAATGACAATATTTCGCGACAATCAGAGCTTTTTGATATGGAGGTGGCTTTGAAAAAATATGAAAAAAGCCTTTAAGTAGCCATACCTACATAAGCATGGGCTAAAGTAAAATATCCCCGAGGGATAAATAATAAATAAATAAATAATGCTAGACTATTCACACAGCATCATCTAGCCCCAAAGTAAGCAGAGCTTGTGTTATGGGTACCTACTAAGATGACTGATATACTTTTTGTTTGTAAATACATACATATTATACATAGAAACACCCAGACCCGAGACAAATATTTGTAGATCATACAAACATTGGTCCCGCCGCGGGGATCGAACCCGCAACCTTTTGCGTCGCAGGCGGGCACCGAGCGCAGCTAGTTTTAATACGTAAAATATTATCCTGTTTCGCGATAAATTAAATGCAAAATGAAGCGGTCAGCATGCCCCTGTTTAACCTCCAAATAACGCGGGAAAACAATGACGCCAAGACTACGGTGGCCACACTTTTGACAGCCACGGGACCGGTCCAGAAGATTAATGGTGGCTCTACTCATCGCGGTAATGACACCCCCTCCGCTCCGTCTAATGACATACGCTAGGGTGGCCATGATGTGTGATCGTGGGTAGTTAAAAAACATATCTTTATACTCCTTGTACGGTCTTATATGACTAGAGGGTTCACCCTCTAGTTTTTAAAACTACAAGAAAAATAAAAATAGAGTCTACAACATTTACCTATTTCTGTGCACTCTCCAAAATCCACTCCAAATTTGATTGAAAGTAATACTGTTCTTTTAAAAATATATTACATGATTTTAGAAGCTGTTGTGACAGTTGAAACTAACTGCTTCAGTACACACATCTTGCAGAAGTTAGGATTCCATAAGTGACAGGTTGCAAAATGATATCAAGACATGCCCCTGACTACCCCCTTTAGACATCTTCAAAGGATCTGGAATACATTAAAGATCTGAGAGAATGTCTACCGCGCCTTGGATACAGTCGTGGCCCTGTTTTACGTTTTTTTTCAGGACTCAATTTAATAAGATAAATAAATAACACATTTAATTCTTTATAGGGTTTTCACCCTAGTTTTCCTCAAATGTCGTCCCCATCCTCCGAAGACATGGTCACCGAAACATCCTTGGCTAATGTCTTTGGCGTAAAGAAAAAACTGGCATGTTTATCTTGGCGGGACGTGGATGCGGATTGCCACCACCGAATTTTGTACGCGACTGTACCACTTTTAACAAGCTGCTAGAGAAAAAACGATTCTATTGCTTTGTGATAAGACTTAAAATTGAAAGTTAAGTTTGAAGCTTTGAATGAGAAATGGTATTGTGATATTGCTATTATCGAGATGTTTTAATATCAAATAAAATTATTTTTAGAAAATACAAACCATGTTATTTTCCTAACCATTGTACGAGTACAGTTAGCTGGTTTTTTATAATTCAAACTTTGCTTAGCTTTTGGCTAGATTCTATGTAAAATATATTCCTAGTTTCTACCAATGTTATTTTGTATTTAAAACCTATAAGTTTAAAAATATGACACAAAAACATGTTATTAACCGAATAGGCGCGTGCCATTGGTGGAAAACAATGATAACATGTTAGAAAACACAAAAACACGGCGCTGTGAACCTGGCTTAAAAGATAAACCATCGCCAAGTGAGTATGTATAATTAAGCTACAACTTATTCTGTGAACATCGGACGTCCCTAATCGATTTTGCTAGGGACGAGTCTAATTTGGTGGATTAATTGTGGACACCCTCGTTCATGGGTAATTTCATTGTTTGTGAGATGGTGTTGCTGGTTCATAAATTAGAACAATAATCGGGAATGGGAGAGACATGAAGTTGTCGACATAGCTCAGAGAATTAGCAAGCTGAAGTGGCGGTGGGCTGGCCATATCTGCCGAAGAACCGATAACCGTTGGGGTACATGAGTTCTTGAGTGGAGACTGCGACTCGGGAGACGTAGTGTAGGACGCCCTCCGGTCACGATGTGACGATCTGCTCTGGCTGCTGGCAGAAGCTGGATGCGTCGAGCTGAGGACAGGGCGCAATGGCGCTCATTAGGGGAGGCCTATGTCCAGCAGTGGACTGATATAGGCCGATGATGATGATGTCTTGACTGATGACTGAATGAATGAATGAAAACACTTTAATACCACAATGCAACTTATCTAAATACAGGGTGTAACATTTAGATCGGTCAGTATTGAAAAGTCAGTAGCTATAAGACATACGAAAATCATCGATATTAGTAACAAGAAAAACTGCATAGGTACATTAAAAAAATGTAGCAGTAATGCAGTAAATGTTACTTTTAAACATGATGCCTAAAATTAATAAAAACATCGTTTTAACATCCTTGAATTTTTTTTAGTTGGTGTTCGAAATGACTGGGTACCATTTTTTTTAATACAACATTCAACTCATTTAGGTGTGCGTAGGTAATATTATCTTTAAAAGATATTAAATGAAACAATGCTTTTATTAATTTACTAGCGACCCGCCCCGGCTCCGCACGGGTGCAATGCGGGTGCCAGCGTTTGCAATTGCAACGTAAGCGCAAAAAAATTGTTTATTTACGATATCACATTAGAAACCTCTAAAATTATCAGTGTTTCTCTACTATATTATACAATTATTATACATAAAAACCTTTCTCTTGAATCACTCTATCTATTAAAAAAAATCGCATCAAAATCCGTTGCGTAGTTTTAAAGATTTAAGCATACATAGGGATATGGGACAGAGAAAGCGACTTTGTTTTATACAATGTAGTGATAGTGAAGACATCATGACTAAAGAAAGCATGTTGTATCATGGGATACTGATCTCTCATTTTAAAATAAAAAAACAAGCCACAAAATCCCAAATTTGATCATGACTCAAACATTATTTCCTCTAGAGCAAACAATCGAGCTAGTCTTATATATTTATTACATAAGCTATAACGACGAAGCTATAAAGGGTGTAAAAAGACTGCTACCGAAAACTGAGGGGTTGCAATCAGACCATGATTCTAAACTTATTTAGCGAAAAAAAAAACGCAATTTTTTTTTTGACTTAGCTTCGTCATGCTATATCATTTTCAGTTATTTACTACTACTACGACATAATAAGACCATACCTACCTAATAATTGCATTTAAAAAAGAAAAAAACTGTTAAAACTCAAAATCCAGCAATCTACGTAAAAAAACGCACCCAGAACATACACAAACAGTACTCTTCAAACGCTGTTTTCTCGGGATATAATGATTTTTTCGGAAAATCCTTTTGGATTTGGTTGTGTGTGGGGATGCTGTACCTACCCTTTTCGGCTTCGGTAGACGTCT
Source organism: Epirrhoe alternata (assembly GCA_963565295.1). NCBI lineage: Eukaryota > Metazoa > Arthropoda > Insecta > Lepidoptera > Geometridae > Epirrhoe > Epirrhoe alternata. The sequence continues at coordinate 2,080,385 of OY751400.1, forward strand.
TTTTACACCCTGTATGTTAAGGAAACCTCTATAGTGCACTTAATTCGGAAGAAAAAACATTTTGCATTGTTCAAAGTCGCGACCAATAAACTCAATACCCGAGGGTCATCTGAAACTAAGAATCGATATATTGCTCCGAAAAGCCATAAACCGACAGACAAACTTTTTTATTAGTATACTTTCAGGACATGGACTTTTCAGTTTTCCTAACTGACTTGTGGTTTATTGTCGTTGGGCAGTTTGAGATTATTACAATACTTTGTCTGTGTTGGCCTAGTGGAATGTAGTTATAATTCTAAAGGTTGGGAGTTCTGATCCCATAGCTAAAAGGTTTTTGGTCTCAGCAGACAAATAAATATGTTCATTTTAATGCCTGAAATCAATTTTTATCAACCCTTTACTCGTAATTTGTATATCTAATATTTTTAATGTTATTATTTGAGAACTATCTTACTATTCTACTAAATAATATAGCTGAAAGTTTGTAAGTATATTTGTATGTTTATGAAATAGAAAGAAAGAAAAGAAATAGGTGTATATAGTAACCTGAAATAGAATATAGGTTATTCATTTGTTACAGTGCGGGTAAAGCCGCGGGTAGTAGCTAGTAACTAAGTAAAAATAAGTTCGTATGAGTCAGTGGCCAACTCTGGTGACGGAGTTTTTAGGCTGCCTTAAAGCCTCCGTCATGGCTTAACGATTAAAATAGCTGGGACCAACAATTTAACGTGCCCCCCGAAGCACGGATGCGCTCAGATGAAAATGCCACTGCCGGTCACCCATCTACTTCCAGACGTATCGAAAGTTGCTTAACTTCGACGATCTATCAAGAACGACTAAGCAAGCACGACCACGAGCGCTTCGAGTAACTACTGAGCTAGTAACTAATAAATCTAATAAGTAACTAATTGTAGAGTTCGTGTTTGACCCACGTCAAAAACATTAGACATTGACTAATTTATATTATCTATCAAACATGTTTGTCGGTCCGTGTAAAGCACGCATCATGTCAAATGCAACTTTGTTACGTGTGATTGCCATTTTTAAGTAACGATAACGTATCACGCAATCCTATTTTAACATTGTTTCATTAGGTACTTAGAATGTGGTAAATATACTTAGAGACCTGTAACTAGGGAACATACATACATAAAGTCACGCCTCTTTCCCAAAGGGGTAGGCAGAGACCACGGATCTCCAGTCGCTACGATCCTGACACAACTTTCGCCTCATTCACTCTCAATACATTCTTCATACATGCTCGTCGGTTTAGGGTACTTTTGACCTGGCCCTTCTCCAAAATGTCGCCAATTTGATCCAAGAAGGTTCGCCTAGGTCTTCCCCTTCCAGCTGAACTAGGGAACAACCACTAAATTTTTGTATTTGATTCAAATTCTTGATAAGGCTTAAAATTAACCATTTGGAATTGAAACTCTGGGTGAGTGGGATACTGTGGCCCATTTAGTTTAAAAATTTTTAGGTTATCTGTTTGAACCATGGGTCAGGGTCAAAGTCAAAGTCAAAAAAGCATTTATTCAGTAGGACCCTGGGATCACTTAGAAGTCTTAGAACTAATTTCACTCCTGTTCTTGCGCGACCAATACCGTGGGTATGAAAGCTTTTCTAAAATTCAGGTCTAGGCCAGCGCATGATCCAGAAGCTGGTGCATAGTTGATAACTGATCAGCGTTGTCATTCAAAATTCAATGCAGTATTGACATGAGTAGAGTACTGAGTATTTTTACTAATAACTGAATTTTTCAACGATCTTTAAATGGCTCAATTGGTCACCAGTGTGATATAAAATCCGGAACACGACATTGCGTTCGAGAACAGCGTTGTATTGCCGACGTGGGTGATAAGAGAGATGGGTTACGATCGTCACCCAATGGGTACCTGCAGTTGGTCGAAGAGGCCGGCGCAGGCCATGCAAACGTTGGCGTGACGACATAGAAGCCTTTAGTATGGACTGGTGTGGTGGACTGGTGCAGCAGTCCTCCCACTAGTCTGGACAAAGGTCTCCCCCATTTTTTTTATAAGTCCTAGTTTTCTATTAAAGATATTTTTAAGCTGGTAAGTAATTTCACAGTTAAGCTTACAAACTTAAAACAACATAAAGATAATGCAAGTTTGACAATCGGTTATTCAAACTCAATTTGACAGCTGTACAAGCCATCCCCATAGAAATAAGCTAATTGAGATAACAAATCGCTTCTGGCTAAACCGTGAATATTCCTTAATACAATCAGACATACCTGGCAAGCATAATTAATATAGATACACGGTCAATCATGCGTGAAGATGAGGAAGAAAGGGTTGTTCTAACAAATGGTTGTGTTCCTTTGTCTCTTTCTGCAATGGTCTAGTGAGATATAGGTTTGATCGTGAGTAACAAATGATTTACATGCCGATAAAAAAATAATTGCGAAGAGTAAGCAGACTGCAGACTTTCTATCGGCCGATAGTTGAGACGGAATATTCTTCGGCTCGTAATGAGTATGGAGAAGTATATTCCGTCTCAACTATCGGCCGATAGAAAGTCTGCAGTCTGCGAGGGGTCTAAAATGTTGCCCTGGTTTTTCACGGTATTAGTCACGTAGGAACATGAGTAGCATCACCTGGTTATAAGACTATTCTAAGTGATCCCAGCTGTCCTACTAAATAAATGCTATTTGATTTTCTCTTTGACCTATTAGTTATGGTAGTCATGTCTACCAACCTGAACCCAAGAGGACTGCTCAACGCCAGAGAGAAAGCAGTTGGGGTGGCCTCATACTGGCAAAACATGGTTTAAAACATTGGTACGAAAGCAGAAAGATTCAAGTCCACAATCTACCTATTCCCAAGTCTCTTAGCAGCAATATCTCCATTAACTTAAGAAGCATCTTAAGTTAATAGATATATTGAAATCATTCAATCGTACTTAGGATTAAAAGTTTGATATTTATATTGTTTTTTTAAAGGGGTGAGATTACAATTGTTTGTTTCAAAGACCCCTTAAGCGATTTTGATAAATGATTACTGAAATAAATCTTATTCAAAATTCTTTAACGTGCATAATTGGATTTGACGTACAACAATTAAAATATTATAGATCTTTGTTTGTTAAACCATTTTTGATGGTTCAGTGGTTTTGCGATAGATCTTCTGTGAGAACTTGATTTAAGTTAATTGTTGTGGGTTTGATTGACTGATGAAGATGTTTTTGCATCATTAAATATTTTTATTTGAATGATTTTGATAAATTAATTTAGCTTTCCCATTGATCCCCATTGTGTGAAGATTTTGAATATAATAAGAAATAATTTTTCGTTTAAATAACTTTTTTTTATGAGAATAAACAACTCACTCGATCCGGGACCTCCAAAACTAATGTCAATCCAAATCTACCGTCTGCTTAAGTGACGTTGGGCCCACCATCACTTTGAATTCTTAATTTTGATCTCTCTTTTCGATATAAGATAAAAAAACTACCCGAGTAATATCAAACTACAGTTTTAGAAATAGAATATCCTTTATGTAATGTATTATCAAATAAAATCTAAATTATGTTGTTTATTATTATTATCAACGGTGATTTTCTATCTATTCGTGTTTGGTTTGTAAAATAAAACATAGGAAATCATCGTATTTTATAAATCCCCAAATGCAATCCCCGCGATTCATTTCACATGTATCATTTTTTGCCGCTCGCCCCACCTCTGAGAAAGCTCATAACTTATTTTTTTTATTTTTATTTCATTACAATATAATACAGAAGTCATCAAAATATCGTTAGCAAGGTCCTGTACAATGTGTTATTGGCAATTTTTTTCTCGTAACTCAAAAATCGACTTCGTCTTTTGTTGTGCGCTGTTTCGCGTGTGTGAAATAGTGTGACAATTAAAAGTATTGAATTGAATTATTAGGTGTTATAAATAACTAAAGAATCCTGATCATTTAATTTATCATATAATGTATGATGAAGGAACAGGAGTAAAATCAACTTGTTTCAATACGATTCAAAGTGATCCCAGCGGTCCTATCTGTGGACCTACTGAATAAACGCTTTTTTACTTATCGTGTAGGTAACTTATATACATTACGAGCTGTCCGTCGCGGTATAACCCGCGTTCCCTCGGGAAAACTTCACTTCCCCGGGAAAAAATATAGCCTATGTTCATCGGGGATAATGTGGGATTCTATTAGTGAAAGAATTTTTCAAATCGGTCCAGTAGTTTCGGAGCCTATTTATTTCAAACAAACAAATCTTTCCTCTTTATAATATTAGTATAGATATACTTATCCCACTCATATAATAAAGCTGAAAGTATGTGAATTTGTTGAAATTTTTGGACGGTTGTGTTGCAATCACGCCTAAACTAGTGAACCGATTTGGATGAAACTTGGTACCTATAGGCGTAGATGGAATACTATATACTATTCAAGCCTACTATATAAGCTATTTCCTATAAAATAATACAAGCTATTTCCGAAACATAAAGTGAAATCAAAATATAAACCAACAATTTATTACGATGTTAAACAATTCCGTAACCAGTAAGAAAAACCATAGTTTTAAGCCTGAAAAACCACAGTATCATCAAATCAAGTTTATAAACGCCTAAGGATTAATTTATACGCTTTTAATACATTGAAAAACCAGCACAGAGCAATATCTTTTTACAACAAAATCGGTTATAAAAGAAAAGGTTCAATTACACGATGCGATTTCATACCATATGATATCGTATCGCACGGCAATTTTTCACGCGTAGCGCGACTCTCGTTGGTCGTAAGAAAAATCGCATCGTGTAAATGCGCTTTGACTGATAAGCGAATCGATTTCAAAGTGTTGGCGAATAATAATCGATCAAGTGAACATCACTTTCACGCGGTATTGAGGTATCCAACCGTGACTTGCGTGTGCTCGAAATAATATTGTAATAATGAAAATTATTATTTTACTATTGTAAGCTGCGTAAGTTATAATAAGTCGGATAGAATAGCCATTACACACTCAGTTAATTAATTCAAATGATCACTCTTTGTTTTATAAATAAATAAATAAATAATGCTGGACATTTCACACAGCATCTTAAATATTATGTTTTAGTATGTTTATACCAGATGACAATGCTCATTTTTGAATAGGGAGCCGTACCAGCTTGCATCAAAGCCAATTAACGTTCAAATATTCAGAAGTCTTGCTTTGATTTATCCTTTTGTTACCAATAAGAATTTTGAAAATATTCACCCTCATTTTTTAAATAGATTTTGAGTAAAAATGTATGGGAAAAGTTTTTCACGATTTCTGATATTTCTAGTCAAACCTGACTGCACCATTTTTTCAAAATCTGTGAATGTATACTTAGTTCAAAATGTCTGAAAAAGTTAGAGAAGATCTCCAAAGAACGTTATCCAGTAGCTATAACGGTTAAAGCCTGCCTTTTATGTTCCGTTTAAAAAATACACTCCGTATATGTATTTTTTTTTAAAGTGGGGTTCACTAAATGCTTATTTTTATCAGTAAACTAGCAAACCCAGCGAACTCCGTTTCGCCACCAGATGTCACCAGATTTTTCCTGAATTTTCTTTGCTATAAACCTCACGGAGCCCGAGACCTTTCCAACGAATGCAAAACCGTGGAAATCGGTTCGTGCGTTCTGGAGTTATAGCTTCAGGAAGGAAAACCCGACTTATTTTTATATAGTAGATTATAGACAAAAACAAAAAAGAAATACTATTGGTTTAATATATCTGTGACGCAACGTGGTACGATTGGTTTATTTATTATTTACCCAGAAGAATTTCAATTGATACGACTTTATTGCAATGTATTTTTTTACGCGTGGTCATGGGCTGCTAAAAAAACCTTTTATATGTGACGCTTGCTCGGTCACTAAATTGCAATTTACACTAGTGTAAATGCACCTTAAGCCCCGAGTGCATGGGAGGTTTGAACAAACTGAGCATAACGAGGGCGTCAAACGAAGTTCTGGCTAGAATCTCGAGACTGCGAGGGATTTCCTTAATGTAGTATACTTCGTATAATAATATCAATGAGAAATATCAATTTAATATCTAAATCAACATAATTGAATGCGAATGACAATGTTCTCATCTTCCCAAGAATATGCAAAATATCATGAGAACAATCTTAATATTCTTATTACGGACTCAAGAAATATGGAAAATAATTAATCATATTTAAAAAGATTTTAGTATGTACTACGTAATTTGCCTAATCCATCAAAATTGAAGATGATACCGTTTTTCTTGAATACGATAGTAAATTTGAAAGTTAGTAAAATCACGCTAAAAGTAACTTTATTGAATAAAGAATACAGTCTATATTCAAATGCAGGGTTTATAGGGCTGCCCAAAGATTTGCATATATTTGTGACGCTGCGGGCGATGAAATCTATTGTATCTACTTTGATGCAAGGGTTATCATACTTTTATCCTTGGATTTGAGCTTTCTGTCTATAGTGATAAAGTTGAATATCGAATGGATATTTACAAATTTTGGCACGGTTTTGAAAATTGGTAATGATGCGTACTGAATCGTTAAACAGGTTTTGTCTATTTTGCTCATACGATTCTCATTTGTCTAATAAATGATCTAGTTCAATGATAATGCAATGCAAATTCGTTTCGTGAGAAAAAAATAACAACGCTCTTTCACACGTTTCACTGAGGAAATCATTATTTTTAATGAAACAGGCATCATCAGTAATTAGAATCATTGATATAAGGCTGTGTCCCCAGTAGGCAAACTGTTAGCGGCCGAGTACTGAGATAGTCGGCGCGCGTAACGCTGCAAACTGCGTACCAGTGAGCGCAAAACTAGCAAACTGTGGACACTCCATTACAAATCTAAGGAAAGGCGTACTAAATCGATACGCCGCATACTCAGTCGGCCGCTAACAGTTTGCCTACTGGGGACACAGCCTAATTATCACCTACATAGCCAACCCAAAGGAAGTCCTTTTTAAATACCAAATTCTCGAAAAAAAAATTGTACAAATTTTTAAAGTTCCTAGTAAATAATTAGTTTGATTATAATACCTACTACCTAGATAAATCTATACTTACATACATACATAAAGTCACGCCTCTTTCCCAAAGGGGTAGGCAGAGACCACGGATCTCCAGTCGCTACGATCCTGACACACAACTTAATATTACAAATTTGAAAATAACTCTGTCTGTCTGTTTGTTACCTTTTTACACCCAAACTACTTAACAGATTAGGCAAAAAATTTGCATGGATAAAGGTTGTATCCCAGGGAAGGATATAGGCTACTTTTTATCCCGAAAAATGGAAAAATTCCGAGTGAACGCGGGTCACACTGCGAGAGCGCTAGTCTTTTAATAATACTAACTGGTCTCCACAAGATGTGAATGTTTAAACATACATCAACGTCACAAAAACTACTTCCATTAATACTTAACATGAATTCACTAAAAAAACAAAAAGTCATGTCAAAACTGTTAAAAGTAACGAATTAACAGTATAAACTAATTACCTCACAAACATTAATTAATTCAATTCTTATTATCCAAATGTCAAAATTGATACGAAACTATTTCTTGGCGTTAAAAACAACAGTTGAAGTGTTTTTTCAAATTCCAGAAATATTCTAAAACAATGAATTATAGGTCAGCAAATGAAAGGTGGAGAAGACAAAAACAATAAGACCATACTCAAAGATGTCAATTAAAGTTAAGAATCATTAAACATGTTACAATGTTGATAACTGGCCTAGGGTAAAATGCGACTGTTTTTTAGGACTTTTATGGAATAGATAAAACATGTTTTGTAACTTAAAACTAATTAAGTAAGACGTAACTAATGAACTGACATGAATTAACAAAAAAATCTTGAAAGAATTGAGTTATTAATAACTTGTTATTTTTAATATGAAGCCAGTCTTTTAATTAAAAAAAAACTTAGGCCTTTACATCTTAGATGATTTAAACAGCGTCAGGAGGCAACCTATGCCTACACTGAACGGGACGCTGTAGTGCCTGGGGCATTGTTTGAGATGGAATAGGCTTGCCCAGCACCTAAACCATCCCCTCAGCTTAATCATCCTGGACCACAGGAAAGACAACGTCAATACGTGTGGAGCTGACTGAGCTGCGGGTTTCCTCACGATGTTTTCCTTCAACGTCGAGCTCGTGTTAAAGGGCATATAAATTTTTCGAAACGTAAAATCCATTGATACACGGCCGGGATTCGAACCCACCTTCGGATTGAGAGTCAAGGCACAACCCCATTCGACCAACACGGCTCCTTTATTTAAAACCATGCCATATTAAAAGTGTGAAAAAATATTGCAAAATTTTTGTCTAAGTGACATTATTTTTGTTGAAATAAATTATCATTCAAAGAAAAAAAACAGTGGCACTCCAAGAGTGCCGGCAGAAGTGATAAATTGAACGGTTCCAAACTTGACAAAAAACCCGGTGTCGGTGAGCAGTCACGTGACTCGCACGTCACCTTTTCGAGGCGAGTCCAAGAATTTTTCTCATCTCAAAACTGCCAAACGCGCCTAAAGAAGTTTTCACTTCAAAAAACACAGTAATAGAAACAAAAATACAGTTACTTACAATTTAAGTATCTTAAAAAGCAATAACTGTAATCTAAGTTCCTTTTACTCTAGGTGTCGCGGGGAGAACTATCCATAGAACGTCTTGTGGTTCAGGGAAAGATTGAGGGTACAAGGCCACGAGGTAGATCTCCAATGAGATGGACGGACCAAGTGAAAGCAGCGCTGGACAGACTCTTAAATGAGTGCACCAGAATTCAGAAAGACCACCATCCGAGACGAATGGCGACCACGACCACTCTGTCAAGAATGAAACGACTAAAAAGAAGTTACTTCTAATTTAAGTTGTGTATCAACATGTATGGAGTAACTTACGTGCGAATGATAGTTAATGAACTTAAACAGCATTTCATTCAGATTCCTTGGAGTGCAAATAATTGGTTACATTTAAGTCATTTTAACCCGTTTATTAGCATAACGTAACTTGTGAAGTCAGCTATTAAATGCAGAAGGGTTAAATTACTTGAATGCAAGTGTTATAATTCTTAGAAGTTATATAGAGGGTGTTTAAGTTATTATTTATTAACTATTGTTAACGACCTCTGTAGCGTTGTGGGCTAACGCCCGCCTGCGACGCAAGAGGTTGCGGGTTCGATCCCCGTGGCGGGACAAATGTTTGTATGATCTACAAATATTTGTCTCGGGTCTGGGTGTTTCTATGTATAATATGTATGTATTTACAAAAAAAAAGTATATAAGTAGTATACCTATCATTCATCTTAGTACCCATAACACAAGCTCTGCTTACTTTGGGGCTAGATGATGCTGTGTAAAAAGTCCAGCATTATTAATTTAATTTATTTTAATTGTTAATGATGTTTTATCATTCAATGAGAAATGAAAAGACGAATTAAAATTTTTGATTCCGACGGGATTCGAACCCGCAACCCGGAGTGCCTTACTCGGCCACGGAACCCTCGAATTTGATAAGCTCATATTTATCGGTTAAGCACCGGTTAGCGCCATCTACACGTTTCACTCAGTGAACTCATGCTCATTGTCCGAAGTTACATTCAAAACTAAATGACGAAGAGATGTCGCTTTTAGCTAAATCTATGATTTTTTCATTCAAGTTCTACTTTTTGATTCGTTTCAGCTTAGTGAGATTTTGTTATACAGGGTGTAAAAAGACTACTACCGAAAACTGAGGGCTTGCAATCAGACCATGACTCTAAACATATTTAGCGAAAAAAAACGCAAAAATTTTTTTTGACTTTCCTTCGTCATGTTGTTTTTTTATGATGAATGGGTCGGCTCTTGTTATTTACTACTGTACGACATAATAAGACCATATCTACCTAATAATTTCATTTCTAAAAGAAAAAACTATTAAAACTCAAAATCTAGCAATATACGTAAAAAAACGCGCCTAAAACATACGCAAACAGTACACTTCAAACGCTGTTTTCTCCGGATACAATGATTTTTTCGGAAAATCCTTTTGGATTTGGTTGTGTGTTGGGATGCTGTACCTACCCCTCTCGGCTTCGGTAGACGTCTTTTTACACCCTGTATATCACGGAGGTAAATGTTTAAATTGTGTGTGTAGTTTGTTTCTGTGTGCGTACTGAGCCCTCATTCTTCCATGGAGTGTTGCTGTTTCAAAATATCGTCAAATAACAAAATTCATTTTTGTTTTAATAACGGGACGAGATCGCGTATAGGTTTTCGATAATATTCGAACTATTCTCTTACCTCGACGTTTCGACCGGGTTGCACCGATCGTGGTCACGAGGGAACTGGAGCAGCGGGCATCGTCTTCATTCGTTTGTGCCCGCTGCTCCAGTTCCCTCGTGACCACGATCGGTGCAACCCGGTCGAAACGTCGAGGTAAGATAATAGTTCGAATATTATCGAAAACCTATACGCGATCTCGTCCCGTTATTAAAACAAAAATGAGTTTAAATCGTGTGAGTTTAAAAAGTGAACAAAATTCATATTATTATCCCTTTGATAGTTACGAGTATAATTTTGTAAACATGAAACTGCGTCCGGACTTCGCGTTCCAATGACAGCGTACCTGGTTACGCATATACATTTAGACATGATACATCGACTCGCACGAGTCAACCTGTAGGTGCGCGTAATCGGCACGCATTCTGAGAACACGTGAAACGCGTAGTCTCTATAAAGTGCCTGGTGTCAGATACCCTTGATTTGCAATAGTACCATCAATAGTACTACTATCACTATAAATACAGTCTTAAGGTCGAAAATTCTAATTAAGTAATTTATTACTTACATCAACGCCACCGTTGTTCCAGGGGGGGAGGGCATAGTGGGAGGGGTCGTGGTGCCCCCCTCCCATGTGCTCAGCCATCACCGACATCCAGTGCACCAGGCCTTGGGCGCCGCCGCCGCCTGACGTACCTGCGCAAGAGTTTTCGATGAGCTCATTGTCTTTAGCAAGAGTTGGCAGTAAGTTCGTATGAGTCAGGAGCCAACTCTGGTGACGGAGTTTTTAGGCCTCCGTCATGGCCTAACGACTTAAATAGCCGAGACCGACCATTTAACGTGCCCTCCGAAGCACGGAAGCGCTCAAATGAAATGCCACTGGTGGTTACCCATCCACTTACGGAACGTGCAGAACGTTGCTTAACTTCGACGATCTATCAAAAATGACTAAGCAAGCACGACCACGTGCGCTTCAGTAGTTGGCAGTAGTACCTTCCAATGATAAACACTTTTAGTATACAATTGTCTTTGGTAGTACCTCGTTCTGCTGTGTGACAGAAAGATATCTTCTTTTTTTCCGGACCATCTTCTAGTCATCATCTTCCTGCACTTTTCCCACATTATGTAGGGTCGGCACAACATGTGTTCTTCTTCCATTTTGCTCTATCAGCCGTCATCTCAACACTCGCTCCTTTCTTATTCATGTCATACTTCACACAATCCATCCATCTTTTCTTTGGCCTACCTCTACTCGTGAATCCATCAAAATTCATACCAAGCACTCTCCTAGTTACAAGACTTTCTTCCCTTCTCATTACATATCCATACCATAACCGGACCATCTTCTAGTCTGGTCACTATTTTCTTGGAATCAGTGTCAATATTATCATTTTAAGAACACCCTAAAACAACATGCTCCCTTTGCGTACTCCACACATATTTTCAAACTAGGTTCTATGTTTGACATTCTCATCAGTTCCTGTTCTCCTTCATCTTTTGAGAGCACTAGCTTAAAGCACTTACAATATCTGACTACAAAACTCATTGCTGCACAACCAGATTGAAACCTTCAAGATAAGAAGGTTTCGTTTCCTCTAGGCCAAAATCATCATATAGATTTACTCCAATTGGAATGAAGACTGACTGAGCTCTAGTCGAGTCATAATGAATTCACTCTATCTATTAAAGTCTGATCTAATAAGATCGGCAAACGTCAAAATCTGCAAACGTAGTAAAACTAGTTGGAGTGAAGATCTACCAAAAGCTGCTGGTAAAAGCTGGGTGCATCGAGCTGAGGACAGGGCTCAATGGAGCTCATTTGGGGAGGTCTATGTCCAGCAATGGATTGCTATAGGCTGACGATGATGATGATGATAATAAGATTAATACTCTAACTAGTGGTAACTCACCAGTGGGCACGGCGGCGGGCTGAGCTGCAGCTTGTTCCTGCCCTCCCCCCACTCCCCCTCCACTCCACACGAATGCTGACGACGCCCCTGCCTTCTGGAACAAAATTCTGTATTAAGGACTTGATTAGGACCATCATCTTCCCTACCTGACACACACGATACTATTCTGGCATTGGTATGCCAGCTCGACGCATCCAGCTTTTACCAGCAGGTCTTAATGAGTTTGAGAAAGCAAGAGGCCAGAAACCATTCTGGCAACGCAGCAGGAGCTTATATTGTAATAACTATAACATTGCATAACAGAATGGTATTGTGTAAATGGCTTATTAATTGGACGGGGTCAGCATAACAGGCTTTCTTCTTCCTCTCTTCTCTATTAGCCGTCATCTCAACATTAAATTCTATCTTTCCCTTATCCTCCTTCACACAGTCTTGTGCAAGTGGTATCATTACTACTACGTTTGTATGTATTATTATTATAAAAAGCATATTAAATTCCTCATTATTAAATAAACTTAATATCTATATAATCTTTAGTATTAGGAAACAACAAAACAAAAACTATGGTAATTATCCCGCTGATAACAATATTTAAGACCTTTCTTACTGGTTTTACCTCTTCCGGCGAATCCGTGGTCCTATCCACATCATCATCAGACGCTTCTGGTCCAAAATTGTTGAAAAGCATGTTCCTCGGATATAAGGAGTAACAATCTGCAACATTTCTCCTTCTCTTCCCAAGTGTGGCCAAAAAGCTCTTATACAACTGCGTTGGGAGGAGAAAGGGTGAGTCTTTGAATGTTAGGTTCTGGTTTCTAAATGGGTTCGAGTAGAACTCTGGTAGGAACTCCTTCTTTATCAAATCAGCCATAGGATAGAGATTTAGTGTGTTGTCTGTGTAGTCTAATGCTGTATTGTTGTCTCCGCTATTCTCTACATCACTAGTCTCTGAATTAGCATCACTAGAGTTATTGCTATCATTTTTTGTCTGTTCTTCATTAAAATCTTCAAATTCTCGCTTCATTTGTATAATATTCTTCATATAATTTGTGTTTAGCGTTACTGACATTTTTGGCACTTTGCACTTATAAAAATATTTTTTCTATACTAAAGTCTATATTGAAATAAAATATTTATCTTCGTAATTGTTTAGGTATTAATAGGAACTATCGTTGGGTAGGAGGTGACTGGACCGTTACTGTTGAACAATAATTGAAAATATAATAAATAATTATTTATCTACTATATCGTCGGGTATAAGTCGGGTTTTCCTTCCTGACGCTATAACTCCAGAACGCACGAACCGATTTCCACGGTTTTGCATTCGTTGGAAAGGTCTCGGGCTCCGTGAGGTTTATAGCAAAGAAAATTCAGGAAAAATCTGGTGGCATCTGGTGGCGAAACGGAGTTCGCTGGGTTTGCTAGTTTTATAAAATTTGATTTCTCTTAAACTTTTTAACATGATGTAAAACTTCTTAGCCCGTTTCGTCATTGTTGTTACTAAGCAGATCAATTGAACTATAAGTTAGTACTTAACTATAATTTTGTATGAGTAATACATAAACTTGTTTACGTACTTAACCTAGTTATGTATTTAATATTACTCATAACCAATTTATGCTTATTTTATAGTATTTTGAAAGTTATTGTGTGTTATCAATCAATATTTTATAGCCCATTTAAATTTGTTATTCATTAACCAATATTCAATTATTAATTAACGTTTTCACTGCCACAATGTTACGACTAGCATGCCTGTGATTCGGTGGCATTCAACGTGTTACTGAGTAATAAAAATATTCTTGTTGAAAAATTTCTTAGTGTAGGTACCTAATCTTTTAGAATCGAATAATGAAACAATAATACTAATTACAGTGTTCATTAGGTATATTCATGGTTGATCGAATTTTACTATTTAAGTCAATGTTTTAAAATGATTGCTATTTTCATCCATGTTGTATGATTGCCATGTTTTCGTTATTATAATCGTTTTCACATAGGAACGGTTGCCTAACAAGGCTCTTTATGAAATTTTAAAAAGGAAATAGAAAATAGATAAAAACTTTTTTTTTGTGGTAAGTTATATCTTTTTTTTCCCTAGATTTTATTTATATATTAAAAAATTATTTAAATCCTATAAATATTATAAAGGCGAAAGTTTGTAAGTATGGATGTATGGATGTATGGATGTTTGTTACTCTTTCACGCAAAAACGGCTGGACCGATTTGGTTGAAATTTGGTATGTAGATAGGTGATACCCTGGATTAACACATAGGCTACTTTTTATCCCGATATTCCCGCGGGAACGGGACTTACGCGGGTGAAACCGCGGGGCGCAGCTAGTAATAAATAAAAGTTAAAGTTCTATATGTCAGGGCCTACGTTAAAAATACTAAGTATAGCTAGATAAAGCCATTAGTTATGGGGCTAGATGATGCTGTGTGAAATGTCCAAAAATATTTATTTATTTATTTATTTATTAGCTTTTCCTCAGAGGATTTACCCGGTAGGCAAACTTACAACAAAGATTTCTATTAGAGACTTATATAAGAACAGTTTGAAGAACATGACATGTTTTAAGTTAGTCGGCTGTCAACTGTTATTATTATTTATTAACCTATTTCTGCCCACGGCTATGCAAAAGTCTCTCCCAAGCCCCTCCAAACTCTCTCTTTCGATCTCCAACCGGCTCTCTCGGAGGCGTCGAGATCAACCGTTAAACAACTAAATTCAATTTAGAGATCACAAAATTGTAAATGACTATAAATAAACAGCTTTAATTCATTTTTAATATTACATCGTTCTCAACTTGTCTAATGCCCGGTTTCTATATTCAACGGACATTCGTAGGTAAGAGCTACGGCCGTTTCCAAATACAAAATTTGACAGCTAACTTACCGCCGGTTTCTAGCTGTCAAACTTTTGTATGTGGAAATGAGTCGTAGCTCTTACCTACGACTGTCCGTTGAATATAGAAACCAGGGGTAACCCACTCTAATAAATTGAATACTGTAATAAATCCAAAATGTCGGAAGTTCAAATCAAACAATAGGTAGGATCGATTGGTCTGAAGTCTGGTTATAGCCGGAACTAGGTCGCGGGTAAAATTATTTTGGTGACTCATATTTTAAGGTAGATTTTAGGGTTGTCGCATAAAGATTCCTAATTCTTTACTGTAAAACTAAATCACACAGGATACTAATAAAATGACATAGGTTAACGTGGTATGGGCACGTAATGCGGAGAGATGAAACTCATGTAACAAAAAGGGTGATGGAAATGAATGTGGATGGATATGTGAGTAGAGGTAGACCCAAGAAAAGATGGATGGATTGTGTGAAAGAAGATATGGGTAAGAAAGGAGTGGATGTGGAGATGACGAGTGATAGAGGAGAGTGGAGAAGGAGAACATGTTGTGCCGACCCCGCATAAGCGGGATAAGGGCAGGCCAATGATGATGACTAATAAAAGGACATGTACAAAGGCGATTAACCTACAAAGAGTTTTCTTTCAGCAAACCTTTTGAGGCTAGAAGATTGCACGTATGCTTCCTTATAAAACTTAATTGATTAAATTTTATTACATAAGAATAAGAAACATTTATTATTCTTTGTTTACTACTTTTGTTACAATTTAAGATGATTGTAAATAAAAAGTCTTATCAAAATTTTCTTGATCTCAATTATGTAATGGTAATCGTAATTTAGGCATATTTTTAGGTATATTATGTTTGTTGTTGTGTAAGTAGTGTTTAAGTAAATAAAAATATTTTCTTTCTTTCTTTCTTTCTTTTGATGTCTAGGAGTCAGGGGCCAACTCTAGTGACGGAGGTTTTAGGCCGCCTTACGGCCTCCGTCATGGCTTAACGACTTAAATAGCCGGGACCGACAATTTAACGTGCACTCCGAAGCACGGAAGCGCTCAGATGAAAATGCCACTGGCGGTCACCTTCGACGATCTATCAAGAACGACTAAGCAAGCACGACCACGAGCGCTTGCGTCACTAACTCGTACGATCTAACTTAGTATTTGCAGTATCTAATTAAAATGGCCACGTTATTCACGCACGCACGTGAAAGCCCTACGCTTAGCCTGAAAACCTAGTTTTCCTCAAACAAAGCTGGAGAGATCCGCAAGGCCCTTAGGGCGTCCTATTTCTAGACCACACATGATTCAAAGAAAATAGAATATTTTATTGCGAATTTACTTCAAGGTTTCGTAAACGAGAAATAATTAATAATTGGATTAAATTGGCGACATTTTGAGAAAGGGCCAGCAGCCTTATTGTCTAAATTGAAATCCATTCCCATTTCCCATTCCAACCAATCACACAATACGAAAATGACGTATCATGATAAAATACGTCCAGGTCAGGTAAGATAGACCGGCAAGCTTGTGTGATGGCAATGTATCATGAATGAGGCAAAGGTTGTGTGGATCGTAGCAATTGAAGATCCGTGGTCTCTGCCTACCCCTTCGAGAAAGAGGCGTGGTTTTTGAAGAGAAAACTTATTTAGGTGCGTTTGGCAATTATGAGATGAGAAAAAATTCTTGGATTCGCCTTGAAAAGGTCACGCGAGTCACGTGACTGCTCACCGACACCGTATTATTTGTCAAGTTTCGAACCGTTCATGTTTTCACTTCTGCCGGCACTCTTGGAGTGCCACTGTTTTTTGTATGTATTAGGTATCCATAAAACGAAATAAAAAAATATCGCGAACTCCAAAGCGCTTTAAACTATGAAGGATCTATTCAAGAACCTTAAAAGGGTCTTAGGGTAGACAAAGGCCCAGAAACTTAGGCCTTTAAATCTAAACAAGATGATTTATACAGCGTCAGGAGGCAGCCTTTGCCTACACTGAACGGGACGCTGTAGTGCCTGGGACATTGTTTGAGATTGAATAGGCATAAATCCTAAAAAGATAAAAGTGGAAACTCAAATGTTTGACTGATGCTTGACTTTTTAGTTTTAAGAAAAGTTTGGGGCCTACCAAACCGTGTTTGTTGCCCGGATTCTTCACGGTATTGGTCGCGAAAGAACAGGAGTAAAATTAGTTCTAAGACTATTCTAAGTGATCCCAGCGGTCCTACTGAATAAATGCTTTTTGACTTTGACTTTGGTTTGTTTATTCCTTAAATTATAATTTTTAACTTATAAGTCAGTAAGGTACACTAAGGTAGTTCAATGACCGACTTTACTTCCGCCTTTTATACGAGTATTCACTTTTTTCTTAAATTGAATATTTATAAAATAGAATAAGAATATAAATAAAAAATGAGAACCTAATAAAAAAAATCAGAAATCTATTAATGATTAATCAATAAGAGCCTAATTCATTATTTAATAAATTATCTTCTTGTTATTTTAAAAATTAGTGGAGAGTTATTTCAGCGGTTACTATGAAAAATAAATTTCAATTTTGACTGTACATGTTTGGATGATTCTCAAATTTTGAAACTAGTGATAGATACATAGCTGAGAAAATGTGAGAAAAAGTTAAACTGAGATGTTAAAAAAAATGATGATGGTGGTGATGAAAACTGAATGAAAACAACTTCAAATTAGTTATTTTGTAGATCATGTAAGTACTGTATTTTCATAAAAAACTGAACTCCTGAAAAGAATGCTAACAAAATATCGACTTACCGAAGCTTTATTGATTTAAAAAAAAAATCGAACGTCTTGCTATGATTTAATTAATTAATTTATTAATAAGTTTATTAAACAAATTAAAATTCTAACAGAAATAGATTTCTCCGTAAATAAAATTTTTATTGGCTATAGAAACACGAGAAGCTCCATAAATAATTGTATAATTATAGCATTTTATTACATAAAATAAACCCTATTGTGTTAAATAAAATCCTGAGCACTGTAAATTCACGCGATGTTGTCAAAATGTCAAATTATGCGCATAATTTTATTCCATCACATAATAATTGCACGTTATTCAAGTGCGGGTAATCGGAGTCAAATACCGCGAAAATTTTTAATAAGCACGCAGCTATCGGAGCATCTGAGAGAAAGACAACACTAGCACGCACACCACCACACCACTCATTACTGTACACATTTACATCTAACTAATAGCCGGCACGTGAACACCGAACTTTGGAACGAAACTTAAACCGTAACTTTTTAATTTTCGAATGACGTTCTTTTTTCAAATCACTTTTTGAATTTGGAATGCGCTTTGACGAAACGGGCCAAGAATTTTCACGAGTCAAGCTCGATTGATTTCTGATGCGTTTTTGTGGAAAAAAGTTATTGTTTTGGGATATTTTTAAGGTTTTTACAGATTTTAAAATATTTGTGAACGAGCAGTCTTTACCGCGAGGTATTCGCTATGGAACTCTTCCCGTGAGGTTGCTGCAAGGAAAAGCATTTTTCCAACACATAGAAAGTTTTCTTCGGTGGCTTCCTAGTGTGAGTGTTCACGTATAGGTCTCTACACGTCGTCACGTCCAGACACTAGGCGACATGTGCATGTGTGTGTAGGTCTAAGCTTGTGTAGGTATTTTATGACTCTGAGTGCATCCCTTTCGAGCTGCATGCGATTTATATGTGTGCACTTTATTTTTTTTCTAAACGATCGCGCGTTAGTGTGCATGTGTAGTTTACGTATGTGTGCGTTCTGTTTTTTCTAGAGCACGCAAGCGATTTTTTCCCTGTCCGTCTTCGCGATAGAGGTCAGATTCGTATGTGGTTACGAAATGTATTTTTCAGTTTTATATCGGCGATATGAGAATCGCGGATAGCAAAGAAAATGTAAGACGAATAAAAAAACTCATGCATCGTACATTTTCAGGTAGACACATTTTTCTTTAACCCATTTATAGGATGTTTTGTGTGTGTGTGTTGCATTTGGGGAGCAGGGGGGGTGCAGTGGGGTGGGGAGAGGGTGAACATATAAAAATGATAACGCATCGCAAGACGGCTGCTTTTATGGGTTTTTCTTTATTTTTTAATATTTTTTGTAGAAGTTATGGGTCTCAGACGATGGGAAATACGAACAGCTATTTTATGGACGTCTAGTTTTCTAAAAGCAGTATATTATACCTACCTAGCTATATTGAGATATTTCCTATCAAAAATTAAAATCTCTCTCATACGGATTCCAAACTCAATGTTCTAGAAACCCATTAGAAATTAAAATTAAATTAAACAAATTATTGTTTTGATCTCACCAATTGTTAAAACTTGGAAAATATGGATCAAACCTTATTTTACGGCCTGAAGTTGATGGTTTTCATAAAACATAGGTAGGTAAACCCATAGGTGTCGAAATTTTAAGGCGATGTCTTCCAACTCTATGAAACCACAGCTATCTTTTTCCAAAAAAAATATTTGTAAGTATAATACTTGCAAAAAGTATGCCCCGGGTGAGGATCGAACTCACGACCTTAAGATTATGAGACTTACGCGCTGCCTACTGCGCCACCGAGGCCGATGGATAACACTGCGAAATTACCAACCTGCTCTAGATTATTACATAATCAAGTTTCATGAAACTGAAAATTGAACAGTGACCTTGTGAACCTACAATTCATAATCGATGACCACAATATACAAGCACTTGATATAGATGTATTTACAAACAAAAAGTATTTAAGTAGTTTCAGTTATCTGGTTCCCATAGTACAAGCTTTGCATAGTTTGGGGCTAGATGATGCTGTGTGAAATGTCCAGCATTAGGTATTTATTTATTATTAAAAGATTACTTAGAATTGAATAGATATTATAAATATCAAGTACGAGTTTATGTTTAGCTAGGAAGCTAGAAGAAAACTTTTAATTAATTTGATAGGATAAACATACAAACGAATTGAGAACCTCCTTTTTGAAGTCGGTTAAAAATAAAAGTCGGGCGTGTCGGTATTTAAAGGCGCATACTACCTCAAAACTGCTTCAACTCTGGATCATATCTATAAAAGTATTGAACCAATATTATTGAAAAAAAAATATATTATAGTTGAGGATATACACTGATGCTCCATTGTAGTGAAAACACGATTACTAAATATTTTCTCGATAGAAAATAATCACAAACTTCCCTCTGAATTTTACTTAAAAACAAAAGTACTCAATAAATACTTTAGCTAGACTAGTAAAACTTTGTATCTAAACTCAGCTTAAAAAATTCAGTTGGACCGCTGGGATCACTAAGAATTGTCTTAAAACTAATTTTACTCCTGTTCCTTCGCGACCAATACCGTGAAGAATCAGGGCAACAAACACGGTTTGGGGCCTAGCATTCTTTTAGGTGATCCATCTTAAAACTAAATAGTCAACCAGTCAAACAAACTTGTCGGAGTAAGTTTAGATGCTCATAGTCGAAGAACTATTTGGTATAATATTCTGATCAACGTTAGAAAGTATTTTCTTCCAGAATATTCGAAGTTTCGAAGTAAAACATTAGACTTAACGGAAATCTTTCAACCACCCACAAGACGTCGGCTCGCTGAAGAAAATAAACAAAAAAACATAAAACCCGCATAGAAGCTACATTATATACCTATATCAGGTTATATTATATAGGAAAAATATAAAATACGAGAGTAAAAAATATATAAAAGCAACAAAAATATGTTATTCTCAAGACTTGCACACAGGTGAGCTCGCGTGTGCGCGGCTGTGTGTGGGAGCTTTCGAAACGAATAGAGTGTTCTAATTTTAAAACTTTATTTTTAAATTGCTATTTGAATTTCAAAAATCGAACTGATTTGAAATGCAAACTATTTCAGAACTAAAATGGTGGCCAGAAAAAAATTATTTTCTTATTAGAATTTTCTTCTAAATAGAGTCACTTGATGTGTCAGTTTAACTGATTCAATAGCTTAAAACGTTATGTTTAAATCCAATAGGAATCCTTTATAAATTACATTGAATTTTTATTTTTTTATAGACATAGGTACCTACGATACAACATACGATTGTTGATAAAGAATATCTACTTCCTATAAAAAATATCTACTGACTGACCTTAGACATCATTTTTATATACTTTCTAGATACTTAGGTATGCTGAAAGAAATCGCTTTCAGCGATAAGGCCGCCCATTGTACTAATTAACTTGTAAATGTTTCTTATGTATTGTTTTCGTTGTTGTTTTAGTGTACAATAAGGTGTTCATTCATTCATTCATTCCTAAAACGATACCTTAGCGTCTTATTAGCTTATTAGAACCAATTTAACAATTGAATTGTAATGCAAGCAATAAAAAAATAATTTGAACTTGCCCTCCAAAGCTCGAAAGCCTCAGTAACAACAATAGCGGTCACCCATCCTCTTTTAGACAGATCACACATCCTGATAATCTGAGGAATATCATCATGATCCAATGTTCTACACTTCGTGCCACAAAATGTGGATACAAACTAAAGTCCTCTCCATAGATTTTCACTTCGAATATTAGTAGAGTGAATAGCGAATAGACGTTGTGAATGTGTGGGTGTATGCACCTTTACGTATAAAGCGATCGTTGATGTTAGAAATGAACACTAGACTGGAATAGGCAGTTTAAATCTAAATGATGCTCACATCTTTATTAGTAAAGTAAGTTCGTATGAGTCAGTGGCCAACTCTGGTGACGGAGTTTTTAGGCCTCCGTCATGGCTTAACAACTTAAATAGCCGGGACCGACCATTTAACATGCCCTCCGAAGCACGGAAGCGCTCCGTTGAAAATGTTACTGGCACCCATCCACTTACGAACCGTTCAGAACGTTCCTTAACTTTGACGATCTATCAAGACTAACACGAGCGCTTTAAAAAAATATTATGATTAATGCTTTTGACGACCTCTGATTTGATATGTTTTTGCTTCATTTGCTATGGGTTCTTTATTGCCAGCGATCTCTTAATTCATTGCTTAAAAATAGTTTGCCTGTGACGCAAAAGGTTGCGGGTTCGATCCCCACTGCGGGACCAATGTTTGTATTGTATTTGTATTTTTCTTTATTTATCAAAAACTTATTTATAATCTTACATATACGACACATTAAACCATACAATCTCATTGTTTGTATGATCTATTGTCTCGGGTTCGTTTTCTATGTATATTATGTACCCATGTATTTATAAACAAAAAGTACATAAGTAGTATATCAGTCATGGATACTTGATATCGTTGAGAGCCAGAGATAGCCCATCAGCTCAGTTGATTAGAACATAGTCACGTTTCGGATAGGTCACGTATTCAAATCCCGCATGGGACAAAATTTAAGCTTTCTGTTTTCAACTATAATAAATTATCTTTACATTTATTAAAAAGTAAGAAAAAAACACATGGTCCATTCCAGTACAAATCTGTGAATATGCTACTATCAAAGGCAACACATGCACACGCATGCATGTGTACGAACCGAACTCATATCGTACTTATGCCCTTTATACAGCGAATACTTGAGGGTACACTTACTGGGCAGATAAACGGGAGTCTTGGAAAAATAAACATTTTTATTATAATAATTATAAAAAAATTGTTTGGGGGAGATGCTCAGAAGAAAGAAAAAAAAGTAAACGTTTAAAAATAGTTAATTGTTAACTCACAAACATTTTCAATATGTCTGAATCTTATTGGAAATAAACAAAATAATTACTACAAATACTACTATCAATATAATGCTGGACATTTTCACACAGCATCATCTAGCTCCAAACTTAGTATAGCTTGTACTGTGGGAACCAGATTGATATACTACTTATATATACTTTTAGTTTGTAAATACATACATACATAAAATCACGCCTCTTTCCCAAAGGGGTAGGCAGAGACCACGAATCTCCATTCGCTACGATCCTGACACACAACTTTCGCCTCATTCACTCTCATTACATTCTTCATACATGCTCGTCGGTTTAGGGTACTTTTGACCTGGCCCTTCTCCAAAATGTCGCCAATTTGATCCAAGAAGGTTCGCCTAGGCCTTCCCCTTCCAGCTGTCCCATACACACTCGCCTCATACACTTGCTTTGTCAAACGACTGTCTTCCATCCATCCTCTCTACATGCCCAAACCATCTTAACATACCTTTTTCGATCCTCAACACTACATCTTCTTTCACTCCACACTGTTTATCACACTATTTCTCACTCTATCCTTGTTTGTAAATACATACATATTATACATAGAAACACCCAGATCCGAGATAAATATTTGCTTATGACAATATTAATAAGTAGGTAGGTATTACGAAAATAAACAAAAACATAAGTTAGGTACCTACATAAAAAAACAGTTTTAACATGATAATAAAAAACTGACTAACATTTTCTCGTGTGTCTGATTATTATTATAATTTTTATGTATAGAACTTAAGTGTCAGAAAATTGTACAGGAACGAACATATACATAATAAATAAACGCAGGGGCCAACTATCAATTACAGTCTTATCATACATTGCATGTTACAACAGATCTAGGTCCTCAACCTTTGACATTTCATCCACTATAATTTCTCCAGCTATTGATATGTTAGATACTTTCGCTTCAGTGGATGCACGCACAGACCCGCAGTCGACCGTGCAGGCATTATCAGAAACATTATCATTTCAAATCTTCTGATAAGATATCATTCAGAATGCTATGAAAAAAAAGGAAAGTTTGAGAGAGCAAGATGTATGAGATTGAAGACAATGTATGCTGCGAAATTTTGTGAAAAGTATCGTAAAAAAACGTCTGTTTATAAACCGCATAAACTCAAATAAAGATAACGATATCAGTTTTTGCTGTAGAAAAGAAATATAATACACTACACTAATACTATAAAGAGGAAAGATTTGTTTGTTTGAATTGAATAGGCTTCGAAACTCGAAACTACTAGACCGATTTGAAAAATTCTTTCACCATTAGAATCCTACATTACCTATATCTCACGTAAATGGTTGCCTGGAAGAGATCGCTTTCAGCGATAAGGCCGCCAGTTGTCTACCTATAGTTAAGTGTATTTTTCTTGTATATCTTGTTCGCTGTGTGGTAATGCAATAAAGAATTATCTATCTATCTATCTATATCTGCTGAACATTATGCTATATTTACCTACCCCGGGAAAGTGAAGTTTTCCCGAGGGACCACGGGTAACAGTAATTTAATAAGTAGTACTCGTCGTCAAAATAAAAAAGAGGGTATGCAATTTTTTTTTCAAAAAAGTTTTTTTTTAAATTTATTATTTTCTTTTGATACTACAAACAAAATCTTTTATAACAAATGCAGTAAAAGTAATGTTCAAATAAGTATTTTTAAGTACGGAATATATTTTTTCAGTATTCATCCAAACTAGGTACCGACCATTAACTAAGTTTTACTAATATTAGTGGAGCGAGTAATATTTTTATCATTTCGTGTTGTATCGTTGACAGACAGCAAACGAGTTATCGTCATGTCACTGCACTTTTTGCAATTGCTGTTTAGTTAATTTAAAACACAGTATCAGACGATTAAATTCACTTGCATGATACAAGCGTTTAGCTATCAGTGTTTTATAAGCAAGGTATTGAATAAACTATGTTTTTACTTAGTTCTGATTTGACGTTAAACAGAACATTGACCTTGTTGATACGGGCTGTTAAATTAACCAGTGTGTTTAGCGGTGTCTAAAAATCTTTGGGTTGATATAATGAGTTTGTTTACTTTGTAAAGTTACTGTGTGACCAATTCGATTCTGTAAAAAAAAAGTATTAAAAAACATCTTACTAAACTCATAAGAAAGAATCTCCCAGAAGAAAAAGAGTTTAGCTACAAACACTGGCACTCCAGGAGTGCCGGCAGAAATCGGTGAGCAGTCACGTGACTCACGTGACCTTTTCTAGGCGAATCTAAGATTTTTTCTCATCTCAAAACTGCCAAACGCGCCTAAAGAAGTTTTCACTTCAAAAACATTGGTACTTACTCTGATACTCAAATAATATTTGATAAGATACTCACTCTTAGTCTAGAATATCCAAAGACTAGGTTTACTATGAAATACGTTTGAGTCGGATATTGGCGTCGATTCTGTTGTTCACTGACTAAACTTAATTAAAACGAAAACTGGCACGTTCTTATTTGGTTCTCACTAAAGACGAAAATGGCATGTCGTTGAAAGTGACAAAACTAAAAGTATAATCAAAATGGCGCCTCTGAGCTTCTTTAGCAGCTGTTTTACACGGCAAGTAAAATGGTCTTGACTAAATCTACCCACAAATACTTAATTTTTACTAAAATTAAGAAATTTTAAGAATGCTACTGTAATAGTCATTCCAATTTGGACTTTATCGTTAACGAAATAAGAACGAAGCATTTTAGTTTAGTTAACTTTAGTCAGTGAACAACAGAATCGGGGCCATTATTTATTTAAAAAAAATGAAAAAAGTGGCGTGAAATTAGGAAGCCTATACTCAGCAGCAGTGGATTTGGGCTGATTGGGTAAAGTAATTTAAATCAAAAATATTTTTGCTTTTTTTTGGCCCGAAGTGTACACGAAAAGCCTCGTACGGTCAGAAAACACATAAAATATTCTATGAATTTATTTCAAAGAGTTTTTCAGCAAAATTGCGAAACCGAATGCATCTTATATTTTTTGTTTGTGTTTCCATAATATTTAGTTTTCTTCGTGAATTATTTTATAACTTGCTTTAGTTAGAGGTTTGTATGGCGCACCGGAAATCGCAGCAGAGGACCCCCACTAGATGGAAAGACGATCTTGTAAAGGTTGCTGGGAGCCGTTGGGTGCAGGCTGCACAAGATCGATCGCTGTGGAAATCTATGGGGGAGGCCTATGTTCAGCAGTGGACGCTAGATGGCTGAGATGATGATGATGATGGCGCTTTAATATATATTAAGAAATGAAAAGTCTTATCAAAATTTTGGATTCCAACGGGATTCAAACCCGCAATGATCAGACGATCCGCCTAAAGCCGGAGTGCCTTACCGCTCGGCCACGCAACCCTTAGTCAAGACTTTTCATTTCTAAATGAAATATCAAGTGTGGATTAACTTTTTAAAAATTAAAAAAAAATTATTCATTCATGAACATAATTTGACTCTCTTTGATTAGAGCTGTGTTTCCCAAATGGGGGTGCCTCGACTTTCAATCCGAAGTTCGTGACTTCGAATCCGTCCATCAATTAATTTTTCGTTTCGTAAATTGCACATTATGTACTAAGCACGAGCTCTTAACGGTGAAGGAAAACATCGTGAGGAAACCCGCAGCTTAGTCAGCTCCACACGTATTGACGTTGTCTTTCCTGTGGACAAGGCTGATTAAGCTGAGAGGATGGTTTAGGTGCTGGGCAAGCCTATTCCATCTCACCTAAACTGAAGGTTTCTTTAATATATCATCATCATTGGTCATGATAGCCCACTGCTGGACATAGCCTCCTCACTCAAACTAATAATACGATTTAAGATGATAAAATAGGCAGACCACCTGCCCGATGGTCAGACATTGTGGGGACGGTAGGAGAGCAGTGGATCCGGCTCGCACAAGCCAGGAGTGGCGTGAAAGAGAAGTGGCCTATACCCAACAGTGGGTGCTACCGGCTGGATAGATAGATAAAAAAAAGTAAGTTCGTATGAGTCAGTGGCTAACTCTGGTGACGGAGTTTTTAGGTCGCCTTAAGGCCTCCGTCATGGCTTAACGACTTAAATAGCCGGGACCGACAATTTAACGTGCCCTCCGAAGCACGGAAGCGCGCAGATGAAAATGCCACTGGTGGTCACCCATCCACCTACAGATAGATAAAAGATGATAAAATGAGTACAAAAAATATATAAAATGAATGTTGATTGTTCTGTCTGTACAGTACTATCTCATGCTATAACTTATAGTTTCGGATAATGCATTAGAGAACTTCTTTATGGCGTAGAATATTCTTATATAATATAAAATATACTTATATTACATTACAAATCATAAACCCTATTAGTGGTATAGCTTAGGTTCGAATTCCGGGCAAGCATCAAATTCTTCTTCTTCTTCTTCAGGCCTTCTCCCATCTTTATTTGGGGTCGGCTCTCCTAGTCATTCTTCTCCAAAGATGTCTTTTTTGGGTTGTCAGCGGGTCCACTTCGTTGGTTTCCATGTCTTTTTTTAATACAGACATACATGTGAGTCGGGGTCTTCCGCGCTGTTGTGGTCGAGCACTTTCCTGGTCATGTGATCCGCCGGCCTCCTCATGACATGACCATACCACCGCAGTCGTGTTTCTGCTAACTTGTCTTGTATCGGTCGCACTTTAAAAGTTCCTCAAAAAAAAAGTTCCTTAAAAGTGGGCAAGCATCAAATTATTTTGAATAATATCCGCATTGAAGTGTAGTAAAAATATTGTTTAGTATTTTAATAGTCTAATTAGTAGCGATGAGTTAACTAACCTAACTTCAGAAATATTGACAAACAACAAAGTCTTATTAGATAAAGAACAGTGATCCTTTTTATTCTTACACTTTAACGGCTAACTTCAAAAAAATCAAAAAAAAATTTAATAAGCAAAAAGTTAGTAGCTACTGGGATTTGAACTCGCGGTTGTTTCACTCAGAGCCAGAGCAATCGCTGTGACCATTCTGACACTAAATGTGTGACTCGATTAAGGTAGAGTGCCACAAACTTATCTGAACCTGTGAGGGGGCGCTGTTATCGCATTTGGTGTTGGCATAACAAATAGTTTTAGAGTAAAATTGGTTAGTTCCTCTTTTAGCCACCGGTTCAGATAAGTTTGTTCTCTATAGTGAGAGATGGTGTCGGTAACATGACTCGCGATTCGACTTTAATGGTTTTTTTCCATCTCAAAAATGCCCAACGCACCTAAACAAGTTTCACTTCAAAAAGCCACGTCATCAGGAAATGAACCAAAATTATAATAATGTAATCAAAACTCCTTACCTCAAAACTACTTAGTAATCGATGTTTACCGATCATGATCGATTTTAAATCGATTGTGTGCGGTAAGGCGTAAGTGAACATGAAACGACCGATTTTTGAAATTTAATGAGCAAAATCATTGGTTATTAGGAGGAAATCACTTAAGCTTAAATTCAGGGTTACTTAAATTGAAAAGTCTCCTTACCTTCTGGTTCATTCATCATCATCATCATCATTTGCCTGCCCTTATCCCGCTCATGCGGGGTCGGCACAACATGTTCTCTTTCTCCACTCTCCTCTATCACTCGTCATCTCCATATCCACTCCTTTCTTACCCTTATCTTCTTTCACACAATCCATCCATCTTTTCTTAGGTCTACCTCTACTCACATATCCACATTCATTTCCATCACCCTTTAATATAAATAAGTATATTAATATAAATTAATAGCTGCACTCCCGCGGTTTGACACGCGGTCCCTGGGGATTTTTTTTCGGGACAAAAAGTTGCATGTCCAACCTTTATTTTCAGTCTAAGTTGTTCAGCGTGGTTTGGCGTGAAAAGGTAACAAACAAACAAACAGACAGAAAGTTTTTTTTTTAATTTTTTATTAGCTAATCCACACTTGGTATTTCATTAAGAAATGAAAAGTCTTATCGAAATTTTCGATTCCGACGGGATGCGAACCCGCGATGATCAAACGATCCTCCTAAAACCGTATGGATGTATGGATTATGCTCTGTAAGCGTACAACCTCAAATTTGCTTCGACTCTGGATCATATCTATAAAAGTATTGAACCAATATTATTGAAAAAAATATATATTATAGTTGAGGATATAAACTGTTGCTCCATTGTAGTGAAAACACGATTACTAAAGATTTTCTCGATAGAAAATAATCACAAACTTCCCTCTGAATTTTACTTAAAAACAAAAGTACTCAATAAATACTTTAGCTAGACTAGTAAAACTTTGTATCTAATCTCAGCTTAGTACACCCGGTCCCGTTGTTCCGAATTTTGATCTTTTTTTGTTTTTGTACTTTTAATTAGCTAAAAAGTGTTTTAGCTCCGTAAATAACGCCGCGCATCCATAGCTCTGTACTCCTCACACCCCGAACAAATCACACTCGCTGTCCCGCTTACAAAATGTTGGCGTATTATAGGCTCTTAAAAGAAATGATAGAATTCAAACCAACTATAAGCCTCGACGCGGTCAATCAAAGCGTGGATGATTGCTACCGTAGTCTGTAACCACTAACTATGTTGGTTTACTGTCCAAGATTCTTCCACCACAAGAGAGATCAGAAATACTTTCACAAAGCTATATGATATTAAAAAAAGTAAGTTCGTATGAGTCAGTGGCCAACTCTGATGACGGAGTTTTTAGGCCGCCTTAAGGCCTCCGTCATGGCTAAGAAATAGCCGGGACCGACAATTTAACGTCCCCTCCGAAGCACGGAAGCGCTCAGATGAAAATGCCACTGGCGGTCACCCATCCACTTACATACCGTTTCGAACGTTGCTTAACTTCGACGATCTATCAAGAACGACTAAGCAAGCACGACCACGAGCGCTTCGATATGATATTGATAACACTACATGACGTATATCCCTTATATTATATACTTTTTTGTAGACTTAATGGATGGATTGTGTGAAAGAAGATATGGAAAAGAAAGGAGTTGATACAGAGATGACGAGTGATAGGGGAGAGTGGAAGAGGAGAACATGTTGTGCCGACCCCGCATGAGCGGGATAAGGGCAGGCCAATGATGATGATTATATACTTTTTTGTTTGTAATTACATACATACCTATTATATCTATCTGTAGATCATACACACATTTGTTTCGCGGCGGGGATCGAAGCCGCTACCTTCTGCGTCGCAGACGGGCCTTCGCCCACTGTGCCACAGAGGTATTTGTTTATATTATAATCATAGCCGTGTTGGCTGAATGGGGTTGTACCTCGACTTTCAATCCGAAGGTCGTGGGATCGAATCCCGACCGTGCATCAATGGATTTTGCGTTTCGTAAAATTTATATGCGCTCTAACACGAGCTCTGAACGGTGAAGGAAAACATCGTGAGGAAACCAGTTAGTTATTCTTATAGGCGGCGATGGGCTTGCAACCTGTCACGTATGGAATACTAACTTCTGCAAGATGTGGGCATGTATGAAATATGTATTTGTACATGCCTCTGGCTACCCCCTTAGACATCTTCAAAGGATCTGGAATATAAAAGATCTGAGAAAATGTCTACCGTGCCTCGGGGATACAGTCGTGACCCTGTTTACGTTTAAAACAACATGGTTACTTGAAATAAAATGGCGACTATCTTGAGGTTTAACTTATGAGCTAGGTAAGCCTTAGCCCATCACCTACTGACCTTTAGAGCACAAATTGACTTGCATCTTTCCATCAAATATTGCACAACGTTCAAAGACACCGCGACTCAGCCAATAAAACCTGCCATTCGATTCTGAACCTTACATCATCCATTAGCCCTTTCAAATTACTTGATAAATTAATTTGGCAATTCATTATCCGCCACTGGGCTACGCTACGGTTCCGAAAACAATAAGTTATTTTGATAAAAAACAAAACAAAATCTTAAACCATTAGTGAGGAAAAACGAAAAGAAAAAACTAAGACGATATTGTGGAAAAAAGTCGGCAAGTGTGTCTGTGTTTGGGTTGGCTGGTTCCGTATATTTCATTTTTGAGCTTATTGCTATAAAAGGTAGCGATATGATGTTGGGTTACTTTTTTAATGAATTACAGTGTTTTAAGTTTTTTTTTACAATGACAACGCTTGCATACTAATAAATATTATAAAGAAGAGAGTATTGTATGTTTGTAACCAATAAAATCAAAAGCTACTGGATTGATTTCAAAAATTATTTCACCATTAGAATGATAATTACCCCTGAGTAACATAAGCTACATTTTATATCAGAAAAGTGAAGTTCTTCTGAGGGACCGCGGGTAACACCGCGGCGGATAGCTAGTAAGTATTTTAGATAGCATTACAAGTTGGCACCAGATGATTTTAATAGTGACTTCCATTATTATTATTTTGCAGACATCAATAAATACATCAGTTTTTCTATTCCTCCGTTTAACCCACGGAACCCTAAAAAAAAGAAAAAGTTCCAAATTTGAATTCATGAACGGAAGCTGCCGCCGCGGAACGAATCACAACATCATTAGGTTTTTATAACTTATTTGTGATGATCTTTATTATATTAGTTTATTATTTGTTATTATAACATTATTATGTTGTTCTACTGATGATTGCTGTTGGGGTTATTATTATCTATGATGCTCTATGGTTTTTTTTTCTGTTAAGTATTTTTCATTCCAATACACAACAGAAGTGAGAAATAGTGTGATATGGGAACAGTGTGGAGTGAAAGAAGATGTAGTGTTGAGGATCGAGAAAGGTATGGTAAGGATGACAGTCGTTTGACAAAGCAAGTGCATACACTTGCTTTGTCAAACGACTGTCATGCCTGAGGCGAGTGTGCATGGGACAGCTGGAAGGGGAAGGCCTAGGCGAACCTTCTTGGATCAAATTGGCGACATTTTGGAGAAGGGCCAGGTCAAAAGTACCCTAAACCGACGAGCATGTATGAAGAAGAGAGTGAATGAGGCGAAAGTTGTGTGTCATTATCGTAGCGACTGGAGATCCGTGGTCTCTGCTTACCCCTTTGGGAAAGAGGCGTGACTTTATGTATGTATGTATGCCACAACATTTGAAATCATTAACTTGCTCCGTGGAATTTCTAATCAACTAAGTTAATGAACAATGGACGTGGCTTCAGATCCCGTATGGGTGTAGTTTTTTTGAAATAAAAAATCCTCAATATTTTATTTCTGCAGGATAGTGTTTTTAGTGCTTTTACGCACTAGCGGTTGAACCGCGGGCGGCTAGCCGCGTGGCGAGCCGCTTGTCCAATTTTAGTATGCAACCGCTTATCATTTTATTAATGTACCTAATAGTTATTCATAATTACGTATTATCTAAACGGAATTTATCGCGTACCTTATTTTATACTTTTTAATAATAAAATAAGGTACGCGATAAATTTTGGTTAATACGTAATTATTAATAGTGATCGCGAAAGTTTAAGAAAGAGTAAATTTATTTCCAAAAATACTTATCATCTTATACACAGGCACATTGTACGCACCTAACCGCCATCCGCCACAAAATTGTACTAAAATTTGAATCGCGGGGGGTGGTTCAACCGCTAGTCCGAAAGGGTACTGTTAGGTACACAAGAAGAAATATACTCTTTCTGATTTTCTCTATCTGGTATTGCTAAGCTTGCAGACTGCAGACTTTCTATCGGCCGATAGTTGAGACGGAACATACTTCGGCTCGTAATGCGTATGGAGAAGTATGACGAAGTATCTTCCGTCTCAACTATCGGCCGATAGAAAGTCTGGCAGTCTGCGAGGGGTCTTACTTGGGTCCTTTTGGTCGTCTGACCAAACCTCACTCCTTCAAATTATGCCAACTTAATATTTACTAAGTAAGTTCGTATGAGTCAGTGGCCAACTCTGGGACGGAGTTTTTAAAGGCCTCCGTCATGGATTAACGACTTAAATAGCCGGGACCGACAATTTAACGTGCCCTCCGAAGCACGGAAGCGCTCAGATGAAAATGCTACTGGCGGTCATCCATTCACTTACAGACCGTTTCGAACGTTGCTTAACTTCGACGATCTATCAAGAACGACTAAGCAAGCACGACCACGAGCGCTCTGAATATTTACTTGACCTTGGTAAATAAAAATTATCCCACGTGTCTGTCATGTACTAAGAAACTTTTTACTTTTTTCTCGTAAAATCAAAGCAATACAATATTTGTTTATGGCGCTGAAACTCGGCCCGCCCCGCGAGCCCTTACGATAGGTACAGATACACACAAAAGTGTTTTCATTATGAAAATAAGGCCTTTACATTTCTGGTGACGAAGTTTCAGGTTACCTTTGATTTTTAATACAGCAACATGATATACCTTCGCTTAGTATAATTTAAGATAGATTTTTTCCTGAAATTACTCGTGAATTATAATAAAAATTTTGATAACCAATACTGTATATGTGTAATGTTTGGGTTTCAACCACGCCTAAAATTTAGTGGATTAAAACTTGAAATAGTAGAATTACTTAGTAGAAGACTGTGAGGTAAAGCAAGCTCGTATGAAGCCCATACGAACTTACCTCACTAGTAGTAGGCCCATACGAATTTACTTTAGTATCCATTCAGGCTAGTGATTCTGGTTCTCCGCGCGTGAAGCCGCGAATTGAAGCAGTATTTGTTGCCCTGATTCTTCACTGTATTGGTCGCGAAAGAACAGGAGTAAAATTTTTAGTAATTTTAAGACGTTTCAAAGTGATCCCAGCGGTCCTACTGAATAATCTATGTTTTTTGACTTAACCTTATTATTAGCTAGCCACCCGCCCCGGCTTCGCACGGATGCAATGCTGATACTAAATATTAGAGTTCAGCCAGTGTTTGCAATGTAAGCGCAAAAAATGTGTTTATTTACGACATCACATTAGAAACCTCTTAAATTATCAGTGTTTCTCTACTATATTATGCATATAAACCTTCCTCTTGAAACACTCTATGTATTAAAACTGTAACAAAATCCGTTTCGTAGTTTTAAAGAAACATACATAGGAACAGACAGACAGCGGGAAGCGACTTTGTATTATACCATGTAGAGATAAAGGTAGCATTTGTGTATACGACAGTACTTTTACATTTACGACTCCCGTCGAGACGGCCACCAGACCATCTCTCAATAGAAGCTGATTTTATAGAATTTTTTAACGAAAGGTGTAAATAAATACATAAATAAGGTGTCGGAAGCCATTTCATACCATTGCTAGCATTTCTTGCGTGTTTTAGTAGGTTTTTAGAGTTCTGTATGGAAAGCTACTATATAGGTTTTTTATCCATGGATAGAACATGCTACCGAAAAAAATACTACTGAGTATGTTTTTCTTTGTTGAATGAGGTGTGGCGAAGCCCCGCGCCGGCTCGAGCAGTCTCGCGCGGTCACGAGCGTGCCGTTCATTCTATCAAGCGTTTCTATATCTTGTGACATTGTTCATAAGGTTTATTTTTTAAGTCTAGTACCGTTAGCAAAACCTCGTTCAAGTTTTCACTTCTGTTGGCACTCACGGAGTGCCACTTTTTTTTTACACAACATGAAAACAACAAGTTTAAGTAGGTACCTAGTTAGCATAAAAATCCTTGTTACTGATTCATTTAACTACAGAGGGTTCTAAACTTGACAAACTCGGTGTCGGTGAGCAGTCACGTGACTCGCACGTGACCTTTTTTCGAGCGAATCCAAGAATTTTTCTCATCTCAAACTGCCAAACGTGCCTAAAGAATTTTTCACTTACTTACCTGTGTAAGTCTATTTTAATTATTTTAACCTTTCATAACATCCAACATTCACCACTATGGGGTCAAATATTGCATGAGCGGGTCATATTTGGCATGAAGGCGTTAACCCATAAACCCGCTCAGGGCACTGGGATATAAAATACCCATTTACGAGCCGTAAATTACAAGTTCATTTATCAGCAATAAAAAATGTTAACAACAGAAATGTGGGATGATTTGTGTTGGTAACAATGTAATTTGTATGTTAAAAGTGAATTGCATTTTTATTGTTATATTATTTTAAAATTTCATAGTTTTAGATGGTTAAATAAAAAAAAATATCACTACTGAGAAGTTTCGGCTCAGTGAATCCTATTTAATATTAAAATATCTTTATTTATAAGTTATACCCTTGTATTACATAAATTCAAGAAATACTTAAGTACGTAATAAAAATAAAAATATTAAATTATTCAGTACCTAATCATCACACGTAAATTCTACACAACAAAAAAAATATCCCATAATGTCAAAAAAAGTTAAATCGTCTAATAATTAATATTTGTAACATGACTAACTACAAAAATAAGAGGATTGAAAATAGCGCCATCTCCTGGGAGGTGAACTGTATTAATTACAGGGTACCTAGGCTAGACTTCAGACTGTAACATGGACACGGTTCTTTGGATGTGTCTGTAGGTTTACTTAGTTTTGGTATTAAAAAATGGGGCTTGCGAGCTTAATACTACCAGAAAATAATAAATAAAACATTGATTAAAAATGTATAACGTAAGTTGAAAGATTGAAACAAGAATGTATGAATATGATTTTAAAGAATGATTGATGTGTTATACAAAACAAATAAATCACGCAATGAAATGACACAGAATCATGCAAAGTTATGAAATTATCAACAGGTGGTCTACCACGTCATATTCAATACCTATTAAACCTATGAATTATAAATAATGTTTGTCATAATTACACGTACTTTACACAACAAATTACTGTCTGAGTAATGACAACTCCATTTATTTACGTTGTTGATTTGTTCCTTTTTCAAATATTTAAAAGAATACGGATATACGGAATAGAATACAGTAGAGAAACGTTACAAAATTTAATTTTAGAACTCACCCAGCTCACATTTTCGAAATTCGAATACTCCAATTTAAACAATTGTCTTCACACCGCTTCCAAATTCAAACGCACGGCCAACCATCGTTTTCCCACCAAAACTAACCACTACATCTTAGTTACAATAACAGATAACACGATTTAGAACACTTTCTCAGTCAAAAGGGGATGAAACACAGTGTATTTCATTCAGAACGTGTCAAAAACTCTGCTTCGAATCAAGAGTCACAGGCAAATTAAGTCGATACGTAATTAAAGCTGGCACCAACTCACACATACAAAGGTTCGACATAAAAATGCTTGGGTAGGAAAAAAAAAGTATAGGTTTAAAATTTACCCGGTATAAATTTGTGTTTTTTTCCTTTCCCTACTTATGTATGGAAGCATGCGCAGTAAAGGGTTAAGCAGAGTTATCCGACTAAGTTAAAAACAACGCGTTTTTTACAAATTTGTTTGTGCATCATTGTATTTTTACCGTGGTTGGATAGTAATCTCTAATTAGTACCGCATTTTCCCGCGTCTTGTAGCGCCGGTGGCGCCGTGCTCATATTCTGAAAGCTTTTGCAATTTAAATCTTATTAGTATGAATGAGATAATTAAGTTTAAATTTGTATAAAATTATCGATTATTTCATAGATTTTTTACGTACAAAAGATTTAAACGCGTTCAATTAGAACAAAAAATATTAGCGGTAATAAGTGATTTCTTTTTAATTATGATTATCAAAGGTAGATATGATGTTAAATTATTTTACATCCCGTTAGTTTAATATTTTAATTCAAATGATTATAATTACTTTAAAAAGCCCAACCAATAAATTAGATCTGTTTTAAG
This sequence comes from Epirrhoe alternata, assembly GCA_963565295.1. Lineage (NCBI taxonomy): Eukaryota > Metazoa > Arthropoda > Insecta > Lepidoptera > Geometridae > Epirrhoe > Epirrhoe alternata. The sequence goes on from OY751400.1 coordinate 2,116,793, forward strand.
TACTGATTTCTTGATATGATTAAAATAAATGATTAAAAAAAAGCAGTTTCAATGACTAATTAATCTTATTAGAATTAAAATCGTTATCATCAAAGCTTAGCAGTTTAAACTATTCGCCAAAATCTCGACCGGTACTAATGTTATAGAGACGCATGTCGAACGATTTCACGATAGAGCCCGGAGTAACTCTAACCTTTATTCATTTGAGCTCTCTTCAGTTTCTGAAGAGTGCTTAGTATTTTTACTTAAATTAAATACATAACTCACTTTTATATACCAAACTAACGTTTTATAATCATCAGTGTGTTTTGTTTCCATAAAATAACAAAAATTAAGATTTATTATCGCTTGTGCAAAATAGAACCATGGTGAAAAATGTTTTAGGTTAGTAAGTCTTATTCAGAATCTAATGTGCTTTGATGTCGTACCTATTTATTATGATACCGTATTCTTGTATTTAGGATTGGTGATTTTTGTTATTCAATGACTTTTAGTAAGAGATTTGTTGGCGAAGACGAGGCCGGCCGAGAAGACGGCGGGACGATCTCGACGGGTTCGAGAGAGAGTGGTGGGAGTGCAAGAGATAGGGACCTGTGGAAAATTTGTGGTTGAAAAAGAAGGGCCTTAAATACAAGATACTGTAGCTTTTTATATCAACAAAAGTGACTAGTGAAAGGGTTGATATTGTTGTTCTCAGCCTGTACTGTCCCACAGCTGGGTAAAAGCCTCCCCTCGAGTTTTCCAAGCTTTCCGGTCTAACGCCATTGCCTGCTACTGATAGTCGCTGAATGTCCAGCTCGTCGCGCCATCGCTTGCGTGGTCTGCCGCCGTCTCACTCTCTTAGAGCTCCACTCATCATATTTTAGACCACAGTTCCTCCGCCATACGGCAGATAAACGTACAGAGTCACGACTGTATCTCCAAGGCGCGGTAGACATTCTCTCAGATCTTTTATATCTTAGATATCTAAGGGGGTAGTCAGAGGCATGTTCAAATACTTGATACATGCATCTTGCAGAAGTTAGTATTCCATACGTGACAGGTTGCAAGCCCATCGCCTGTAAGAATACTAACTGGTTTCCTCACGATGTTTTCCTTCACCGTTTAGAGCACGTGTTAAAGCGCATATAAATTTACGACAGTGAAAAGGTTAAGACGGCAAAATGAAATGGAAGTTATCTTGAAGCTGTCGAGGCTGGAACCAATTGGAATTCCGATTTCCAATCAGAATCAGTCAGAAATATTTTTATTAGATCTTTAATTTTAATACGCTTTCTCTACTAAAATAATAACAATAATAAGTCATTAATATTGGCAAACTTATATAAGTCATTACTATTGGCTTTAAAACCGTCGAGTTTGTTAAAAAAGAGTTTTTTATTTTTGTGATTATCTTAAACCATTATAGATGACATCAATAAAGTTAAAGAAGTTTTTTTAAATAAAACTACTCTCATCTATAAATACAATTAACCATCAATAAGTACCCATTGTTGTAAAAAAGAAATCGTTTGAAGAAAATGCTACAAAACCGAGAAATTATTCAAAGCGCCATCTAGTTGTAGTGAACTGAAACAGTTTTTTAGCTTTCATGTGACTGGGGCGCGGGTGGGAAAACGGAGGGTTGTTAGCCGACTTCAAATTAATATGGGTAATGATTGCGAGGCTTAAACCAGTCGTATCTTTGATGAATGTCTTTCCTCTAGCTAGTTGTATGAAGAGAGACAGCTACTTAGTTTAATAATTTTTGAGCCTTTATATTATTTATTCAGAATAAAATATACAGGGTGTAAAAAGACAACTACCGAAAACTGAGGGGTTGCAATCAGACCATGATTCTAAACATATTTAGCGAAAAAAAAACGCGAATTTGTTTTTCACTTAGTTCAGTTTATTTTATTTTCGGTTATTTACTACTATTACAACATAATAAGATCATACCTACCTAATAATTTCATTTGTAAAAGAAAGAAACAGTTAAAACTAAAAATCCAGCAATCTACGTAAAACAACGCGCTCGAACATACGCAAACAGCACTCTTCAAACGCTGTTTTCTCCGGGTATAATGTTTTTTTCGGAAAATCCTTTTGGATTTGGTTGTGTGTTGGGATGCTGTACCTACCCCTTTCGGCTTCGTTAGACGTCTTTTTACAGGATACTTAATGTTTTTTATTTGCCAAGCACAAACAACACAGAACGGAACTTTAAAATAAAACAAATTAACGAATAGATACACAGGTAAAGGAAAAAAGACATAATGAAACGTAGACAGACAGATAGATAGACAGACAGACTAAAGCGGCTGTTACACAAGGATAGTTTCTCGCATGCGAGAAAATATGCTCGCCTGTGTAAACAAATGCTTCGAGCCTCGCCTCTCGCCTGTCATACTCTCAAGCGAGTTTCGGCTTCTTTCGCCAGTTTTGGAAAAGCTTCTTGCTCTGTTATTTTATTTTCTTTTTCTCGTGTTTACTAGGTTTTATTATGTAATTTCGGTGGCTACTATTGAAGTCTTGGATACTTGGCAGGAGATTTGGAAAATGGAAAATAGATTTGACGAATTTCTATTGCAGTTTTGAAGAAACAGCCGCCGTGTTTTGTTCAAAACCTGACAGGTCTGACTGACTGACGTGAATTATACATTATTCCTACTTGACATTGGCAGAATTATACTGATACTACAGTTAGTTGCCATTTAATAAAAGAAGAAGAATACTGTTGAAGAGTTTCTGTCATAATGTAAACAACCGCAGGCGAGACTCGCATGCGAGAAACTCTCCTTGTGTACCAGCCGCTTAAATTTCACATTTATAATATACTAGTTGTCTGCCGCGGTGTTACCCGCGATCCCTCGGGAAAGCTTCACTTCCCCGGGATAAAATATAGCCTATGTTCATCGGGGATAATGTGGAAATCTATTGGTGAAATAATTTTTAAATCGGTCCAGTAGTTTCGGAGCCTATTCATTTCAAACAAACAAACATACAAACAAATCCTTCCTCTTTATAATATTATAGTATAGAAGTATGGATAATTAAACGTTCTAAGCTATTAAAAAAATCACATAAGACAAACAAAAAATGTCTAATGATCTTCGCATCCGCAAAATGTTTTAAACGAATTAGAACTATCAAAATGAACCCTCCGCTGGGGAGACGTCTCGGATGGTGAAAAATAGCTTATCTCTGTCTGTGACATGCTCGTGTGGAATCTCATTTGTTATTATCATCTGAGAGCTGTTGGCCTAGTGGTGTCGGGGGTTCACATCCCAGTGCAAATTATAATTTGTTTTTGTCAAGGAAATTAAGGATACCTTCTTCTCAAATATAAATAAGGGACATTGCAATATATTTGATTATGTTTTTGATTAGACATATGTTCTTGGGTTGTTTAAAATTCATTAGAACAATATTTTTTAGTTAATTTAAATCTAGTGCAAAAAATCCTACTCATATAATAAAACTGAAAGTTTGTGAGTTTGTTTAATAGATGTTTGTATGTGTGTGTATCAATCACGCCTAAACCAGTGAGCCGATTGGGATGAAACTTGGTATATGCAAAGATAGTGACCTGGAAAATGTTGTTACCACGCGGGCGAAGCCGCGCGCAGAAGCTAGTATATACATAAAAATGCCTGCCAGTGACCTGGATCAGTTGACCTATCTATAGATTGTTTCAATCCTGCTGTAGAGCGTACGTTTTTGTGCTGAATTTTATAGCTTAGGAAATTTCTATACGAATTAACGGAAAAGAAGTTATGACTAAACCGATTAGTACAGGGTCACCCATCCATTTTCTCACCGCTTAACACGTTATAAACAAGTAATGCTAAGTACCAAGTACTTTACAGCAATGATTCCAATGTTTTATGAATGAGCAACTAGTAAATAGTTTAATAACTTAGTAAATTAAATTAGTAACATAAATATTTTAAATTATACCTTCTGAAAGCCAGTTTTTGCGCAAGCACGCGCCAGTGACTGGCACGAGCTACTCGCATACCATTAAAATGCCAGGTAGTTTGTGAAGCAAGAATTCTTTAGCACTTAGTTACATAGGAGTCATAGTGTAGATTATTGTATATCTGAAGGCCTAAGTTTTTATTATGAAAGGTTAAATAACCGAAGATAAGAAAAATCTCTTTTATGAGTTTCAAAGTACACAAAATGGAAGTGATCTAAATAAGGCGCCGTTTGTTTTTTTTTAGTTCTAAGTTTAGTTTTTAAATATTTTATTTTTGTGATTTATATACAGGGTGTAAAAAGACCACCGAAAACTGAGGGGTTGCAATCAGACCATGATTCTAAACATATTAAGCGAAAAAAAAGGAAAAAAAATCTTTACTTAGCTACGTCATTTTATGTTATTTTGGGTTATTTACTACTAGTACAACAAAATAAGACCATAACTACCTAATTATTACATTTATAAAAAACTGTTAAAACTCAAAATCCAGCAATCTACGTGAAACAACGCGCCCAAAACTTACGCAAATAGTCATCTTCAAACGCTGTTTTCTCCGGATATAATGATTTTTTCGGAAAATCCTTTTGGAATTGGTTGTGTGTTGGGATGCTGTACCTACCCCTTTCGGCTTCGGTAGACGTCTTTTTACACCCTGTATGTGATTATTTGTTTTTGTAAATTGTAATATGGATTGTAATTATCTGAAATAAAATGAATTTGAATTTTGAATAAGTACTTCTAAAGCCTTGGCCACCAGGCGTGTTCACAAGTTCCAAACTCGCGCGAGTTGATTTAAAAATGTCAAAATTAATACGTGTACTTGCAGGCTACGCATTCATTGGAACTTATACGCGTTGTCAGTACGCAGCTTAATAATAATCTAATAAGAAATCTATCGGATCCGGATAAACCGGGGAAAATGGGCCAACATAGACAGTCACGCCATGGATGCCATGACGGCGGCGTAGAGGTCGCCCTCGGAAACGTTGGCGAGATGACATTGATGCCTTTGAGGACGATTGGTGGAACGTGGCAGAGGATAGAGACCATTGGAGGAGTTTGGTGGACCTTTGCCCAGTAGTGGGACGAGATAGGTTAAAAAAAATCAAAAAAATCTATCTAGTATTCTAATCGGCGCCGATGGGCTTGCAACCTCTGCTTCGTATGATTCTCTAAAATGTCAGGACGTGAAAACACAGTTTTAAGCAAAAAAAAAGTCCATATAGAACACAACAAGCTGTCCGTCGTGGTGTTACCCGCGGTCCTTCGGGAAAACTTCACTTTCCCGAGATAAATTACAGCCTATGTTCATCAAGGATAATGTAGGATTCTAATGGTGAAAGAATTTTTCAAATCGGTTCAGTAGTTTTGGAGCCTAATCAATTCAAACAAACAAATCTTTCCTCTTTATAGTATTAGTGTAGATCAGAACACCAACTTGATTACCATCATAATTTTTATTTCTCTAGAAGTAGGTATATAAAGCTATTTTTGAGTAATCGCAGTTGTAAAAACTATGAATTTTTTCCTAAATTCAAATGACAATTTACTCTATTTTTAACCGACTTCAAAAAAGGAGGAGGTTCTATGTTCGGCTGTATGTATATTTTTTTATGTATGTTCACTGATATCTCCGTCAGTTGTTAAGCGATTTCCAAAATTATTTTATTGTATGAAAGGGTATGCTACCATAGTGGTCCCATTAATCTACTCCTGAGGGGTCAAAAAATCACCGCATTTCCCAAAAATTGTGGACCGATTTTTCAAGTCAAGTAATTATTTCATAGAGACACGGTTAGCAGCATATTAACGACGACAATAGAACAATCCTAAGAAACAGCAAGATTCTTCCTCAATATTTTGCCAAGACAATCCAAGCAGACAGTGACGTGGCCATTAATGACGTCACGGGATTCTGACGTCATTAATCATTGGGGGTCGGTGTGTGACGCCTATGAGAATGCGACGTTGACGATATTCGTATTGATCTAAGGGATTTGAAAGCGATCTCAGTGAGAGATTTACTCATGTAGGCCAAGTCTTCTTCTTTTTTATACTTCTCTCTGTAATTAATAACTAAATAAAAAATTCAAGTTGAATATCTAATTGGCCATTAAACAGTTTTCACATTTAGATGCTTATTACATTACTTGCTTACAAGAAAAAGAAAAGTAAATAATAATTTTGATACTATCCAGGAAGAAACTATAGAAGAAATAATTCAAAACACAAAGTTATCAGATATTACACTTAAGAAACCAACAACAGATATCAGAAAGTTAGGGAAACTTATCAAACCAGCCCTTATAGAGCAATGACTTGATTGATTATCGAGTCACTATTTCAAAACTAATGCGGTGAAAGGATAAATAAATAAATAACTTAAAAATATTTCAGGGCGTCTGGTCGAAGCGTCGCGTGATTCGAGAGCTGGCGACTTTTTGGCACAAAGAATCAGCATTGCCATTCAGCGTGGCAATGCCGCCAGTGTTTTGGGCACGCTTCCGACTGGCAGTGACCTGGATCAGTTGAGCTATCTATAGATCGTTTTTACGACGATCCTTAGATAGCTTGACTGATTCTATTGTATTTTGTAATTTTATGTACATATTTTAGTAGCTTAGCTTCTGTAAATAAATATTATTACTTAAACTAAAGTAACTTAAACATCATTCTATTAGTATCTTATCATCATTGGCCTGCCCGTTCATCATGTCGGCTCAACATGTTCTCTTCCGCCATTCTCCTCTATCACTCGTCATCTCCATATCTACTCCATCTATATTAGATTTATACAGGGTCAGGAGGCAACCAATGCCTACTAAACGGGACGCTGTTGTGCCTGGAACATTGTATGAGATGGAATACGCTTGCCCAGCACCTAATCCATCCTCTCAGCTTAATCAGCCCACAGGAAAGACAACGTCAATACGTGTGGAGCTGACTAAGTTGCGGGTTTGCTCTCGATGTTTTCCTTCACCGTTAAGAGTTCGTCTATACTAATATTATAAAGATTCCTCTTTATATCTCCTCCATCCTCCTCCTCCTTCTCCTCCTTTATTGTTCCTCTCTTTTTCCTCTTGTATGTTTGTTTGCTTCTTTGAAATGAATAGGCTCCGATACTACTGGACCGATTTGAAAAATTATTTCACCATTAGAATCCTAATCATCCCCGATGAACATAGGCTATATTTTATCCCGGGAAAGTGAAGTTTTCCCGAGGGATCGCGGGTAACACCGCGGTGTTATATAAATTTTACGAAATGAAAAATAAATAAATACTTACTTATAAGAAGAGAATTGTCTACCTATATCAGATTATTTCGGTTCTTAAGTAAAATGACAATTGCATTTACTTGTGCAAATAAACTTATTTCTTTATTATTAATCATACTAATGTAGAGAGCCGTGTTGGCCGAATGGGGTTGTACCTCGACTTTCAATCTGAAGGTCGTGGGATCGAATCCTGGCCGTGCATCAATGGATTTTGCGTTTCGTAAAATTTATATGCGCTTTAACACGAGCTCTGAACGGTGAAGGAAAACATCGTGAGGAAACCAGTTAGTTTTCTTATAGGCGGCGATGGGCTTGCGACCTGTCACGTATGGAATACTAACTTCTGCAAGATGTGGGCATGTATCAAATATGTATTTGTACATGCCTCTGACTACCTTTAGACATCTTCAAAGAATCTGGAATATAAAGATCTGAGAGAATGTCTATCGCGCCTTGGGGATACAGACGTGATCCTGTTTGTTTGTTTAAATAACATCACACACTCAGACTAATAAATGAAAGGTGTTCATTAAATAATTGTACACCATTCCTATTAAATTGTATAGAATACTATAAATGGTAACACAATGTCTACCGTATAATAATTATAACTCTTAATTTCACAGTAAGAAAAAACAGAAGATTAAGTATTTGAAAGAAACATTTCATTCTACTTATCGTCGGTAAGCTTGCAACCTAACACGTATGGAATGCTAAATTACTGATAAACTGTAAAAATACTTTGCCCACCCCTACATAGGTTAGTATTAATAGGTAGCGCAGTGGGCGAAGGTCCGCTTGTAGAACTTTGCGGGTTCGATCCCCGCCGCGGGACCAATGTTTGTATGATCTACAAACTGTCTGGGTATTTAATATGTATAACAAACAAAAAGTATATAAGTAGATCAGTCACGTAGTACCCATAACATAAGCTCTGCTTATTTTGGGGATCGGTATGCTGTGTGAAAAGTTCAGCATTATTTGTTTATTTTATTAATAGCTCAGCGAACTCCAAGATTTTATTCTGTAAATCTGTAAAATATATTATTTGTATGTCAGAGTATCCACACTTTGTCGTATACTTTCATAATTTTGTAAGGCATGCTGACATGACAACCATTTTCAATCTTATGTTAGTAAAAACCACCTTTTTCTCAATTCAATGCAATTCAAATTCGTAAATTCAAGTACGATATCAGCTTATGTGATGCCTTAAACTTTTGAAACAGAGTTTCAGACACACATCTTGAACATTTGTAATGGTTCTGACTGATCAAAGTCATCGATTGGAAATAATATCACACTCATATGATCACGATTACTCGAAAGAAAGGTTAATTTTTTGCAAGAGTTTGACGTCGATCGGTAGTACGTTTCTCCTCCACGCCAAAGGATTTTTTTTTAATAAAGGCTTACGCCACAGAGGTGACTATTGCGGGCGAATAGTGTAGCAAACATTAGTAGTTTTGTTAGTAAAAATTTTTACTTTTAATTTTGTTTAAACATACATACATACATAAAGTCACGCCTCTTTCCCAAAGGGGTAGGCAGAGACCACGGATCTCCAGGCGCTACGATCCTGACACACAACTTTCGCCTCATTCACTCTCATTACATTCTTCATACATGCTCGTCGGTTTAGGGTACTTTTTACCTGGCCCTTCTCCAAAATGACGCCAATTTGATCCAAGAAGGTTCGCCTAGGCCTTCCCCTTCCAGCTGTCCCATTTTGTTTAAATATTTGGTAAAAGCATATTAGAAATAAAGGCTTATTTTATTGATTATTTATTTATGATGTGATGTTACCTCCAACATCGTAACGATGAGCCATCAGGTCCATGACTTGTGCTAAGCATTACCAAAGACAAAATAAAAAGTAAAAAGTAGAGCAAAAAGTAACAACCTGTTTGAGTTATTTTAAAATAGTTACGCACGATCGCGCGCAATTTTCTATGCTTTGGCGTCGGGTGAGCTCGCGCCGATTTTAGGGATCAGTGCTATCAGGCTCTGTCGTTGCTGTCTCTTTGCCTCCTCGCCGACTGTAGACTTTCTATCGGCCGAAGCGCTCGTGGTCGTGCTTGCTTAGTCGTTCTTGATCGTCGAAGTTAAGCAACGTTCTAAACGGTCTGTAAGTGGATGGACCGCCAGTGGCATTTTCATCTGAGCGCTTCCGTGCTTCGTTAAATTGTCGGTCCCGGCTATTTAAGTCGTTAAGCCATGACGGAGGCCAGGCGGCCTAAAAACTCCGTTGCCAGAGTTGGCCACTGACTCATACGAACGTATAGCCCGACAACTATCGGCCGATAGAAAGTTTGTAGTCTGCGATAGGTCTTTTAAGCCAATGTGGTGAGAGAAAAGCGCTCCTCACGCAAGCACATAATTCAATTCAAAATCAGGGCCATGACTGTATCCCAAGGCACAGAAGACATTCTGATCTTTTATGTTTTCCAGATCCTTTGATGTCTAAGGTGTCTAGTCAGAGGCATTTCCAAATACATATTTGATACATGCCCACATCATGCAGGAGTTAGTATTCCATACGTGACAGGTTGTAAGCCCATTGACGCCTATCACAGATTTCAAAGATCCATGTGTTAGTAAAATTGAGGTACTTTAAGACCCCTCGCAGACTACAGACTTTCTATCGGCCGATAGAATGTCTGTAGTCTGCGAGGGGTCTAAAAATTCAAAATTTAAAATAAAACCTACCTATTTTAGTAGGATCTCAATGCAGTGCCTGAAAATGGAATCATCGCACTTTATTGCTATTGTCATCTGATGGAATTTGAGAATACAATCCTGTCCTGTTTCGGTACATAAAATCTAATTTAAATTACTTTCAGAATTTATTATTTTAACCTCATACTTATCTCTAAGACTTAAATCCGTCCAAAAATGTAACCCAAACAGAACCCATACCCTCATCTCCCACTTCCCGCTTCCCCTTCATCTCCACTCGACTTCCGCCGTGCGCCTGCGCCGGTAAAAAGGCACGTCACCGCTACGTGGGTAATCACCTAGTTAACTGTTGACTTTACCGCGAGATCATTCATGCTTCACTGATTCATGGTCTTCCATTCAGGGTTTTAAAGACTGAGGTAAAACGAGATTTTTTGGCTTCTTTGTTGGTTGGGAAGGAACAGGAGTAGAAAAGCCTAGTTTATACAGGGTTATTTGTAAAACACCGGTAACCTCTCAGGACTGTATTACTATAATCATAAACAACCACTTTTGTTCTATATCTTTTTACAAAACATAATACATTTACCAAAAACAAACCTTCAAGATTTCGTTGTCCTATCTAACAAATTGTCCTATCTAAGACATTTCGGCCCCCGCCACCCTAACCCCGCTCCCCTCGCTATTATACCATCGCTTTCATTTACTTCGTATAGACTTCGCAACATTTTAGAGTGTTTAATTTAAGTATTTTTATTTTTGTATGAAATTCTGATGAACTAAAATAATGATGAATTTTTAAAAGTCATCGAACAAAAGTTATTGATTATGATGTTAGTAACATAGTCCTGAGAGGATACCGGTGTTTTACAAATGTAGAGTAATGTAGAGTACCGTGTACAGTCAAGTAATCCCAGTGGTTCTACTGAATATGTTTTTTGACTTTGACGCATTCTTACTTTTTTGTCTCTATTGAAAGAATTTTCGCCTGTGTCTATAATAGAAAATTTAATGAAATAAATCATTTTCGAGGTAATTTTGAAAGTGTTACAAAATATGTGGGTGAGCTAAAAAAACAGCGTTTCTGTGATTTGGAGGATAAACAAATTGTCAGCCTCAAAAGTCGTCAAGCCATGGATCCATCATGATGGACCAGGCAATCTAAAAAGCTTAATTAGCTACAACTTCATACCTCACTATAGCATGGTAAGTAAGTATGGTAGATATCATTAATGAAACTTGTTTATTTATTCTGTGGATACATAGGAAAATTACACGTGCACCTGACAAATTGCAGTTCATAATTAACACAGTGCTGGCGATAATTGATGGCAAGTGGTAAATAACTGTAAATACATAATATTATCTACGTATGTTAAACACGTGAGAATAGATTATCATAAATGTGGTGACTGTGTGAAGACATAACTCTTCTGTAGTCGGGTAAAAACTGTATCTTTGTATGCTGAGATGACGGACCCCTCGCAGACTACAGACTTTCTATCGGCCGATACTTGAGACGGAATGTACTTCGGCTCGTAATGAGTATGGAGAAGCAAAGCCCGTCTCAACTATCGGCCGATAGAAAGTCTGTAGTCTGAGAGGGTTCTTATAGGAAGTAAAATAAGGAAGGTATAGGTACTATTAAAAACAATGCTGAACTTTTCACTCCACATTATTTGGCCCCAAAGTAAGCAGAGCGTATGGGAACCATAATCATGACTGATAGTTAAGTCATTTGACTTCATAAAATTCGACAACCATTTTAGCTCGAACACTGGACTGGACCGAAAACCAGCACTGCGTGCCATGTGCGTAGATTAGCGCTTGATAAATAAATAAAAAATAAAAAAGCCTGTTTATTCCTTAAATATAAGTAGGTACTTACAAATTAAATACTAAAAAGTGAGAAAAAAAAGTAATATATACATATTATTTAGAACCCCTTACGGGTAAAGGCCTCCTCCAGCCCTTTCCATTGGTCGCGAGATTAGCGCTTAGTCCAATTTGCCGAATATTTTTATGTCTGTTTTTGTAAGTTTTTATATGTGTGCTCTCTGGCAATAAATGTATTTGTATTTGATAAAGAAAGGTATTTTCACCTCACTAACTCAAAGAGGGCGCTTTTGTCGCGTAAAAACCGTGAGACACTAAGTGAAAAAATCCACTAGGGTGAAAAGTTGTATGTATCACACGAGAGTAGATTAATTTGTTGCTTGTTCTTTTGAATCCTTCACTACAGTGTTCTTAGAATCTTTCGTTTGGGATTCAAACTCAGCACGCGCAACAAAAACAAATCCTCTCTTGTGGTACAATGTACTATTTTTGTAAATTAATATTAATTAGAAGTATAATAAAATGAGTCATACCTTGATCGGTGGCGCGTAGTCCACCGCCATCATACAATCACTATTAACACCAGCTTCAGTCTTGATCATCGGTGGTCCATGGTGGTACAGCTGCCCCATCTGGTGATGGTGCATCCCACTGTCCCCGCGGTACCACGTCGCGTACATCCCGTATTGCTCGCAGTTACTCATAAATATGACATTTCACTGCAGTTTATTGAAAACACTGTTCTCTCGGGCATCACTTTGGCGCGTTTTTGTAACACTGTTCACTTTGTCACTACATCACTGAGTCATGGTTCACATTGAGGGATTTTGTGATTGGTCGCTGTTTATCAAATATTTTAACTAGAACATGACGTCACTCTCAATCTTTAAAAAAATTGACGGTTTTAGTGATACTGTTTTCAATTGTCATAATTTCACTCGCTAATTATTTGACTAAATTGGCTGGACAATAATTTAAGCAGCATTTTTGGACTCCATTGATTCAATTTCAATGTTGACTATTTTATATTTCTAAAGTTTTTTTTTTTAAGTTTTAATTATAAAGTCTGATGCATTTTAATATCGTACTTAAGCTTCTTAAATCACAGAATAATTGACTTTTTGAAACAAATTTTCTGAATCAGATTTTAACTAAACTTTGATTTTTAATCAAATAAATTAACATGATTAGTAAATATTGCACTTATTAATCACTTTTAAGTTTTTTTTATAGACTGCGTGATACCTGAAACAAAAGAATAAGCAATTTATTCGTTTCTTTAAAAAGCCATTCATTTATTATATTTAAAAAACACAATGCCATTCTGGCCCCTTTATTATTTATTTAAGTATTAGTTTTAGCCCACATTGTCCCACTACAGGGCAAAGGCCTCCCTCCTCATTTCCCAGACTTTTCTGCCCTAAGCTATAGTTGGTCAGTCTGGTAGATACACATCCAAATCGTCCCGCCATCTCCATGCTAGTCTGACACGCGGACGTCTTCCGTCGGGCACCCATTCAGTAACGGTTTTTAATAATAATAATATAAGTTATTTATTCAGACAGTAAGAGTCCACAACATGTTGGTTTTTGCCCATAAGTCGTTAGACATGCGGCAGACACGGCCTGCCCAGTCCCACTTGAGTTGGAGAGACTTTTTGGTGACACTGACAACCTTAGTTCGTTTGCGTATTGTCAAATTTTTGATCCTATCAATCAGTCGAACTCCCAGAAGACAGACAGAATATTAGCTTTTGCTCCGTTGAGTTTGAGAAAGCAAGAGGCAAGAACATTTACACGGTACCATTCTGGCACCGTGTAAATGGCGTTGTATCAATGGATGGACTTGCATGTCTTGCAACCCAACGCCCAACACGTTGCTCTATATAGTTAGGACAGAAAGATAATCTGGAGTATGCCCGGTCATCAAAATCCATTTATGGCTAAAAATACCATAGTTAATAAACACAGCAATGTCATCTAATAGAATTGCAAATAAGATTATACACCATACATGTACTCACTATGTATGGCGGGGTCAACGACCTGCTTGCCACGCCCACTGGCACGCCCACCGCCCCGCCCACCCGGGATGACGTAATGAGTTTTGGTAGGTACTAACTATTTTTGTGTAGGTTTAGTTCTTGTTAGCCTAGTGGGAAGTAGTGGCTCTTGATACAAAGGTTGGAAGTTCAAATCCTAGTCGTTTTTGTATTCAATATTTTCTAGTTAGCGTGCAATAGATAGAAAATAGTCCTCAAGGTACAGTCAATTCTGTATGATGAAGTCAGAAGTCGGTTAGCACGAGACCTTAAGAAGTGAAATGAAAGAGAGGCCTACATAAACCCAGTAGTGGGCAAAGTCAGGTTGTGGATGATGATAATGATGATGAAGTCACAATCCCTTGAAAGTTTAAAAGGCAGTTATCAGATTCATGTCCTTATACATTTGGCGTAATAAAATGCACAAAGCAGATGTTACCATTCCGTGTGTTTGTGAAAAGTATAATTTACTGACTCCTGTTTTGGTCATAACTTTACATTCATTATTACATGGTGGAAATAAACTTGAATAGATCAGAAACAACTTAAGAAGGGCAGAAGGTCATGTACCTAGGAGAGTACTTGGTTTGAATGTTGATGGATTCACGAGTAGAGGTAGGCCAAAGAAAAGATGGATGGATTGTGTGAAGGATGACATGAGTAAGAAAGGAGTGAGTGTTCAGATGACGGCTGATAGAGGAGAATGGAAGAACACATGTTGTGCCGACCCCACGTAATGTGAGAAAAGGGCCGGGAGATGATGATGAGATCAGAAACAACTTTACTATAGCTATTATTTCATTCATCAGTGTTTTTCCAAAAAGTCACGGTTCGAAGGAACAAAAGTAAAATCACCTTAGCTTTAAGATGATTCAAAGTGATCCAAGCGCAGCGGTCCTACTGAATAAATGCTTTTTGACTTTGGCTTGAGTCCAAAAAAAGCAATTAATTTATATTTTTTGTCAAATTGCTCTCGGCTACTACAACAATTACCTGATGGAGGCACGAGCTCTACATGATGAATGAAAACATCATGAGGAAAACATTCTATTATAATTATTTGTTTGACTTTTGAAAAAAAAAATAATACGTCTTGTCTACTACGGTGACGATAAACATCGCGAGGAAAGTCAAGTCATCAATCATAATATTTTGATTTTTGGAGAAAATGAACAAAAATTCCTCACTTTTCTACATAATTCGTGTTAATGAAATGAAAGTATTATAAAAATTTTCGATTCCGACGGGATTTGAACCCGCAACGATCAGACGATCCTCCTAAAACTGGAGTGGCTTCAACCGCTCGGCCACGGAACCCTGACGTCGGACTTCAAAATTTGGTCATATTTATCGGTTAAGCAGCGGTTAAGTGTGGATTAACACAATAAAAAATTACAAATAATTCCTGTTTAACAAATATTTCCACAGAAACGATACACATCTTAAATTATTCCCACATAATAATACATTACGTTGTAACACAATTACCATACTCACTCATTATTCAAGTTATTAACACTGGCAATGAATCGCCACAGTTTTTGTTATCTAACTATGCAAAGTGGTTATACCGTTTTACTAGCATCAAAGGTTGCCTGGAAGAAATCGCTTTCAGCGATAAGTCCAGTACTTAGAACGTATATTATAGTAATTTTAAATGTTTTGTTTCTGTTAATTTCTTGGTGTACAATATAGTGTTCATTCATTCATTCAAAAGAGAAAGAAGAGACCTCTGTGGCGCAGTGGACGAAGGCCCACCTGCGACGCATAAGGTTGCGGGTTCGATCCCGCCACGGGATAAATGATTGTACGATCTACAGATATTTGCCTCGGGTTTGGGTGTTTTCTATGTATGATATATTTGTATTTACAAACAAAAAATATAAGAAGTAGTATATCAGTTATCTGGTTCCCATAGTACAAGCTTTGCTTTGGGCTAGATGATGCTGAAATGAATACACACGTAAAATAATAAATTGAGGTTACCGGTGTTTTACAAATAACCCTGTATAGTTAATAAGTCAACATCATTCACGTTCACCAACTTCTGAGTGTCTTGTCTTTCATAAAGTTAATTTTTACGGTTATCTGTGATAGCTACAATTCATTTTGCACAAATGATGACATGTGATGATGTGAATGTGAGTCTGCGAGATGACGTCTATAACTCTTTTTAATTGATGTGACGATAACTGTCATTCACATCACGTTGTGATGATCCCTCAAGTTTGTGAAAATGTTAATTTTTTGCGCATTTTAATCACTTTTTGAAGTGAAACCTTTTTAAGACGTATTGAGCATTTTTGAGATCGGAATCAAAGTCGCATCGCGACTCTCGTGACTGTTACCGACACCATATCTCAAGCCTTTATTTCGTCACTAATTGTATCGTCAGGATGGCCACACAAAACATCTTGCACGAAAAATAAATGAATAAATAAATACTTAATGCTGAACTTTTTCACACAGCATCATCTAGCCCCATAGTAAGCAGAGTTTTAGTTATGTGTATGACTGATATACTACCTACTTAAAAATATACTTTTTGTTTGTAATTTGCAAATCCATACATATTATTATACATAGAAAACACCCAGACCATAGACAAATATCTGAAAATCATACAAACATTTGTCCGACGGCGGGGATTGAACCCGCAACCTGCGTCGCAAGGGGACCTTCACCCGCTGCGCTATAGAGGTCGTTTAAACTAAAGCATAGTCATTTCTCAAGACACAATAATATTTCATTTCTCGTGTGCATTTTAACTTGAATTAATTTCTCTGCGCTCATTGCTATGCAAAATGGTTGAAAAACACATAACAGAAGAAAAAACGCAATCGCACAACTTATCGTACAGTTACGAGATCGTTTCCGTTTTTTGATAAGAGTTCTTTTATAATTTCGCATTTTTATCACTTTATATAGGGTTACACCGGTAACCTCTCAGGACCGTATTACTATCATCATGAACAACAACTTTTGTTCTATGACTTTTCACAAAACATTTACCAAAAACAAACATTCAAGATTTCGTTTTCCTTTCTAAAACATGGTTCTAAAGAACACGTTTCAGCCCCCGCCGCTCTAACTCCGCTCCCTTCGCTTTGTACTATCGCTTTCTTTTGTTTCGAATAGACTTCGTAACATTTAGAGCGTTCAATTTAAATATGTCTATTTTTTATCTGATGAAAAAAAATAATGATTAATTTTTAAAAGTCATAGAACAAAAGTTATTCCATAAGATGATAGTAATACAGTCCTGAGAGGTTACCGGTGTTTTACAAATAACCCTGTATACTCAGCATTGTTTTTTAGATACAGAAAGAGCATGTAAGATTACGTTATCTGAAAAGTGCATTTACTAAAGAGCCGTGTTGGCCGAATGGGGTTGTACCTCGACTTTCAATCCGAAGGTCGTGGGATCCCGGCCGCGCATCAATGGATTTTGCGCTTCGTAAAATTAATATGCTCTTTAACACGAGCTCTGAACGGTGAAGGAAAACATCGTGAAGAAATCAGTTAGTATTCTTAAAGGCGGCGATCGGCTTGCAACCTGTTACGTATAGAATACTAACTTCTGCAAGATGTGGGCATGTATCAAATATGTATTTGGACATGCCTCTGACTACCCCCTTACACATCTTCAAAGGATCTGGAATACATAAAAGATCTGAGAGAATGCAACGCCTTGGGGATACAGTCGTGACCCTGTTTACGTTTTGTAATGACACTAACTTTAGAAGGCCGGGTGTTTGAATTTCGGTCTTGCATCAATTGATTTTTCATTGAACTAAATATTAAAAGTAAGTAAGTTCATATGAGCCCGTGGCCAAGTCTGGTGACAGTTTTTAGGCCGCTTAAGGCCTCCGTCATGGCTTAACGATATAGAATAGCTGGGACCGACAATTTAAATAATAAATATATGTTGGACATTTCACACAGCATCATCTAGCCCCAAACTAAGCAAAGCTTGTATGTGAACCAGATAACTGAACTACTTTTTTTTTTTTTTTTTTTTATTTACTTGAGTAACTACATATTTATCATAATATTGTGCCTGAAAACCTTAATAGGTTTGAGTAGGCACTCACATTCGTCTTAACTAATAGGTAGGCTTAGGTAGGTAGGTGTTTAGCTAACAATTTGTGCAACACATCACTAAACTTATATACTTTTTGTTTGTAAATACATACATATTATTCATAGAAACACCTGGGTGTCTGATCCTGTGATCTACAAATATTTGTAGATCTTACAAACATTTGTCCCGCGGCGGGGATCGAACCCGCAACCTTCTGCGTCGCAAGCGGACCTTCGCCCACTACGCTACAGAGGTAAATAAGCATTGTATTTATCATAATAGGTATATTGCCCAAATAATCAAAACACTTTGTTAAACTAGCATGCCTCATTGATTAAAGATTAGCTGTTAACTTAAACAGTAAGTCAAGCAAATAAACCTTCGTTTAAGCAAGTTAACTCTTGCTTAAGCATCTAATTATAACCGGTTTTAACGCTTACAAAAATTAAACGGTTTGCAATTTAACGGTATAATATTAAACCAATTGTCGGTAAGTTCATGGTTAATTGTTGGTTAGTGGTTTAACTAATTGCTAAATGCGGTACCAACTGATTTGTGATATTTTGGTTTACAGAAACCAACAGGATCACCAGAGGCGTGGACATTAACCGGTTTTATGTTATTATCGAAGCGCTCGTGGTCGTGCTCGCTTAGTCGTTCTTGATAGATCTTTGAAGTTAAGCAACGTTCGAAACGGTCTGTAAGTGGATGGGTGACCGCCAGTGGCATTTTTATCTGAGCGCTTCCGTGCTTCGGAGGGCACGTTAAATTGTCGGTCCCGGCTATTTAAGTCGTTAAGCCATGACGGAGTCCTTTAGGCGGCCTAAAAACTCCGTCACCAGAGTTGGCCACTGACTCATACGAACTTACTTACTATGTTATTATTATTATCAGCCGTTAGTGTCCCACAGCTGGGCAAAGGCCCACTCCAGACATCCCGGTGTCGGGCAACCTCTCTCCACTACGTCAAAAACTGATCGAGCTCGTCCCGCTAACTCCGTTTTGGTCGACCGCATTGGTCAGGGCGCCATTCGGTAGCTACCTTCGTCCACAGCTCATCAAGCATACAGCAGACATGCCCAGCCCAATTCCACTTCAGTCCAATGCTACATCAACAATGTTGGTTTTGGAGCGTAGTTCGGTGTTTCGAACTCTATCCGTCAATTTGATAATGCTACGCTCCTCTCGTTGGCTTGTGAAGTCGAGGACCAAAGAGGATGTATCCATTAAGCTTCCGCATAAGCTTCGCAGGTATTTTGTGTATGTGCAGATAGTTTTGAAGATGGCGAAGGGTATTTTTGTACTATGTTGCAATAGCTTAGTAAGTTGCAATTGCTATAGCTCCCCTCGTAATAGACTGATGATATAAGGACCGCGAGGTTAATCGAGTTTTATTAGTAAGATTCCAAGATTCCTGTTATTAAGATTCCAAGATTCCATAATGATAATTAATTTTTCTTTGATCCTATTCTAAAGATCCTAATTTGGTAAGACGATCTGGTAAAGGTCGCTGGGAGCCGTTGGGTGCAGGCTGCATAACATCGATCGCTGTGGAAGTCGATGGGGGAGGCCTATGTTCATGTGGACGCTATATGTCTGAAATGATGATGATTTCTATGTCGCTGAAGAGCATGTGTGTAAATTGTTATTTTATATATTAATATGATATAATAATAAACCTATTAAGTTTTTAATTAAAGCCACAAACTGTTAGTAAAATCCCTACACACCATTAGCAAACGGAAGCTTAATTACCATCGTTTTCCATCAATGTCATCGATCCATCAGTATTTTTTTAAACAACAACTAGGTATACTTTTAAAGTTCAAAACTGTTCGATTTCAGCTGATGAATAACAGTAGCGGTCACCCATCTTATAGGTTCTACAAAGTCACTTAGTTTTTACTTATCTAAGCGATTCTCTCTTATTTTCTCTAAAAAAGTTTTCATAGTAAAACTTCAATTTTTTTTGATGGTAAAAAAATTGTAAAAAGAAATGACGAATTTGTCATAAACATGTTTTTATGCTTCTTAAAGCAACAGGCTAGAGTAGAGACAAGGTGCCTCTACCTTGGTTAGTGTAGGGAAGTGGAAATGAAGATCATCGAATAGGAATAGTTCAGCTTAATAAGTTGATTTTCTATTTTTAAAGAGGCTTTGATAGTATAACGTTGTTTGTAGAGTCATGTTTTTGGGATAACTAAAAAAAGTAATAGATTACCTGCACACAACAAATCACATCATCACAACACAACACAAAAACCACACACAGTCAGAAAAAACGTGCGAGCGAGATGCAAAACACGCCACTTTCACAATCAACACTTTAAAAAACTATTCCAATCTCAAAAAATCAGAAAAACCGTTTTTACCGGTTTTTTTTCGCCGGCTCGTCCCGGGACCGTTAACCTCCGCGATGTCTTTGCGACAACTAAAAACTTGCTTCTGAAAATGCGGAGGCGTTGTGCAAGCGAGCGGGACGGAGCTACGATTTTGTGTAGGTGGAAATAAGATGGAAGATGTTGGTGTAGGCGTGTGTTGTGGGAGGGGCCTAAGTTTGCATAAGTGATAGGCCACGATACACGTCTTGCCGGGCCGTACATTAAGCAGTAGGACCGCTTTTTGCCGCGAGTGCATTGTCTTGA
Source organism: Epirrhoe alternata (assembly GCA_963565295.1). NCBI lineage: Eukaryota > Metazoa > Arthropoda > Insecta > Lepidoptera > Geometridae > Epirrhoe > Epirrhoe alternata. Next base: position 2,137,321 of record OY751400.1, read on the forward strand.
CTTATTTTTTTAAAGGATGAACTATGAAATGTGTTTGGTTTTAATTCGCTTCGCTTGTGGTAGGTTAGGGTCTAGGATAGAGTTTATTTACCTCTTTACTGTGTAAAATAGCTGCAATTTTCCGCTCGGGAAAATTTGATATTTACCTAGTTGTATCATGAATTACTTTTTTACATTGAATTAATAGTTCAAGATCGGAAGTCTAGATTAAAGCAGTCTCATAATAATAAACATATTTATTTTATTGTTATTTAGAAATGTTTTCCCAACGTTATTTTCAAGACTTTAGCAGTTCTAATTCAGTAGTAAATTTATGAACACGAGTCTATGGTTAATTAACTACTTATAGCATTTTTAACTAAAAGTAAAAATTGTGGTGCAAGGTAAGCTATCTCCATCAATAATATATATTTTTAGGCACTAGTGTCCCATAATATATAGAGCAAGCATAGCCTATGAGAGATTTAGTTTATCAGATTTAGTGGATGTTTTAAAGTTTTGTGAAATTGATAAGTATGGATTTTGTGACAATCTAGGAATTTGTGAAAAAAAATGTTCATTTAGAACATTAATAATATTAACATAAAAACAAAAACAGACTATTGATTATAAAAAATAACAACAAAAATATTTTCTGGTCTGTTCATCAAAGTCTCAGTGATGTGCAACTAAACTGATTAGCTCAATTCAGTAATATATTAAATATTATTTAGTTATTTGAGTGTTATATAATTTTTAGGAAATAAATCATTTAGCAAATAAACACAGATTAATAAAACCTTATTTTTAAGTTTAAATTTAAATTAACTTAAAAGAAAGATAAAGAAGAATAAACAAAAGAATGAACCACATAACATTTTAGGAGTTGACTCCTAAGAATTTCTCAATAGCCAGTATTTTATGCTAAATTTAAAATTTCAAATATCGAATCCCTTCGGCTTCCAATTTTCAAATTTGAACTTGGAACGTCCAGTTCGGATAACGTACAAAAAGTGACCACGCAATGCTGGCCGTCATCTGCGACGAACAATGAAAGTAGTAGAGTCGACTACAAACTGGAATAATCTAGGTAGTGATTTTCAGAGATGATTATTTTATTTAATCAGAATATTTATAGACACAGCTGTCTGTTAAACATTAACGGAAGAGCGGGATCCTCTAATACAGGTATTTTCTTACTTAAAAGAGGATCCCAAACCCATGAAATGTATTTTAGTTTAAGTTAAGGAAATAAAATATGTTGTAAGTATTTGTATTGTATTTAGTTACACTTTTATATTATCTGGGGTTTAGTCGACATTTTATTTTTCTAATTTAAATTATTGGACCACATAGGTTCTTAACCATTACCAATAATTATTATTAGAACTTTAACCTATAGGTTAAAGGTCGTTGCAATTACAGTACTAGAACAAAAACATGTGATTTTTCACAAAATGCGTCAGAAAAAGCGATTGACGAAAAACTCAGAGGTCTCGCATATTAACGCATTTTATGCGTTAGCATGCCAGCCAGCCAGTTATGGCTGGGGTGTCCTAATAATGTTTTTGAGTTTGGTATAACGGCCAGAAGCTTCATGTTATAAAAGTAAGACTGAAGCACGTTTCTGAGATATTAATTATTGTGATCCTACTTCCTACTATATCTCTCTCAATAATACAGCTGAAATTTGCTGAAATTTAGGTTTGTTTAGGTGTTTGCATGTTTGTGTTCCAATCACGCCTAAACCAGTGAAACGATTTGGATGAAACTTGGAATAGGTGTAGATAGTGACCTGGAATAGCTTAAAGGATATTTCAAAATGCAGCTAGCACTAAAATAATTTTAGTACACACGTCTCCACAACTTTCTTTGTTCTCTGCAAATATGCCGCCTACCCCCGCAGACGCTCAGCAAAAAGAGCGTCCTTACCAAACTCATTTTATCACATACGTTCCACGCTAGAAAGAGATAGCACTGCCACTATAACTTGAGCTCTTTCTCTCCGGAAAATCTTTGAATAAACTAAAATTTTCCAAATCATGCCGCGTAAGTTCGTATGAGTCAGTGGCCAACTCTGGTGACGGAGTTTTTAGGCCGCTTTAAGGCCTCCGTCATGGCTCAACGACGTCTTAGATAGCCGACAATTTAACGTGCCCGCCGAAGCACGGAAGCACTCAGATGAAAATGCCACTGGCGGTCACCCATCCGCTTACAGGCCGTTCAGAACGTTGCTTAACTTCGACGATCTATCAAGAACGACTAAGCAAGCACGACCACGAGCGCTTCGTGCCGCGTTAGCCAAGTGGGATTCTGGTTCGATACTGGCCATGGATTTCTCAAACATAAACGTATGGTGAGTAATAACTCACGGTTTAAACGGTGAAGGAAACATCGTGAGGAATAGTAGATTGTTAGCCTAGGGTTGAAAAGAATAGGTAGTTAGACGTCCGAGCACAGCGAGGGCGGCTATAGTCCGAGTAGGAATTAATTCTTTTACCCGTGGCAAACACTCTACTTTTCATTTAGAATATGAGGAAATTTTTAATATTCAATTCAAATCTTAGCACCAAAGTCCGTCCGATACATTTTAGTACAGATTTTAGTATCCCGCCAATTTGTGTTGACTTTTTAAATTTTAAATATGGAACTCGCGCTAAATTCACACTTGGCTGTTTAGAAAGTCATGCATGACATTTTTAAATTAGTTTTTTTTTACATAAAACTCTTTACAGCTGACAGCAGTTCTATTTTTAAAGTTCATTCCGCTAGGCCGGGATGAATTTGTATGAGTTTTTCCCTCCCTATGAAAGGAAAGCAGCATTTTCCACTCGTCTTCATGACTGTGGCCGACAAAACGGTTTCTTCTTTCACTTAGGTACTCCTATCATTCAAGTGAATTCACATTCCATTCACATCACTTATTCCTTTCACATCCCAAACGTCTCTTAACACTATTCAACCAATTCTTCTCTGGCCTTCCTCTTACATCGCCTTATTCTAATCTAAGAGATTGTCCCTTGCCGGAATAACTTTTTTTTTGATATTTCTGGACGTTTCATGATTTCACACAGCATCATCTAGCCCCAAACTAAGCAAAGCTTGTACTATAACACCCAGACCCGAGGTAAATATTTGCAGATCATACAAACATTTATCCCGCGGCGGGGATCGAACCGATCGAAGCGGGCTTTCACCCACTGCGCCACAGAGGTCGTCAAACTGATGCGTCTTCCTCCATTTAGGAGAGCTCTCTAGGGCAAGCTGCTTCTTGGTCTTCATTGCTTTTTGTTATCATGGTTACATCGCTTCTCATTACGTGTCCAAATTCCTGTTCAGGTAACTATTGATGTATCTGGTTACTTCTATGAACACTTATGTTAGTAACCAACCTAGGTCACAAAATACAGCCTAGGTGAGTTTGGTCATTTAGGCGCGTTTGGCAGTTTTGAGATGAGAAAAAATTCTTGGATTCGCCTCGGTCACGTGCGAGTCACGTGACTGCTCACCGACACCGGGTTATTTCTTAAGTGTAGAACCGTTCAAGTTTTCACTTCTGCCAGCACTCCTAAAAGTAAGTAAGTTCGTATGAGTCAGTGGCTAACTCTGGTGACGGAGTTTTTAGGCCGCCTTAAGGCCTCCGTCATGGCTTAACGACTTAAATAGCCGGGACCGACAATTTAACGTAATATAAAAAAACTTTTAAGACCCCTCGCAGACTACAGACTTTCTATTGGCCGATAGTTGAGACGGGCTTTTCCATAATCATTGCGAGCTAAAGTATGTTCCGTCTCAACTATCGGCCGATAGAAAGTCAGTCTGCGAGGGGGCTATCAATGAAATAATTTTGATCATAGCTGGGCTAGCTATAGCACAGTATACAGAGAGGCTGTAGCCCCAATAGAGTTGATAATGTGTGACTCAAAGGCTAATAACTAAAGGCTAGTGACTAATAAACCTGACATAAAGTTATGTCATGCATAACCTATGAATAACCATAAAAAAAATAGTTTATGCATTACATAACTTTTGTCAACTTTATTAGTAAGGGCCATAAATAACTGAAACTTATTTCATCCAGTCGCATAGCTCTAGTTAAAATGGTAAAAGAGCAAGATGGAAATAAAGTTTTTGTCCTTGTTCCTATCTAAGTGAGTAAAAGAGAGGTAATGATTGATTAACGTAGATTTTGAATGAGTCGGAGGCGTGATCCAGTCTTATTTCTTTTGTGTAACAAGAATAGGTAATTACGAAGAGGTATGTAAAGTGACCCATGTTGAGTGGATAGTAATTCTACTCTCGTTATGAAGGATATGGGTTCGAATTTCAACAGTCAATGGATTTTTTTATTTATACGCATAACATAACGACCTCGACAAAGAACCTTTTGGCTGGCAAACTTGGCAAACGGTGAAGGAAAACATCGTGTGAAACCCCGCAGCTTAGTCAGCTCCACACGAACTGACGTTGTCTTTCCTGATAAAGCTGATAGGATGGGTTAAGTGCTGGGCAAGTCTATTCCATCTCAAACAATGTCCCAGGCACTGCAGTTTTCCGTTGGGTGTAGGCATAGGCTGCCTAATTGATGCTGACATCTATTTGGCTGTAAGATTTAAAAGGCTTCTGACTATACCAAAGGCATCGGTGGTTAAGCCTATAATCTCAATTCCCCAAGGAATGTTACAATACGATATAACAGATTTCTATAGTGCATCATTGTCCTTCACAGAAGAATCCATAAATAATGGTCATTACTTGCCCATCGGATGGCATTTTCCAACATCTTTGAGTACTTAAAATCTATCTGGTCAAAATAGGGTTTAATTTTATGCATAAGATTTTTAAAGATAGCACATGCATCGACACTGTAAACATTCTGTCTGATCAAGAAATCTTTGACGATATCTAAAAGGGTAGTCAGAGGCACATGCAAATATTGTATTTTGTCATCATCATCATCAGCCTATTAGCAGTCCACTGCTGGACATAGGCCTCCCCTAATCAGCGCCATTGCGCCCTGTCCTCAGCTCGACGCATCCAGATCCTGCCAGCAGCCTTTCGCAGATCGTCACTCCACCTGGCCGGAGGGCGTCTACGTTTGCTGAGTCGCGGTCTCCACTCAAGAACTCGTTTACCCCAACGGTTATCGATCTTCGGCAGATATGGCCAGCCCACTGCCACTTCAGCTTGCTAATTCTCTGAGCTATGTCGACGACTTTCATTTGGTTCTATGTCGGATAGTCTCATTGCGGATTCAATCCTTCAGAGAAACACCGAGCATTGCACAAACCATAGTGTATTTCGCATGCCTACAATTTCCAAAAAAAATTCGTCACCACAGTCACTACGAAATTACTTCTGGACAATATGCTTCGTCCCGTCAGGTACTCCGATCTAATCATCATCGTTATAACGTGCAGGCCTAAGTTTTTAAAATGAGGTACAATCACACACATCGAGCCTCGCTAATAAGCTGAGAAAAACACGGAATCGACCTGTATTGCATACAAGATTAAATAATTGTCTTTTTATGTGTACAGGGTGTTTCATTATAAAGAAATGTATTTCATTTATTCATTTGCAAGCCGACTTGGGTTTATAAAGTCAAATTAATAAAAGTATGTACGAGTATACTTTACTAGCTGTAACCCGCTATCCATCGGGATTTTTTCGGGATAAAAAGCAACGTCCTTCCCTGGGACTGGGATACAACCTTTATCCATGCAATTTTCAGCTGTACAGTGGTTTGAGCGTGAAAAGCTAATAAAGAAAGAAAGAAAAATATTTATTTTGCAACAAAGAGTACAAACCTTTGATAAATAAGAGGAACAAAAAAACATATACCTAAGATGTCAAAACTCAGCATATCCTGGGTTGTATACACACACTAAACAGACAGACAGAAATACTTTCACATTATATAATATATATAGGCTATAGGCATTTCGCACAACAACATCTAGACATTAACAGAGCTATATACATTTTATATACAGAACAACGAAGATTATCAAAGTGATTGCACCCTGTAATGCAATTCTAATTAAAAAAACAACATGTGCAATATAATAGGAATGTCCTAACATTATTGAGTGCGTTTAAGTGCCAGAAAGATGTACTTTTTTATGATGAATGGGTCGGCTCTTGACCTCGAAACTTACATAGGCAAGAATGAGGTCTACGACAGAGCGAGCCTACACAGAAGGTGCCTATTCTCTTCTTAAAAACAACAGGGTCGTAGCTCAGCGGAAATACAGACGCTGGAAGCTGATTCCTTTTTGCAGTGCGCATAATAAAAGAACTTTGAAAGCGCTTAGTTCTGATAAGTGGAATATCAACCAAGTGAGGATGATAATCAGCTGTTCGTCTGAATTCCCTGTAAAAGAATGTACTTATCTAATTGTAGGTATTTTTTTAAACATTGTTGGAATGTTAAAAAAATATAATTTAGTTATTAGTTATTACATGATACGTTTCACTCACACACACACACACACACACACACACACACACACACACACACACACAAGGTAGGTACACTCTCTCAAAACTCAACTCAAACACCAACAAACAATATTTTCTACTTGTTTAATTATGTTTCAAGTTTTTTCTTTTTATTATGTAAAGTATCTTAGGTATAAGTACATCTTTTTAATTTCTATTAGACATACAAAATATTAATATTTTTAGTCACAACTGTCTGTATTGTACAAAAAAAATAATTAATTATAAACATTAACTTCTGTTAATGTTTATATCGGGATCCTCTAATACAGGTATTTTCTTACTTAAAAGAGTATTGAGAGAAGTTGTATTGAGATTAAGTAAAACAAATAAAATATTTTGTATTTTGTATTTGTATAATAATACATATTGCTCTCTGTAAATTAATCTGTATGTTGTTACCAATGCTTTGGTAAAAAATATAATTGGTTGCGATAGTAAACTATATAAATTGAAGCTAAACGGGACAGGTGTCAAGTCTCGCCTTTATTATGTACAATTATTTTGAATCACCCTGTATAATTTATTATCTAGGTTGACAAGAAAACTAAGTTACACCAGCGCCTAACCCGATTGATAGTATCGGGGCGAAAGTTTGCCCACGCGTGGGAACCGATGCTTTTTGTGCGTTATTGTCTGGGCGTGGGAATCAACGATGGTTTCAACTGAGGCTGGAGAAAGAGGTAATTATGACAATTAAGTAAATAGTAAGTAGATGGGCTTGTAACATGAAATTTTTCTTTTTTTATGGATAATCTATTGTTTTATGTATATACTATATACTTACTATGTTTTTGTACATACTTCGTCCTCTTAAGCTGATTGCACATTATGTCCGTGTCGTTCGCGCCGCGTTTTTCTATAGAAAAATACTGATGACGTCAGAAAATGCGGCTCGCTTCTGACGTCTCAGCATTTTTTCTATTAAATAAATAAATAATGCTGGACATTTCACACAGCATCATCTAGCCCTAAACTAAGCAAAGCTTGTACTATGGGAACCAGATAACTGATACACTACTTATTTACTTTTTGTTTGTACATACATATTATACACAGAAACACCCAGACCCGAGATAAATATTTGCAGATCATACAAACATTTATCCCGCCACGGGGATCGAACCCGCAACTTCGTCCCAAGCGGGCTTTCACCCACTGCGCCACAGAGGTCGTCAATATTGAATTAACAGTTAGGCGCGTTCGGCGCGGATGGGTCGTGCGACCACCTTTAAGGTACTTTTGACCATAAACTTTTATTTCCTGGTAGTTTTTGAACTTTATGTCAATATTATTTTAAAGAAACGAATCTGCAATGGAGACGCTTATCATGTTCTTGCTACTACTCAACCGTGTTATGGGAAATTGACATGCAGTGCAAAAACTACCAGGAAAGAGAGTTCATGTCAACCCCCCCAGGTCAAAAGTACCTACTAAGCTGTCGAACGTAAATGTAGGTAGGTAATCGGAAAATTTGTGTCAGAGTCGAATCAAGCTAAAATCTGCGTGTCTCTAATCAGGATCGTAGAGAGTGGAGATCCGTGGTCTCTGCCTACCCCTTTGGGAAAGAGGCGTGATTTTATGTATGTATCATACATCAGAATGTTTACTTATAAATATGAGCCCACAGTGGCAATGAGGCAATGACATTTGCCACTGAGGGCCCTGATATGGAAATACATTCATGCATACATAAAGTCACGCCTCTTTCCCAAAGGGGTAGACAGAGACCACGGATCTCCACTCGCTACGATCCTGACACACAACTTTCGCCTCATTCACTCTCATTACATTCTTCATACATGCTCGTCGGTTTAGGGTACTGTTGACCTGGCCCTTCTCCAAAATGTCGCCAATTTGATCCAAGAAGGTTCGCCTAGGCCTTCCCCTTCCAGCTGTCCCATACACTGATATAGAAATACGTATGAAATACCTATCTAAATCTAATAAGAACCAGTTTGCGAGCCGTTACGCTGGCCATCCACTCCTGACCTTTGGAGGCACCTGTTTTTGCGCGCAAAACGGATAACGCATAGCTTTTGTGAAATGTCAACGTTTCCGCTGTGATGCTAGGTTTGAAACAGAAAAACTGTGGAGTTGTAGAATTAATTTGTTGTCTTATTTTAAAATGTGGCTTAAAACTCATCGGAGTGTTTGTTTAATTTTAATTTATTTTATAAACTTGATAACTAAATACTGAACACTTTTTACTATTAAGTAGTTAAATAAAATGTTTATTTCAATTTCGCTGTGTACCTAGGTAACACAGTCGCTACTGCCTACGCACACTGGCGTCACGGAAGACCAGCGTTACAGTAGCTTCGGCTGCCGTAACATTTTGCTGAGTGTCGACCTATTTTGTGGTCACTTATAGTTATTTAAGTTAAGAGTGTAGGTACTAATCTGATTATGTCTAACTTAATGTAATTCAATAATATTACAATGTACTTGCATTATATACACCGCTATTTTATGTCTACCAAAAAAAATTTAAGGACAGTTGCAGCAGGTGCAGAAAATGATAATGGCATGGTCAGAACTTTTTTTTATTTAACTATCACAAAGTTATCGAGGATTGTAGTCAACCAAAACTGAACAAAATTTTATGAAAACTGTACAAATAAGTACTACAGACAACAATTGCGTACAGAATCTCATTCGAACTATGCTCTCGTATCATCCCCAGTCAGTAAAACCGCAGTAGCTATCAAAAATCCATGTCTGACTCATCTCGTCTCCTTTTGAGGTTATAATTTTTTTTTCTCTTTTTTTGAGTTTTAACTACAGAAATATGATCAGTAACAGACACCGAGACCATGGTTAAAATTTTTTTGGTAATTGAAAAATAGGGGTGTATATTAATTCTTCTGTCTGTGGCACAAAATAAAAGTTTCTTTCTTTCTTTCTTTCAGTGTAGGGGTGAAGTAGTGGTCCCTACTTTTCTTGAGAATATGGTGGGAGAGCGCAAATGATAACTTTCAGATTCAGTATCCTATTTATATTTTCCACGATTAACCTACAACATGACTGGACCTGGCGAGAGGGGAGTACCGACTGGCGCCGCGCCAGCTCATTTGGTACTTGTGGCAGCCACAGCAGTATCCATCTGCGCTGAACGTACCGTACTGTCAATACAATAGAAGAAATGCTGAGACGTCAGAAGCGAGACACATTTTCTGACGTCATCAGCATTTTTTGTATAGAACAGTGACTGCGGCGCGTACGGCGCGAGTATTAAGTACCTCGAGCAGGGTATCGAATCCTAGCCATACTATGAAGTTTTCGTTTCGGATCATGGAAAGCATTTAGTAAACGAAAATGTTTGCTTTCAGTGATAAGGCCGCCCATTGTGCTAAGAACTTGTTATTGTCTGAAATGTTGTCTTGTTGTTTTTGTTTTCATTAATTTCTTGGTGTACAATAAAGTGTTCATTCATTCATTCATTCATTGTTGCAACCTATCACTTATTTGCCAGAACATGGGTATAAATAATAATTAATAATGCTGGACTTTTCACACAGCATCATCTAGCCCCAAAGTAAGCAGAGCTTGTGTTATGGGTACTATGATGACTGATATACTACTTATATACTTTTGTTTGTAAATACATACACATTAAACATAGAAACATTATATGATATGCCTTTGTCAATTTGAGTTGATATTTGTGAGTGATTTGATTTCAAATTATCATCGTTATCATATCAAATCAGCGTTAAAAAATCCACGCACAGGTCTCGTATCGTTCGTTAGTTTATATTTTTTTAGGACTAATATGAAAAACCGACTCTACACCTTTCGAGAAAACGCCTGCCTATATCTTCCACGGTTCATATCCACTGCCTATCACGCTACAATTATAATCGGTACCTTTAATTACACCAACGATATAACCAGCGATTATTTATAAAAATCTTTCAATCAATCTATTTCATCGGATTAGCCTCGAAGAAACATTTTAATAACAAAAAAACTGGATCATTAATTTTTTTTTTTTTACTTTTATGTTTTAGTCTATAAGTTCTTTTTTTAAGAAAATATGATAATATTGTCTTGATTTTTGATAAATGTATCATGCGTTGGTCAAATAACATTTTTTAGAGCATTGGAGATGAGTATAGAGTACATTCCTCCTCCTCCTCCTTGAGTCGTATACCTCAGTGCTGAGGGTCGTGATCGTGACTTCCTTTAGGTATCACTTTCTCCCTTATTATGTTTCTCCATCTTCCTCTGTCCTCGGCAGTGTGAAAAATGACAAATAGAGTACATTACACATCTCAAAATAATCTTGAGCCTGAGGCACTTTTGGATCTTATGGCATTGTTTTGAAGATACAGGTTGATACGTCTTGCTTTAACGGTTGATTAACTATTGGTGCGCTCTGCCTAAGTCCATTTTATGACGGTTATAAAACTATAGTCACTGACCTACCTTCTCCAGGTGAGTGTTTGGCTACTGGTTCTTTTATGGTCACAGTTGACTCTACACACTTGTTCACACAGTCTTGTCTCATTTCTGTGGTGTGTGTCATTATGTCACCAAATCACGAAAATTTAAAAAGTTCATTTCTGTGGTTTCCGATCAAGCTAGATGGCTTAGTGATAAACCATCTATAGATATCATATTCCATCTGTCAAAGAAGCGCTCGTGCTCGTGCTTGCTTAGTCGTTCTTGATAGATCGTCGAGGTTAAGCAACGTACGAAACGGTCTGTAAGTGGATGGGTGACCGCCAGTGGCATTTTCATCTGAGCGCTTCCGTGCTTCGAAGGGCACGTTAAATTGTCGGTCCCGACTATTTAAGTCGTTAAGCCATGACGGAGGCCTATAGGCGGCCTAAAAACTCCGTCGCCAGAGTTGGCCACTGACTCATACTAACTTACTTTTTTTACGAAAGTTTAAAAAGTTAATTTCTATGGTTTCCAATCAAGCTAGATGGCTTAGTGATAAACCATCTACAGATATCATATTCCATCTGTCAGAGTCATCATATTCAGTAGGACCGCTGGGATCACTTAGAATAGTCTTAAAACTGGTAGTATTCATGTTCGGAGGGATGAAAGTCATGTAACTAAAAGGGTGATGGAAATGAATGTGAATGGATATGTGAGTAGAGGTAGACCTTAGAAAAGAGGGATGGATTGTGTGAAAGAAGATATGGAAAAGAAAGGAGTTGATACAGAGATGACGAGTGATAGGGGAGAGTGGAAGAGGAGAACATGTTGTGCCGACCCCGCATGAGCGGGATAAGGGCAGGCCAATGATGATGATTCATGTTCCTTTGCGATCAATATTGTGAAGATCGGTGCTAAACCGAAAAATATGAGCTTATCGAAAATTTGGACACCGGCAAGTAGGATTCTGTGGCCGAGCGGTAAGGCACTCCGGCTTTAGGAGGATCGTCTAATCGATGCGGGTTCGAATCCCATCGGAATCCAAAATTTTGATAAGACTTTTCATTTCTTCATTGTGCAACTGTAGATCTCCAGCTCATAACATTTGGTACGATGGGAACTGCTTGATGGTAGAATCCTATTCAATGTCCCAGAACTACAGCATTCTTTTGACTAATAGGTACAGGTTGCCTCCTGACGCTGTCTGTTTTGGTAACGGTTTTAAACTGTAAAAAAAAACGGTCTTTTGATGAATATTCGGATGCTTTCAAGTACTTACCAATCTTTCGGTTTGGAATATTTGGTCCTGGATTACGACCGTGTTTTACGTTTGAAAAGCCCTTGAAGTCGTAAATCATGGAAGGAAGCATCCGAATATTCAGCAAACGAACGAAAAAAGGTACGCGAATACGCATTTTCTGACGTCGTCATTATATAAAAATAATGACGACGTCAGAAAATGTGATCATGAAAATATACGTAAAACACGGCATTTTCTGACGTCGTCATTATATAAAAAATAATGACGACGTCAGAAAATGCGTATTCGCGTACCTTTTTTCGCCTAATTTTTCAATTTGCCCGTTAAAAAAATAGAATAGGTTTAGAAAGGTTAAGAGCCCTCGACTAATTTAAGTTCGTCGCTCTTGACCGTTTTATTACTAGATTTAGATAGATAGAATAGATAGGGCAAAGTAAACAACGGTATGAAGTATGAACTAGCTTTACTTAAGCTTCAGCCAAACCGGAGCGACAAGCCGACCTCTGAGGCGCTTGGGACGCAGAAGGTAGCGCGTTCGATCCCCGCCGCGGGATAAATGTTTGAATGATCTGCAAATATTTATCTCATGTCTGGGTGTTTCTATGTATATATGTATTAGTCTAGCAGTTATCTGGTTATCATAGTACAAGCTATGCTTCGTATTTGGGGCTAGATGTTGCAGTGTGAAAATATCCAGCATTATTAAAAAAAGGTGCTGGGACGCGAGTGTACCAGTTTGATCATTTGAAATCGTCTTAAAAACTACGTCATTCTACTCCTGGATCTTCGCGAGCCATGCCGTGAAGAACCAGGGCAACAAACATGGTACAGTGCTTAGCTTTGTTTTAGGTGATCAATTCAAACTCCAAGGGGATGACTCCCCTTGGAGTTTGAATTGATCACCTAATTATTCCTCCTATATGAATTTAAAAATCCTCAAAGTATTTTTGGCACTCCTGAGTGAACTGTACTTGCTGACTGGACTTGTTACTTGTTTGTACAGTGCCACAAATTTATCTGATCCGGTGAGAGAGGCGCTGTTATCGCATTTGATGTTGGCAGCAAAATAAATTATACTTGAAAATTCGTTATTTCCTCTTTTGGCCACCGGTCCAGATAAGTTTGTGGCACTATAAGGTGCTATAAGCCCTTAAACCTGATTGCACACTTGTCCGCGCCGCAGTAATTTTTCTATACAAAAAATGCTGATGACGTCAGAAAATGCGGCTCGCTTCTGACGTCAGCAGCATTTCCTCTATTGAATTGACAGTTTGGCGCGTTGGGCTCGGCTGGACTGTGCGACCACCCTTACGTCCCGCCATTTTGACGCGCAGGTTTGGCTGAGGCTTTAGATAGGTATGCTAGATAGGCTAGATAGGTAGGCAAAGCAAACGGTATGAGCATTCATTTGCGTCGCCGGCCGAGCGTGACTTATGGGTACCGATCTAAGTAATTGGACTCATTAAAAAATAGCTGTATGCTTCATATTCTTATAATTCTTTGACCAACGCTTCATAAACTAGTATCAGCGGTGCTACTTGCAGTTCCTCACAGGGAATAATGAACAATAAGTTCACTAATCCCCGTTGACAGGGATTGACAATGGGGATTAGTGGAATAAGCCTTCCTAGGGAAGTTCACTAGGATAAAAAAAACAAAAAATCTTTCAGGCAACATTATGTAGTTTAAAGTAACTTATACCTGGTTCAATACACAGAACTTCAGTGCCTCATTAAAATCTATTCTATGGCTCAATGCATATTCAATTGGCAAGCGACGCGTCAGTTAGTTTTATAGCAAGCCATTATAAACCTTATAAACAATGGTACAAGATATAGAAACGCGTTTACCGAACTATTCGCCGAACTATTATTTGGATAGAATAATATGACAGGCGAATACAGGCGATGAGGCCCTCTACACGTTCGTCGGTATTCGTCTATCATCGGCGAATATGTAGAGGTCTCATTTCATCTTCACAAAAGCTGAAGGAATTAACGAAAGAACGAACAACGTCGGTAACGATTCTAAGCTTAAAAAAACGTAAATAGGGTCACGACAGTATCCCCAAGGCGCGGTAGACATTGTTTCAGATCTTTTATATAAGTATTCCAGATCTTTTGAAGATGTCTAAGGGCGTAGTCAGAGGAATGTCCAAATACGTCATGTTTGATACATGCCCTGATTATGCTGAAGTTGTACTTTCAAAATTATAAGCTGTAAAAAAAAATAAGAAAAATTAAACCTTTTTCTCTATTTTTCAGTTAAGTTACACGGAAACTAGTTATGAAATTAATAAAGAATTGTTTTATTTTATATGTTTCACTATGTTATGTGTGGCTTATCGTTGAAGTTAATTCAATAAAATTTAAAACAGCATGAAAACTTTTATATTAGAAAGTTTATTATAACTCACTGCTTAATTAAAATCCTTTCCTCGAAAATAAAAATACTGGTGTTAATAAGTAATATAAACTTTTTACATCGTTTAAAATAAGGCTGAACGCAAACTGAGCAACAATAATATTGCGCTTTCAAAGTTGCAAGATTGCCACTCCATAATTCTTAATAACTATACATAGACCTCCCCTAATGAGCGCCATTGCGCCCTGTCCTCGGCTCGACGCATCCAGCTTCTGCCAGCAGCCTTTCGCAGATCGTCACTCCACCTGGCCGGAGGGCGTCCTACACTACGTTTGCCGAGTCGCGGTCTCTAATAATGAAGAGCAAAAATAATGTTCATGAATTGATTTCAATCCTACTATGTAGGTACCCTACTAATAATAAAGCTAAGAGTTTGAACAAACATTTTAACATTGCCAACATATTATTTAGATGGCTGGGTTTTAAGTCTGCATCACGGCAAGAAGCTTTGTTTCCTCCAAAACCTGTAAGAAAACGTCCTCGAAAAAAATATGTCTGATAGTCTGTCCGACAGATAATATTGTCACGACAGTCAACAGTTCCGTGACTGCGGAGTTCAAACTTGCAAACTGATATTAGACTGTCGGACGTTTCTCGTGCAAATTGCAGGTAGCAATTTTTTGTACGTTTGTGTTTAAATAGCTTATGTACTTAGTTTTTAAATTTAATGTAAGCTTTTTGTGGCACAAAATAAACTTTTTTCTATTCTATTCTATTCTAATTTGGGTAGGTTGAAACTTCAGCATCATCATCATCATCCACAGCCTGACATCACCTACTGCTGAGTATAGGCCTCCCTTGTGCCATTTGGAAACTTCAGCAACTGAGAGCAACTATTGCTCTAGAGATAGTTGCAGAATTGCGGACATCCTTAGCCCCCTCGCAGACTGCAGACTTTCTATGTGCGTAATAGGTACTAATTAAGCGTGTTCATAAAATATATCAGAGAACTCTAGTGTCAAGATAAACCTAACATAGGATTTAAGACACTACTAACCAGAAAAAATGTAATCTTTTCAACAATAAACACTATCTATCTATCGGCCGATAGTTGAGAAGGAATATACTTCGGCTCGTAATGAGTATGGAGAAGTATAGCCCGTCTCAACTATCGGCCGATAGAAAGTCCAGTCTGCGAGGGGGCTTACAATATCATATTCACGCAACACGCAATCATTATATGAATAAAATTAGAATTGTTCTTATCACAAATCTTCGCATTTTCAATTATACACAGCCTCGTTACATTGCTCTATTAAATTAAATTATTTCATATTTTTATGTTTGTTTTGTTTATTGCCTTATTGGCTAAATGGGACTTGGGCTTTTACATCTACAAGGTGTAAATAATGTAATAAGATGTAGGTACTTAACTAAATAAAAAAGGCAACCTCTGTAGCGCAGTGGGCGAAGGCCCGCTTGCAAAGCAGAAGGCTGCGGGTTCGATCCCAGCGCGGGGCTAATGTATGATCTACAAGTATTTGTTTCGGGTCTGGGTGTTTTCTATGTATCATATGTATGTATTAACAAACAAACAATATACATACCTATAAGTAGTAATCAGTTCAGGGTCGTATTCGCGTTCCTTTTGTCGATCGGTTGATGAAAATTCGAATGCTTCCCACCACGATTTCTTACTTCAAGGGCCAATTTTTCAAACATTAGGTAGGTTACACGGTCCTAGTCTAGGACTAGACATTCCAAGCCGAATTTGAAGTCAGAAATCATCTAAACATCTAACATGTAAAAAAACATCTAACATCTAAACAAACTCACACACTTTCAACTTTATTATGAGTGGGATGGGATGGGATGGGGTGAGTGAGGAGTGGAATGAAATATTCATCCGATATTTTGATATCAATCAACTGCAGTAAAAAAAATTAAGTACTCACTAACACGCGTTACACAAAGTTAACTTTTATTTATATTCAAACTGTTTATCAAGTTAATAATTATTTTTTCTAATTACCAATTTTATGATTTTTTTATGGGCGTCATGAATTATTTATATAAAAGTAATATCAATCCTACTATCGCTAAGAATTTCAACATTTCTGTGATTTCCACACAAAAACGACTGGTTTGTGATATTTTTACGAAAATCTAGCGAATTTGTTTTATTTTCACGCTATTCAATTTTTTTTATCAATATCACTGATCCGGTAATACAGAATGTAATTAAGGGCTAGTTTCACTAAACTTTATAACAGAGCGTTAGTTAACTGGACATCAAAAGTAAGAAAAATGTTGATGTATTAGACATTAACGGGCCGCTACGATAGTTTTGAGTTCTATCATGATCTAACTTACACACTTAGACGATTGCGAGACACTCTTTACATATTTTTCTTTTTATTTTATTTTGTTATTGTTTCTATGTCGTCTTTAGTTTTTGAGTGTTTTTTTTCTGGTTTTTTGGTACTTATTGCTGTTGCAAATAAATATTTTTCTTTCTTTCTTTCTAACAAAGGAATTATTCATTATCAAGCCGCTAAATCTAATCGCTGGTGGCAGGTTAGCTCACTGACAGTTGACATCGTACAAAATTAAAAATATATCACAACAACGTCCAAAAACGACCGTTGACGACCTCTGTGGCGCAGTGGGTGAAAGCCCGCTTGGGACGCAGAAGGTTGCGGGTTCGATCCCCGCTGCGGGATAAATGTTTGTATTGATCTGCAAATATTTATCTCGGGTCTGGGTGGTTTTATGTATTATACGTATTTACAAACAAAAAGTATATAAGTAGTATATCAGTTATCTGGTTCCCATAGTACAAGCTTTGCTTAGTTTGGGGCTAGATGATGCTGTGTGAAATGTCCAGCCCTTAAAAACATCGAAAAGTTCGCGCCGTAACCATAGCAACTTATCAACAAAGTTTGAAGGAAATATTCCCTAACCGCGAATAACTAACCAGCTGTTAGATTTGACTTTGGTGAAACTAGCCCTAAGTTTTCTAAGAAAGTAGTTCTCATTCGATTTCTAGTAATTATTACGCCATTGTTTAATAAGGGTCGATTCACATCTGACGGAAGATCCGTCGCGGATTATCGGTCGCGGAACGCCAGAACTGACAAATGTATAGAAAAACACTCGACCGTTCACACTCGACGGATGATACGTTAGTCCGTCGAGTGTGAACGGTCGAGTGTTTTTCTATACATTTGTCAGTTCTGGCGTTCCGCGACCGATAATCCGCGACGGATCTTCCGTCAGATGTGAATCGACCCAGGCCTAGACCACAGTTATCACGCAATATCAGAAGTGCGTCCCATTTTACAGACATTTGAACTAGATGGCGCTGTTTTAAATGACCCAATCCTAGATCGCGCTATCGTTGTGTTTTGGTGATAAGACGTGTGACGCGTATTAAATGAAAATATTTGGTTTGATGTTCGTCTTGAAAAATGAAAAATTTTTGAAAGGTCATCACTTTTTTGATGTCCTTGGAATCCTACACTATTTATTTCACTAATTCACTTTTTAAACTCACACGATTTAAACTCATTTTTGTTTTAATAACGGGACGAGATCGCGTATAGGTTTTCGATAATATTCGAACTATTATCTTACCTCGACGTCCCTCACACGTCAACGACAACTTTGTTTGTGAAGGAACTTGACGTCGTTTTCAAGTTCCTTCACAAACGAATGAAGACGATGCCCGCTGCTCCAGTTCCCTCGTGACCACGATCGGTGCAACCCGGTCGAAACGTCGAGGTAAGATAATAGTTCGAATATTATCGAAAACCTATACGCGATCTCGTCCCGTTATTAAAACAAAAATGAGTTATTTCACTAAGTTATTAATTGTTACTAATCTAATCTATGTTCCTAAGTTCCTGAACAGATTGACAGACAGTGATTGCAGCTTACTACTTTACACTTTTGAATCTCTTAATTTAGTGCATAAATAGTAAACTAATTTTTAAGTAATTTAGAGACCATTTAGACACTAATTAAGGTCAAACTGTTTGAGGGCCAGGATAAGACCTCACAACTGATCTTTGCAGTCAGTGGAAGTATGATTATTTTCTATACTAATATTATAAAGAGGAAAGATTTGTTTGTTTGTTTGTATGTTTGTTTGAAATGAATTGTTAAAATTAAGTTCAATTGTAATCAAACGATCTATTTCGACTAAATTCTATAAAATATTAAATTAATCGGATTAAAAAAAACTCCTCCAAGTAGAATAGTAAGGTTATGAAGCGTATAGAACAACAGCTTAGAACGTTGGAAAATTATGGACATACCTCATTATTAGTCATCATCATTATCATTTTCTTTTTTTTTAATAACCCATTGTGTCAATTTGTGTCCCACTGCTGGGCAAAGGTCTCCTCAAAAATTTCAACTGGTTTCTATCTTCGACGATCTCCTGGTTGATATTCCACTTATTAGAACTAAGCGCTTTCAAAGTTCTTTTATCATGCGCACTGCAAAAATTTGGAATCAGCTTCCCGCGTCTGTATTTCCGCTGAGCTATGACCCTGTTGTTTTTAAGAAGAGAGTTAATAGGCACCTTCTGGGTAGGCTCGCTCCATCGTAGACCTCATTCTTGTCTATGTTAGTTTCGAGGTCAAGAGCCGACCCATTCATCATAAAAAAAAATCCTACCACTCCTTCGTAATTTCATTATTGACCGAGCGAGCGAATTGTCTCAGTTCCCAGATTGAACAAAAATGATTTTGTCCTTCAGTCTGGTGGTCCAGGTGTTCTCGCTTACAGGTCAGATTTTTCAACAGATTTTGACCAAAATTGGCACACAGGTTGCGTGCTTTTTTAAAAAACTTTGTTGTTTTTTGTTTGGGGAAAAAATATGGGGGGAACGGGGAGAAGTTTGCTATAGCGTTATTATCGACGGATTTGAATCAAATTAAAAAAAAACACTAAAGACTTCATTCTACACAAGATAAATGAAAAAAAATCTAAAAAGAGGAATGGAGAGAGGGGGGAAAAGCGGCGGGAAGTTCGTTTTAGCGTTCTCTAAGACGTGTTTCACTAAAGTATCCAATACAAATCGAGGCAGTCCCCTACACAGTCCTGTTTGCCTTTCAGAGAAACCTGTAGACACCAGATTCAACCACATAGGACCAAAAGAACGCGAGTACGTAATCACCAAAACTTATTCCCCTCTTTTGCTTAAAAGTTTACATAGGCATAGGTAGGTAAGCCTATTGGAAAATACAAAGCACCTGAAATTCAATTTTGTTCGCGGTCTACCTGTTCTCACAGAATCACTAGTTTTATAATTAAAAAAAAAAACATACATACACCCGAACATAGAACCTCCTCCTTTTTTTGAAGTCGGTTAAAAAGCTATTAGCGGTATGTCCATGCTATTGTAGTCATTTCGCAATGATCGCGTGATTCGCTTATCACAAAGAATACATTAAGTGCATTTTTTAAAACTCTTTTTCACATCAACCGTATGTAATTTTCATTCATTCATTTTGTGTCACTTTGAATCTTATTGCAATGTGAAATATACTTTATTGTAGTCTACTTAGAATCAATATCGATTGGCTGAATTACAGTTTTTTTTTCAACAGAAGAATGACACAATATTTTTTCAATTATAATTTGTCACGGATTGAACGTATTTTTGTGAGTTCAAAATTCTAAACGAAATTATTTATGATTTCGTATTGAATTATGTTGAAATATGGTATAAATATGTAGTAAAATAAAAATATAGATAGGAATAATTATAATAATAATTATCTGGATCAGTTGAGCTATCTATAGATCGTTTTTACGACGATCCTTAGATAGCTTGACTGATTCTATTGTATTTTGTAATTTTATGTACATTATTGTAATAGCTTAGTTTCTGTAAATAAAATGTTTAGATTTTATTTTTATTTAATTTTAGTTTTAATACGCCTGTCATACGATTACGTAAAAAAAATAATTATAGGTAATAAAATATATAACGCCATAACACAGTAGGTTCGCGTAGGTTATGGTAGCAGAACGCGTTATAAGAGTGATACGAAAGCATAAAACTATTGAATCTTCAATCAGTTGCTTCTTCAAGTCAGGGGCGCCTCACTCTTTTTTGTCTTGTTTTTATTTCACTTCTTTTTTCGTTTTAAAGGTGTGATCTTTAGCGTTTTTCATGATTTATTATATTGTTTACATTTTTTCATAAAGTGCATTTGAATTTAGTGTTACGTGTTACTGATTGTAAAGTGGTGTTACTGTAATGATTGTATTGCATGTTATTTGACACTGTTTATTTTGGAATAGGAAGGAATGACGTTCGGAGATGATTGATTGTTTTTGTTTGAATTAGTTGTGTAAAGAAAAAAAATTGTAAACTGGATTGGATGGTTGGTTTCATACAAAAAAAAAGTAAGTAAGTAAGTTCGTATGAGTTAGTGGCCAACTCTTGTGACTGAGTTTTTAGGCTGCCTAAAGGCCTCCGTCATGGCTTAACGACTGAAATAGCCGGGACCGACAATTTAACGTGCCCTCCGAAGCACGGAAGCGCTCAGATGAAAATGCCACTGGCGGTCACCCATCCACTTACAGACCATTTCGAACGTTGCTTAACTTCGAAGATCTATCAAGAACGACTAAGCAAGCACGACCACGAGCGCTTCGAAATAAAAAATATACATACTCAATTACTTATCTATCTATGAACGCCAAGTGACTTAGGAAAATTTGCTTCATAGCACGATTTTAGAAAAAATATTTTAGTTTCTAAGGAATTCGCCGCAGAAAGCAACAATTATTCTCATTGTTTTTTTTGTACTTACCTAATTTTTTATATTATTAATTTGAGCTCTATTTTCAGCTTTATAAATAAATCTTCAAAACTTTAAAAGTTACTTTCAATGAGGTAGGATTGAAGTTTTAAGTTTGAGCCTATTTCTAAATAATTTGTAGGTAAAGCTATATTTTTTATATCATAAAT
Organism: Epirrhoe alternata; assembly: GCA_963565295.1. Classification (NCBI taxonomy): domain Eukaryota; kingdom Metazoa; phylum Arthropoda; class Insecta; order Lepidoptera; family Geometridae; genus Epirrhoe; species Epirrhoe alternata. The sequence goes on from OY751400.1 coordinate 2,158,812, forward strand.
GTTTGCAACCCCTGAATTCTCCCACTAGATATATACGGTCTGTGGGTTTGATACATATATGTGTATTGGCATCTTATATAAAAATCAGTTTTAATTACTGCAAGCAAAAAATCACTAATAATGTTTAGACTTAAGTGGAAAAAAACAGACAAAATACAGTTACTTTCTTCTCCTAGCTATTTTAAGATGTTGGTAACTGAGATAATTCATGGGTTTTATATGACCTACGGACTACGCGGGTACGCGTTCATGCGTTCCGTCAAAATCGACATTTGACATTAAACTAATAGGTATCATTGTTTTAGGGTGCTCGCACATTGCAGCCGAGCCGTACGCGGCGCACTGTCAATTCAAGAGAAAATGCTGCTGACGTCAGAAGCGAGCAGCATTTTCTGACGTCATCAGTATTTTTTGTATTGAAAAATGACTGCGACGCGTCAGTGTGCTATCAGGTTTACATCGACTTGCTTTTATTATGTAATTTCGATGGCATTTTAATAATGAAGCTTTGAATAAAGAAGTATGTATATACTTTATAATTATCTGCACCCCCCCCCCAACCCTCCTCCTACCTTTACGCCGCGCTTGCTAAGTGTCAATATACCATATTAGAGTCAATCTGATCTATCTGCGATACGGCATAGAAAAGCTCCGGCTCCAGAAGTGAGAAATCATAACTATAATTAATTATAAGTATATTTTTGTATCTCATTATAAAAGAACTGTATTGTTTGTATGAGAATAAATGTCTTTAAACCTAATACATAACAGGAGAATTGGCAAATAGAATGAGGGAGTATTCAAGAAGATTTCTCATTTGACGAAGGAATTCCGATGAAGTTCTGAAGTGACAAGCCGCCATGTTTTCTTCTATGCCAAACTAAAAAAAAAGTAAGTTCGTATGATTCAGTGGCCAACTCTGGTGACGGAGTTTTTAGGCCGCCTTAAGGCCTCCGTCATGGCTTAACGACTTAAATAGCCGGGACCGACAATTTAACGTGCCCTCGGCACGGAAGCGCTCAGATGAAAATGCCACTGGCGGTCACCCATCCACTTACAGACCGTTTCGAACGTTGCTTAACTTCGACGATCTATTAAGAACGACTAAGCAAGCACGACCACGAGCGCTTCTAAGCCAAACTGACTGACATGTTATGACACCGCTATTTTAAGACTACCAAAAAAAATTAAGGACAGTTGCATCAGATGCAGAAAATGATAATGGCATGGTCTGAACTTTTTTTTTAACTATCGCAAACTTATCGAGGATGGCAGTCAACCAAAACCGAACAAAATATAAAAAATGTGCTTTAAATGTTTAAATGGGCCTTTTTATTTAGTGGTAGGTTGGTAGCTATTTTTTATTTCTGATATGATTTTAATGAAACAAACATATACCTAACTTACCTGGTTAAGGTATACCTACATAAACAAATTAGTCTTTATGTAAATGAGCATCTAGATACACTTATGTTAGTCTGCTTATGTTAGGTGACAAGCTCTGAAGTCATAAAAAAACTCATTTCTACTATAAGTAGGTACTAGTAGATAATTTTTAACATGCTTACCATAGAACGTGACATAAAGTTATTCCGGAGTGTAAACTGTCAAAATGTATGGTTATTCTTGATTTATTCGGTGGAATAACTTTATGTCACGTTCTATGGTAAGCCTGTAAGTAGGTATACAGCGTCAGGCGGCAACCTATGCGGACACTCAACGGGACGCTGTAGTGCCTGGAACAATAAGGTAATTGTCTTGATTAGGTACCTTAGGTATCTAAGAGAACATGGTCAACTATATTTTTTTAAGAGATAGAACATAAGACTTTTTTATGAAGTTACGTCTTGACAGATGTACAAAGAAGGAATTTAATTTCAAAGTAAAACCGCCAAAAACCGTATCGAAAAGCGTATCGCTTACACGGCAACTATAAAAACCGCAAACACTGCGTTTTTGCATTAAAAAGTTCCGCAAATTATCATTTTATCATTGCAATTAAAAATAAACGTATTTTTTATCGAGCACATTTTATGTCAACGCATAAAATAATAAAATCGTATAGAAGCGACACCGAAACTATAAAATTGAATAGAAATCTTCGAATAACTCGATGGAACGAACGATAGTTTTAACCCCCTGTCCTGCCCTTAGATGTATATTTTATTCCCTTATTATACAAACATTAGGATTATTTTAATTTTTTTATATAAAATTACTGAAAAGAATAGAATATTGCTTTATAGCTGACCATAAAAAAACAATAAAAACAAATAAAACAGACTTACAAAATATTAATATACAATATGTTACTCGCTAATACTCAAATCATGCCGTCTTCACCTGTAAGTGTAGAGACACTAAGAAAGAATTGTTGTGTTGTTTCCATATTTTATGTTAAGGTGTACTCTTTGTTGGTGAACTAATAAATAAATAAATTAATTAATAATAATTCATATACAGAAAAAGTTGTAAAATTAGCTAAAGCCTCACCACGTAGGTATAGGTATAGGAGCGGGGCGGTATAAAAAGTTGCTAAAAAACATCACGTGATTAATGGACGACCCCATAGGGTAGAAAGAAGACAGATATACTTATTCAGCTAAATTCATCTTTAGTTTCGCTTCTATGCGAAATGTATTTATTCGTAAAAAAAACTGTAAATATGCGTGTACGCATCAGATAAAGCTACAGAAGCCATGGTACGTGTCCTGCTGTTATTTAGTAATATTTATTTACTAGCTGCGCCCCGCGGTTTCACCCGCGTAAGTCCCGTTCCCGCGGGAATATCGGGATAAAAAGTAGCCTATGTGTTAATCCAGGGTATCACCTATCTACATACCAAATTTCAACCAAATCGGTCCAGCCGTTTTTGCGTGAAAGAGTAACAAACATCCATACATCCATACATCCATACTTACAAACTTTCGCCTTTATAATATTTATAGGATATAGGATTTATAGGATTAATAAACATCACGCGAATGGGGAAGTAGGTATTAGAAGTAAGTGAAAAAACATCGTAAAAAAACAGCTATTCTACTTGCAGCCTGTGGATAAAAAAACTGACATTTTGGACGTGCTTCTGGCAACCCACCTAAGTTCGTTGAGTCAGTGGCCAACTCTGGTGACGGAGTTTTTGGGCCTCCTACATGGCTTAGCGACTTATACTCGTATAGCCGGGACCGACAATTTAACGTGCCCTCCGAAGCACGGAAGCGCTCAGATGAATGCTACTGGCGGTCACCCATTCACAGACCGTTTCGAATGTTGCTTAACTTCGACGATCTATCAAGAAGCACTAAGCAAGCACGACCACGCCCGCCTATGTGTTTTTTTAGTTGGTTTGAATCTTGGTTGGGCGTCAATGGATTTTTCGTTGCATAATTTAGGAATATTCAAAACAAAACGACGTATGGAATAGAGACCATAAAATGGGTGTAGGTTTTAGGTAAAAACGTGGCCTTGGGTTTTTTTTATGTTGATTATTTGAATGAAATTAAAAAAAGTAATGACGAAATCTGAAATAAAATTAATAAAACAATAAACTAGAAATGTTTTATTTCTTACGCTGTCAAAAGCACCATCTATCGGCAATTTATGATTTTAAGTTCTGCATTAGTGCCATCTATCTTGTTAGAACAAAAACATAATCAGTAAATAATAATATATGGCTTGATATTTAGTTCAACTACCCACCAACAGAGGGCAGAGCAAAAGTTTGAAAAACAAAAGTAAAGATGGCAGCACTACCGAAAATTTAGAGAGGGTAGCGCTCTTAGTAGTTCTGATGAACATCGCTAGGTGACGCAAAAGGTTCTTTTTTCTTCGGTTTTTAGTTGTGAAAATTTTCACTAGATGGGTTCACATGAGAATGGAATCACATGAGTTTTTATAATCTGTTATCCCATGAAGACGTTAGGTGTCTCTGTTTTTAAATACTATGGTCACTATAATTTTGAGGGAGCAAAATTATGTTTGTAAGAAAGGTAGCTACTTACCTCTAAGTACTTACTAAAATATAGAATGTTTATTCTTTATCCATGGAATGCTAGAATTGCAAATTTTGTGCATGTTGTGCAAAATAATTAGACTTGTCTCTAGCTACCCCTTGTAACATAGAACCTTGAGTGACTTCTGAGAGAATCATCAAACGTGATCTTTGAAAAAATCTTTGTTCTTGAATGAAAAACTGCAACCATTTTCAGAGACTGGTTCAACTATTCGCCGGTAGATGGCAAAATTGCTTGATTATTTGTATCGGATACAATTTAGAATATGAATCCAGATCCTATTGGCGTATTCCAGTTAGAAAATAATGTTCGATGATTATTTTTTAAATCGTTTTGAATTTTGATAATTTTCTATTTGAGAAAAGTTTTAGGTAAGGTCCGCAAAGAAAAACAACATTATGAATCATCCTTTTTATTTTTTAAAATAATTATAGCTAACCGTTTCGGCAATAATAATTACTATCTCATTAATGACACAATAAGCATTTTCCGTTGTTAAATAAAAATATGTTTCACAATAAAAATCAAGGGTTAATTTGTTCGTAAATTGTAAAATTAATTAATTAAACATAAACTCAACTATAACTATAAATTACATAGCAGTTCATTACTTAGAGATTACAAAAAATAACTTTTATAAAAAATATAATTCAATAAACACATTGCAAATCTAAATACCTAAACATGGCATCGATAATTAACGTAACTAAGGCTTACAAAATTATACAATGTAGGTAAATCTAATATAAATAAAGAATAATAATATAAAAACAAACCGTGTTTGTCGTGAACACTCGTGATACCTTATGTAATGAAGTCATCTACTTTTTAGAAGTATTCCCAACATGTACATAACACCGAAGGTACATTATATAGTCACGTCACATCCCTAATTATTTACATTTTAATTTCATATAATTTTAATACACAAACATGCCAAACACGAATTTTGACTTCTAAATAATCTAGTGCCTAAATTGAATTTTACATTTTTACGCCGAAATATGATAATTTTGATATTACATTTATTTTACATTTTATATCCAAACATTGTATTTTCCAATTACAATTTAATTTAGTTTCCAAAAGTGACATTGACATTTCAATCAATAAATTTTGAAAATTTTCTAATTTTAAGTGAATTTGAATTGATAATGAGAAACAAGATACAAAATCGTAAATTAAGACTAGAAGTACACCAATTGAAGTATTTTTGACAGTTGAACGTGGACAAACATGAACATGTAACATGCATGAACAAAATGAACAAAAGTGAACATGTATAACATGAACAAAAGTGAAAATGAGTAACATGAACAAAATGAACATGGAGTAAACATGAACAAAATGAACATGAACATAACTTACAACGTAAATGCCAATGTGACATTAGAGGCTAGACATACAATAAATAGAAAATAATGCACTGTCAGTATTCAAATAATTTTACCAAAATATAATTCTGAATTTTGTAGGATAATCCAGTTTTGTATTATTTCCTAGACATCTTTTTCATATTTATTTTTACCAACGATATCTTTTTCCGACATTTTGTTTTCAATGTTTTTTGCATAATCTCGATTTAAAATGGATATCACGAGCGGGATGATCCCCATAAATGTAACACCGAGTAAATATTAACTATTACATTTAAAGTACATATTTTTTTGGTATTTATGTTTTTATTTCGTTGTTTACTACATTAACAAAAACTAAGAATGCTTGCACATGCTTAGTTAAAGTTATTTCGTCATTTATAAAAATTTCAATAACAACTACAGAATTTTTATGAATGACTTAGTACTATTACATTACATTGATTATACTAACTTATGAATAAGATACTTGTAATTACTACTATGTGATTATGAATTGAAAACCGGGCTATCCTGTCTATTTCTTAATATTAAGAGTAATAAATGTATATTTAACTAACTGTAGTTTAAAACAAACAAAACGACGAAGCTAAAATAAAAACTTGAACAGTCAAAAAGGATGTATAATGTGAAATCAACAGCAAGTTATTTGATAAAAACTTAACAATTAAAATATCTTAAAATGTGTTTTATTCATTAATTTATTAATTTTAACTTGTAGGTAGGTACCTACATTTTAAATTTTATGTAGCCAATATCTTCGTCACATAGTAAGTAGTCAAAATTATTATAAAATATTCGTCTTCAATTTTTGATGACGAATGATTTATTTTTATAAACGAGCCAGTATTTTTTTTTTAAATTTAGTCACATTATGTTAATATTGACAAAACACATTTCACGATATTTTATTCAACTTGTAAAAATAAAAAATGTAATGTAATCGCAAGTTGGCAGTAGCGATTCTGAAACATTGATAAGATCTTTCATTTATTGTGACACAATAAATGAAACTTTATAATTCAACGAATTGTAACAAAACTTTTGTAACAAAAGTAACATCAAATGTCGATAAAACTAGGTCGCCATATCCATTTCTGACAAGAATATAACTGACAGTGCACAGTGAGTTGCAGCGTGGGATAACCCCGCTACACAGACAATAAATAAAACCAGTACTATTGATACTAATTCCAAGATGTCATAAAAAGAATAGAAATGTATTGTATTCTTTTTACTCCCAAATTGGTTTTTACTGATGATAAAAATAGCCTGTTAAATTAGGCTTAAATTACACATCTTAACTACAGAATTTTTCATCATAAAATAAATGTAGAAAACATCATTCATTTTTCATACTTTTTTGTTAACATTAAAAAATTTCTCCGTCAAAAACTTAAAAGTAATCGGAAAACTTTCAGACACGTATAATTCCAGTTTCGATGATCACAGAGGATAAAATGTCTGCATTTTTGCGCTGCATTTGAGTACCTAATTTTAAGCCTATTGATTGTTTTTGTCGTAAATCCACAAAAATCTTATCTAAATTTTCAATCCCGAAAATACTGTCAATATTTTCAATACAAATATTATTTTTATATTACAATTTAAAATAATGCTGCACAAAAATGGAGACTTCGTGCGTCATGAACACTTTCTTGGAAACGTAGCTTTCATCTAGAGTCTAAAGTTAGGATTCAGGATCCGTGCTTCCATACAACTCACCTCCGAGTCAGTTCCTAACGCGATCTTTTATTTTATAACTTTAAAAATACCAAACTTCCATAAATTTTTCCTTCTACTAAGACCTAAATTTAAAACAATACAATTTATACAATATTCATAGGAACTTCTTTTGTTGTTATATTAATTTATTTTATATATTAAATTTATGAGGACATTTTTACATAAATAGCGATCCATTCACTTTGAATTTTAATTGCGATCAAAGTATTTTTGTTTCGTTTCAGTCAAATCGAGTTTTTGTTGCCTAAAATGTAATTTTATTCACGTTTCCTCGAAAACTTAAATCTTTATCGGGTAACCATCGCGGCTCGTTGGTACTTTCCTTCATTCCAAATCATAAGAAAAATTTCCGAAAATTTTTGTATTTCATTAAATAAAATAATTAATAAAAAAATAATCCAAATAAAATCTCATCAATAAATAAACACACGACACAAAATTTATAATTATCTTGGGCTATTGCATTGTATTTTTCTTTATACATTGACGTTGCTGAACAGTATTCATTTTCTAAATGAAAATAAATCTACTGTTTTACGCAACACCAATAATTCAAGAATGAAATTATTACGTACAATAATCAGCTTACTAGTTACCTTACCTATGTTATATACGTAGATACAATATATATGAACAAGCTGACATGACTGTCTGTATGTTCACATTATTGCCACTTAATAATACACGATGTTATATTAAAAGAATTAATATTCGGCAACACTTGACATTCTTTAAGTCCCGTTTTGCAAATTTCTCCTACTACAGAATTGGGTAGGATCAGAGTTATTTGCAAAACGAAATGATCTAAAACTATTATTCTGGCAACTGTTCAGTATTATTAAAATACTGGCGTGGTTTTATGTAATATCATTAAAACCATTATTAAAATATTCGGGCTATTGCAGTTTGAAAGTCGATTATATGAAATAATAAATAAATACTTGTATATATTATTTGGGCTATTGTTTGAACATTCATGTTGAAGAAGAATGTCTCGTGTGTGACTGTCTATTCAAGGTTTGTCTTGAGCTCGGTATTTAGCTCCGACAGTTTCAAATCATTGATTTTTATTGTCTCGTCTCGGTATAGTGAAAAATCGCTATTTTACTCTAAAAATCAATCGTATATATACAAAAAATAACCAACGGCAGTCTTCTGAACAAAATAAATCAGTAATTTTATTTACAACTATAGATAAATTTGTGTAAATAATTTCTTTTTTTTGTAAAATTAAAATCGTTCGTATAGTAAAATAAAATGTAATTTTTAATTAAAAAAAACAAAAGCATTAATATTACGTAACAGGCCTTATTTATATACATATTTAGTATCTAATATGGCATTAACATTAATAAAAATAAAAAGGAAATCTAAGAATCTGAATAAAATATAATATATTTGCGAATTTTCGATTTTTAAAAGAATTATTTTGTGCGTTTATAACGTGACTAGCATAAGACGTGTTATTGCATGAAAAATAAACAATAAAATATTTTATTAATTTGTATTCTAAGTAAAAATAATAATGCAAAAAATAATGTTCGCTAAATGCGACAGTGCATACCAGTTTGGCACTTTCAAATTCTACTAAGCTAATAAATACATAGCTTCACGCAAAGCTAAATTATATAAGTAATAATAAAAAATCCAATAATAAATCAACACAATCAATAAAACAATAATAAAATGAATTGCACTGAATATTATTTGTCATAGTTTCTACATCTATATTGTTCGGGCGAGTGCTTGTTCCATTCTTGTTCAATCATTCTACATTATTTTAGGTACCATGTCGAAATTTATATACAATTTTGTTTCCGCTAAAACGTTACCCTATTTACAACAAATTCTATCTACGACAATTGTATACATTTTCACCAGCTAACAAATAAACAAATAGGTCAAGAACAAATCACTAGTCAGAGGCGATTTCATGCACGCCAAACTTAAATTTTTCACAAAATACGGAATTAGATAAATTTTGCTATCACGAACCTATATCGAAATCGCGTCGGATTAGTAATAGCTGAATTTTCATGGTTGAGGGTTTTGTTGGAGGTGGACTGCTTGCTGCGCGGCTTGTTGGGCGGCTTGCGCGGCCTGCTGCATGTGCTGTTGTTGGGCAGCCTGGTGAGCGGCGGCTTGGGCGGCAACTTGCTGAGCGGCTTGTTGAGCAGCTTGTTGGGCAGCGGCCTGTTGGGCAGCCACGGCTTGCTGCGCCGCTTGCTGTGCTGCTTGCTGCGCCGGTGACGGTATATTGAACCCTAACATCCTCGGATCGTGCAACCTCAACGCTTGCTCCAGTCTTTGTTCCTGCGCGATTCTGAACGCTTCAACTAACTCCGGAGACAGTTGTCCGCTCGCGTCGTTCGGTTGTGGTGGGAAACCTCCGTTGTGACGCAGTGGACTCGGCGCTTCGTTCTGTGCTGCGGCAGCCTGAGACACCGCCAGTCTCAAGGCCTCCGCCTGACTTCGCAACAAGGCTTCGGCTTGTTGGATTCGTAGAGCAGCCTCGGATGGTGCTGGGGGAGTTTCCGCGGGCGGTTGGATCGGTGGCGGCTCTCGGCCAGCGAGCTGCTGTCTCATTGCTGACACCAGATTGGCGGCAGCCACTTGGACTGCGTTCGCTCCTTCTCCAGGCTGCGCCATCATGTTAGCAGCTGCAGCTGCGATCGCTGCGACTCTTTCGTCTCCGTATGCTTGGTGTCCGTTGTTTCTGAGTAGATCGCTCAGTTTGTTTACTGCTGCTCCAGCTTCAGATCCGGCTGAAGATGATAGTCGGCCGTTGGAGGAGGAGTCGGAGTGAGCCGGGGAGGGGGGAGCCAGGTTGAGTAGACCGGAGCCTCCTGCGGAAACAGCAGCGATAAGGTCCCGTTCTCGCCGCTCTGCAGCGGCGCGGGAGAGAACGTATTGTGCTGCAAACTGGTGCTTCGGTTCCATTCTCATGTGCTCCATGTGTGAGAGCAGACCTGGAAGTTGAAGATAAGTTTTAGGGACTATTTTCATATGTTGGCGCCGAAGGTTCTGTAAAGAAGAATCACATTTTTTTTATGATGGTTTGATGGTCAAAATAAAAAATGCAGCAGATCTTTTCAAATTTCAAGATTCTTAAAGTTAACTAAGTCAAGAATAAGGTTGGCATGTTTTGCAGAGGCCTTCAAAACCTTATGTTTCGTTTACTCTAGCCTTGTCTATAAACCTTGTTGTTCTGATCAAATAGGTCTACCGAATTTAAACCATTAAAGAATACCCAATTTTTGTAGTTAATCCTACCCTGTTAATATGTTGTAGTGATATTATTAATACTAATTCTACAGTAAAAGATGCTCCAACAGAGGCCATAGAAAATACTCTAGTAATTAACGAATATGGATAATTTGACTCGATATGTGGTAAAATATTAGGGAGACTTAAAATATGAAACATTTTAAAGGAAAGAAGATTCTTTATGAAGATTATCACATCTCAAAGAAAGTCGAAAAATCTAGACGATGATCAGATCACCCTAATGAATATTGACCATCGAAATACCAAGCCTCAAGCCGTGTTTTTTTGCCCCAATCCTTCACGGTATTAATCACAAAGGGAAAGTTTAGTCATCCAGCTTTTTTGGACGATTTTAAGTGAACAAACTGAAGGAGAGTCAACTTTTAGGAAGGTTCATACTGGCCCTGCTTTATAAATGCTTTTTGACATTAAATTTTCAGCGCCAGAGCATTTCCAATGGCCAATCAGGAGCACCTATCAAAACTTACCACTCTCATGCGTAAACACAGCCTGGCAAACAGAACACGGCCACATTCTTAGGCTACTGGTCAATTGGGTTTCAGGATGGCAAGCCAGGTGCTTCCTCAAGGACCCCTCATTCACGTAGTGCTTTCCACAGACCGGACATGGATGGTTGGCTGTCCTCCGCTTCGCTATATAAGGATCAGTTGGTTTAGCTTGCGCTGGGTACGGTGACGTGGCAGGGGGACCTGACGTCACCAGGAATTGGTAGGTTAGTGGGTTAGGGGGGAGGAAAGAAAAAAATAACAAGTTAGTTGAGGTTATAATTTTCGGAGGCATAGACGACGTTTGATTTTTGGACAGATTTTGATCTATCGCCAATCTTTAGAGATATGATTTTTCTTCTATGAGATATGATTCTCTGTCTTCAATTTGTGGCGTTGTAAGAGTTGATTTTATCAGAAGTCGTCTATGAACTTATAAATATTATTAGTAATAAAACATAAAGTAAACTAAACTGGTAAACAAAATAGATTGAAGTGGTTCAAATGAAAAAGGAAAACACAACTCAATTAACAGAACACGAAGTCCATAGAAAACGGAAAATGTCGCTATTAAATACATAAACAAAACATGTTATCATAACAGCTGGAACGCCATCCGAAGAATTTGTCTTGCCACAGACAAGAAATGTTTGCAAAACACTATACCCTTCCAATGATTTTAAAACAATAACATTCGTCTATGGTATCCACTCCCTCGAAATGCGTTGCCAGCCGGCCTTATTATAAAGTAAGCTAAGATTTATGGAAACGATACGTTTTTGTGTTTACCGTTGATTTTGCAACCAACACCCCTCATGGCTTTGTGCCAGCTCGAAGGTTTTACGGTACATGTAGCAAGATTGTTTTTAAGTGTAGTTATTACTACGATGCAAAATTTTTATCTACAACCTTCCAGCGGCAGACCTTAATGCTATAAATCTGGTCTGCATCAGCATTGTGTTTTATATAATTACGTTTCATATAATGAAATTCAAAAACAATTGCTGGCAAAAGAGATGGACACTTAAATTTAAAATTTAGAAAAAGAACGCCGCAGAATTCTTTTTCCGAACACCCATTTGAAATCCGAACGTCAACGGAAACTTACTCGCAACGCCGGAAGCATTGGGATCTTTGTGTGTGTTCTTCATATGTTCAACGAGTGCTTCACCACCGAAAACGACTTTGTGGCAAATTGGGCATGGTGTGGCAGTGGCGCCACCGATCATGAGAGCGGCGTGTTGCTGCAAAACACCAAGGTGCAGCTGAAGCTCCTGTGCCCCGGCGGCGATGCGGGCATAGCATTACAAAGATTAGGTAACATGGTAAAAAAAATACACAAACAGTCGAAAGGGAATTTTGAAATAAAAATCGGCCGAAACAGCAATTTTGAACGTCAATTCGACGTAAATAAAAATAATAAAATAAATAAGTTAAATGTCAACAAAACTTCATTAAAATACAATTCTCGGAAACACAATAATCCAAAAATAAGTATGTAGATAAATACGTCATAGATCTTGCATAAAAGAAAACAAAAAAGAACACCAGTATAAATAACCAAGAAAATTATTTTCCTTTTAGCATTCATTATGAAACGCCGGAGATACTTATAACAGTGATTCAATAATAATTAAACACCATGAATATGATAATGCATTGAGTCATCGAAGTTTAGAATTCGATACCATCTGTCATTGACGCCATTACAATAAATGTCAAAATATGCGAGGACAAGATGGTTGTAGCTACAATTGGCTAACCAGATTTAGATGAAACTTGGAACATAGGCCGTGACAGTCACTAGCATTCTCTTTATCACACTGGTTTGAAATAGTGACACAAGTGGAATAGCATTCCATCATCATTGTCCTAATTTTCCAGACGATTCGGCATCAGTCAGGTTAAAACAGTGATAACAATTAAGTATTAGGTAAGTATTACAAATTCACACCATTAACCTGTAAGAAAAAATGTATAGAATCAATTTCAAAAATTCAAATTTAGAAACTGACCTTGGCGGTGTGCGTTCGGAGACTACTTTCTGTAGCGAATCCTTTTCCACAGATGTTACAATGAAAAGGTCTGTTTTTAGCTCTCTCGACCTGTGCGTCATGGTTCCTCAGATGCTGTTGTAGGTTCGAGAGCTGGATGAAGGCTCGCCCGCAGTCAGGAAGGTGGCATTTATATGGTCTCTCGCCTGGAAAGAAGATTTTAGTTAAAGCAAAGCTTTTAAATAAAACATAATGTAGAGTTCGGATAGGTAGGTACCTAAGTATAGTTTTTTAATCTTGACAAATATTTGTCTCGGGGTGTTTTCTATGTATAATATGTATTTACAAACAAAAAGTATATAAGTAGTCTATTATTACCTACCTATAACACAAGCTCTGGTTACTTTGGGGCTAGATGAAAAGTCAGAATTATTTTAATTTTATTTAAAAAAAATTGATATCACATTACTTGAATAACTAGTCGTTAAATAAAACTTTTCTGGCTCCAGAAGTTTTTATTTATTGCATAGAAATTAAATAAACAGCAAATATTTCAAATTGTGAAAAATATGTAAATATAAGTATAAATATTTTGTAGTATTCTTCACTTCCTACATTAAACACTTATTACTATCATATAGATAACTTTAGGTAAAATATTAAGCATACAATGTAAGGCTAATTTACTCCAAGAGAAAGTTCATTAGATATTACTAAAACCTCTTTGATTAACCGAACCTTTTCTATTATAGAACCACTTAAGCCCAAGTTGGTCAATGTCTTATAGTAAATTAAGTTTGAAACTAAAATAATAACAAAATTGAAAGTGTCTATGAATCAAAGGCTGGATATGTCATTCGATACTATTACTGGATTTTGAAAATTTAAGAAAAAAACATAAAAAGAAACCACAGAATACGTCAACGATACATTTGAAAAGAGAACATAATTTTTAAAGGACGGGTCGGACAAAAAAACGGTCGAGTTTTTCTTTTTTAGAAAATCAAGATCCTTTGAGATATTTTTGTTCTATCTAATGATGAAATACAGATAGAAAATAAAGAATGGATGTCGCAACTCGAACTAACGGTAACCCGAAAGGATTACACAACGGAGACCAGTTTCCGAACTAACCGAATAACCTGATTCGATTCGAAATCGCGCCAAAATCCCGACCTAACCCAACGCGCGAAAACCGCACCATTTTTAAAATAAGAACATAATAAAATGAACGCATACTTTTAGCCTGTAGTGCAAGCAAATGCAAAGGTCATTGAACGCACGCATACATAGGAGCTTACACAGATACGCACGTTGTGGTCCTTCTCGTCTCTGTGTTGGTGATTTTGCATGTAGGAGAAGAATGCGTTCGTATACGTTTGTAGAAAGATATTGTAGAATTATTTCCTAGATGCTACAAGATCTATGGTACGTATGACTTGTATAGACCTGAGTATAATCGCGGTAACGGTCTATTGCTTTATTTATTGACACTAAATTTTATAACTGAGTTAAGTTTATTAGGTTGCCTTACTGATAAAAGTGCGGGTAAAATATTGCGTTATTTAATGTGCTTTATGTATTTAGAACGGATAGTTTATTGGCAATTGTTTTGCAATATCTCGTTAAGGGGTTATGAAGAGTACTAAAAATGTTATAAAACAGGACTAGCTAGTTGGTTTTTAAAAGTGTCAAGTTTAGAACTATTCAAGTTTTCAATTCTGCTGGCACTCCTGGAGTGCCACTGTGCTGTTTTTTTTAGTTTCTGGCTTATTTTCTGTAGATGTAAGTACTTTGATTTGTTGAAGCACAAAAGCGGAAATGAATGTGTAAGGCATTTGCATAGTTTAAATTAGTGTTATTTTCTTAAATAATTAATTAATTTTAGCTTAAACCTTTTACTTTATAGTACATTTTACCTTTAATGATAATTAATAAAATAAATAAATACTTAAATAAAATAAAAAAGTTAAATAAATAAAATGAAAATAGTTTTTTATTTTATTTTTTTTTACGCCCGTAAAATTTAAAACATTCTATCTTACCTATAAAACGATTATTGACCTACATTTTAAATAAAAAACGCCATAAAAACTTAAAAAGTAATATTACCAAGTGTCTAATTTTTCTATCTCTATCGCAGACCATAGATTAATCTTGTCTATTGCAAATATTTCTTCCGGGTTCGGCGTTCCTTATACTATTGTGGCCGAGCAGCCATTTTTCAACGTATACAACCTACGCGTTCACCGACCATCCTTACTTGACCTCTGCTCGCTTCGTGTAACGGTGCGGAGTAGTCCGCGTGGGAGGTCAGCTTCAGCTGGCTGGTATGTCTATGGATATTTTTGTTATTTCTCTATGAATAAATGTAGGCAAGGGAAAGGCGTTCGCCTTAGCACAGTTTGGACGCGATGCTTAAAGGATGGTTCTTAGATTGTGAGTGTTTATTGGGAGGAATTTATTAATGTTTATTCTTCGGTTAGTATCTTTATTCAGTTTGTAAGCTGGACAGGATAATCGATGATTTTAAGCATTTGGAGTAGAGTTTTTTTGGAATAGGTATAAAAACATTAGAATTTTTGACTGGTTCAACATTTTTGTCATGATTTATACCTACATATATTAATAAAATAATATGTATGTAGGTAGAGTTATTATGAGACAAAGTTAAACATTATAAGTATGATTAGTTTGCATTATTTTGTTATAAAAAAGATTTTTTTAATAATTTTTACTTAATATATTTTTCGTAGTTATCAAGTTCTATTTATAGAATATATGCGCATAAACATTCTAATGATTACTAAAATATGATTACTTAAACAGAACATCGATAAAACACGAACCACAAAATAAAGAACCCCAAAGCACTAATACATTTTTATTAAGTAATAATAAAAATATATAATTTATTATGACAAATTTATATTATATAATTTATGATTGAGCAATGAGAATTGCAATAACATTAAATATTCGTATCCAACTTTAGTCTAACAAAGCTAAGAGCTAGCAACATGAAGCCTACGCATTTGATTTACATACAAAAGTACTTCCCCGAGTAATACAAGCACCTTTTCACTATCGCGTAGGCATAAAACATTCCTGGCTGCGCTTAGAAAAAGTTAGAAAAACTTAGAAAATTTATGCATTTTTTATGTATAATATAAAAAATGAATAGTCTCATTACAGTGTTTTTTCTTTGATATAAAAATAAAGATAATACATGACTGTTTAGAGGACTTGTTTCGGAACGGTAATAACTTTTTTATAAATATAAAAATAACTATATGCAAAAGTACTTAAAAAAATAGGTATCATAAACAACACGGAAGTGTTTTGATTTCCTGTTTAGTGATATTACCTTAACTACTTGATACAGAAATCATATTTTTAAAGCTAAAAGAGATGAAAGAAATTCAAAAATACCTTCACCTTTTTTGCTCAATAAGTCTTACAATGATTATGTAATAATTTAATATGAATATTTTCATAAAAAAATTGAAAAAAGAACATAATATTAAAACATTTCATAAAAAGAATTTAATTTGAAAAGTGACGTTCCATGTCGATTATAAAACATGACGGCCGACAGCGCGTGCGTGTTGCAAATTTATTTTTGAATATGGAACGCAGACTCTCGCCATTCCCGCTGCATCCGAATAATCTCGAGTTTTTGCCAGTTAAAAGCTCTGCGCAGTTTTTATCCGATTATTTTTGTCCATTTTACAAAAAAAAACATTTTTTTCTTTTTTTTAGATGACTTCACACACTTCATTCTTTTGTTAACAATTCTAAATTTAAACGAATGAAACCTTGTTCATGATCATCACACTTTTTTACGTAACATCACAGGAGAATAATCCAGGATGGTCACTCAGATCGATAAGGGGTGGCTATAAACTAGTTGTACCTACCTAGCTAGGGTTAGTTCTGTGTATCTACCAAAGCAGTTGTATACTGTATAGCGTACGGTATTGTATTATGCAGATTTGTGACATTCAGTGTTTTTTTAAGACTTTCCACTTTTTTAGAATACGCTTATCCCATTGAACCCAAATCCATGTTGAATCGAAGATTCTTTAGAGTTGCGGTAAATAATATTAAAATAATAAGCGGAATGCTAATTTGTAACCAAAAGGAGGGAATGTTTGGACGCGAGAGACGCAAGATAGAGGAGGCTGGCATAAAATGGAGATACCCAGCGGTGGGTGATACCGGGCTGAGATGATGATGAATAAAAAAAAATTAACAAGTCGCTTATTGTTTTTTTTTTATAATCTGTGATGTTAAAATCTAAATAAATAGATTTTAAGTACCTACCATAGTTCCTAATGACATAGGTAGCTAGTGCTTAGGTACATTAAAAAGGCCCTTGAAGGTGTTTAATCAATATAATTATTACAGAATGACTTTACTGTTAAGTATAAAGATAAAACTGTGAATACAGGCCTGTTATTTTATTTTGACAGTTGACTTTGACATATCTATGACAGTGACATAAATATTACTTTAGGGAAATTATTTACTAATGAAATTTTACACTTAGGCTTAAGAAAACAGGTTAAAGCAATATTTTCTCATAATACCTACTAACATTAATAGTAATGAAGTTTTGAGAGCCTCTTTAAGTAATTAAATAGGTACATAAGATATAGTTTTAGTTCTCTTCTCTTTATTTATATAGACCAAAACATATCGTTTTTGTTTTTTAATTAAGTACGTAGGTACAGTAAGTGACAGAAGCTCATAAACAATTGGAAATTTTGAAGCTTCATTTTCATTGTTTATGGGAAAACTGACAATTTTTTTTCACAAATAGTAATAGTGCAAGGTAAAGCATTCAATATAAGTTAAACTTGTATCTAAAACCCAACGAACTTTTAAGACATTGAAGTTTCAAAAACATGTTGTTCCTAAACTTCTGTCACTGACTGTACCAATATACTTAGTACTTAAAACATTTGAATAATTTTTTTATAGTGTTCGACAGCCAAATATAGTATTAATAAAGTTCAGAAAAGCGGGAACTTAAAAAACGAAAAGCAAAACGGGCTCACGACTTTTTCCCCACGACTTGGACATTCTCTCAAGATCAGAATAAGATTTTTTTTAACCTAAGATACGTTGTAATTTGCGTTCTACTCAAACTCAAGACAGTGACGTAGTTGGCATTCCACTGTCTTATTGGTCATAAGTGAATGACGCAATGAAGCTAGCCTCAATTGCACTGCAGTATTTTTTCTCACAAATTCAGAATGTTAAAACACACCGTAGCCAACGCCCAGCCTTTGGCGAATAATATAAAATTAATACAGCATTAATCATAGCTATTCGAAATTTAAATTATTGGGCATGAATTTGCGTGCACACATGGTAAATGCACGCGGGGGGAACCCCCACCAGGCGGGGGCGGGGGGCGGTGGGGTCGGGTCACGCACACCCACCCAACTATTTCCCACCCCAACCCCCAACTATTTGGGGTGGGCAGTGGGCATGAAAAAAAATATAATTCCACCTGCGCAACGGGCGGAATTTGTATTGACGCTCCGTTTAAATTATGGATATTGGTCCGCCATTTTGTTTTCATACGTTAAATTCGCAAAACTGTTATAAATGAAATTTTCATAGAGAAAAACAAGCGGATTCAAATTGTTCGAAAGAAAAGCAATAAAAAGTATCTCTCAAGAGGTCTTAACCCTCCTACCGTGTTGGAACTTTTATCCCGAGTGGATTCTTTTCTTTTTTTAATTTTCATCGCGCTGGCGCTATCTCGCGAATGCTTCAGTGGTCAAATAAAAACTTAAGAGTTTTCAAGGAACAAAAACTTCCTTAGAGACTTCATCCTCTTAATTCTCGACAACACCGCCTATCATCACTAGGTATCTCGAATACTATAAATTAAAACGTTTTTTTATAAAAAACCGACTACAAAACTAAACTATAAGCCTTTGTCATTCTATGATCAATGAACCATAAACTTAAGCCTTTATAGACCAAAAAAAAGATTTTTCCACATCTTCTATTTTTAGCTCTGAATAGCAAGAGTCAACCTCTCACCTCAAAATTCTCGGTCGATTAGGCCGAGGCTATAGATAACAAAATTAGTAATCGCAGATCGATAGCCAATGAGATTCCAGTACTTTCTATAAATGAGTTTACAAGCGTCTCGTAAGCAAATTACCTACTTTGTCTAGGTATAAAAAAAATTACTCGAGAGTTGCAAAAATGCCGTTTGACGACGTGATTTTTCAAAATATTCATACGACATAGATAAACTTTGTACGGGCTACGCGTTCCAGGCTATCGAAATTGAACGAGTCAAACATTTTAGTCCAATCATCCTATAATTTGTTACAATCCCAAAACCCCTCGCAGACTATAGATTTTCTATCGGCCGATAGTTGAGACGGGCTAATACTTCTCCATACTCATTACGAGCCGAAATATATTCCGTCAATATTGGCCGATAGAAAGTCTGTAGTCTGCGAGAGGTCTAAAAGTGCTCGTAACGGGCTAGTATTTTGGCAATTTCTTGCAATGGTATAAACGCCAAGTTGCCGATTATCTCGCAACACAGTGCAATAATTTCTGCAATATTGCTATGTAGTCCGGCGATATTGTCAAGATTCTTTACAAATATTCAAATTGGAAATATTTAATGTCTAGCCGGCTAGATTGCAAATGATTTATCCGGAGTTGCAAATATACTGATCTATCTATCTAATCAGCCCACATCTACCCACTGCTGAGTATAGGCTCATTTTCACGTCACTCTTTTCGATCCTGCGCCAGTCGAATCCATTGCCTTCCCGCTACCGTCACATCATCAGACCATCTGGCTGATGGTCTGCCTGGTGTTCTATGACCGTATGACTGAGCTATTGGTCAATAAAAATTGCCAGCAAGATGCAATTTTTGTTGCCCGTTTACAAGCAATAAAACAAGTATCACACAAGTTAACGTGGGTAAGTATAATCTTGTCTTCGGATTTTTGTTTCTAGGACGTGTTTCTTCACGATGTTTCCCTTCACTTGGAATGATAAATGTACGCTTGTCTTAGATTTAATGGCGCGAATAGTTTTTGGAGTACATGGCTCGGGAATTCCTTGTTGGTTTTGCTTTCATTGATTTTATATTAAGTTGAAAATGGGAATACAATTTTTTTTATTTTAGTACAAAGTTTTTTATGCATTTGATATGATGCATGAATATTAATGTTTTTTTTTAAGTATTATAATTTGTTTGCCCGTGACTTTGCTCATGCTATGAAAGATAAAATTATACACATTCTATTCCCTTTATATTAAGCGTGATAAGATAACGTGTTCAAAAGTGGTTTGATAGGTATGGTAGCTAAGGCATTAGAAGTTATAACAAACTCAAAACCGAATTATACATCGCTATTTTATGACTACCAAAACAAAAATTAAGGACAGTTGCAGCAGATGCAGAAAATGATAATGGCAAGCTCAGAACTTTTTTTATTTTATTATTATTATTAAAATATATTATATACTTAATGCTGGACTTTTCACACAGCATCATCTAGCCCCAAAGTAAGCAGAGCTTGTGTTATATGGGTACTAAGATGACTGATATACTACTTATATACTTTTTGTTTGTAAATACATACATATTATACATAGAAACACCCAGACCCGAGACAAATATTTGTTGATCATACAAACATTGGTCCCGCATTATTTAACTATCACATAAGTTATCGAGGATTGTAGTCAACCAAAACCGAACAAAATTTTATGAAAACTGTACAAATAAGTACTACAGACAACAATTACGTACAGACTCTCCTTCGAATTTGCTCTCGTATCATCCCCAGTCAGTAAAACCGCAGTAGCTATCATAAATCCATGTCTGACTTGTCTCGTCTCCTTTTGAGGTTATAATTTTTTTTTTCTTTTTTTTAGTAACTACATAAAGTGATCAGTAACAGACACCGAGACCATGTTTAAAAATTTCTTGGTAATTAAAAAATAGGGGTTTATATCTAAGTGAAATTTTAAATGACAAAAGTATCTCCATACCTTTCTTTAACCCAACAGTCAAGTTAAGAAAGATAGCCAGCCAACTCCTGAAAAGGGTACACGTTTCAAGAAGATTCAACCAACCGCTCCGAATAAAAACTAACAGAGAGAGAAACAAAAAAATAAAACGTTCCTAGCCGGGGAAAAATGCAAAAAGAGCAAAACTTATAGTTGCCAAGTTTTCCCGAAGTTGCTGGAAGCGTCTGGGTTTACGGTAGGGTTGCCGCTAACGACTTTTCCTGTTTGTTTTATCTTAATGTTTGTGTAGTTTTAAAGTAATTTAAGTTGCGTTTTTTAGTTGTGAATATACGACGTAACAAATATCTTTAGTCCATGTTCGTGTCCAATTGTTTACTCTACATCATTCTGTGAATTTCCATTTTTAGATTGAAATATAGCACAAGTGTAGTAGCACAATGTGAAATGAAATAATTAAATTCACTACGGATAACGCAAAGATTCATTCAGTTCATCATCACCTTCCTGCAGCTCGTACATGCCTTTTTTTATGACGAATGGATCGGCTCTTGACCTAGTAACTTACATAGGCAAGAATGAGGTCTACGATGGACCGAGCCTACCCAGATGCCTATTAACTCTCTTCTTGAAAACAACAGGGTCGTCAGCGAGCCAAATGAGATTGGCAAAACATTTTCTAAATTTTTCTGTCATTTCTCATCTCAAAAACTTCTTTCATACACATACCGCATTTTCTCTGATTCCGCAATTTCAGTTAAGATAATCAAGAATTCTAGTCCCGGTGACAGCCCTGTCTAACTGTGTGAATAGTAAGAGGTCGCCAAAGACATCACTCGGACGATTATTCTTATTCATCGGCCTGCGATTCCAGAAAAAGATTCGAACTGGGACGATTTAAAAATGCATAGCAGCTTCGCGGGTTAATTTTATAAGCTCGCCATTTTACTGATGAAAATTTATATATTTTTTACGTTTTCTAAAAACACTTCGCTTGGGTACACAGTGGCTCAAAATAGGTGTGTGTGTGTGTGTGTGGTTGTTTCTAAGTTTATTTCAGATGTGTTGATAAAAAAATAAAACGAAATTTTTACTTTCTCAAAACAATCAGTCAAACAAAATATTTGGATATCAAAGATTGACCGTTATTTAAAAATAGAACTCATTCAAACTTCCGTTCCAAATTCAACCCTTGATTATTTTTTTGTCTATGAATCTGAGTTATTATTAGTTAACCCTTCTGATACCTGTTATTATTTTTTGTCTTAGTCCAAGAGGGTCCGGTGACAATCACTATTTTTTGTCGTTTGTCGTTTCAATTATTATTTTGGCATTTGTGTTTTATTAATTGAAACTGGGCTTAGCTGGGATAAAAAAGTAATTCACTCGTTAGCAGTGTTCGTATTTATAATTTATAAGCGGTAGAGTAGGACCTACTTATTAATACAAGTCGATATTGAGTTATGTCAGGAAAAAACTAAATAATAATATGTTACGATGATTGAACAAATTCAGCAAATCTCTTTAAATATTTTAGAATAAAGGGTTGATTTAGTTTTGATAATGAAGAATTTACTACCTATGGTTTTTTGATAATAAGAGAGTCTCGAGAATTAAAATGAGTAGCATAAATCTTCGAAAAATAGCAGGCCAGGAAACCATACACGGAAGTATAACCTTATTATTTTACAAACAATAAAAAACTAAAAAGGGTTGACCCGTGATCACCGTATTGTTATCAATAACGCATCCAAACCGAATGGACAATGGCCTGGTCCGCAGCTGTCCTTAGGCATAATAGCCATTTTGTTGGCCAATGCCCCAAAATAATAGTACACACCCATTATTATGCAAATTTTGGCAGAAAAAGCTATTATTTTCACAGGTAAGGAATATCTTCCGGACCTATTGTCCATCGGACCCTATGTTTGTCGTAATTTTTCATATCGCAGATGTAGGGTTAACTTTTTTGTCTTTTCGACCACAGTGTTACTAATTTGATGAATTGCGACGCATATGCTAACTGTGTTAATGTTTTAACAGAATGTCGATTATACAATAATAATTTATTGTTTTGTTTTATTAGAGAGAGAAATGTGAAATCAAATGTCGCTGATAAATGACAATTCGGACAAAAAAATAGTCTTGGGTGAATCTTTCAAAAGCCATTTCTAATCGTTCGAAAAACAAACATTTTAAAAACCGAACACCATTAATTCCGTCAATTATTCATCCAATTAAAATGCACCGCGTCATCTCAGCCCCGAACACATCCGATTGTTCCAAAATTGAATTTTAATCACCGATTCTTCTTACAATGGCCTTCGAGAACCCCGCCTCCTATAAGAATGCCAAAAAATGGGGAAAATGAACGAAAATTGCTCCCGTACAAAACGCGATTCAAACCCATTGAAAGGAACCAAAGAGCAATTATCTCGAGTATCTTTTGAGTTTAAATTAAGTGAATAAAAACGATTGAAAAATTATTTTAAGCTTTGAATGTGGCAATCTGGCCATAGACAAGTTAACCCTACGGTAAAGGTCGCGAATGCCCGCACGCAACAAAATCCCAGCGTGTTATATATCTACATATTTTTGCTAAACAAAACCAGTTTTGGACGGTAACAGCGTATTGCACAGTCGGGTCCCGTTACTCAGCATCTGGTCCTGATGCAACTTTTGATGCCTATAATAGCATAATAGCGCGTTTATCCAACGGAAAATCGACTATAATAGTCACCCATTACTCTAAAAACAAAAGATATTTGCATGTCATAATTCGTAAATTGTTTCAACGCAGTATTTCTTTTGTCTCGCCAGTAATTAAATTAAAAAGTAAGGCAACACGCAATGGTATTCTTTGTTGCTAATTAAAGAAACGGCTCGGGGAGAATGAAAGAAACATCTAAGTACCAAGTTAGTTTTAAAAAGAAACAAAAGGACGGGGATTTAAAAACAGAATGAGAGCGAGTTTGCATGTTCGCGTCAGTTTGTGGGATTCCATTTTTGAATTAATTCGCGCAATAATTTTGTTCCTTTGTAATGTTTATGTTGCATTGTTTTTTAATCTGCATTCTTATTTTGAATTG
The DNA here is from genome assembly GCA_963565295.1 of Epirrhoe alternata. Lineage (NCBI taxonomy): Eukaryota > Metazoa > Arthropoda > Insecta > Lepidoptera > Geometridae > Epirrhoe > Epirrhoe alternata. The sequence goes on from OY751400.1 coordinate 2,182,830, forward strand.
ACATTTTTAAAACATTCTTACTTGTAAAAAGTGATCTCTAGTTCTTGGTCGTTCTCTTCGATAGAGCTTTCCTTAACCGTTGAAATTGAAATCATTGAAAATATTGAGTAAATACAATCTGCTCTGAATTATTATTGAATTATTACCGTCTGCCCCCACTTATTATTTAGGTATCTATTAGTGAGGTGGTCAGTGAAACTTTTATTAATCGATATAAAATAGAAATCAATGAAATCGACGCAATAAATCGATTTAACACAAAAACCGGGAACAGCTGTGTGTTGATACGGTCATAAAGTCTCCTTTTTACCGAAAAACCGGAAATCTCCCATCAATATAACGTACGTAGTGATTTTTTCAATGTTTTTTACCGGGATTTTTGGTAACAGTTGCACGGCAGATGTTCAATGGAATAAGATCAAGTAAAATGAAAGTACTTGCAAGATTTGCTTCAATTACTTTTCGACCAATAATTTTTGAAGTGAAAACTTCAAGGCGCGTTTGGCAGTTTTGAAATGAGAAAAAATCTTGGATTCGCCTCGAAAATGTCACGTGCGAGTCAAGTGACTGCTCACCGACACCGGGTTATTCGTTAAGTCTAGAACCGTTCAAGTTTTCAATTCTGCCGGCACTCCTGGAGTGCCACTTTTTTTTCTTTACGATTTAGCCCGTGTTTTTGGGTGTATAAAAAATGGAATAAGTATATATAATAAAATTAAATTTACACAATAAAAAAACAAATTTAAAATGAAGACAAAGTTATTAAACGAACCGAGATAATTATAACAATGTTCTAAAAAAACAAAGCGCTAAAATTAACGAATGAATTCATCTATTTTTATTGCTTACAAAGAGCACAATTAATTGATGATATTAATTATAACGTTTTTTGTTTTTCAACGTTTTTTGTTTTAGCACCCTTCGTAGTTGCCATATGCCTTGAGGGAGAGTTACTTGGAGATTCTATTGAGATTTCATACATTTAATAAAAAGTTCAGTAGTTCGTTGATATTTATATGTAGGCAATTCATAGATTCTATTAATTTTTAAATTTCGAACACTAAATTTTCAAATTCAAATTGAATGCTGACCGGTAAGAATTTAGAAACATTTTAAGAATGTTTTTTGAATTTCGAAGCGCCTTGTTCTATTTTTCAACACACAAGGTAAAATTTTCCCGCATTTGCAAATCGAGGACACAATTTGTAAAACAAAGATGGCCGATTTTAACATCACAATCAACATCTCATAATGAATAGACACGAACGAAACAATATCGCTGAGAAAAACAGGTTTTCTGCTTTTGAAATTATTGGAACAAAACTTCTTTAGGTACCTACACTCTAGATTTAAATGTTTTTATATTTCATTTTAAAACTTTTTCATTGATTCTTCATACAAAAATATACCTAGACATAAAATAAATATTGCAAGTTTCATAAAAAAGGGCATGGAATAAAAAAATAGACTAAAGTTTTTTACAACTTTTTTGGACATTATTAAAAAAGTTCCCGACACCTCGGAACAATTAAAACAAAAACTCCGTAAGTCCTATTTAATAACCAATCGGGCGACACCCGAGAAGGAAAAAACCTGAGAATATTCCCTCCAAAATTTCCTAATCACCGCACCGAACGTCCGTTTCCGGGAAAAAAATGAGATACGAAACGCAGAATATTGTCTTGTCAAAAAATATAATAGTATGGATACGCTCATGTAAGCTAAGCAATGTTTTTACAATGTCAATAAACTCGCTACGTTCGTACAAACATGTTTTTACTAACATGTCAAATACCTAACCTCATGCTGTTCTGTCGTTTCCTCACATTTAAATTATACAAACGGAACAGGATCCAGAACCGTATCATCAGAGCACGATAGAATCAGATCCTTAGACCACATCGTAGTGGTTGGCACGTCAATATTTCTACAATGACACAATGCTTATTTTTTGGAAGCTCTCTTTTGTAAATTTTTCTTATTTTTTTTTATCACCATTTACAAAAAAATATATCAGGTAGTGGCCGACTCTGGGAACCATAGAATTTAGAAAATGTTTTCCATATTTTTTTTTTCTCTTACAAAGGTGCGAACTAAAAATTACTTTATTGTCTATATTTTTCTGAAGTTAGCATTCTTTACGTGACAAGTTGCAAGCAAATCCAGTAATGGACCTGCAACTAAAAAAGAACAAAAAACAGTAGATAAATAAAGAGACTATCATTTTTTGCAAAAATTTAATTTATGTCACACTCAACTATTGACTGAACATTTTTCCCGATTTTTTTAGTTAAAAAAGACGTATCCTCACTTACCAAGCGTCTCAGAGCCAATATTTACTCGGTAAAAGAAGGCGGCAAAAAATAAATTAGGCGAAAGCTCATTTTGGGAGGAATCCAGCAACATCTGGGCTCACCCTCTGAGGGCGATGTGATTTCTTTCCCATTAGAATTGGGACTTCTTTATTTAAGTGTGGGGAGGTATTGGAGTGGTTTTCAAGATGGTTGCTTGATTTGAAAGGTTTTTTTTTTAACTAAAAATTAATTTATGCAATATGAAGTTCTATGTATTGTAGGATAGACTCTTTTGTAATTTTTTATTTTTTTAAGCATTTTTTTAGTATCATATTAACCTACTCTTAGATTCCTACATGAGAATATCAAAAAATAAAAATAAAAAATATTAAAACCAATTAAAATACAAAGCCTGTAAGTTATTTTTAACCGTATATAAAAAAATTAAAACAAAAAATATACTACCAGAAATTAACTAATAAAAAACGCATAAAAATTACTCAGCCATTAAAAAGCCATTTTATAAACAAAAACAAATAGATTTCATTACAAATCCCACACTGGGCTCTTCAAATTAATTGAAAGATAACTTGAATTCTTTTAAAAGAAGGGTTAACCTCTGGTTTACTTTAAATTACGAACTTTATCAACTTCTGACCTTTTTCAATTTCGTATACTTTTTCAGGTGTTTTTCTAAGATATTATTTTTCAGTTAAAGTTTTTGTTTGCGACTATACTTAGAACCGTTATATTGGATAGAGTCGTATTTTTTTTTGTGAGAGTAACTAAGTATACTTATAGACTATAAGTATAACCATGAAACGTGATATAAAGTTATTTCTCGGAATAAACCAAGAATAACCACACATTTTGACAGATTACACTCAGGAATAACTTTATACCAGGTTTATTAGTAGCCTTAAACTTTTGGCTCTGAAGTTTTATTATACTTAGATACAGCGAAACATTTTTTTTTAGTTTTTCCGATTCTAGCTTACAGACGGTTTTCCAATCATCATCACTACTGACTCTAATCTTTCTAAATCACTTTCTTAATTTTTTTTTTTAATTGATAAGTCTAGTAACCATAGAAACAAAATAAATACAAAACTAATTTTACACACACGTGTACTTTACACAAACACTATCTATACAGTTCTATGGACATTTTAAGCTTTGTAATTCGAACCGTTTATTATTAAACGGTTTTATTTAAAAAAAGAATATTTAGTATTACCCGGTTCGAGTTACCCGTTTTTGAATATTTAAAAAAAGAACATTTAAAATGGTGAACAAAATTGGAGGTACAGTCGCGTACTAATTTCGACGCAAACATTGGTACAATCAAATAAAAACCGATCGCGCGAAACAACCTTTTTTCCATCTCGACATCTGCAAATAGGCGCAGTTGAAACGTCTTGATACTTGTGGTTATTTTGAAGCGTTTAGAGATCAAATGTATATTTTTGGGTAAGTTTTTATGGCGGGAGTTCTGACTGATTCGATTGTGAACTTCATCAGGAAGCTTTACCCTAAATGTCTAAATATAGTCATTTTTGTTTTAATAACGGGACGAGATCGCGTATAGGTTTTAGTTTAAATCGTGTGAGTTTAAAAAGTGAATTGTCTAAATATAGGTTACTACGTTACTACTACGTAAGAAAAGCTGCTGGCGGCAGCCAGTTGGGTATCAAAATTTATCCTATATCAAGTAAAATAGATCTATCTATCCCTTCAGTATTTAACAGGGTCATAATAATAAATAATAAGACCTATCTTATAACTTTTGGTTTGACTTTATCTCTTGAGACAAAGTCTTGATTTTATTTTGTAATGAAGACATTATGGGTGCTCGCACAGTGCAGCCGAGCCGAACGCGGCGCACTGTCAATTCAATAGAGAAAATGCTGCTGACGTCCGAACCGAGCCGCATTTTCTGACGTCATCAGCATTTTTTGTGTAGAAAAATTACTGCGGCAGGTTAACCCAGCATTATTTATTTATCTATACTAATATTATAAAGAGGAAAGATTTGTTTGTTTGAATTGAATAGGCTCCGAAACTACTGGACCGATTGGAAAAGTTCTTTCACTATTAGAATCCTACATTTACATTATCCCTGATGAACGCTATATTTTTGCCCGGGAAAGTGATGTTTTCCCGAGGGACCGCGGGTAACACCGCGACGGACAGCTAGTTTAGTTATAATCTTCTCTAACTTGTTATGATATTTTTTGGCCTATTTTGTCCTTTGTGGGTGAAAATACATAAGTATCAAGGTGCTTTTTACCGACTACAGTTTGCCCTCTTTCTAGAGGGAGGCATAAAGACGGCAAATGAAAAAAGCGACAGCAAAGATAACCGAATCCCTCAGTTGGACCAATCATGGAAATTACGCTTTTTTATTGGGAGCTGTTTCTTATTTTGAATAAATATTTTGACATAAAATTGGAAACAATTAAGTTTACTTGTATTTTTTTTCCGACTGGCAGTGACCTGGATCAGTTGAGCTATCTATACCTAGACCGTTTTTACGACGATCTTTAGATAGCTTGATTGATTCTATTGTATTTTGTAATTTTATGTGCATATTGTGGTGGCTAAGTTTCTGTAAATAAATATAGAGAAGAGAAGAGAATGGAGAAAAAATATTTTTATAATTATGTAGGTATAGGTATTTTTAATGTGCTTTAATAAACAAAACACTACAATATATACCTGTGTGTGTCATAGTCACGATGTAACATGATGAAAATTTGCGAAAATTAAAAAAAAGAGATTTATGGTACCTACAGCTAATTTTTTTTGTTAATAAGTAATGTTAATGAAAAGTCATCAAAATTTTGGATTCCGGCGGGATTCGAACCCGCAACGATCAGACGATCTTCCTAAAGCCGGAGTGGAGTGCCTTACCGCTCGGCCACGGAATCCTTAGCTAAAGACAAACTCAATCAATAATGTATATTTCACATTATACTCGTATTTACCGCCAAAATAATCACCCTACAGAACAAATCCCAGTGGGACAAGTATTCTTTCACTTGGACAAAAATTTCCATTAAAAATTTTCGTGATAAGATGGATTACTATTCCCTGAGGCACAGAACCCCATTCTTGAGGTTTTTATATAGATTTTGGTTTAGGTACTCGGTATTAGCGAGTGGATTAAAATATTAAAAATGGCGGATTCATTTTGAAGATTTATTTTTTTATGTTCATTTAAATAATTCAGCAAAGCAACATTTAAAAAAAATTGCTTAAATAATTCATGACCAGAATAACTATTAATTATTTTATGAAAACTTTAATGATTAAAGGCAATACAGAGCTTAGCTGCTTAATTTGAAAAAAAAATTTATTAACCAATAACAGTTCAAAAACATTTTACCAGTAATAATAATAATAAATAATGCTGGACTTTTCACACAGCATCATCTAGCCCCAAAGTAAGCAGAGCTTGTGTTATGGGTACTAAGATGACTGATATACTACTTATATACTTTTTTCTTTTTAAATACATACATATTATACATAGAAACACCCAGACCCGAGACAAATATTTGTAGATCATACAAACATTGGTCCCGCCCCGGGGATCGAACCCGCAACCTTTTGCGTCACAGGCGGGCCTTCGCCCACTGCGCTACAGAGGTCGTCAGTAACAAATATTGTTAATTTAGAATCGATATTAGAATTAAACAATAAAATAAAATATTAGTTAAATTTAACTGGAATTCGAGCACCGAGCCACAAAACTGCGGTTGCAAATACAGGATAATTTTGCTAAAATGCATTTCCCTTTTAGTATTTTAGTAAAATATAGCTCTATTTCCGAGCATGTAATTGTATTTTTGGCCCAGTTAATGGCGAACTCAGACCACTGGGGATTCGATTGTGATCTTACAAGATGACTCTTAAGATATTAGCCTAAACGAAGTGTGGAAGGATTCTTAAGAACTATTTTTGCACAGTGGGATGGAATCAAACTTATCTGGACCAAGACAAAACCAGTGGAAATGGCTTGGATTTTGTCATCTGGTCTTTAGGATAACATAGTCTTTTTTTATTTAATATGTAGCATTTGACCTCACTCTGATGTTAAGCAATAGTGAGGTCTAAGATGGCGCATGCATGGAACCTATTTAGTCATCTTCAAAGCAATTTTGAATGTGAAATCCCTGATGATGAGAGTATTTGACTGAACTTTGTAGATGCAGTCGTGACAGTGTTTTTGTTGTTGGTTTTACACATGTCATTAATTACGAGATTTTTTTCAAGTTTTCTATTTTTTTTTTTACGTTTTTCATCATTTCTCAAAAGTAAAATCATTGATGATGATTTATTTGAACGAATTCTAGTCTAAAGGTCTATTTTCATAAGAGCCATAAACCTATCAGTATACCTATAGGTACCCGTCCTTTCGCGAACCACTATGAAATCATTGGGTAGCTGCAATGATCCTATCGATTTTCCCCCCAACCCCCCACCCTCGCGAGATGGGGGTGGCTGGGACAACCCTAAAAGGTGGTAAACTGTATGCTGTAGTAATGTGTAATTACGCGTATGTGTTATAAGTATATAATGGAACGAAATGTTTTAGTGTTCGTAATACGATGTTATTGGTCCAATAAACTAATACAATGAGCCTAAATGCATTGTAAATAGTTATTAGCATCTAAAACTAATTAATAGATTATTATTTTACATAAAACACAGACCAAAACCGCAATATTTTTTGTCTGTGGTAGTAGCAAAAAGTAAGTGGATCTCTGTGTTCTTTTTTCAAATCTGCATTTAGATTGTTCGTTAGAATCCGGAACTTTAGATTCTATTTTTAAATCAATCAATGCGTTCTATTTTCAAATCTTTAGATCTGTTTGATTCATATCCTTCAAGGTGATATTGGTATATTCGATTCAAATGCATTCCATTCAACTTTATGAATATTTCGGCAATTTTTGCTCCAAACTAGTTTATCTATAGATAAAATTATACTGAAATCTACAAGTATCTGTCTGCCTGTCATCATTAGTCTACGGAAGTAATCTATTGCAAAACATTAGAATTCAATTTAGGCTACGTCATTAAGTATTTCAATGGTCCGTGGCCTGTCGGCAGTAGGTTCTAGATATATGAATGTATGTGTGTGTGTATGTGTGATTGCGGTGGAGTGACGGATTGTGTCTAGAATTGCAGTAACGGTTGAAGGGTCGGATGTAGCTATTTTCAGTTATAGTAGAGAGTATGTTTATAGTCTATACTTAGTCTTACAAGTTCTACTCACTAGGTATTTTTTTTAATAGAAATTGTGTGAGATACCTAGTGCATTCAGATTACTAAATATACTATACCTACCTAAAAAAGCAATATACCTATTTATGAACAAAACATTAATTTTAATTGACAAAAATTTAAAAAACAAAAGAAGGTATTCAAATTATTACTTCGAAAGAGCTTAAAAATGCAATCACAAAACTCTATGCCAAAAAAATATTCGTACTTTCAAAAAAATTGAAAAAAGAATGCAGTACAGTCACGTACGGAAGCGACATCGTCGCGACAATTACAACAATTAAAAAACTCGTTACACGTTGACGTGACAATCATCGCCTTGTGATACTGGGCATAAAATGTTTAATTATTGACCACGCGATTGTACAATGATCGTTTAAAATGTGCAACTAATTATTGTCAATTAAATGTTTTTTTTTATTGATTTATGAGTGACCATTGCAATATTTAAGTATTCATTACGCTGTTTTATACGTTTATATTTATGCATTTTAAAATTACGTTCTCATTGAATTATATGGTTAATTTATTATTATTATAAACCTCTTTTACTTAGATCATTACAGTAAATTAAATTATTGGCAATAATTTGTAGAAAATAGATATGTAGTTTAACACGTAAACGGTGTAGCAAATAATTCTGAGAAAACTAGTTATAAAAGGTTTACACGTAAATGATATGAGCTAACTTTACAAATTTCATTCAAATCAGTTTAGCCAATTCAGTGTGAAAAAGCATTTATTTAGTAAGACCGCTAGGATCACTTAGAATAGTCTTAAAGTAAATACTCCTGTTCTTGCGCGACCAATACCGTGAAGAATCAGGGCAACAAACACGGTTTGTAGCCCAAAAACACAGTAGATAACACTAAAACTTTCCATTACCTACAACATTAGTGGGATAAAAAACATTCCACTTATCAACAATAACAAGAACATTAGAACAAAACACGTTATTACAACAAAGAAACTCGGCCTCACTTCGCCGGCGCAAAAACAAAAGTTCCACATTGTTCTGCGCTTTCTTTGTGATGTGTCTAACTTGTTTTTTAATTATTTATATTTTTGTTTTTTGTACCTTTTGTTGATATGTATGTTTCAAACAAGCAATTTGAAAAGTTTTGATTATCATAAGTGTTTTTCCAGGTCATAACACCTACATCCTACGTCATAGCAAGGTTCTAGGTAAGTTGAAGTGAGCATTTTTTTTACATCTTACATTGCTTTCAATAAGGAGTGGATACAGAGATAACAAGTGATAGGGTAGAGTGGAAGAGGAGAACATGTTGACCCCGCATGAGCGGGATAAGGGCAGGCCAGTGATGATGACTGCTTTAAATAAGATAATTCGAAAATATTGACTTTACACAACAATAACTTTTGCGTACAACAAACTAACTGACAGCGCGATTTTTTCGATCTATTGCATTCCATTTCTGTCAAAATGGTATTTTTTTTATAGAAACGTAGTATTTTTAAACGAAATATTCAAGTCTTTATCGTGCAGATGTCCAGTCACAAACTTTAAGGTTCTTTTCCGGTGAAACTCAATTTTAAACTGAAGTTACAAAGTGAAAAATACTCTGAAATACAAAAGACGAACTTTTCAACAGAACATTTTAAATAATTCTAAGAATCTCGCCTTTTAAAGGTTGTCCAGTATTTTTACTAGAGTCCACAGTCTGCTATAGCGGCCATGATTCGATAGAAAAGTAAAATTTAATTTCAAAATCAAAATTATTTATTCAGAACAAAGAACACAGAAAAACTGATTACAAAAGAACAATGAGAACTGCAAAAGTTTAATCAACTGTGTAGCAGTCTCAACGTATTTCTTTGATTTTCAACATTATTTTGTTTAGAAAGAAAGAAAGAAAGAAAGAAACTTTTATTTTGTGCCACTGACAGAAGAATATTATAATGCAGGTACATTGTAATATTATTGTTTACGTAAGTTGGTATATTATCAATAAGTTATGTCAAAAAGCATTTATTCAGTAAGACCACAGAGATATCTAAGAGCTTACTGGTATCAAAATTAAAGTTCATTTAGCTGAATAGTGTTTTTTTGGGCATAAGACGTCTTTTTACCTTAAGTCGCGTTTGACTTAAGGTAAAAAGACGCATAATACAAGATAAGACCCTCTAAAAGACAAATTTACCTGTAGATCTGCAAGGTATGCTTTAGTGGACGTCTGTATTAAGGTTTTTCCAGAAGTTTCTTATTAGTTCCATAATGGCCGAAGTTCCCGTTTGATCACAAAGAGAAGTTTAGACACCTGATAGGTGTTTTTATTTTATTCGCGACTGTACTGTAAGTATATTTTTAATCTGTGCAGTTTTTTTTGGTGATTCTGAATTTAGACACTTTTAAAGTATTTTTATTTTGTTTGCGACTGTACTGTTAAAAATGAATTGTTGTGTGCAATTTTTATTTTAGTTATTTTTAAGATTAGGGATGGGAAATCAAATACCATTGGATTTGACTGAGTAGACTACACAACATGATAGTGTGATTTTTTTACAGTTTTCTGCATTAGGTATCTGTTGTATGTTCGAAATATTACTTTTTTATCTAGTAAGTAAAACTAAGTGATAAAGTCAGATGCAGTAACATTAGAAATACCACAAAGGTAACTGACGCGGTGAACATGCTCTGCAAACTAAAGTGGAAGTGGGCAGGACACGTCTCTAGAACGCAAGACGGACGGTAGAGCGAACGTATCCTGCACTGGTACCCACGAGACGAGATACGCACACGAGGAAGGCCAAAGAGAAGATGGTGTGACGATATAGTGGAGGTGGCTGGGAAGACATGGACGAGACTAGCACAAGAACGCCGTCAATGGAATTGCATGGAGGAGGCCTACTCTCTTTTTTGGGTGCCCATTTAATTTAATAATGTATACATACTAAAATTGTGTAATAATAAAATAATATAATAAATACGTAATAATAGTTATGCATGAATAATTAAAATAAGAAGTGATTATATTATATACTATGTTAGAAATTAATTTATGATTTTGGGAATAAAGGCTTTATTTATTTATTTATTAAGTAAAGTAAAGTAAAAATTTATTTATTTGTTTCCAAAAAAAGTAAATAATAATAATAAATAATGCTGGACACACAGCGTCGCAAAGCTTGTACTATGGGAACCAGGTAACTGATATTACTTTTATTTGTAAATACATACATATTATTCATAGAAACACCCAGACCCGAGATAAATATTTGCAGATCATACAAACATTTATTGTATTTTTGTATTTGTTTGTGTACACATAAGTAAATTTCCGGGTTTTATTCTTCTTTTTTGCACGTGTGATTTTTTATGGCCTTTTTTTTCTCTGCTAAGCTCTGTTTTTATTTTCATTTTTCATCCCGCGGACCGAACCGGCAACCTTGTGCGTCACAAGCGGGCTCTCACCCACTGCTCCACAGAGGTTGTCAAGTATTAACTAAGTAATTTTTTTAATAAAATTGATTTTTTTTAAATGAACCTGACTACCACACAATTATTGTCACCATCCATTATTAAACTAATGGGGAAACGCCACTCACCACTTAAAAATGGTACCAAGCCTATAATTTCCTTCCAATTTTACCAACATAAGCTTTCTTCGAGGTAATTATTGATAATTATGAAAAATTTAACTAGAACTATTAATTCCCCATTTTATTAAAAATTAATACTGTGTATTTAACATCACTGGTGGACAATTAAAAAAAAATCACTTTCTTATGAAAAAAGTTATTGATTGCACCATTTGTATGTTTAAAGTGAAACTTCATTTGTTTGGGTATTTTTGAGATGGGAGAAAAATATCAAACTCAGTCACGTTACGACACCATCCTCTTACTATACCTACCATAGTTACGTCACACATTGCATCTTCTTAATGTTCGATGTGTGAGAGTGACCGCATTGGTAATATGAGACAGCCCAGAGTTCGAATCCGAGTGGAACAGTTTTTTTTTTGCCATATTTCTTTTTTACTTTTTTTAAATTTAGAACCGTAACCTTAAACTTGAAAAGTGGGATAAGGGCAGGAAAATGATGATGATTTTTTTTTAATTTTTTTTAAATTTAGAACCGTAACCTAAAGTTAAAGTTTTCACTTCTGTCGGCACTCCTGGAATGCCACTGGTTTTTTCTCTACCTCACGCTTTCACAGCGAGAAAAGGTTTAAAATACGTCCCTATTCCTACCCAAGTTTAAGAAGTGCGCATTTCTTAAGTAAATTTTCAATTGTATATTTAAAAACAACACAACTAAATTGTATTAATTTGTTATTCATTCTAACAATGAGAAAACATTCAAGTAATTACTGTAATTACTAAGCTTGAAAATTGAATACTTATAAATTAATATACCTAACACCCAAGAAGTCATATAAAAATTCTATGAATCACAATCCACAAGAAGTCATAATCAGCCAGCAAGCATTCTTAAAAAAAACAAATTGAATTATAATGCGCATACCAATCAGCTCCTCCCATTGGCTAGTTCGAACGTGGAAAAACACGTGAATTTTTTCTAAGCCACGTAGGTTACGTTGCGTTCGCTACTTCGCCGTGATTGGCCGGCAGCGAGCGGCCACTGCGTCCATTGGACAGTTTTTTTTCTGTGCTTTTCACAAATACGGCATTCCATTTTTTTCCGTGAAAACTCCCGCCAATAGACACGCTCTGTTTTAATTATAGAAGTTGTTCTAATTTTTTGCGGTTTTCGAACGAGTTCGTTTGCGCGATTCGAAATTTAAACTGTTTTAATGAGAGCTAGTTTTTCGGTGTTTTCGGAGTGTGTTCTGATTGTTCTACTCGTGGTATTATTGCTGTTATCTTTAGTATAAAATGAAGTCGATTTTAATGCAATTTTCGACAATAGATAGAGGGATTCAAGAGGAAGGTTTGTATAGGTACCACGTAAACATAACGTAAATAGTACTTATATAATTTAAGGTTCACAATATAACTACTTATAACCTTCAATAAGTTTTGTTAGTGAAAATACCAGTACCTAAGTATGAGAAAGGTATAAAAATTAGAAACAGAAATGAAATGTCTTATCAGTCGATTCCGACGGGACTCGAACCCGCAACGATCAGACGATCCTTCTAAACCTAAAGCGCCTTATCGCTCGGCCACGGAATCCTTAACGTCGCAATCGAAATTTTTAGCTTTAGATAAGTTCGAATAGAAAAATTCAAAAATTAGAAACAGTATCATGACTTTCCTCAAGGCTCTGTAAATACTCTTTTAGAAATGAAAGATTCTTTGAAAATATGTAAAAGGGTAGTTATTGGCACGTCCAATAATAAATCCATTAGCGTTCTATAAGGGGCTTATAAGTTAATAGAAACTATGTTGAAAGAAGTATGGGAACGAGCGCAGCTATTCCTAAAGGTCATAGGTTCAAATCCAGTGGCGGGCGTGCACCAGTTAGCCTTATGACGTATATACAGTTATACTAATTGCATAGTTTTATGTATGAGTTTAAGTTAACTGCTATTTTTATTGATTTGGAAAGAGGAAAAAGAAGACTCTATAATTTGTAATGATATAGGTAGTTGAAAACCATGGTCTTGTGGGCCCAACTCAGTGGGAACATCGGGAATACACCTTCCTGCCTTGCATAGGGGGGCACGGGGACACGTGCCCCCCCCCAGACGATATTTTTGTTTACCTACTAACTAAGTTTTTGTTTCTTGTGCCCCCCCCCCCCCCATCCCAGAAAAAAATCCTGGATCCACCCATGCTGCCTTGCATCCTTGTCTAACTTGAAATTCATTCCCAGTTGTCATCCCAATAGAGCTCAACCAATCATGATACGAAAATGGTTTCAAATAACAAAATGAAGCCGATGTCCATTGGCAGTTGAGTAACGCAATATCTCTTGGTCTTGACTAAGATCCAGTTTATACTTATGCTATTTTCTTTGGCCGTCATTTTTGTCTTTCGGGCCCAAAAATAATGACCTCCTTTATCGCACTCCCGTTTCCCCAGATAAAATATGCGCGATGGCCGTCATGCACTACGAAAACCTCGTATGAGTCAGTGGCCAAATCTCGTGACGGATTAGGCCGCCCTAAGGCCTCCGCCATGACTTATGCTTGATGATATGAAGATGCGTGTCTCTTCTGTTATTTTTTATCTCGACGTGGGGCCGTTGGGATTTTTTATTCCCAACTACCCCACTAGAGGGGAGGTTAATGGGTCTGAAGATGCATGTCTTTTCTGTCATTTTTTTCCTCGTCGTGGGGCCGTTGGGATTTTTTATTCCTAACTACCCCACTAGTGGGGCCGTTGGGAATATACCGTTAAAAAGGCACTCCATTTTTGATATTTTTATTTTAGGAATTAAAAGGAATATGTGGAACTTATAATAATGGCGGTACTTTTCGATTTGAACGCAAATGAACAACGGCGAATGCGTGAGCTTACAGTGGAAAAGAAAATTACTTCAAACAGTAAGTTGATGATTTGTACGAGAATTATGAAAAGTAGAGTCCGTGGGTACAATAACTGAAGTATTTTCAGAGATAAGGTAGGTACCTACATCGTTCCTCAGAAGAACATAGATAAAGAGAAACAGTGTTTGGCCAGAAAACTAGCGATAGAGTTAGGTACTACTATAATCATATTTTTTTTAACCTTAAGTAGGTAGTTACTGAAGATTGTAGATTGAAGATGTCGTGGGGCCGTTGGGATTTTTTATTCCTAACTACCCCACTAGTGGGGCCGTTGGGAATATACCGTTAAAAAGGCACTCCACTAACCTGTATGCAGCCTAGTGTGCTGCTGCACGTGACTGAGCTGCTTAAACCGACGGTCGCAGTAAGAGCACTTGTACGGCTTCTCTCCCGTGTGCACTCGTATATGCTGCACAAGCTGGTGGTTCGAGCTGAAGGACTTGAGGCACTGCTGGCATTGGTGGGGCTTCACCTCCCCTCCCAAGCCTCGCTGGAGCTCACGGGCGTGCATCTGCATTGCGTTCTTGTGCATGAAAATCTGGAAGAAGATGATGGCTGAAAAATCTGTGGGTATAAATATATTTTCACGTAAGTATGTATTTGTATTTGTTTTTTCCTTCTTGGATCAAATTGGCGACATTTTGGAGAAGGGCCAGGTCAAAAGTGCCCTAAACCGACGAGCATGTATGAAGAATGTAATGAGAGTGAATGAGGCGAAAGTTGTGTGTCAGGATCGTAGCGACTGGAGATCCGTGGTCTCTGCCTACCCCTTTGGGAAAGAGGCGTGACTTTATGTATGTATCTATGTATGTATGTATTTGTACATGCCTCTGACTACCCCCTTAGACATATTCAAAGGATCTGGAATATAAAGATCTGAGAGAATGTCTACCGCGCCTTGGGGATACAGTCGTGACCCTGTTTTTTATAAAACAAAATATTTTTCTTGAATTTTGGAAGAACTAGAAGTCTAAGATAATTTCTAAAAAAAATAATTTAGGTTGGCAATATTAATATTGTCAATAAAAGGTGGAAAAAGAGTAGAATGAATATTCTACACAGCCAGAAATAACGCTCAATAAAACATGTTGATACATTTTTCTTGAAACAGTCAACGCAAAGCTTTTAATATAAGACTGAAATGAGTGTAAATAAAAAACAAAGAGACTGCACAGATTTGTTTGAATCATAAAGCTTATGCATTTAAGGGTGGTCGCACAGTGCAGCCGAGCCGAACGCGGCGAACTGTCAATTCAGTAGAGAAAATGTTGAAGAAGCGAGCCGCATTTCTGATGTCATCAGTATTTTTTGTATAGAAAAATCTGCGGCGCGCACGGCACGGATGAGTGTGCGATCAGGTTAAGTAGCCAGAATCTTAATACAGCCAGCTTCTGCTGAATTTTCAAGGAGAACAACCGTTGACCAATCACAGCGCAGCAATATCACGTCGCACGCTCGAATGGACTAAGTTACGCAAGAAGCAACAATTTAAAAGGATAGTCTTTATCGATATTCTCGAGATTTTCATAACAAAACAAAAAAAAATTACATATATATTTTTTAATTTATTTGTTGAACCCATTTCTTGAATATAGTTAGTTTAATATGAAAGACCCCTATATATTAGCCGTATAAAAGCTGTATATGGTGTTAAGTTTCACGCGGCCCGTCCTATAATTTCCACCACGGCAAAGAAATTACCTCCATTCTTATGTGTCAGATAAGCTCAAATTATAGGGACTTAATATTATTTATTGTGGTACTTAAAACGCGATTTTGTAGATTTCCGATTTAAGTATACATTGGGGTATATTCCATAAAAATGTTGTGTTTTTAGTTGAACGGGTGTAAAAAGTACAGGCGCGGTCCGAAGTGGTCACGGGGGACATGACCCCCCCAAAATCGTACACGTCCAATAGTAAAATCTTGTTTATTGTGCAATAAAGTCTATTATTAGTGACCCCCCCCCCAAATTTCAGTACCGACCGACCCCTACAGAAAAAGTAGGGGTTGAATTTTATAGGTATGAATTGGAAAACGCATATTTTAGTTCAAGATCAAATTCTTAGTATTGTGATAAAATTGTGCCCTCCGTCCAGGTGGAGTGATGATCTGCGAAAGGCTGCTGGCAGAAGCTGGATGCGTCGAGCTGAGGACAGGGCGCAATGACGCTCAGTAGGGGAGGCCTATGTCCAGCGGTGGACTGCTATGATGTGATAGAATTCGCGAATTTGAAACAGAACAAAATTTATATTTACATCTACATGATGTCTCCATGTCATCGACTGAACAATAACCTAATACATCTTTTTATTTTTTAATAATAAAATCATTTTCAAGGATAATCATCCTTTCAAGGACATTCAGCTATGAAGAATACGACCAGGAAGAGGATAAAATATTTTTTATAAATTTAATTTTTAATTTACAAACGAAATAGTAGATTTTTGATCATTGCATTGCGAAACTTCATAAGAGATGCTTGAACGAGGTCAAACAACACTAATCAACGCAATATTTTTGCGTAAGCTTCACTGTTCAATGTTTTATCGATATCGGTTGTCTAGTGAAACTGTTATCTCGACATAATCCGTATACTCAGTATACTGTGTACTGGGTGTAAAAGAACTATACGCAAAAAATCTTCATGTTTTACGTGTATATACATTGATGTATTGTTTTCGGTTGATATAATGCAGCTTAGATCCTTAGTTATATATAAGTACTAAAAATATTCAATTTTTTAAATAATATCGTAGATATGTTGGTACTAACTATGTACCGTCAAGCTGACCAGTGCTTTTTTTATCCTAGAAATATTAAAAAATAATAAATAAATACAACAACTAACAAGTTTTTTGTGAAATGTATCTAACTTTTGATGGTAGGTTTCTATTCTCAAACAAAGGTTTCTTAAAACTAGTACTCACCCCAAGTTTTAAGAAACCTTTGTTTGAGAATAGATTAGCGGATTGTTACTATATATTTCCTTACTATTTTTACTATCTTACAATGGACTTCCGCAAAGTCACGCCTGAATCAATTTAATATCTTGGTAGGTTTTTGTTTAAAGTAAGGATAATATAAAAAAATCTGGTTAAAATTTTCACGAACATATTTTTTACACCCAGCATAGTATACAGTATACATCCACCATATTTATTGAAAACCCTTCGCGGTGCGATTGTAAAGAAACGACTTTGCACACGCAACTGTACACTCGAGGCCGCGGAAACGGAACACTTTCTTAAAAAAATATTTTTTAAATAAAAAATTAAAATTTTCAACTTTAGTTATTTAGTCTTATTAGCTCAATAATAAGTTTTTCGTAAAAAGTCCTAAAACCTTAGAGATTGGTTCATGATTTGTATTTTAACACAGCTTACGTGAAAATGTAAAATTCGTTCAATTTATAAGTTATAACAAAAATTACGAGAATTTGAATATCTAAACCTTGTTATGATTAAAAACAATTCCGATAAGAAATCTGACAATTATTATTTTAAATTTAATTTTGATAATTCCCATTCACGAATCGAATGTTCTTTAAATGCAAAAAATTAAGATTTTTTAAAGTTATTTTATTAAAAGTAACATGAAAATATATTATAATTTTTTCAATAACATATTTTGTTAATATATTACCTCCAGCATAACTTCTGAATCTCGAGGATACCACATCTTGTCAACGTCACCGTAATCCTTTAATTGTAACAACATATCCACACTTGTGTCGAACCAGTTCGAAACTGCGCTACACCACTTGTTCCTTCAAGCCCACACAGGAAAAACACTTGAAAAATAATTAAACATTTATCACCGTAATTAAAAAAATACAGAAATAAATTGTAATATAATAATTTATTAAATTTTATAATTCCCCTTCCTTGTTTATTTTGTCTCTAAGAGGAAAAAATAGAACAGTTATCACTAGAAGACTTGTGCCAGATCATGCTTATTTATGACTTATGGAATCTTCCATTTAATAACAAATACGTTTATATTTGGGTATATATAAAAACTTACTAGATTGATGCATTCATGCAATATACAAAAAAACTATTATTTTACTGATAAACGCCGAGTTCTAGGATTAGATCCGTAGCCGTAAGGGTAAACTATAAAAATACACGTCTCGGGGATACAGTCGTGACCCATATTAAAAAAAAAAAGAAATTCAGAAAATGTTTCAATTTTCTTGCACCCCAGTGTAACCCTTTCACGCGTGGTAGAAAGTGGAACTAGAGTTGGATCACGCAACTAAGAAATTGCAAAGAATTTATGATTCTGAAGCGATATGAGGTCTTGGGTTCAGGAAGGATTGAAAACTAGTTGTAGCTTGAGATGTACTTTATGATGGCGTTGGGCTTGGGACTTGCTACTTCCTACTAATATAATAAATCTGAAAGTTAACAAGATGAAATTTTTCGTACGATTTGCTAAGTCCCGCCATTGAAGTCGCGCTAAACGTGCGATTTCAACCTTTATGATATCGTATCGCACGGCAATTTTGTGTGAATGCTCATTGTATGCGATCTGTCATTGTAAGCGCAACCCTCGTTGGCAAGTTTAACAGGCTTAGCAAATCGTACGAAAAATCGCATCGTGTAAATGCGCCTTTACTATGACAAAATCGCATTCGATTATCGCGTTTTTCCTTATTTTCACAATACAATTTAGTAAAAATCATGCTTATTTATTAATAAAAGGATTACACAAAATTATAACTAATTTTATTTTATGTATAAAATAAATTGTGTTCTAAATGGTGACGGAAAACAATAAGCGGAAATAAGTTGAAAGTTTCTGAGTTTGTATGTTTGTATTTCAATCACGCCTAAACCAGTGAATAGATTTGGATAAAACTTGGAATAGGCATAGTGACATGAAATAGCATAATATAGGCTATTCAAAATGTTGGTACCACGCGGGCGAAGCCGCGCGCAGTGGCTAGTCTATACTAATATAATATTATAAGGTGGAAAGATTTGTTTCTTTGTTTGTTTGAAATGAATAGGCTCCGAAACTACTGGACCGATTTGAAAAATTCTTTCACTAATAGAATCCCACATTATCCCCGATGAACATAGGCTATATTTTATCCCGGGGAAGTGAAGTTTTCCCGAGGGATCGCGGGTAACACCGCGGCGGACAGCTAGTTGTATAATAAAAAACTAAACTTGCGAACTTGATAAACTTAGGCCTTTGCATCTAATACGCAGAGGGTTGCGGGTTCGATCCCCGCGGTGGGACCAATTTTTGTATGATACAAATACGTCTCGGGGTTTGGGTGTTTTCTAATGTATGTATTTACAAACAAAAAGTATATAAGTAGTATATCAGTCATGTAGTACCCATAACACAAGCTCTGCTTACTTTGGGACTTGGCTGTGTGAAAAGTATAGCATTATCTATTTATTTAATACTAGTTTCTGCGCGCGGATTTGCCCGCGTGGTACCAACATATTGAATAGCCTATATGCTATTTCAGGTCTACGCCTATTCCAAGTTTCATCCAAATCGGTTATCTGGTTTAGGCGTGATTGATACACAAACATACAAACAAACTCACAAACTTATTATATTATTATGCGCAAACTATGCTCACAACAAATACATTGTAGAGTAGGTAACATATAATTAAATAGGTAATTTTTTTTAACTATTAAAATAGGTTTCAAGGAAAATAAACTTATTTGTTTATTGCCTACAGAGCTATAAAAACATACCAATTATTTTTACTACTAGAATAAACTAATTGTAATTATTTTATCATTTTTGGCAGGAAAAATAAAGCAATATGAGGTAATAACAACGCTACTAGTCTAAAAATGAACGAAATTAATAGTTTTTAATCAGTCACAAGTCAAAAAAAATATTTATTCAGAAGGGCACATCTTTTTGCCCTTTACACACTCTATGTGGGGTCGGCACAACATGTATTCCTCTTCCATTTCCCTCTATCAGCTGTCATCTTAGCACTCACTCCTTTCTTACTCATATCATCTTTCACACAATTCATCCATCTCTTCTTCGGCCTACCTCTACTCGTATATCCATCCACATTCATACCAAGTACTCTTCTGTTCACATGACATAACGGCACAGAAGGGCACAAGTATTTATTACTTTTAAATAAAGTATAAACTTAAGAATTTATTTAAAAAAAGATTCAACTATTTAAGGAAATTAAAAAAACCTGTTTAACTGTGTCAATAAATACTTGGAACAAAATGTTATAAAAATCAAAGTGACTCAATTGCAAAAAATAAATATCATGTCATCCTACGCTAGTCATGCAAAATTGAACTTTAGAACGCATTCTTAAGAGTCAATTTTCCTTAAACAGTTCGTGACTTATTGAATGGATCGTGTCTGCAAAAAAAAGATCTTGAAAAAGTGTTTTATTTTTAAACGACCCAAAAAATATTGGAGTCAAGTTTACAAAAGCTTACCCAGTAACCTTTATATTCGTTTTGTTTGTATCAAACATGTTTTAATCATTATTTTATCGACACCATCTTAGAGATGGACTGTGTAAAGGGTGATAATGGGTAAGAAAGGAGTGTGTTGAGGAGGAAGGAGTTGATTGAGTGGAAGAAAAAAACCTGTTAATGCCTATCCTAGATAAAAGTGGGATAGAGAAATGATGACCATTACATCCATACTTAATATTTTAAATGTGAAAGTATCTCTGTCTGTCTGTCTGTTTGTTACGTATCAAAATAAATGGAACAGATTAGGCTGAAAATTGGCATGGATAAAGGTTGTATCCCAAGGAAGGATAGGTATAAGCTACTTTTTATCCCGAAAAAATCCCAAGGGACCGCGGGTTACACCGCTAGCTAGTAAAATTATAAATTTAAATTTGTATTGAACTATTAAACCACTTAAATTAGAACGACACTATGAAATAATACTATTACAATATGACTTTACCTACTGCTAAATTAATAACCCTTCCGTCTTTGCTGTCGAGTAAAATTAAAATAACAACTGATCATGAAGGTGATTCATGAAGTGACGTAAAATTATCAACGTATTTAGTTTTTAATACGTTTGAGTAATTGAGAAATAATTAAAAAGTAACAAAACGTAAGTAGGTACTATTCTCACGGAAACGAGTTAGAACATGTGTCAAATCAAAACGAGTCTGGACAGGTGTAAACATGCCAATTATCAAGTTATCACTTCCTTTTGTGAATGCAGCTTTAGTACGGTTAGCAACGCAAGTTTTAAAAGGGCGTAAAAAGCATTTTTAAAAGGGCATAAAATATAATAAAAAAATAAGTTAAAAAAATTTATCAGGGTCACGACTGTAGGCTCAAGGCTCAATTCTCTGTCAGAGGCATATAAAATATGCAAAAAAAAATATGCATATATGCCTATATGCATATTTTTTATGCGCTTTAACACGTGCTCTAAACGGCGAAGGAAAACATCGTGAGGAAACTAGTTAGTATTCTTATTGGCGGCGATGGGCTTGCAACCTGTCACGTATGGAATACTAACTTTTGCAAGATGTTAGCAGGTATCAAATGTCGAAAATCGATGATATCAGAAGTATAAAACTGTGTTGCAATATCAACGTCCTCCGAGAGAAATATAGAGTTCCTTAAAACTATCAGTAGGTACAAATTTTAAGTAGGTGTGTGTGTGTGTGTGTGAAGGTGCGTGTGTGTATGTGTGTGTGTGTGTGTGTGTGTAGTGTATTAATACAAAATACAAAATCAACAAAATTAAAATGTTCGTACAATTTACCTTTTTTGCTATCGCCACTTAAAGGGTAAAAATGCCCAACGTGTAATTAAAAAGGCTATAGAATTAAACAAGTCATTACAGTCGTTTGTTTTAAAATAACACCTCCGGTGACAAATTAGCACGTTTACACCATATTGAGTGTAGATTTTTATCAGGTGTCATAATTGTCAGTTATGTTTGATAATTGTCAGTTAGTATTCTTTGGCGATGGGTTTGCAACCTGTCACGTATGGAATACTACTACTAGAGGTGGGCATGTATCAAATATGTGTTTGGACATGCCTCTGACTACCCTTAAACATCTTCAATCTCTGGAATACATAAAAAGATCTGAGAGAATGTCTACCGCGGCTTGGGGATACAGTCGTGACCCTGTTTACTTTTTTCTTATTTTACTCTACTGTGATTTACTGTATTAAAGGGACTGATTTTGTTTGGTGGCCACTGTTTTTCTAAAGATATAAATGACATTAGATTAGATTAGCTTATAATTTACAAGCTGCGCTCCCGCGGTGTGACCCGCGGTACCTCGGGATTTTTTCGAAATAAAAAGTAGCCTATGTCCTTCCCTGGGATACAACCTTTATCCATGCCAATTTTTAGCCCAATCTGCTTGGCGGTTTGGGAGTGAAAAGATTTTGTTTTGTGACCATTACGTTATTTGTTTTAAACTTTTAGGTACTAACTTAAAATGTGAAATTAAAATAGCTCACAAAGAAAATATTTATTAAAACGATCAAGACGGCCATTACTCATTCGTATCAGAATCTTTAAATAAACTCAACCTTGTATTAACGTAAACAATCATAAAAATAAATATTAATAGTGGTAATTTCATCATAATAATAAATTACACACGGGGATCAGACATACCTTTACCTCCTTTCTTTGTCTGTTAGTGAATCTAATATTAGAATTTTATAATATTTTTGTATAACAAAAAATATACAAGAATTCTATATTTAATGCGCGCAACTCTGACCAACTAAAACAGGCTGGACGTGTTGTTGAAAAAGAATTCCTTTTTTTTAATTTTCTGACACGAACGCATTTTATACACACGAATGCATGAAAAAAAAAGAATACACAGTCATTTTTACGCACGCTCGCAAATTGCGTATAAAATAATAAAATGACGAACGTAATAAACCCACATGATTTGATTTTGGCTGAGAGGAAACACAAGGCGCATCCCGTCTAAATGTTCTAAGGCGCGCAAAGATGCTTGACAGTCCTAATTGTGACGTTTTTTCTTCAGTCCACGTCATGTTTAGTCAGTGACATTCACATTGTGTCACAATTGTAAACGTCGGTTTCTATGCACGTAACGTAATTAGATTATAAAATATCATTGGTTTTCTATAAATCTTCGCATCACGAGCCAACCTTGTAATGTGTACTGGCGTTTGTCACAAGTTATTTGATTTAATGATTACGTATAGACATGGCCTTTGAAATATTATGACATTAATAAAATTGTTGGTTCTCTACTGTGTAATTTTTCGATTATTGATAAATAATCATGAACGTTATATTACACAAAGATATCGGTAAACAGAAACTCTTAAAGTCGGTTACAAATCAATATTACAGTTTTTAGGATAAAATTTTAGATGAGGCTGAAAAATGATCAAATTTTTTTATGATCAAATTTTCCGATATATTGAACTGCAATCACAGATTTTGAAAAAAATGTGCAAAAAGTTAAAAAAAATTGGTGCCAATCGATTCAATGTAATCGCTTCCGTGCATAGAACCAATTGGTTATAGGTCGTTCTATGACGGAGGCCTTAAGGTTGCCTAAAACCTCCGTCATCAGTTGAAATGAAACCCATACGAACTTTACTAAACTTTTTTTTAAAACAATAGCTATAACAAGTACCAGCGGTGCCAATAAAAAGCTTCGGTCACGAGACGAACGACACTGACCTGTCGCAACATGTGTGCGTGTACAGAGTAATCTATTTCAGAGATTATAAAAAAATGCTTACAAAAAAGGTTCATTGACGATCAATAATGAAAGATCATCTTGGGCACTTTGTGTCAGCGATTGTGTACTTAGTTTTATTTCAAATAGGTATTTTTTTGGTGTAAGGTATATGTGATGATTATATTTGTCAACTTAAATATCTACTAACATACTTATAAGATCTAAAATAATGTCTACCGTGCTTGGGGTGCATTTAAATTCAGCCGTTATCCTGTTCATTTTGTTTAGTCGTACATTTACTGCCTGTTAGGTATTAGTAAAAATACTCATTATGTTTTAAATATGAATAAATATGATGGGTGTAAATATGATTATGTAGTGTACTCGTATTTTTTTTATTTCTACCTTTTCCGTCCGAAAATAACTCATCCAAGTCATTAATAACATGGAATTACCCATTTTATTATATTTAAGAGAAATTAGAATTAACCTAATATGTATAAAGTCGTAGTAAACCCTCATTATAAAAGCTCAATTTTATTAAATTTTAAATTTAATGAATAAATTAAGTATTTAATATTAAATTTGAAAAACCTTAATGTTCTTTGGAGACTTAAGAAATACAGAAGCGTAAATCCTCTAGCAGACTACATTTTGGTCTTGACTAAGAAAAGGCGTGAACTTGCACGTTGTCCAAAAAAATAGAGTCTAATGAACTCACTATTATCAGTTTTCCGCATAAAAAATGACGCAAACCGTTGACAGGTTGACTGGAAGAAAATACAGCTAAGTCCACTTTGAGTCATCAAAAATATTGCAATCTTGAAGGAGAATGATTATGGAGTTATGGTGTTCGTTTCCCCACCGGGAAGTGTTAAAATAGGTTAAATAAAAAAACAGTTGCAAATAAACAACATGAACATCTTTTTCCCGCCACATTATAAAAATAAAGCGCCGAGTGGCTGGCGTCCCGACACTGACCTATGTCAACAAACGGAGCGGTGTGAATGTGTGCGTATAGAGTACCAATGAACAGAGAGTACAATATTTTTGCATTTTAAAAGTGTTTGTATGTCTGACTGCATGTTTCAATGTAGCTTGTGCTTATTGTAATAAAATAATACTTGAATTTTAAGTTTGTAAATAAACATGTTTAGGTAATAACAAAGAATTGCAAATATTGCAATGCAGAGATAAGTAATACCTAGATTAATGTGTAGAAAATTCCTGCTACATAATTTACAAAACATTTTTTATAGATATTTTGAAAAATTAATAATATTGTAATAGAATAAAAAGTAATAGAAAAAAAAAGTTTGTATTAAAAGGCGCAATTCAATCATCCGAAAAAAAGCTATAAGTTTTTTGACTTAAAACAAAACAGAACCGCATTTTTACAACACTATCTGCAGGTCACACTAGCAGACAATGACAGTCGTATTCAGATAACCTCATTTCTTTCCGCGGTATCACACACACACATTGATATCATGGACTAGGAACTCGTTGCGCAGACATTCATGTCCTCGCGAGGAATTACAATTGAGATTAAACTTTTGCAAAAGAACGCACATTCTCAAAATGCTATTTTTAAATTTAGAAACAGATGACAGTTTTGAATGACTTGGTTAATAACATAGTTTTATTGTACTAGAATTCATATAAAAATTAGGTAGAATTCATAAAAAAATAAGTTATTGCTGCATAATAAAAGCTTCCTAGTCGTATTCTTGCAAGGTTTAGGATAATTTCATTCTTTATAGACTATAAGAAAATTTAAAAAAAAATTGTTTAACTTTTTTTTAAATTTTTAAATAAAAAACGTTCATAAAAGCAATATCGCATATTAATTTTGAGGACGCCTCATGGATTCGGTATGGTATTCATTCCAGGACAGGCAATTGTAACTGGCAACAGCGTTCAAATGTCAAAAACAGAGTAAAAAAAAAAGGAGTTTAAGTAATGAAATAATTGCCTGAAACTTGATATGAATGAAGAATTTATAAGAGTGTGTGAGTTGACTGAGCGGTGATGCAACACCTAATCATGTTTATCGAAGAAATGACGACGCACTGCGCATTTTTATTCCCACATTACATAATGTGGGTGTGACCCTTTTATAAATTAGTTTTCTTGTGAATGAAGCATTATTGTGGTTTCGTATTGTTCTAATTTCAAATTCCTAACTGAATCCTTAATAACGTTCCATTTTTATACATTTCGCCTTTGTTGTAGGTGGAAAATTTTGGTACCCAATTTATTAGTTTTGTTTGTAAAGTTCTTCAAGGTTCCACAGGGTATTGTGTTGTGGTGTTTGAGTGCTTAAAATCAGTACAACAAGAAAAGTAATAGAAATTAAGCTTGACCAAGATAATTAATTTTGTATCGTAACGTATTTTTTTAAAGAAGTCAATTATTTTATTAATTTGTGTCTCAGTAACAGTAATAAAGAAGGCAATAAAACAAAGTACCTAGTTTTCAAAGAAAGTAATCGTCTTAAAAATGGCAATGTCCTTTCAGGGCTATTTGATAAGACATACAAAGGACTATCAGTGAGTACCGTGGGTGGGCGATGAACCTTTGATGGGACCTTGGTTTTTTATCAGACTCTAGACAACTTTATAATTCAAAGAACTGTTTACTACAAATTACAGAAACATTCAACAAAAATGATGAAAACTATGTAATCCAAAGATATATATTTGAACCATTTGGGGTCGAGACCCTGGGTCCGTGGGGTTCCGGGGCCCATCAAAAATCTTTCAGGGCGTCCGGTCGAAGCGTCGCGTGATTAGAGAGCTGGCAATTTTTTGGCACAAAGAATCAGCATTGCCATTCAGCGTGGCAATGCCGCCAGTGTTTTGGGCACGCTTCCGACTGGCAGTGACCAGGTTGAGCTATCTATAGATCGTTTTTACGACGATCCTTAGATAGCTTGACTGATTCTATTGTATTTTGTAATTTTATCTACATATTGTAGTAGCTTAGTTTCTGTAAATAAAATAATGTATTATAGTGAAAAAAAAAACCAAAGATTATACAAGTAGTGCATGCTGTGGTATCCTATAACTGGGGAAACATTGGATATAAGTAACTTAGATAAGAAATTGATAATACTTTTGTGATTTTTCCGTTGGATGTCCTTAAATAAATAAAGAAAGATGTGTGAGTGTGACTGGGTATGCATGAAGAGGAAGGCCGAATAAGTGATTGGATTATGTGAGAGATGAAATGAATGTGAAAGGAGTGGATGCATAGTTGACGAGTGATAGGAGTGAATGGAAGAAACACAATGTTGTGCTGACCACACTTAGTGTGGGATAAGGGGAAGAGGGTGATGATGATTCAGGAAAACAAAATTTTGAAAAAGTTTTTTTAAGTAAGTAGTTAGTAGTGGAAAGACGATCTTGTGAAGGTTGCTGGGAGCTGTTGGGTGCAGGCTGCACAAGATCGATCGCTGTGGAAATCTATGGGGGAGGCCTATGTTTAGCAGTGGACGCTAGATGGCTGAGATGATGATGATGAAGTAGTTACCTAATTTTGTTGATCATTCGCAAATTATGGGATCAAAATTGACAGTCAAAAAAACAAGAAATAAAATTTTGTCTCCCAGACTGAACTCATCAATTTACAATATTGTTCAAAATTGGATGAGACTACGATGTAAAAGGATGGATCATCCCTAAACCTCGTTTGTTGCCATTTTTCACGATGACGAAGGAACAGGAGAAGAATCCTAAAATTCTAAGTGATACCGACACCAGACCAGTGATTTCGAGTGAGTTCTAAGAGACAAATTGCATAATAATTTTTGAATTTGAATTGGAGCACAACTTTGGAATTGTCTACCAGAAAGTGCTGCTTTTTCAAGCAGGCAGCATCGGATTTTCACAGTATTATTAATTTTGATTTTTATTTTAACTGAAAAAAATATTGATGTAAAAACAAAAAGGGCATAACTCTTAATTGTCTTTGTTATCGAATAATAAGGAGCAAATCCTATCTTTGTAACAATTGAAAAAGGCGCTAAGTGAGTTTCATACAGTATTCATGCACTCGCGCAGGTCACGATCACGGACGTCGAACTTGCATTTTTAAACCGATTAACAATGGCGTCTCGATTCCGTTTTTAAACTTATTTCCTTTTCGATTGTATTCGAATTATTACGTGATTGTGTGTTAATACTTTCATTGCCTTTTATGTTAATATTGACTTTTACTTTTCGTTCAAGGTAGTTTCAGTCGATTACTGAAAACATGTGCATTTATTATGAATAATGATAAATCTATAAGATTTTGGAATAAAATTATTATAGGCAACAGGTGAAATGATAAAACTATAAATAAATGACTAAATGCGTCCTAAAATAAAATAATTGTCATAATAAGGTAAATTAAAAGGTGAATCATTATTATTAATTTATATTTTGAGCTCAACACACAAAATACATGCACATTCACGAAATGAAAACTGTCTTTTTGGTAAAACGACCTTTCATAAAGAAGCAATTTTTCATCCAATTTAAACTATACGTTAAAGATACTTAGTACAAGCCATTTATTTAAAAATGGAATTCTAATAAAATTCAAACAAAGAACAAAGTTCAATTTTCAAATAAGGAATTCAACAAACATGATCCTAAAAAATCGCCGCCTTCAGGAAAATCACCGTTCAAAAATGGAACCATTTGACCATTTCAAACTTTACGGCCTCAAAGAGGAAGAAATAAGCCGTGCACCACGTGCTCTTTTATAAAAATAAAGTATCTGCGCAAAGCGAGTTCGATCACCTCCCTAACCTAAGACAAGAGTGTACGCACACAAATGCATTTGTAGGTCGCTCGCTGCGTGCACGCACACATGCGCTACGCCCACAAGACGCGCGCGTGCGCAACTTAGACAAACGGAAGAAATATTATTCTCTTTTTAGGTACGCAGTTTGCGATCCTGTATGTTATGCGAGTTCAAGATTTTTCTTTCAAAAGTTTGTTAGAGTGTACACAGACACGCTATATCGATGATTTTAGACACGTAAATAGGAAATTGTCGGCATAATTTGATACTAGTTTTTACTAACTCTTAGGATTTTGTAGCTATTACTGTGCTGTCCTTACTTATTTTTATTTTTGCATGTTAGTACTCTATCGATGTCATTCCGATTTTTATGTTTTTTTTAAATGAAACAAAAATTTACTGAGTAAAAGTAGAGAAAATACCTATCTGTATGTTACACCATATTTATAAAATTTTGTAACAATAGCCATAACAGAACTGCATTTTTATCAAACTGATTACAAAGCTTTATCGTATTACAAACAAAACAGTTCATAACAAAAACAAACCTTGTACCGTCGGAAAAAAAGCTATATTCGCAAAAACTGACACCGCTCAGTGCATTGCTCCTTACATTTTTACACTTTGAATGTGTGCGTACTTGACCTACGACAACAAGTTGTATGTGTGCAGCATTTTTTCATTGAGCGTACTGTAATTACCAATCATAAATAAATGAAAATGACCTGATTTTGTTGATTAAGCTTTTAGGATTATGACGTCATAGTTACTTCCTTTTGTGTTGTGTCTTTTTGTTAACTGTTGACCTAGTTATGTCATGTTGTTTTGACAAAAATGTATTGTTTTCTTCTAGTTTTGTTTATTACGATTTGTCTAATCGTTCAAGTGAAATGTTCTAGACGTTTAAAGAGTGTCAAGTGCATAAAAGAAGTTGCTTTGAGATGCACTTACAAAGTAATCCTTACTCCACCCAGATTTGAAGCACTTGAGGTGTTGCTTACTTAGAACATTCTGATCGGCCTGTAAGTGGATGGGTGACCGCTAGTAACATTATCAACTGAGCGCTTCTATGCTTCGGAGGGCACGTAAAATTTTCTGTACCTTCCACGAAGAAGACCTTAAAAAACTCCATCACCAGAGTTGGCCACTGTTCTAGGAACTTCCTTTTTTTACTGGTTCGAAAAAGCTAGTGACATGAAAAATATAACAAGACCACTACTATCTCCAAAATAAACTTGTGAATGATCTAAAGATAGCGGCAGGGCACAAGTCGGAAGTGGTCAAGACTGAATGGCAATGCTGATCCGTTGAGCCAAATACGTGAACTCCGAACACGCTTCAACAGCTTCGACTTGTTCATAACATGTAGCTTACATGGAAGAATTTCAAATTTTTGAGTGTAAATATCGGCTGCTAGAAGTTAGTGAATAGTGACGCTTTCTCCAACGCTAAATGGCATCAGCTTAGCAAAATGAGCCAAAAATGCATCGTGTAAATGCTACTTTAACGTTCATAACATGTCGCTCACGTTCATAACATGTAGCTTACATGGAAGAATTTCAATTTTTGAGTGTAAGTATCGGCTACTAGGAGAAGTGCGACGCTTTCTCGGACTCGACGGACGGTTTAGCAAAACGAGCCAAAATATGCATCGTGTAAATGCTACTTTTGTGATAGGGGTCTTGCTGATTAAATGCTTGAGTTTGAATAGAGTGGGGGGAATTTTGAAAACGGGCACCAGTACCTACTCTCCAAAGGTCTCAATCCAAAATATGACTATACGCAAAAGCGGAAGACATTTTACCATACAATTTTTTTAGTCAAAGTTTTTACTTTTTTTTTAGTCACTTTGAAACGTCAGAAGGTTGTCAAAGGCAAGTCCGAAAAACGAAGGTACATGTCTACTTACATCCTTATTGGCTTAAACACAGTAATAACGAGATTTAGAAGTTTATGAAGTGAATTCGGTACACTTAGGGTACACTAGATTTAAATAATTACATACTTTTAATTTTATACCAATGATAAGCTAATGTACAAGTACAATCATCATCATCATCTCCCTCGTATCGGCTAAGTGGTACAGGTTTTCCATTTCCACTCAATTTTATGTACACGTTCGATATAACAGATTAGCCAAGTATTTTTATGAAGTAAATAGCAATTTTAACGTTTATTCTGGTATTTTAAGAATGTTATAAAAACTCGGTTCTTAGATTATTTAATTATTATATATCTAATTTTATTTTTATAGTTGAAAGCTTGTATTATCAGATTTCAAAGAAATTGTTTTCAATTATAAATATACTTAAAAATATAATCCTTACAGGATGTAAAAGAATCACTTCAAAAAGGTGTTCCTATTGATGAGTCATAGAAAATAATTGTTTCTGACTCTCTATCTAATCAAATTCGTATTCCTCATTCGGAAATTAAAAGTAAGACAACTTTATGACTATTGATGTGTGGATCGCAAAATGTATAATTCTGACTATGCTAAATAATATTTTATTGTAATTTTTATAGTGTTAATCCACACTTGGTATTTCATTAAGAAATGAAATCTGACGTCAGGGGTTCCGTGGCGGTTGAAGGCACTCCGGCTTTAGGAGGATCGTCTGATCCTCGCGGGTTCGAATCCCGTCGGAATCGAAAATGTTGATAAGGCTTTTCACTTATTAATGAAATGCTAAATCAAACAAAAGATTTGCCAACGACCACAAAATTACAGATATACAAAAAATGCTTTAATATCAAAAGGCTGACCTTTTATGGAGTGCTTCAAAGCTAACAAGAAAAATCAAATAAAAAATGCTGGACTTTTCACAAAGCATCATCTAGCCCCAAAGTAAGCAGAGCTTGTGTTATGGGTAGGAACTGCATGACTCATAATTATGCTACTAATGCTTCTTGTTGGTAAATACATACAAATAATATTTGTATGTTTCTAGTTTTAGTGGCAAAAAGCACTAGAAGGTTCTCTTCAGAAGATAAAAATTGAAAAAGTCGCAGAAAATTGAGAAATTCTAAAAAAACAGTTTCTAATGAATTTGAATTCATAAACTATCATTTTAATATTGCGTCAAGAACCACTCAACATCCTTTCACCTCAGTTTTTGGTAGTAACCTTTCGCACCCAGTATCTAAATCAGATGCACGTGCCTTACTCACGAGATGAAGATAAAAACTCTTTCAAATTAAAACATATTAATTATCTTGAGTCAGAAGTTGGACAAAGGTTTATTTTTACTTTCGAGCCGAGTTGAGAAGCGAAAAATAATTAAGTTCTACAAAGAATAATAAGTTTTACAAAGAAAATGCTGAAATTATTTTTGTTTTTATTTTTGTTTTTATAGTGGACCCCACAAAATATGACGCGCAGACGTGGAAGACCTAGGATGAGATGGCGGGACGAGCTGGACTCTCACCTGAGAACTTGGCCTGTTGCTGCGTTAAATCGCGAAGAGTGGAAGGAGGGAAGGGAGGCCTTTGCCCTGCAGTGGGACGACACGGGCTAAATAATAATAATAATAATAATAATAATAATGATTCATGTATAATTTTGAAAGGATCTCAACTTTGACGTGACATGTCTGTTAAGCATTCACGAGCTTTTACTAAGGACTAGTCCAGGAATACCGGCAGAAGTGAAAACTTGAACGGTTCTAAACTTGACAAATAACCCGGTGTCGGTGAGCAGTCACGTGACTCGCACGTGACCTTTTCGAGGCAAATCCAAGAATTTTTTCTCATCTCAAAACTGCCAAACGCACCTAATGTTTTGACTTCAAAAAGCTCTCTTTACATACACTTAGCTGATATTACATATGAGGCAAATTGGAGACTATATGCGGCTTGGAGAGACCTGGGCTTAGTATTGGGGTCATATTAGGGGACCACAACTCTTAAGAATGTAGGTATGTAGTATTCATTAGCCATATTGGAGGCCATGAGGCGGCTTGGACAGACCTATGGACACAGAGTCTTGGGGTCATATTAGGGGACCACAAATCTTACGAATGTAGGTATGTAGTATTCATTAGCCATATTGGAGGCCATGAGGCGGCTTGGACAGACCTATAGACACAGAGTCTTGGGGTCATATTAGGGGACCACAACTCGTACGAATGTAGGTATGTAGTATTCATTAGGCATATTGGAGGCTATGAGGCGGCTTGGACAGACCTATAGACACAGAGTCTTGGGGTCCTATTAGGGGACCACAACTCTTAGGAATGTATTAGCTTCATGAATTTACCAATTAGGTAAACGAATATTTAATACAAGTAGGATTTAAGTCACCCATCCATTTACTAAACTTTTAAAGCAACAAAAAAGTAGAGCAAAAATCTTCATGGTATATCAATAGAATACTTATTTCAATAACATTAAGGTCTATTTTCCTTAAAAACCCTTTAATGTCCCATTGACTTTTGCGTTTAGGTTACTTTCACCGAACAAACACTAAGTTAGACTAAGCTAACGGACAACTTGGGACTTAAGTTACCATTATTTTTATTTATTTTGGTGACGTTTTTAGGGCCACTAAGTGTTTAAAGCACTTTATTTGAAACTTTTTTACAAAATGGCGGGGTATAGCGAATTTTGTATAGTTACAAAAAAAATATATTATGTAAAAAGCAGGTTATTAAGCACGATATTTCCAGGTCAGGTCTATACTTTGAAGTCAAAGTGGGTAAGTAAATACATTTCTATGGTTCTTGACCATTTTTATTGGAAAAAGCTCAAATATTACGCACTGAAAAGGTGGTCATAACATTTTTTTTTTTTTTTTAGTTAAATAGTGTTTATTGTTGAAAAGATTACATTTGTTCTGGTGAGTAGTGTCTTAAATCCTATGTTAGGTTTATCTTGACACTAGAGTTCTCTGATATAATTTATGAACACGCTTAATTAGTTAGTACCTATTACGCACACAGGCACATTATAGGTAGGTACTAAAACCCGTGAAATTACCTACCTCAAGTGCCAGTACTTGACAAAATGCACGGAGAAGTAAATAGTTTGAATCACAAAATCACAACAGAACTAGTCCCCAGAACAAGTGAGAATCGTATTCACATTGGTTTTGTGGACGGAAATAATGGTAAAAAAATCCCAGTAGTTCTGTCAACAGAAATACTCCACAGAATGGGAGTAAACGACTTAGAGTTCAAAATTATCTGATAGAGCATACAATAATCTTAGACGTGACGTACAAATTCTGTTCACGACCAAATTACATCCTTTGCACCTAGTAATAAAGTCACAAATCCTCAAAACATTATCATAAACTTACGATTCATCACGAAAAACTACAAAATGCTAAACAAAATAACGGCCCGAGCTGTTATTTATCGAGGACGGTTTTGTTGAAAGAGTATAGCCCAATTTGCTTTAGATAATTTACCTAACATAACACGCCTATCCGTGATTCTATATACCGGCTGTATTATATAGTTTTCTCATAAAAAAATCTAGTTTTGCTAAGTAATACTTTCTAGATAAGAAATAGTAGGCTAAATTAAATTAAAAAAGCTTAAGCTTTTATAAATCCGTAACTTCATGTTTACGGTCAAAACTGTTCTTAATAAATTGAAAAAACATATATAATATAGGTACCTACGTTTAAATTGGACTTATTTATGACAAAATGGTTAAATAAAGGTTAAAAGTAGAGCAAAAATACCTGCATTGAAGCTGAGCAAATAATCCTTCACACTTAAGTTCATCACACACTCACTTCGATATCACGTCATTACAACAAGAAATTGGAAGTTGGAGAATTGCGTTCTTTTTTCAAATTTTTAAGAATAAATCACGTTGAACGTATTTTAAAATCATGAACAAATAAAAAAATGCGTTCTCTTTTCAAAAGTTGTAGCAAAAAATGTGTCTGTTTACGTCAAAATGTATTTTTCAAATGCGGTAAAAAATCGCTGCGCTCGCGCGTTGGCGGTACTTGTATAGTTATAGAGTAGTGTGCATCACAGAAGAAATATAACCGACGTTCAGATGTTCCACTTCAAGTATGAACAGCGACACTGTATAACCTGTGGGTCTTGACTAATTAAAAAATAAACAAAAAGTTTACAGGATTTAAATTTGGAACGAATTTCTTGGAGTGATTGATTTTAGTCGAGCAATATTGAAACTAAAGGTATTGTGATAGAGTCCATTTGGTGTTGCGCTGGTTTATAGTGACACAAGCTTGGGTATGCCATCGTAATGCACTTATGTGTACTTGCTAAGTTTTTTATTATAGTCGGCTGTATACAGCGGTTCCGTGGAGAGTGCAACTTCTTGATGCTTTGTTACGTAAGATCTTTTTTTGGTTGAGCTTTTGAAAAATAGGCTTTTACGGACAAAAAATGTGATGCCAGTTCTTGATCCTTTTGCCAAGCTTTACATAACTTTGTAGTGATATTTTGGTGTTAACAAAAATAGAGTTGATTAGTTTGAATAAATAGGATAATAATAATATAATATTTTTTTATAATCGTAATTGTATTGAGAATAATTATTTTTTTATTGTTGTATTTTACAAAAAGTGGTGAACATAGATAATTCGAAACTTATCTTTTTTTTTTTTTAAAGTATTATTATTAAGCTAAAAGCTAATTTTAAAATTGATATCTTCATAATTATCATAATTAATTATTCATAATTATCGTCAAACTCAAACTAATTTTAATGACTTTACACAGCAATAAATGGCACTATCTGTAAACTTGATTAAATACGATTCGCAAGTATCAAAACCACTTCCTTTCGATAGTGCTCGCGAGCGAGACAGATATACATGCATTTTCTTCACTGCTTTAAGTACTGGCGCGTTTTTTCAAGATAAAACTTTTATATCCTTACCATGTTTGAAAGTTTATAATGTTGAATTTTTAGCGCACGTAGGTGGTCGAGTATCTAGATTTTTTATTTATGGGCATTGGAGAGAATAAAAGCGCGAAATTTTATTACACTGACGCAACTGTTATTTTATCAGAGTCTTTTGAAATAAGTAGTATTACTTTAAAAAATCCGCGAAGGCATACAAATGTAAATAGTTTTTTTAATATACAGGGTTATTTGTAAAACAGCGGTAACCTCTCAGGACTATTTTACTAACATCATAATCAACAACTTTTGTTCTTCTAGGTTCTAGGTATCACTTTTGAAAATTCATCATTATTTTAGTTAAAATCAGATTTTCATACAATAAAAAAAATCTTTATATTGAACGCTCCTAATGTTACGAATTCTATGCGCAGCAAAAGAAAGCGATAAAACAATAGCGAGGGAGTGGGGTTAGGGCGGTGGGGGCCGAAATTTGTTAGATAGGACAATGTAGATAGGGCAACGAAATCTTAAAGCTATGTTTTCTTTTTTAAGATATTCATGCCAATAAAGAACTTTTTAAATTGAAATTGAAAAAATACAGTCCTGAGAGGTTACCTGTGTTTTACAAAAAACCCTGTATAGAGTTAAAATATAGATTTCTATAAAGAATCTTAGATCTTTGATTTCAGTGGATGACTCTTCCATCGTTGAAGCTAAATTTTTAAGTCATACTTGGAGATAGCGGGATGAGCTCAACCAGTAATTTTACTCTTAGAGATGATGAGTGATGATGATGGGTGGAGGGAATGGGGGGAGACATTTGTCATTTGTAGGACAAAAAATAACAGTAATAAAAAACTTGAAATGATTTCACCATATTGGTTTGAAAGAACTTAAGTGTTACTCAAATATAAGCTACAGTTATCCTGTTAATTTTTTTCGCGAGTTTTTTATCGTTTTTTTTTGCTTGTCAAAGTCAAAAAGCATTTATTCAGTAGGAACTAATTTACTCCTGTTCTTTCGCGACCAATACCGTGAAGAATCAGGGCAACAAACACGGATTGGGGCCTAGCATTCTTTAGGTGATCCATCTTGAAACTAAAAGTCAAGCTCCAGTGGAGAGCCAGTCAAAGAGAATTGAGGCTCGTCAAAGTAAGTTTAGATGCCCATAAAATACAAAAAAAATTATGTATTTGTTCATTAAATAATTCTTTTTATTAAATGTTGCAACAAATCAAATACAGTGACGACCTCTGTAGCGCAGTGGGCGCAGGTCCGCTTGCGACGCAGTAGGTTGCGGGTTCGATCCCCGCCGTGGGACAAATGTTTGTATGATCTACAGATATTTGTCTCGGGTCTGGGTGTTTCTATGTATAAATGTAATGTGGTAGTTACTCTGAGGTGTGTGGCAAAGAGTTGCGGGTGGTGAGGGTGCTGGTGTCAGATGCAGTGGTATGGTCTTATTATGTTGTACTAGTAGTAAATAACCGAAAATAACATGTATTTACAAACAAAAAGTATAGGTATAAGTAGTATATATCAGTTACCTGGTTCCCATAGTACAAGCTTTGCTTAGTTTGGGGCTAGATGATGCTGTGTGAAATTGTCCAGTATTATTAAAAAAAAAAACAAATACAGTTGGTTTTTATAATTTCCCGAGTTAGCAAAGTATAGCCTTTTATCGCTGAAACGCATCATGCAACAAACAGTTGACAATAATGCGCATATTACCATCAACAGGTCATTACAACCAAACTTATCATTACAACTACTTAGTCTATACAACCATCCGGTCTGTTGGACCCTAAACACTACCTAAAGACTAGCCTAATAATTTTTATGCGAAATGGAAATAGGTTATTAGCTCGTTTCACGGTTCGCTGGGATAAAAGGAAATTTAAAAAAAGGAATAATATTTTTGTATAGTGTTATATTGAGGCAATTATAAATTGGAGTTGGTTCGCTGGTTGAGACAAAAGGAAAAAGAAATTAATAATATTTTGGTATAGTGTCATATTGAGGCAATTATAAAGAGTTGTTTAGTCACGCTGTCACACATTTTTTTTATTTTACGGTGATTTTGATGATTCTCATGTTTTTTTTAATACCTACCTGCACAAGATCGCTATGGAAATCTATGGGGGAGGCCTATGTTCAGCAGTGGACGTTAGTCTGAGATGATGATGATGAGGATGAAGTACCTACCTACCTACTAAACTATTGCAATGACCCAAGTCTTGTCATGCCACTAGTTCAAGTGGTGAAAATATTTTGAGAATCCTTTTATGTAATTTCAAGTGAATTTTTGTCTTGTTTTTCATTTAGAAATGAAAAGTCTTATCAAAATTTTCGATTCTGACCTGAGGCCAAATAATTTGAAATCCATTCCCATTCCAACCAATCACACAATACGAAAATGACGTATCATGACAAAATACGTAATTGTGAATGACGTATTTTGTTATGATACGTCATTTTCGTATTGTGTTGGGTTGGAATGGGAAATGGGAATGGATTTCAAGTTAGACAATAAGGCCTCTGATTCGAACCCGACGACGTCCTAAAGCCGGAGTGCCTTCAACCGCTCAGCCACGGAACCAATGACGTCAGATTCGAAATTCTTGATAAGCTCATACATATTGGTTAGCGCCATCTACACGTTTCACTAGCGAAACTACTTTACTTGTACATACATACATAAAGTCACGCCTCTTTCCCAAAGGGGTAGGCAGAGACCACGGATCTCCACTCGCTACGATCCTGACACACAACTTTCGCCTCATTCACTCTCATTACATTCTTCAAACATGCTCGTCGGTTTAGGGTACTTTTGACCTGGCCCTTCTCCAAAATGTCGCCAATTTGATCCAAGAAGGTTCTTGGATCAAATTGGTAAAGGTTGTTGGTACTTTACTTGTTTTTCATTATAATCATGACAGAAATGTTTTATCAAATAAATACTACTATCTTCCTACCGTGCATCTCTCATTTAAAATACAAAATTGGCACAAATTAACATAAAATGTTTCCAGCTAGAAACTGAGATAGATGCAAGACGCTAGAATGGCGTTCGTTAGCCTCTTTTAATTTCAGCTAATTTTTATCTTGCCAGCGTCCGTCGCCTTTTTACAGAGCACGGCCCATTAGCTGCGATTGTGGAGGGAACTGATATTTTGATACTCGAAAAAATCTACTAAGCGTATTACAGTAAAATATTTGTAATGTGTCATAATTTTGGTTTTGGTAATAAATACATTTGTATTTTGTATTTTTGTAATTTATTGTAAGTCATGTGATCTCCATAATCAATCTAAAAGTGTGTTAAAGTACCTATTGCGGACATAATTATTATAGAAGATTAACAAGTGACAAATAAAATTATAAGTTAAAAATAAAACCAAATTAAAATATAGGACAAAGTAATTAACTACCACATTTAAAAAATATTTCATTTTTGTACTCCGTATTCGGCTGCTTCAAAAGCGCATTGATAAGAAATCACTAGTGAATAATAAAATATTATCATCAGCCTGATTTTACTATCAAAACACAAGATTAATTTGGTGTTTGATACGATTATTTTATAACATTACCTACTGATAAAAAGATAATAAAAGATCTAAGAAAATAATTATTTTAAATAATCATTATAATTTTACTATTATACTTAACTATTATTTTTAAATATTATTTTATTATAATTTTACAATCAATAAAAAAAGTTGTTGAGATTACATTTACCTATTTTGGTTACACTTACAAGGAGGCCTTGTCAAGTATCAAAATCTTTGTCCGTTCTATAGTACCGAAGAAATCTAATTTTTGTCGAGTTTTTCTCTTATTCCACCGGTCCCTTGAGGACGCTGTTTTCCCGCCAATTTGTATGTGTTTGTGAAAATTCGACCTTAAACGGTTGTCGTGTCTTCTGCTACTGCTAATTAAGCGTTTTAACCGTTTTTTCGTTTAATGTCATTTTTGTGTTCATTTTGTAAAAGATTTTTAACAAGAATGTTATTGTATTGAATTTATAGCTGTTTTGATTTCTGTTCTTAATAGAAATATTTATTACTTTTATATTGACACTTACTTGAAGACAATATTTTGTATTGGCTGTGGATGTTTTATCAATATTATTGTTATAAAAAGTGTTATTGCTGAAATATATACAACAGTGGCGTTAAACACGACCTCGAGAAATTGATTGTGACCGGAAAAATTGAAGGGAAAATACCTCAAGAGTCCGATACGTTGGTCAAATTCGCACCGGGAGTTGTGCAAATTGGTATTTTTATAGATTTTGGGGCGCTCTTTCCGAATTTCAACTTTGCCACCGTATCTTTGCCACTCGCGAGGCCATTTTGGAAAAAATTGTAAGTTCTCCCTTTTAATTCTTTTTTTTTGTTGGTAGGTAAAGAACGTACCTTACTTATTTTTAAGTTTGTTTTATTTTTTTTAACATAATATTATGCGATATATAGTGAAAGCTGTTGTATACTGTAAATGGTTATATATATTAGAAATGTGTATTTACTATAATTATATTTGGAAATGTTTTAATATATATGATGTGGTATACTAATAAATAAATACTTAATGACTGGACTACCACATAGAGGAAGGTGGAGGAAAATCATCAGGGAGAAGGTGATAAAGGATCCTCAGCATTGAGGAACACGATTCAAGGAGAGGCTTACTAAACAAAATGACCTAAAACAAAACAACCCAAACTCAGTTTTTCCAAACTTTTCCTATAAAACAACATTGTACATAAAATTGTATAACAAAACACAGGTGTTTAAAGTTGAAAAATTTCATTTTTTACGGGCTATAAGAAAGTTTCCTAATAATGTCTTGAGTTTAAGAGCCCACTGCTAATTGCGGTATAAATTATCAAGTTTGGTTAAAAAAGTCAACGCGTTTGAGTTATGACGTCGGAAAAAACGTTTGCGGCGGGAAATGAAAAATGGTAGGACATTGCACCTTAAAAAAAGTATAATTACATTGTTTGTTGTTTATAAGTATTATACCTACCTACTCGTACTTGGTTCCAATTTTTTTTATAAATAGAATTTGATTTAAATTTTGTTAAGTACATCAATGTTTGAGTAGGTTAGCTTGCTTCAATTCTTTGAAATAAAAGACGTTAATTTTACTAATCATCATCATTTCAGCCATTTAACGTCCAATGTTGAACATAGGCGTCCCCTATCGATTTCCACAGCGATCGGTCCTGTGCAGCCTGCACCCAACTTATTAATCATAATAAAATTATATTTGTTATTATATTTAAAATTATTCATAGACATTTACATTTTTGTCTGAGTAAGTATTTAAAAAAAAAATATATATATATTTTCTAAAAAATAAAAACAGGGTCACGACTGTATCCCCAAGGCGCGGTAGACATTCTCTCAGATCTTTATATTCCAGATCCGATAGTCTTGGCATGTTTTTTCGGTAAGTATATTTTCTTCGAAAAAACATGCCACGACTATCGGCACAATCTCTCCAAACCTATTAACTCTAAAAGCCGTTCGGTCATTAAACCAATTTTTTAAACGTCCTCACTTACAATTTTTCCTCTTTCCTCCCTCCTTGGACACTTTTCATAATTACCGCAGCCTCCCTACCCTTTACCGTCTGATTCTTGTTAAAAGATGTTACAAAAAAGTGTTTGCAAAGTTTGGATATTCTTTTGTGTTTTATTGTAATAGAATCTGGGCTTTTTGGTAACTGTCTTGTTCTTAAAATTTTTTTTAATACTGAAAAATTAAGTTAAAAAAAATACCTATAAAAAAATCTATATTAATTAACTAGGTATTCATGATGGAAAGGTATAATCATAAGCAAAAGTCATAAAAAAATAAAAACGAGAATCTAAATCCGCGGGCTATAAAAACGCAACAACACTTTCAACAACCCCGTGCATCATTAAAGTATTTTTTAAACGATATTTATTAAGAGAAAGACGCCGACACAAAAACACGACAACCACGAATTGATTTACTATCTTCCGAATTAAAAAATAAAAAGTACATCCAAACACAAAAGGGTTAAATAAAACACATGTCGGCGACGGACGGCGAATGTCAAAATCGTCTCAATTTCGAACCGAAAAACAATTGCGATTTGAATTTCAAATGTGGAACGCGGTCATTTTCGGCGGATTTTTTCGGTAAGCGGCGGGATAATAAATCTCACGGCAATAACGATAAATTCATTGCAGATCGACATGCAAATGTAGGGATTTTTTTCGACAGCAACGAGTACTTTATTATTCTGGAAGAGATGTGGAGTCGACAGGTTGTTTCTAAATCCATTAAATTTGTGGAAATAATTATTTGCAATTTTGTGATTATAAAAAAAAACAATTTAGTTGAACTAGTTTGGATAGAATTAACGACTTTCATCATCCATAGATAAATTTATTAGAGCTATCAATATTAAGTACTTAGTTAATTTCAAGAGAAAGGAAGTTAGAACTTTTCTCCGAAATTACTTAGGTAACTGATACTTTTGTTGGACACTTATGCCATAATGTATGACGTAAGTGTCCAACAAAATTTTATCTAAAACATTCCACTTGAAAAACCTAACACGTAAATATCCGCCCCATTCACTCTGTTCTGCCCTCAAAAGATCAAGTACACAACAGTTTTTATTTTGAGTGTACTTTTCCGTTCGTACAAGTTTATTTTTTCGTGCACCTGTACCTTGCATGTTTCATTGTTGCGAGTTTCGTGATTGAGTTTTTTTAAATTAAAAAGAGTTTTTAAACGGAGCGTTCTAATTTTGATAGTGTTGTGAATAGTTTTATCGATATTGTAGTGTTGGGAAAATGTCGTACTTTATTTACGCGCCTAGTTTTTACCAAAAATATATTTGCATTTTTAACTTATGATGATCAAAAATAAAAACTGAATCAATTAAAAAAGAAAAATATTATCATACATACAACTATATTTTTTTAAACGTGAACATTTAGATTTTAAGGTATAACCAGATCCTTGATGTCTACAGAGTAATCAGAGGCACGTCAATATTTTTCTTAAAAATCCCTAATTTTGTATGACAGGTCCATCGACTAGTGCTTTTTTTTAATAAAGAACAAAGAGGTCAAAACACCTACAGATGTTTCGTAACATCCCGTAAGTACTTCCTGGTCATACGGCACCTTGTGTGCAGATGGTTTGTGGGACCCAGGGTTGCTAAATTCAAATATTAAAAAAGATAAAAAAAAAAATCAAGTAAAAATGTATTCTAAGCTTACTCTACCGAAGCTTGGGGATATAAAAGTGAGCCTTTTTAATTTTTTAGAGAATTTTCATGATATTGAGACTGATAAGCTGAGCTTTAGTAATACATTTTAATTATTATTATTTTATATCATTCAATTAATGCAAGTAATTGGTTTTATACCAGATTCATTTAAGTAACTAAATAAATAAACAAATCAGTCCTAAGTTTGTTTAGCTAAGCCTATGGAAACCTTTGATAATAAGAGGTAATTGTGGATAAGTATTTTTTTTTAATAAAAGTTTTACTTTATTTTTTTTCTCAACCCAGGATTGTATATTTTTATGAAAAAAATTCAAGTGAAATTAAAATCTATAACAAGGAGCAACCCTAGCCGCGACATAAGAAAGAATAAAAAAATCTTTCGAATCTCGATAAATTGTTACGCCCCGGGACTTTTTATCAGATGTACTATGCGAAAATGTTTTAATGAATATTCAAGTGCCTAGATCGACACTAGATATTTATAGTAAAAACCTTAGCTGGCTGTGTACACTTCCTTTGCCACCCATTGCCTAGATTCACGATAAAAGTCTGTATAAAAAGCTAACCTTAAAACTAGTAAAGAGTAAAAATACCCCTCTAGGAGATGCGTTTTGGCGGTTGTGGCACACGATTCGTGATTACTTCTAACTGCAGTGATAAAAAAAAAAACAAAAAAAAAATGTATTTGAATTGAGAAAGACATAATGTGTTGAGAGGTTGGTAGCCAATTAGAAAGAAAAATAAACAAAATGCAAGTTTGAAAATCGAACGTAAGTCGTACATAACGAAGACAGTTCTAAAATCAAAAGGTCAAATTCAAGA
Organism: Epirrhoe alternata; assembly: GCA_963565295.1. Taxonomy (NCBI): domain Eukaryota; kingdom Metazoa; phylum Arthropoda; class Insecta; order Lepidoptera; family Geometridae; genus Epirrhoe; species Epirrhoe alternata. Next base: position 2,226,317 of record OY751400.1, read on the forward strand.
TTTGAACGTGTCACCGCAAACGCCGCCGCGCGTCTCCTACCTTTGGAAGATAACAATACGCATTGAAACAGATGCCAACTCACTCGCTGAAGTGTCGACCAGCACTCCTCCAAGGTCCTCTCACTGATGCTCTGTCCTGAGCGCGCTTGTTGCTATTAGAGAAAGAGAAACGAATTATTTTCGAGATTCAGTAGTTATGTTAAACAACCTTATAGCAAGGAAACTGAATTCTAATTTCAAAAAGAGCACATCAAATAGAATTCTAAATCGTTTTAATAAATTAGTTCAAATCAAACATTTGAAAAAAGAACACAAAAATGAAGGTAGAACTCATTTTTAAAATAGCGTAGACCAATTTTATAAAACAGTGAGTTTTAAATTGCGTTCGATTTAAAAATCGTGTTAGTAATTTAGATAATAAGCAAGAATATGCTTTAGTTCAAAAGTATAAAGCTCACTGTTCCTTGAAGCTGCGAAGGGAACCACGGAAACTCACTGGAATTGCTTTCACACCCTATAATTCCGAGAAATTGACTAAATGGAACGATTTCTTTGAACAAAATCTACATCGACGTATCGTCCATAAGCTAGAACGAAGGTTTGAAAAATAATCAATAAATTGTACCAAGACGTTTATGCGCTGCCATGACATAAAATTACCATAAGTAGCTATAAGTACCTAACAGATATGGTCGATAAATAGATAATTATTTGTTCAGCTATAATTTTTGTATTAAATTTCTATTGCATTCTTTTATCAATATTGTTGTCAAAATCCATGTTCTTTCATTTTAGAATGTTTTTAATGAATAACAATGACAGAATTTAAACTTACAACAAAAAAAAAAAGTTTTTTTAAATTTAAATTTAGAGTAAAAATAAGAATGCGTTGAAAATTGAAAAGATTAAAAATATCGACATTACCAATTCGATCATATAGATCGATGTCAAGTGCCGAGATTGAAGAAATGAGTTTCCGTGATCCGCGATAGTGAGGGGAAAGAAAGAAATTAAAATAATTACATCGATATTCAGGCTATTCAGGACATTTACCAATGCGAATGGCAACATCGAGTTCCGGTCACCGACAGCGGCGTCGCCTGTTGGAGACTGCTGTTGTGGCTGCATGAAACAATTACAAGATCAGTCGATTATCCATAAAATTGCAAAACTATCGATATTTGACTAGGTAGGTAATGAGCTTTTTATATATGCATCAAAGAAAATTACATGCGTGATTTGATTTCTAACGCTTTAAACAAAGGAGCTAACTGAATGATCTAAAAGATCCATGGATAAGTGTGAGGTTAACACTAAAAAAATTTGACTATACAAACAAAGTGTTTAGAAGCACAATCTTTGATCATAATCAGTTTAAAAGGTTACTCTTTTAAGAGACTTGACAACAACAAGACAAGTGTTTTCATGCAATTATTTTGTCAAATCATCGATAAATCAGCAAAACTATCGATAGGCGTAGGCTCGAAACCAAATCATCGATAATATATTTTTATCGATAAAGCATAATTTTAATCAATAATAAGCGTGCGCAAAAACACCTGTGTGTTGTATTTATTTAATCTTTTTTTTAAACTGTCCAAAAAATTTAATCAGTATCTTTTTTACTGATAAGATTTTTAAATCTTTTTTTAGTGCTATTATGACGCAAATTAGACAAGATCAGTTAATAAATCAGAAAAACATTTAAAAATATTTCTTTATCCTGATTAATTGACTTGCGTCAATACATTGCTTTGGTAATGTTAGGTATTGATGGAATTTATTATATTTTATGTTATATTTAATTATTTATTCATTAATATGCAAAAAAAGGTAAAACTTACCCACTTAAAATGTTTTATAACAATGAAAACTGTGAAGGAAATCTGAGACTGATGATCTCAGGCAGCTTAAATCGATTGTCTTAAAATGCGAATAATCATAACATTTTGTGTAAAATAAGTAGGTGGACTCATGATTTTTAAATAAATTCATCATATATACATAATTTTTTAAAATATCATATTTTATATAGTGTTTAACTCAAAATTTGTCCTGACTCAAAAAAATAAGATAAATGGTCAAAAAAAAAATTAAATATCACAAAGCAAAAAAACTGAAATGTAAAGATGAATTTTTTTTTTCATCTTTACATTTCAGTTTACATGCAAATTCTACTCAAACGTTATGTTGCTAAATACCACACGTAATGAGTAAAAAATAATTACATTATTGTTATTAAGTGTTGATAGTAAATTTACCAATGCAAACGGCACCAGCGACCGCTCGCTCATTGTGGAGTCTGCTGATGGAGATTGCTGTTGTTGCTGTCCCGTTCCAATGATAGAAGAATAGCATGAAAAAAAAGAGAGAAAATACTTTTAAAATCACCTTACAATAAAAGATTATTATCTTAATTTTTTATGATTTGGTTTATTTGAATTTGGAATATGATATTTGAGATTTCAAATTTGGAATAGCTGCAATATTTCGGTTTGAATAACATCAGAGAGACCCTTGACTCGAGTACCATACAAGAACATTAAATAAATCAAATTTTAATTAACCGTTCATTAAAAAAAATCAAACCACAAAAGGCAAAACACTCGTAGTGAACCGTTAAATTTATATTTACGAAAAAAAATCGCATGAATACGAACAGGATGTCAAAACCGGTTCGATTCTAAATCCGAAAAACAAAAAAGAAACGACAGATTCGCAGTAACAAATAACTGTCAACACCCCTTCGTGAAACAAAGCGGCAAAAAAATTAAAAATGGAATCAAAACGTACCCTAATCCGAGCCGTGGGAATAGACAAATGCAAGGTGAGCGTATTCGAAACTAATTTAAAAAGTAATATTCATTCTCTTTTGTTTCTAATTCCATGATTGCACAACGTTCTTTATTTGAATTTTTATTGCACTGTCTCGAGCTACTTTTTAATTTGAATGCAACGGCAGCACAAAATTACATGTTATCAAACCGGAAAACCAAAAAGGATATTAAAATAAACGCGGTAACCGAGACGTCACCAATAAAGTAAGCCATATGCTCAAAACAAACATTTGTGAAGGCAAGAAAGGTAAAAGCCGCCGACAAGTTGATCACACTAATACAGAAATAATAGAATTATCACAGATTATTGTAATTTACATATTCTTTTGTAACACCGGATGCGACATAAGGACAAAAACGATTTAATAATAAGTTTGACGCAAGGACCTTAACCCTTTCTTACAACAAAAGCTATACAATATGTTGCCTTGGCGTCTTTTATTTTTTAAGGAAGGGATCATTCAAAATTGGAACGAGTTTTGTGAGACCTCACCGTGTGTAATTTCCTGAGGTCAGTTGATCTTGGATCTTTGAAGACGATACACGCTGTCTTTAATTTCTTTTTAAATTTATAAACATAATTTTTATAAGTAATAAAAACAGCAAATATTTTCAATTTAAATAAATTTTAGTGATGTGTGAAAATTTAAATATATTTTGGTTTTTGTTTTTGTGATCACTTCTATAATTATGACTTAGTATTGCACTAGAAACGAATTTGACAATTAAAAGAGTTAGAAGTGACCACTTTCAGCGCACAGTGCCGTCGGGCGAAGGAAATTACTGAAAACATTTTTCATTTGCAAATCCATTTTCGAATAGTTTTTCACTATTTATTATTTATTTTATTTTATTTAGATGAAAGAAATCAATAATATTTTTATTGTTTTTTTTGTTATTTACTTAACAATTTTTTCTCAAAACCAAAAACCAAGTGTCACTTTCTTCGAAATTTCTTTGAAAATCTTTGCGAGTTTTATCACTTTTTTCACTTAAAACCTGAATAGGTAATCAAAACACTCACCTGAATCTCATTGACCAGCTTCTCAGTCATAGCCTTGTGGTCGGGGGTCGCCGACGGCTGCGGCGTCGGCGGTGGGCCGGGCTGGTCATGCCCCTCGGGTGAGCCCGGCCGGCTCCGGTTCCAGAAGTCCATCTTGAACGGCCTCTGGCCCTCGGGCTGCTGCAGGGCCGGGATGTGGAGCGAGAGTGGAGCCGCTCTCAGGTCCAGAGCACTGCCTCCCGGCGTGTCAGTGCTGTTCGGGTGGTTCCCTTCCGCTGCGGTCATCTTGAAGGAGTTGTGCAGCCAGGAGGCCACGAAGCTGTCCTCCTCCTTCGGCTGGTCCAGCAGGCGCGCGAACGGCGGCGCGGCGTTCTCGAAAGCGCCGCCGCCGCCGACGTTCTCCCCTTCTTCCGCTATTTTCGGAACTTTAGCCTCTCTCGGCGAACCCTCCTCTACCGCTTCCGTCTTCCGATACTCATGGAGGTCCCTGTACCTCTCCTGCAGCGCTAGGGATATGTTCTCATTGAAGTACTTCAACATTAATTCCAGCTTGGGACGTATCGTCACGATCGCATGCGACTCGCCCTGCGAGAAGAAAAGTTTGTTTGAATTTTCGCGGTTCCCGGAAAAGCGGAAAGACCTCCTCGAGACGCGGGTGGGCGACGACTAACTTCTTGGAGGAAAACTTGAGCGTCGCGACGGCTTCTTGCGGGGTGGGGCGGACGCGCGCGCGACGCGAAGACGCCGCGCCAACTAGCAAGACGCGGCCCGCCCCCGCCGCCTTAGACGTCCACAAGAACATCCCCACCGGCTGGGCGCGTGCGCCCCGCGTTTTTTCCGCGGAAAAATGCGACCGGCCAAGGAAAAGACGGCGCCTCGGCCGGCCGCTCGGCCGTCGCCCGTCGTCCGACATGACGGACGCTCGGACCACGACCGAAATAAGAACTACAAAAGGGCGCTAAGCAGGGTGGCCGCGCTCTCGCTCGCCCGACCCTATTCCCATCCCACCCCTGCGCGGTAGAAAGAGATGGGTAGCGCTCCCCATTTTTTTCTAAGCCACTATTAGTGAGGGAGGAAGTGAAAAGAATGGGTTTCTTTGTGATTTTTTCTTAGCGCACCCCGTCTCGCTCGCACTTGTGTTAGACGCATATATCTGTTTCGCGTTGAATTTTTGAGGATTTCTTTTTGACGCCTCTTTCCTATTGTATTTTTTTTGTTTTTTATGGTTCAGGCGGAGCTTATGGGGTTAACGGCGGTCGTTGATTCGTGTTTTCCGGGTTTACCTAAAGCCGAGGAAATGAGAGTTTTTCAACTTTTTTCCTGTATGACTTGACCAATCACGGCCTATTCTATTCTCACTAGGCATTTATTCTTTATTCAACTCTCTTTACCTTATATTTTACGTTCTACTTCTAACTATTATACTTTTGCTTTGCAGCTAAATTGCTTGAAGTTAGCATTATGCTTAAAACAAGAACCTTGGTTCTTACTTCATCTTAAGAGGTTTTCCTTTAGCTACGTAGAGTCGCGAATTTTCCCGCCGCTACCCCGCGATAGATGGCGTAGCGCTACGACGCTTACTTTGCGGTAGTTTACGAAAATAATTATATTACTTGTATAGAGATTTTTCTGTGCGTAGGTATTCTTTGGTGTTTTACAGTTTAATAGGTCCTAGGTATAATGACAACTCATAGAAGATGACAAAACAACACAATTTTTTTCGGTGAAAATAGCGAGAAGTGTGAATTTGAGACGAACTCTTTTCGACGAACCATTTTCAGTACATAATGAATGGATCGGAATTTTTTTCTCTTTAATTTGTTTCAGTAAGAAAAAAAAGTTACCAAGTTCTAAGATTATGGAGGATGTAAATAATAGACGTCAAAATTTTTAGGCCGCCCAAAGATCCTGCCTTAACTTTTTTTTTTTTAATTTATTTAAGGGTTTTGTCGCTTAGCGACCACATCACCCTGATACAACAGAAAATGATTATGAACAATATCAGAAGAAACTTAAAGCTTAACTACTTATGTAAACCTAACTCTAATAACTTAACTAAAATCTCTACTTTTTCACAAAAAGGGTCCGCAAGCGCTTAACCAACAACTTCATAAATATTTCCCCATGTTTTGTTTGCCTCACCATTATTTTTACATTCGTTAGCGTTTTTGTAGAAACCATTTGTCATCAGCTATCAATCTTAGCCAAAGGAAAACTAAACTAATCATCTCAGTTTTAGGATTCATTTTCCAATATCAAAATAATATGGGAAGTTGTCTCATACCTTCAATAACGACGCAAAAACATTAAAATAAGCATTTACTGTTAACAAATAGTCTTATGTACAAGTAAATAAGATGCAAAATACCATGACCATAGACCTACGGCCTAATCATTAGATCTATGTACTAAGACAATTGCTAAGTAGGTAAGGCATAATGAAAGAGGTGTGGTCACATGGGAGTGACTAGATTCTTTTTCACGGTGTGTGAACACGGCTTTACTATCAGTTTTAGAAATCTAGGTTTGTTTGTATGGTTTTTTTATATGTATAAAAAAGTATGGGAAGATCTTTTGTTGATTATCATTTTTAAGTAAATTAATTAAGTTACTTTTAGTAGTAGTGTTAGAGTTATTAATTAAAATGTTGTAATTTTTTATCAAAAATCAAATATGTACCTATGTGACTCTTCATTTTTTATTTTTTGAAAGTTAATAAAATAATCCACTGAAAGTATTGTAAAAGATTTTTTTAACCATTTAGAGAAAAAAACTAGGAAAATAAAATTAAAAAAAACTAATAAAGTTGATGCAAACTTAGAACGCGTTGAAATAATAAACTATGTACCTAAGTATAGTATTATTAATAAATAAAGACCAATGAAAAAATACATAAAAGACCTGAGAGAATGTCTACCGCGCCTTGGGCATAGGTACAGTCGTAACCCTGTCTGTAAAATCCTTTGTCTAAAATGTATACTTATGGTTTGTTTTCTACAAGAACCCGAGGTGAAAGGGTGGCTGTTTTCATCGCAGGGGTTGCTCCAAGTCGGGGGTGGAGAGAAAATGGGTTCTCGGAATATTAGAACCCTTGGCGGGAAAGGTTCTAATGTATAGAAAATGTTTAGTAACGTTTGAACCTTTTTTAGGTTACTCCAAAATCTAAGAACCAATTGAATTCTTCAATACCGATAAAGTTTTGTTAAGTTTTGAATTGAAATTAAAGTTGTTTTATTTATTCCGTGTAAGATATTAATAATGATTTTTTTTAAATATAAAGAAATATAAAACACGTACCTAGGTACATATTGACAATCATTCATATCATTGTATTAGTATTAGTGCGGGGTTCGATGTAAATTATTTATTATTTTGTAATTTTATATACATATTGTAGTAGCTTAGTTTCTGTAAATAAAACTTATTTACATTTTTTATAATAAAATTGTACTTTTATTCAATATGTTTTTATGAATAAATTGAGAATATATTATGTAGACGTAGAATTATTATTATTTATCATTCTTTCACATACCCAAAATGGCCGCATTGTCCTACAATCGATTTATTAACCCCTCCATACCATAGTGTAATAATAATCGAACAAAATGGTGTAATATTGACCCCAATTCAAAAGCAGCTGGTAAACGGTCAAAATAAAAAAAATATAGTGATAGTTGTTTAATTTTAATATCTACAATATAAGTCTCTTTGAAAATACTGTCTTAAAATGTTTTTTTGTATGACAGCTAAAATCTTGCAGATTCCGAGTTTTTAATTAAAGTTAATGACTGAGTTTTACTATCAAGTAATTTTCCTAAGTACCACTCAAGTAAGTAGTTTTATAGTTCCTAATCATTTTAACCTTTTTGATAACCTACGCATGACCTTTATAAAACCCAATTTAATTTGTTTTTCAAACTAATACCTACATAATAACAGCGGTAGGTAATTTTTAAGATCTTCAGTAAAAAAAATGGCAATATTGGGGCGCAGCAGACTTTAATATAGCTCAAATGGAAATGAGTCAAAATTCAAGGTGACTTTTGGCTTTTAATAGGACCGGATCAGCAGGATCACATTAGTCTTAAAACTAGATAATAGTAATCTCGTTCCTTCGCGACTAATACCATGAAGAACCAAAGTTCTTTTAGGTGTTAAAACTAAAAAGCTCCAGTTATCCATCATAGTTATCAGATCAAAAGTACCGGTGCAAAAAAAGCCTTTACAGCTAAAACCAGTTGTAACCCAACACTAGACAAAACGCATCAATCCGTTCAAAGTACTCAACACTGCAAAACACAATGGGTCCATTTGACCCCATAAAAATTATGCAAATATCTTAACGTCACAAGGGTTCTAATAATGACACTTTTTTTGTTTTCCATTGAAATTAAACAAAACTTGCTTTTTATAGCATTGTTGGTATGGGAACGGATGATAGACAAGATTGAGATAGGTTATTCGTGAGAGTTTTGATGGACAAAAAATTGCAGTTTCAATTGTCTCAAACTTGTTTGTAACAAGAAAGTAGTTTATTGAATTCCTTTTAAATGAATAATAAATGAATTTAACAAAGTTCTTGTATTTTAGTTTCGGAAACAAACATTGCTTGGTTTAAGTACAATATTTTCAAATTGAATTTAATAAATTTTAGATGCTCAAAAAATAAATGTAATGGGTATGTATGTAATAGGCACCTTCTTTGTAGGCTCGCTCCATCGTAGACCTCATTCTCGCCTATGTAAGTTTCGAGGTCAAGAGTCGACCCATCATAAAAAAAAAATGCAAATTTTCATCGTAATATTTTGAAGAAACTGATTAAGTAAAAAAAACGTTATCACGTCTTAGAATAGAGAAGTCTTGTAATCTAATAGTGTTACAGCCACGAAGAAATTATTTTACTGCAATAAAAAAAAAAGATAAATTTACCTATCTAGGTTACATTTCCCGAAAAAGTGTCATTTCCAAGAGACAGGTAACATTGTGGGCTGTAGCCCACAATGTATGTGTACAGATATAAATAATTTATATAATTTAAAACGAACGCCACTAAAACGTAGATCAATCAAAAACTAATTTACCTTCCGAATAGTCGTTTTGAAAAGCAATAAGAAACTCACGGAAGTAGTTTCGATGAAAAAGTTGGGGTCGTAATGACCCGGCGTTCACGAACCGCGACCTATTTTTAATCATTTTTGGAAGAACCGTAAAGGGTTGAGTTTCTTTATATGGAGAAGGGTTTTTTTTTAACTATCTAACGAATAATAAATAACCTCTTTCTTGTACTTTTAGTCTTCTTAGAAGAGCGTAGGATAGTAAAAAAATCCTACAAAATATAAGTCAAAAAGCATTTATTCAGTAGGACCGCTGGGATCACTTTAAAAGTACCTACTATGTAGTAGGTACTTACATGAAAGGTCTAATTGCTCAGTATATATTGACTGCACCTACTTTTTAAATCATGGCCCAACGGTAAAGTTACCGGGTAAGAAACCACTCTTGGCTTTTGGTCAAAGGTCGCGGGTTCAAACTCAGTTGCGTGCACGAGTCCTATTATTTAGGCGCATAATAATTCCGTAAAATTGATTGTAAATATCTCATATTATGCATAAAGCTTATAATTAAAAGGAGAATGGGTAATTTTGACCAACTTCAAATCATGATGATTTTTCTTTTTGAAACTGTGTTTTAGGTAGATAACATAAATAACACTTAACATCTTTTAATCACACTGTTTCGAATGAACTTTTAGATTATTTTTTTTGATGTGCAATGCAAAAAATTTTAAAACGTAAAAAAACGTTTTTTACGTTGTTTTTATTTTGATGTGCAAAAAATTTAGAGTGTCACAAACTTATTTAACCCGGTGAGTGGGGGGGTTTTATCGCATTTGGTGTTGGCAGAACAATAAATTTAAGAGTAAAATTCGTTAGTTCCTCTTTCAGCCACCGGTTCAGATAAGCACTCTACCTATCCGGTATGACCGCTGGAATCACTTTGAATCATAGTCTAAGAGCAATAGCCACGTCTAAATACATTTATTTATTAGTACAATGCCCAGGTTGAATTGATCAGAGATACCATGCATTGGGATACTTAAAAAAACATTGGCACTCCGGGAATGTCGACAGAAGTGAAAACTTGATCAAGGTGTCGGTAACGATTCTAAATTTAAAAAAAAATTCAAAAAGTATATTGATTTCCAGCCGCATGCCGCATGAACTGATAGGCCACTGTCGCTTTTGGCGTTGATGTCGAAATAGCAGATACTTATGTGGTACCTAGGCAGGTATCGGTAACGGTAACGGTTATAGCGTCACGAGTTCAATGGTTTTTCCCCATCTCAAAAATACCCAACGTCTAAAGAAGTTTTCACTTAAAAAAAAAAGACGTAATCCTGTTGCGTTTTTAAAAAAGTCCGCCTCCATACCACGTGACGACTCACAAAGAAATATTATTGATGGTAGGATGCCGTGACAACTGTGTCCCGCGCCAGAACAAAACGTGTCCGACTTTGTTCGGCAACTTAACTTAATAAATTATATTTTTGAATAAAATATTTATAAATACTAGGTATGGTATAGTATTAATAACTAGCCCATCGTGGCCCACTGGTGCCTGACTGTACTTATAAAAAAAAACGATTACAACATAGGTATGATAAGTACTTACAGTTTTTGTGTGAGAGATAAAACAGACATAAAAATGACGTTTCGACAAACTAAAAAATATTTCATTTAAAAAAAAATATTAGTAATATTACTTACTCTCTTATCAGTTTTGTCCACCATTTAAATTTAATTCAAACAAAATCTGCCAGAAAAACGCCAAAAATTCATAATTTAATAATGTAATCCTTAAAATGAATACCAAATCAATTTAAAAACAACATAAAATCCATTTGGAACACGTACCTATTGCTTTCAAATCCTTTAACAAACATGAAAAAAAGTTACCAGAAGCACCCCACACAATCAACTCAACCGTGAAACAGTAGCCAAATACCAGTCCACAAAAAAAGAAAAAAAAGTGCGATCAAAAAAACGCTAAAAGAAAACATTGACAAAACATCAGACCTCACGTGTCAAAATCCACCGCTCACTAAACGGCGTAACCAATAAAAAAAGTTCTGACACACATTGCTTAGAAAAAAGTCGACAAAAACCGCCCCTAGCTATTAGGCAGCACCAATAAAAAAAGAAAAAAATCGTTCAAAAACGAGTTAATTGGCGCGTGCTCGGCCCACTTTTTTTTCCGTGACACTGAGCGTCATACTGGGGGTGAATTTTTTGTGTCAATTATAGGCATCGTGTTATACAGCCGTCAAATTTTATTAAGATTATAACATAAATGGTTAACACTGTATAATTTATGGGTTAGAATATTTTGTATGTTTTAAAAAACTTTTTTGCGTGTTACGGAACTCAGTCACGCACAATACGAGCACGGAAGAAGTTTTTTATTCGGAAGTGCCGTTTTTTATAACTTTTAACGATTGTTTTTTGACAGTTGTTTGTTTAAAAATCTTCGGTTATTCAGGAACCAAAGACCTTTTATCCACACCAAATTTTCCTACTTACAAAATAAAAATAAAAAATGAAACATTTTACTTACATTTTTTTACTTGAAAAAAGATTTGTCACGTAATGACCAAACCCCGTGACTCACAAGCACGTACTTGTTTATCTTAGCATCTCAGATGCAACGATCAAAGTCCAAATCTTAAGCACTCTTATAAATTCAAAAACGCTGCAGTCAAATGTATATTATGCTTCCTTATAAAAACTTACCAGTTTTTTTCAATGTTTTTTTTATAAAAAATCTCGGTTAATTTTTATAGAAAAATCACTATCTTCTTAAAATTTAACTTATTTCTTTCACTTGTGAGTTTTATTTCAATTCAGTAATACCAAAAGAAAAACTCAAAAAAGTTGCAAAAATCATAAAAAGTATTGCGTAATAGTAGTGGAAAATTTTACCTAGTTAGTGCAAAAAACAGCCACCCCGCGCCGCGTCGTCTTATAAAATTTCCATTTAAAACATACAGCATTATTATCATTTTTCTAACTAAAAAATGCATTTTTCACTCGACTTTTCAAGCCACAAAAACCGAAGCACAACAAACGATTTTGCACCTTATAAAAATTTATACAAAAAGTATTTTTAAATGGCACTGCAGTTCTTATAAGACTTTTAGGAGTAGCGCGTCAATTCCTTGGTCTACTTTGAGTCTAGAGATGGGGTAGTAATCTTGAACTCATAATCGAGTTTTTTTTAGTCCAGCTCGATTTAAGGATAGTTTGCAAGTAATATTTTTTTACGATTTGAAGGACGAGAGGCCAATTTCTAAGCTTTTAAGAAAATTTTATATTTTATTCGTTCATTAATGAATGAGCTGAGCATGTGTGATTGCTCTACGTCTCAACGTTTTAATTGTTAGTATTATTCATTATCAGTTACGGCTGACCTATTTTAAATAAATTTAAAAATAATATTAAATCTAATCATTATTATATTATTATTTTACCGTAAAAGAAGCTTTAGCGTGCGCGTTCGTGACCACCAATATTATTTAAACTTTATTTCATTCCGTCGACTCAACAAGACCTCAGTCGATCGACTAAGGAACGCTGATAGGACATCCCTATTTGTGCATGTGAGCGTTATCTCAAACGGTTGATAAAATTTTGAAAAATCCTCGACTTTTCCGCGATAACCCCGCCTCGTTGCGAGCAGGAAAAAAAAGCTCAGTGGTCCAATTTATAGTCTGAATCATGTTATTTATTTTGTAAAATAAACAATACAATACAATACAATAAGAAAGTAAGTAATGCAAGTGCATTAAGGAAAGTGATGTAACTAAAGACAGCGTAACCAATGGTAGCCGCCTGCAAGAGGCAAGTTGTTGAAACTGCCTTATTAGGGGGCTATCAATTATCATTGGCATTCAGTTTTAAATAACCTGATGATTGTTGAAATACTAAGAGGTACAGCGTCATAAACTTATCTGGACCAGTGGTTAAAAGAGGAACAAACGAATTTTACTGTAAAATTTATTTTTCTGCCAACACCGAATGCGATAACAGCACCGCCCTCACTGGTTCAGAGAAGTTTGTGGCCCTCTAGGTAATTGAAATTTCTACTTCATATTTTCTGTAAACTAACTTCATATATTGTTTTACTCTAGTTGGTATAGTTTTTACCTGATTTGTGACATTTATAAGACAGTAAGAGCAACTTTTTATTGAATCTTTTTGACAACATCAATGGCCTTTTTATATTTCCAATAAGAAAAATATAAAAAGACTCGTCATCATTATTAGAGTTTCTTTTTCTTTCTCGTCAATCAATGAACTTCCTTAATAAAGTAACTTGCATTTCTCTGGTTGCAATAAAACAGTCTGTATCTACCTATCTCGTAGCACTAAAAATCCGTTGCCATTTATTTGGTTTACATACATATTTTAACTTTTTAACCATCCAGTCAAACTAAAAAAAAATCTTTATTATTACGTCACTAGTTTCCTTATTTGAAACCATGATCGCGGGATAGTAATTTTCTCCGGTATAACGTTCAAATTCTGCAGTGTATTTTACTGATGATGATGTGCCGCATCGGACTATGAATAAGACCCTTCTTATAAATAAACGTCTTATCTCCAACCTACCCGGTATATGTTTAAATCGTGTTAATGTGTGCGTAGATAAATAACTAGTTCTATGTACACTAGAATACTGTCTTTGATAAAGTCTAGAAAACTTGAGTACTAGATAAGTGGTGAAGAATTTAATGTGGTATTTGAATGAAATAGATAATTGAATAATTATAATCTATATGAACATAAGATCACGAAAAAATTAGTAAAAATGTTGAAATAGAATTTGTAGGTCTTACCTATTTCCTAAATGGCTTCATAATTAGGTTGTGAATTTGGTGTTTAGAGTAAAATAATTTAGTCAAGTATTTTATGCTGAGCTAATTTATTAACTTACTTTAGCTGAGAGAATGGTTTCTGAACCATTCTCCTGTCATTGCTGGACAAGCCTATTCCTCCCCAAACGATGTCCCAAGCATTAGGTATCGTAGTTAGGCGTCTCGTAGTGTAGGCATAAGTTGCCTCCACCGCGTGCGTCCCGTAGGAGATACCGGAGCCCCTTATGCATAGAGGCTGGCCGTCGGGTAGTTTTTAGTGAGTCGTCGAGTGCTCGACAACCTCACACACCCCAATTACGTTCCCTCGACGTAATTGGATGTCTGTGTGCAGATTTCCTATCCGTAAAAATAATAAAGGCATAGGTTGCCTCATAATTAAATTAATCATCTACGTAGTCATTATTAAAGGCTTACTTATGTTTTTTGAAGTGAAAAAACTTCTTTAGGCGCGTTGGGCGTTTTTGAGATGAGAATAAATTCTCGGATTCACCTCGAAAACGTCCTGTGCGAGCAGTACACCGACACCTACTAGTAGCGCTATCTAGTTCTATACTCGGTAAACTTTTACAGGAATATTTTTACATTTCTAAAAGCTCATTTAATAATTCAAGGGGTGTAGTCATTATCTTAAGATTTTTACATGAAATACACTAGGCACCTTATTGTTCATCACTTCTCTCGGCATTCCTGGGAGTGCCACGGTTTTTTTTATGCAAGTCGAGCAGGGCGACGCCGACGTAAGTCAGAGTCACATGTTTCCCGACCAGATAAAACGTAAGAGGTCGGTAACTATAAATGTAACGTAACTAGAGGGTAAAATATACCTACTTATTATCACTGACTGCAACTCATAAACGCTTTGAAAATGTTTTACGTGCTATGAAGATATAGACGATCCTATTTTTTAATTATAATTCATTTTATTTGTCAGTCCATCTGGAAAAACAAGTATACTAATAAGGCCAGTGTTGTAAAGCTCCACAAATTTTATCGACAATCAGATTCCAATTAGATAATATCTCGCCCATCGATAAAACGTCGATATCGATACCAATTACCGCAGCGCTATTCTCTAACGGTGCGTCTGGGTTGCCAGATGAACTATTATTACTTTTTTAAACAATAAAATTTTGTATTTTTTATTTGAAATGAAAATGAAAAATGAAGAATGAAAAAATAAGTATTTATTTCAGCACAGTTTACAACAAACAATTTTAGGCAAAAGGTATGGTGTTGCCGTAGCTTAAGATATTGATCAATTCTATTTCAGTGGTCTTCACACTAGGCAAGCCTGTATCGTGAAGACCAGATATGTTTCGTCCCACGTATCGTCTTCTCCATCATTTCCTTTCCTTTCACATCTCTCATTACTCTGTCTCTTTCTCTCTTATGGTTATTAATAAATATTTTTGAAATTTAAAATGTAACAGGATTTGAACGCATGACCCCGCCATGTCACCGCTCTGCCAACTGAGCTTATAGTCAACGCTGGTTGGGAAATAAATATTTTACAGCTTTTCGCCGTGTGTGTCATTTGGATGACTCGTTACAGATATTTTCATTCCGCAACCGATATAGTGGGTACCAAGGAGATTAACACATTTTTATTAGTTGTATGAGTATATTTAGTTAATTGTATATTTTTAATGTTTTAATTTTTTTACATACTTATTCTTAAGATTTTTTAAATATTGGAAAACATTTATCTAAAAATAAAAGACAAATTGCAGAACTTAATTTTTTATAAGCTTGACTCCATTTTTATTTTATTTGAATATTAAGACAAAAAAAAGCTATCAATAAAAAAAATTGAATCAAAACCCGAAAAAAAAACATTTTCTTAAATATTTTTTTTGATGAAAAACTGAAAATAGCTAAAAATTTTAAAAAAGTGATAGGGTGTGGCAACACTAGAGCGAAGCGCAGGCGCAAGATAAATCTTTTTACTGCACACTTTGATTAGAAAATTCCAATATTAATTGAGTTTGTTCATTAAACTGATTTTGTTTCTTCCTCATTGTTGTAGGGTGTTTCGGTAAGACTAATTAATTAAAAATTACTTTCAATTTGTTATTGAAATCGGTGATGCAGTATTTTTGGCAAAAAAAAATTGTTTTACTTTTTGGTTGATCTTTAAAAAAATGTAGTACCTAACTAATCATGCCAAAATTATTGTAGTAAGCAAGCACCTTTAAAAAACTTTTTTTTTTTTGCTATATTATGAGGTCAATTTTGTGGTTTGTTATTATGGTTCGACCCAGTAGCGAACTTGAAGACAATATTTTTAAATCTTATCTAATTGTCATCAAATTAGTTTCATTAATGATTCTAGACCGGTACCAAAACTGATCGTTGGTTTTTTTGAAGAATGGGTCGGCTCTTGACCTCGAAACTTACACAGGCAAGAATGAGGTCTACGATGGAGCGAGCCTACCCAGAAGGTGCCTATTAACTCTCTTCTTAAGAACAACAGGGTCGTAGCTCAGCGGAAATACAGACGCGGGAAGCTGATTCCACATTTTTGCAGTGCGCATAATGAAATAACTTTGATAGCGCTTTCTAATAAATGAAATATCAACTAAGTGAGGATGATGATGTTTTTTAATTTACTTATTTGACAATGGATGAGCTTAGACTGCTGGTCCTGTTAGACATCATACAGACATCTCAACACTTCAATATAACGATAGCCTACTTGGCATCGCTGGCAAGGATTCCAGAACAGCCCAGGTTTCGACAGAGTCAAAGGCCTCGACGATCTGCTCTGGCTGCTGGCAGAAGCTGGATGCGTCGAGTCAGAGGACAGGGCGCAATAGCGCTCATTAGGGGATGTCTATGTTCAGCAGTGGAGTGCTATAGGCTGATGATGATGATTTGACAATAGATAGCTCGACTGACTTTAGTTCGAATTCCAATTTGACGATAGGACATTTTTAAATTCCAGAACCAACACAAGTCTAGACTGCGTAATAAAATAAAACAACAACAGGCGTAGAGTAAACAATTTTATTTTATCCCTAACTATTGAAACTGTTCTGAACTTGCGAAAGCTTTTACAAGACCTGGCTGGATCAAAAGAGAAATACAATTTAAATGCACGTAAAACGAATACAACTCCATAAAACTAGACGCGAAAATAACGCTTGAATCTAAATAGTCCCTATAAAATCCGACTTAGAAAATAAGATAGACGTTAGAAATACAAGATTATCCCGCGAAAAATAAATCAACTACCTACGCACGCGACCTAGGACGGACACACACGGAGCAAAAAAGAAAAAAAAAAGAAAAAATAGCAAAATGAACGCTGCGAATATCTGAGGTGAATGACTCACGAAAAATAAGACGAAAACGCGCGCCCGCGCACCATGTGCGTTTCTTATTTTTTTATAGTCCATCCCTTTCTTGCACCGAAATGGGGCGCGGTTCGTGTGGGTGTGAGAGAGACGGGCGAAAAGAAAGCGCGCGGAAAGAGTGGCGGTCGTTCGCGCTCATTTTAGTACCGAGCATTGCCGCTAGGGGCGCCGCGGTGCCGGGAAAATTTTCTTCCTGTTTGGATTTTGTTCCTGTTTTAGAGTTCGCGGCGCTAATTTTTGCTCGGGTTTAGATGGAATTTTGTAAAGAGAAAGATAATGATGATATTTTTTTAAGCATAAAGGCCTAGTCATTATATATATTTTCTACAAATATATATATTCTACAAATATATATTTTTTTTATAAAGAAAAAGTTTCGGTAAGCGCTTCTTTTATTTGTAAATTTTTTTACAAATGAATTTTTTTTTTTTGTAAAAATGATATTATTTTATCGACTATTAAATAATAATATGTATTATTTATTTTTTATTATAGGTACCTAGGTCTATTTTAGTACTCAGATACATTTAAGAGTTAAATCCTAGGCTTTAAATATATTAACTCCAGATTTTTAATATTTTTATTTATTTTAAATTAAATTGAACTCAATTTACAACTTTGTAACTCAAAAACATGTTCTTTCACGATAAAACTCTAGTTCTAAAATACCAAGCCCGTTTTTTCTTCATACCAGTTAGTTCCTAGTTATCAAATCAGAAAGTATACCTTATTTACTAGTAGTTAAGGTTTAAAATAGAAAGCTGGTCCTAATGAATCTGTCTATCGATTGATTTAAGAGTCGCATAGCGTTTTTAATTAATGCTTCTTCCTGAACATGTTTATAGTTGTTATAGAGTTCTTGTAAACAGATATTTAAGAATATAATTAATTAAAAAACAAGTAGGTAAATAAAATGTAAAACAAAAGAAACTTAAGTATTTTTTTTTATAATTTTTTTTTATTAAATATTAGGTAGTTAAGTATGTTTTAAAAACTAAAACCGACGGGTTGGCTCAGGGCGTCAAGTGAAGATGAGATTTTTTAACGAGTTTAGTTTAACGAGGAAACTATCCATCTCCCAGAAATCAAAATATAGGACAACTTTTCGGGAGTACCTTTCAAACAAAAAAAAAATTTTGAAAATTGGTACCCTTGGCGGAATGATCGAGTAAAAAACATACAGTCGAAATTGAAAACCTACTCCTTTTGGAAGTCGGTTAAAACTAAAGTTAAAACATTCGAGGCATCTCTTCTTCAAAAATAGTAAAAAAGCCTTCAAAATAGAACAATTTTACAATAAAAAAACTAAAATACAAAAAAAATTACACAACTAACATCACGAAACACAACGATAGCGCGATCTAGAAATCGTCCACTTTTAACAGCGCCATCTAGTTTTGTTAAACATAAACATCATAAATAACCAAAAGAGGTAAATAATTAAACTGAAGTATCTGCCTGTGATTTCAAAATAACTAAAAACTTTTTCAAGTGCATAAATAGATAAATAAACCACAAACAAGTTTTTTTTTAATTTTGCCAGTTTGTCTGTCCGGGCTAATCTCTGGAACGGCTGAATTGATTTTAATGGGATATAGAGGTTTTATGGGTGGGCAACATATTATAGACCAGTTTTTATCCCGGGATTCCCACGCGATCGGAATTTATGCGGGAAAACCCGGGAAAACTAGCACACGCGAACAAAGCGCTGGGCACAGGCTATTTAACGTGCCTTCCGAAGCACGGAAGCTGTTCAGTGTGCTTAGTATGACTTTTATTCACCATTCGGTATCGACGACGATATCGTGGATTTGTACTGGTTTTCATTAGTAATGAGCGAGTACCAAAAGATGGCGCTGCTATTTTCCCATACAAATCTGCGTTTACGGCGTCGATACCGAACGCGTAAAAAACTAATACTAGGCACCCTGATGGCGCGGTCAGTGCGGTCACCCATCCACGTACTGACCGGTCAGAATGTTGCTTACTTTGACTTTTTAAGTAAGCTACACCACGAGTATGTTCTATGTATGTAGGTATATCAAAAGAAATATAATAACATTGTGCTTAGCTACCGGAGCATGCCGGCCGGCTTAACCACAGGCTATTTAACGTGCCTTCCGAAGCACGGAAGCTGTTCAGTGTGCTTAGTATGACTTTTATTCACCATTCGGTATCGACGACGATATCGTGGATTTGTACTGGTTTTCATTAGTAATGAGCGAGTACCAAAAGATGGCGCTGCTATTTTCCCATACAAATCTGCGTTTACGGCGTCGATACCGAACGCGTAAAAAACTAATACTAGGCACCCTGATGGCGCGGTCAGTGCGGTCACCCATCCACGTACTGACCGGTCAGAATGTTGCTTACTTTGACTTTTTAAGTAAGCTACACCACGAGTATGTTCTATGTATGTAGGTATATCAAAAGAAATATAATAACATTGTGCCTAGCTACCGGAGCATGCCGGCCGGCTTAACCTGTTTTTTTCTACATATCAAGTTTCTGCGTTGTATTACATAATGAATCATTTGAATATTTATTGTGTGACTAGCTCTACCAAGCGGCTTTGCTTGTACAGTGCCAAATTTTTTGTTACTTAGGCACTCTACATTTGCCGAACATTTGGATAGAAGATGACAGGCGAATATACCCTCTACACGTTTGTCACTGTCGGCATTCGTCTATCTTCGCCGAAGTACTCCATTATGCTATTCCAGACTACGATCTCGATCTGTTCCAAGTCATCCAAATTGGTTACCAGCGGAATAAATAAGCAGTGGGTTATGGCGTGGTTTTAAAACAAAAACCTCAATCCATTTGTCGATTGATAAAATTATTTACGCAACCTCTTCGATTTAGGTTTTTTCCAACACCAGGGTGATCTGATCCTTTTACAAACTTTCATATATAAAATATTATTAGAATAGGATTGATAAAAAAGTTAATTCATTCAAATACAGTGCCACAAACTTATGTGGACCAGTGGCCAAAAGAGGAACTTGAGAAGTGTGGAATAACACTTTAAAATATGACAAAAAATTATATTCGGAGTTATTTGACTCCGAATATTAAATTATAATTTTTACTGTACAAAGCTTTAAAACTCTTAAAAATATAATTTTTATTTTGCCATGTTAATTCCAGGATAAAATCCGTCATGTTATGTTAATTCCAGGATATCTCGAAACATCCGAAGAATCGGGAAAAGTTGCCATAGCAATTATTTTTGCTCTTGAAAAGACCTATTCAATGATACTACACTCATTGCTATTGAGGCGGGTACCAAAATGATCATCATCCTTTGAAATTTAATCATTAGCGATAGAGCCACATAGCAGTTTTTTGGATGGAGCAATCATGCAATTTCCTCATCTCCCAATCTTCTTTTACTTCTTTTTACGAAATGACAGTGACCTTCGTCCATCCTAAGGTTATCTGGAAGAGATCGCTTTTAGCGATAAGGCCGCCCATTGTACCTACTTGTTATTTTGTGTTCCTTTTATGTTTTATCTGTGTACAGTAAAGTGTTTATCTATCTATCTTAATCTTAATCTTCTTGGTCTTCCTTTCCTCGTCTTCCTGCTACTTTGTCTTCTATAATATTCTTAAAAAGCTGTCATATCCAATCATTCTTCTAATTCTAACCTAAAAATGCAACTTTATGAGAATACTTTCATTTTAACTAGAATGTGTGCAGTAAAAATGTTGAGTGCTAGTATCTAGTTTCTATTCTATGACGCTGTGAGTCAGAGGTGCGCGGGCGACGGTTTTGCAACCAAAATTCTACCGGTTTTAGACAATGGCATTATTAGTACCGACGCCATATTGTTTTTAAAATGGTCGCCGACTTGAAAACTAATCAAGTGAATTGATTATTTTGTTGTTTGATTTGTTTTGGAATGCTACTATTACCTCTGTTATATATATTTTATGAATATTTACCAGACTGCGTTGGTAGAGTAGTAAAATAGTGCGTCAACTTTAAATCCGAAGGCCGCGCGTTTGAATTCCGGCCGTGCATCAATGTTCATTTCGGACTAGCTGCGCTCCCGCGGTGTTTTCGGGATAAAAAGAAGCATATTTCCTCCCCTGGGATACAACCTTTATCCATGCCAATTTTCAGCGTAATTTGTTCAGTGGTTGGGTCAAAAAGTAACACACAGAGAGATAGACACAGTTACTTTCACATTTATAATATTAAAGTATGGATATTGTATGTAGATATACCTACCTACTTAACACAAGTCGATATAGATGAAAAAAAATGTGAAAAAACTTCATTTTAATGTTTTTCATTCCATGTTTCGGAGGGCAGTTAAATTGTTGGTCCTGGCTATTATTTTAAGCCTTGCAGGATGCCTGAAAGGCGTTTCAAAGCCATTTATTTATCGGAAACTTTCGATAGTCTGATGATTACATTTTGCAATGCGATTTCTCGTACGATTTTCTAAGGCCCGCTCATTGAACGTGCCGACGAGCGTCGCGCAAACTATAGAAAATCGCATACGATGAGCGTTTACACATGAAAAATTTC
This sequence comes from Epirrhoe alternata, assembly GCA_963565295.1. Taxonomy (NCBI): domain Eukaryota; kingdom Metazoa; phylum Arthropoda; class Insecta; order Lepidoptera; family Geometridae; genus Epirrhoe; species Epirrhoe alternata. The sequence goes on from OY751400.1 coordinate 2,247,990, forward strand.
CATGCGATACGATACGTATGGGTTGAAATCGTGTAAATGCACTATCAGAATACTATACCTAATCATCTAGTTATGTAAAAGCCTGTTTTATACTATGTACCTATTTCTTACATAGCTTCCTACGCAAAAAGATTTACAACCAATGAAGATCAAACAGTGTAGGATAAACATTTCTTTATATACATTATCTATTATGTAGACACGTTCGCATTTGTCTAAATGGTTGTCTGTTTGTCTATACCTACAACTTACCTAAGCAGATAAATGAATACCGATAGTTTGTTTGTCATTTTGCATAATAAAGGTCTATTTCGGTGGGTGAAAAATGCATGAAGATATCGGGAAAAACCAGTGTGGTGAAGGAATTTTAAGAGCGCATCTAAGAGCTGGTACACACTAAGCGTTTTAAAGCGCGCGTTAAACGCACGTTGTAAGCTTTTTGTAACTAGAAGCGCGTGTTTCGCCATCGCGCAATGTTTACGGATATATTGGACCACATAGTTAAACGCGCATATCATGAGCAGGCATGAGAGTCATATAACACGAGTGATGAGTATGAATGTGGATGGATATACCGGTAGGGGTAGGCCTAAGAAAAGATGGATGGACTGTGTGAATGCGGATATGTTTGTGAAAGGAGTTAGTTCTGATATGACGAGTGATAGAGGGAATGGTAGAAAGAAATCGTGCTGACCCCACTGGGTACGGGCAGGAAGATGAAGAAGAGTTTTTTTAAACGCGCGTTACCAAAGCGCGTTTCAAAACGCCTAATGTGTATAAGGGTATTGCAATATTTAAAGCGCTCGTGGTCCTGCTTGCTGTCTTTCTTGATAGATCGTCGAAGTTAAGCAACGTTCGAAACGGTCTGTAAGTGGATGGGTGACCGCCAGTGGCATTTTCATCTGAGCGCTTCCGTGCTTCGGAGGGCACGTTAAATTGTCGGTCCCGGCTATTTAAGTCGTTGAGCCATGACTTAAGGCGGCCTAAAAACTCCGTCACCAGAGTTGGCCACTGACTCATAGGAACTTACTTACCTACTTAATATTTAAAGTAGAACAAAGACAAATGCTGCACCTAGTCTCAGTTAAAAGTAAGACTATACAAGTATGGATAGATTCGCGAACATTCGAAAGACCTGCTAAATATCGTAAATGTTTATTTAGGTGGCTGAAAGAAGGCAATCTGGCGTTTGTAAAGCCGAGTGCAGACTTGCGTAATGCGGTCCTAGAAATAATTTGAGTTTAGTATAAGAATCTTTTTGTAAGTATAAATGGTATACCAGTAGTAAGTTCTTTTAAGATTTATACCTAATAGGTAAGTTCGTTTATTATTTTTGGCTTTCGGTTGACTTATAATTATCTATACTAATTTTATAAAGAGGAAAGATTTGTTTCTTTGAATAGGCTCCGAAACTACTGGACCGATTTGAAAAATTATTTCACCATTAGAATATGAACATAGGCTATATTTTATCCCGGAAAAGTGATGTTTTCCCGAAGGACAGCTAGTAGAAAACAAAGTTAGTTTGAGCAAATAAAAGATTATAATTTATCTTGATTTCATATAAATACAACAAATACATATTTGTTATAAATAATTTACAATACTTTAAACTTATTTGTAATTATATTTTCTGTCTACATTATTATACTTAAAAACACAACACTCGTACACCATAAATCTAGTCTTAAAGTTCGTCATCCGGTTAATGATTATGATTATCATAGCAATATGAGCATTCTCAAATTAAAACAAATTATAAAATCCGTATTCATTCAATGTATAAAATAATTAATACAATCAATATTCCCTGAGCTTAGTGCATAAGGAAGTGGATATCCATTCCGATCAGTGTGTGCAGCGCCTTAGGCTGTGTCCACCATTCTCGGTTTGCGAGCTTGTATTAAAAAAAAATATTTACTCAGAACAAAGTACACAGAAAAAAATGAACGATGAGAACTGCAAAAGTGAGATATAACCTCTTAAAACTGACGAAGTTATAGTTATGAATGCTACACAAATTGGATACTATAGTCGTTTTCACATAGACACGGTTCCGTGAAAAGGCTTTTTTTTATTTATTTATGACTGTCCGTCGCAGCGCGTTACCTCGGGAAAACGTCACTTTTCCGAGATAAAATATAGCCTATGTTCATCAGGGATAATGCAGGATTCTATTGGTGAAAGATTTTTTCATATCGGTCCAGTAGTTTCAAATCTTTCCTCCTTATATTATTAGTTTAGATGTAGAAAAATAAAAAAAAGGAAATAAGTATACTTACAATTTTTTTTTTTTAAGTTGTATCTTTTAGTATTTTCACTAGATTTTATTTGTTTCAAAATTGTTCATAGTTGTACAGCGTGAAACATTCTATGTATCAGGGACGTTCCAACGTGAAAAATACTACTTATATTTATTAAATCTTAAATTATTTAGGTATTTTATACTCACGTTAACCTCCAAGTTTCACTTTTAAGCTGTTCTTAAAATTATTAAACTTTATTTATTTATTTTTATTTATTGTGGATAACAAACAATTACATTCGGTTATTAACTATGGATTGTATAGCTAGTGCTTAGGTTCTATGAATGTAACCAGCCCCGTTATCCACAAATTAAGTAGATAACAAATTGAAAGGGCAAACCTTAAAGCAAAAGATCTAAGTAAATATGTTATAGTAATATTTAACTTATTTCAAGATTTTTGTTTTATTTTTAAAAACTTTTATTTTTATATAACCAGCACTATCCCACTGCTTTTCCACGACTTTCGCTCACATGCTCACATTAAAAACTATAAAGTTCAAATCTTTTCTAGCGATTGTTCGCCAGTATGCACCGAGCCTTACTAGTGAATTCTATTTTAAATGTACGGATCGGTTAATGCGCAAGAGTTTTATGCACAAATTCGCAGCGAGGCCGGATGCATCGCCATTTTTAAATTTAACTAGCTCTCGCGTGCGACTTTCAGTCATTTCCGCTGGTTTTTCTAGTTGTCTAGTTGGACTAAATTTGCATGTTCCTTGAATGGCCCTTCAACTTGCATAATAGCTTTCACAGCGAATCTATTTTCTCTTTCGTGTTTCTTTAATAAAGCATTTGACTTAATTAAAGTATCGAAACAAATTGGCTGAGGAGTGCTAGTTCGTTTCTCGGCGGGTATTTTTTTTAATTTTAAAACTTTAGGTCGGTACGGTCAGCGACAGAAGTTCATGAAGTTTTGATGTTTTTGAATCTTCTATATCTTCGAAACTCGTAGGCTTGTAACTAAAACTTTAACTTAAATTGGATGCTTTATCTCACACAATTATTTATTTTTAATAGTATTAGGTTTAAGTTATTTTGTATGTACATTAAGTATTCTGTCATATTGCTTTAAAATTCAATAATCTGTCATTTTATGCACCCGACCAATCTTCTTTTCACTAATGTTCCTCTCCATCCAAAGGTTGCCTGGAAGAGATCGCTTCATAGCGGTAAGAAGGCTGCCCATAGTACATTTTTATCTGGTTTTTTTCTTTTGTTTCTGTTTGTTTTAATTTTTATTACTGGTGTGCAATAAAAAATGTTCATTCATTTTCATTCATTAGTAGGTACCTACTTATTTGTGAAAAAAAAAATTATGAAGAAAATAAAGCTTAAAAATCTCAAATTTTTTATGAACTTTCTGTCGCTGACTGTACTCTACTCGTATTTTCTGATGCCCACAAGTATCCTATAAAGTGTCTTCTCCTATTTTGACAGACAATTGGGTAAAGTAAGTAAAGTAAAAGTTGACAGACAATTGGTTGGCATTTAATTTTTAATTTTACCTAAGTATTTACTTCCCATCCAAATATTCAAGTCACCAAAAACCAAAAAAAGCACGATTCTTTTTGAATTAATCGCTAAATTCTTTTTCAGTTTTAAATTTGGAAAACATGTTCTATGTTCAATTTAAAACAATGGAGTTTTGAATTTGGAATGCATTCTCGATGTAATCATAGGCGTGATACAGCTAGGCCACTCCTTCTATGAATGAAGTGTTTAAAATAACAAGATTGAATCATGATTAGTTTTTTTGCCGCGCAAAGATAGATCGCTAGTCATTGATATGACGCAATGGACGTGAGTAGACTATTCATTTTTATCCTGTGGGGTCTTTTGTAATGAAAAATCTGTTTCTTCGTTGAATACTAGAGCGATATTGTGCGAGGTAGAATCAATAAATAAAATTATCAATTATAATATTATATTTAGAGAACAATTAATATATAACTAATTAAAAACATTTGTATTTAAGGTTTTTCATCCTTTAAACTTGAGGGGCTATTGTGTAACTCAACTGACAATAGACATCGGCTTTATTTTGACATTTGAAACCTAGCCTGGACTTCAATTGTAATTTTCGTATTGTGTGATTGGTTGAGCTCTATTCTACAACTGGAAATGGCTTTCAAGTTAGACTATAAGGCTGCGGATCAGTACCTACCTATATCCTCTGCACTGGTGTTGGTCACGAAGGAACTGAGTAACATTACCTACCTCTCAATCTCTCCATGTAATTGAAGTATTCCTAAAGAATAAAAGCTTTTTGACTCTATGACTTTCTATCCATGGCTATTTGAGTTCGTATGAGTCAGTGGCCAACTCTGGTGACGGTGTTTTTAGGCCGCCTTAAGGCCTCCGTCATGGCTTAACGACTTAAATAGCCGAGACCGACAATTTAATGCCCTCTGCACGGAAGCGCTCAGTTGAAAATGTTCACCGGTCACCCATCCACTACCGTTCCGATCCAATACCGTTTCGAACGTTGCTTAACTTCGATCAATTAAGAACGACATTGCCATTGAACTATTCTCATGAAAGTGAATTAATTCAAAGCTTTGAAAACTAATTTTCTTTTAAATATTCAGTTCGTCTTGAAAATGGCCGTGAAACGTGTTTTATTTTTTAAATCTGCATCCGAGCCAAGTGCAGTAGGTGCATACAAAAATACCGACAAAATTCAAGGTTAAAATGCAAAAATAACGCGAGACTGCATCTCCGGATCTGTTTGCGCTTCAAATATTTCAGTTGAAAGTATTCAAATGCGATTTTTTCTAAAACTTTTTTTATAAAAAAATATTCACTTTTTGTATAAAAAATATATATTTCTTTAATGAAATAGAGGATGAAAAATGTGTTTTTATTAGGTTGGTGATTTTTTGTAAAAATTAAATGTTAGGTAGGTATTTGTGTTGGAAACTGGTACCTAGAGCATTGTATTGTATGTACCTATAGGTATCCAAAGTTGGAATAATAATGCTCGGAAATAGTCTCTTTTCAATTTTTTTTAGAACAAAGAACAAATACCAAAAGATTTCATTTATGAAAAATCATTTTTTTACGCTCATCCTGAAGACTCTGAAGTTTACTAATACTGTTCACGCAACGGGACTGTACTATTTATTTCTTATTAAAGTCAAATGATGCAGCGGGATTTGAACTCCATTTTGTAAAAATACTTGAGAGTACATCCCACTACGATAATCATTTCATTTTATCTTCGTAGCCCATAACTAAAATGTGCATGTATAACAGCATCTAACACTAACATTTTACGATAATCGCATTATAGTCCAAAAGTATACAGTACATCCCTACCTAACATTATTAGATACATAGTCTGATCGCGTAGGCAGCATCTAAGATTTCGGCTTACCCACACAACGCTTCTATTTCGGATCCACCAATAAAAAAGCTATCTACGTAATACACAAGTAAAAATTTCGTCTAAGGCCACGCACACATGCGCATTAGAAATATTATTGGTGCGCAGTGACGCTCGCGCAGCACTCACAAAATGTATATTTTTCGCGCGTCTATTTTTGCGTTAATGACTTTTTATCCCTTTCTTACGGAGTGCGAGATGTTTTGATACTTTGAGCTTGGAATTAATTACCTACGTATGTATTTACTTCTTTATTAGGTTGGTAGGTACTGATGTTTGTACGAGAAAATCTACTGAAAATTTAAGTATCTCAATATGATCTTATTAGAAAGAGTCTCAATGAGAGTAAATGAATTAGAATTAGAAAGAATTAGAATGTACTAAGTTTCAAGTTTTAAAAATTAATAAACATAACAATAAAAAAAAACAATAAGAATTGTTTTTGGCCAAGGAAGCGCTGGAGAGACGACCTCGAGTCCTTTGATAGTGGGCGGGAACCTATAATATCCAAGGAGGAGAGAGTTGGTTGACCTTTGCCAAGCAGTGTGACAGCATAGGTCAAAGAAAAAAAAAGAATTATTTTCGGATTCCTATAACGAAGTGCTCTACTAGGCTAGAATTTTTTTACAGTTTTTTTTTAAGTATTACCATCTCCATGTTTAACCCTACAGCCTAGCAGCCACTTTGAGTAGGTATTTGAAAAGCTTTCTTTGAAATAAAAGTAAGTATCAAGAGCGTTAGCACCTTCCTTTCCTTTGTGATTTTGGCACGGTTGCCAAACATCAGTTTATTTGATGCATCCCATATCTGTGTGTGTTTGAAAAATACGTAAACATGGCATTTGTGTGTGTGCGTTTTAGTTTTTAAGAAATTACCTACCTGTATGATTTTGATGATCATATTTTTTTTATAAGTAGTATCATTCGTAAAATGTAACGTACCTATAGTATCCGTACCTAAATCTTGAGATTAGAACGTAATAGAACTAGCGGGTAGCATCGAAAGGCGCAGCTAGTTATATTATAGATGCAAGTTTGTTTTTTCTTTTACCAAGATTGGTAAATCTCGTCAAATACCATTTTTCAAAGAAGCGCTCGTGGTCGTGCTTGCTTAGTCGTTCTTGATAGATCGTCGAAGTTAAGCAACGTTCGAAACGTTCTGTAAGTGGATGGGTGATCGCCAGTGGCATTTCATCTGAGCGCTTCCGTGCTTCGGATGACACGTTAAATTGTCGGTCCCGGCTATTTCAGTCGGAGTCATGACGGAGGCCTTAAGGCGGCCTAAAAACTCCAAATCAAATCAAATCAAATCAAATCAAATCATTTCCGTGACCAGAGTTGGCGAGTAATACGAACTAACTAATCATTTTTCATAGTAAAAGCTAAAATCTTTTTCAAGAAAGAGTCTTAGTAGATCCAGTGTCTTAGGTAATAGGTATGCTAAACCTGATTCCTAGACTATATCTCAGCGAATTGCTTCGTAACAATGGCGTGTTTAGATAATAGCTGGAGTCAACCGGAAAAACGTCATAGTACCTACCTACTTATAGTGAGCTTGTAAACATTATAGATTAAAAAAAAACCGTACTCTAATACCTACTTGTTTAAAAAAAACCCGGATCAAGTCTGGTGAGTCGCAGTAGACATTCTCTCAGATCTAGGTATACGCCAGATCCTTTAAAGATGTCTAAAGAGGTAGTCACTCAGACAAAAAAGTATTGACGGAATTCAACATTTTCTGCCGATTTTCTGGGACGTAGCACACGAACGCATTCTACACACTCATATGCATAAAAACTGACAATACACCCTCATTTTTACACTCTTGCAAAATTCGTTTATGACGTAGTACGTAATAAGACGCATATGATTCGGAATCATGTACAATTTGGAAGAGGGGAAATTTTAAAGTACTTCGCATCCCGTCTAAATGATCTAAGGGTAGTCAGAGGAAACATAATGGAACGAATTAATAATTTGTCACTAAGTCATGGTTTTCTGGCATCTAGGTATTCACCAGATCAATGTCTACTAAGACCCTTCGCAGACTACAGACTTTCTATCGGCCGATAGTTGAGACGGGCTATACTTCTCCATACTCATTACGAGCCAAAGTATATTCCGTCTCAACTATCGGCCGATAGAAAGTCTGCAGTCTGCGAGGAGGCTAAGTCAGCTAGAGTCTGTTAGTACCTATGCTCAAGAACATACCATACTCACTGGACCAATGTTCTAGAAAAAAAGGAAAATTATAAAACAGTTCGCTAGAATACGTGTAAACGTTGTCCATACAGATGTTTCGTGTGCCAGACTTGTTGGATGAGCTCCAACCTCCTGTCAACGCTTGCGATCCAACTGAAGCTATACTATAGCGTCTCTACGCGTGCTGATAGACTTTAAATAAATACATACATACATAAAAACACGCCTCTTTCCCAAAGGGCAGAGACCACGGATCTCCACTTGCTACGATCCTGACACACAACTTTCGCCTCATTCACTCTTTTATATCACTCTCATACACAACTTTCGCCTCATTCACTCATTACATAAAAAAATTAAAATAAATAAATAATGCTGGACATTTCACACAGCATCATCTAGCCCCAAACTAGGCAAAGGTACTATGGAAAACCAGATAACTGATATACTACTTATATAATTTTTGTTTGTAAATACATACATAGTAACACCCAGACCCGAGATAAATATTTGCTGATCATTCAAACATTTCTCCGCCGCGGGGTTCGAACCCGCAACCTTCTGCGTCCCACCCAAGCGCCACAGAGGTCGTCAAACTTTCGATCCATTGATTGTTCATGAATTTAAATGGAGGACAAAAAACTAAATAAAATAAAAAAATAAATAATGCTGGACATTTCACACAGCATCATCTAGCCCCAAACTAAGCAAAGGTACTATGGGAACCAGATAACTGATATACTACTTATATACTTTTTGTTTGTAAATACATACATATTATACTTATACATAGAAACACCCAGACCCGAGATAAATATTTGCAGATCATACAAACATTTATCCCGCGGCGGGGATCGAACCCGCAACCTTCTGCGTCTTAAGCGGGCTTTCACCCACTGCGCCACAGAGGTCGTCACTGCTTATTTTTTTTTATTTATAAAAAATTGCTCAGCACCCTATCTATACTATCCTCTCAGCATGAATTGTCATACCTAGGTACACTCAGCGTCACCAATTGGTAACCCCCTTAAGGCGGTTTGTACTGCAGGGGGGTTACCAGATATGACGCTGACCGTACCTACATCATACACAGGAAATACATGGTTAATGTTCTACATTGACGATGCATATTTTTACACTCGCCTTTAGGAAGGATTGGGGGAAAACTGCAGAAAATCGCGTTTGGATGATGACGGGGAGGCCTTTGCTCAGAAGCGCAGTAGCAACCTCACACTCAAGATTTTAAAATACTTGAGCTGGTAAAATACTTGACTGTTACCATGGCTTGGCTAGTAATCGGTTCCACATTCCATTTTTAAATGTTATAGACCCGCAACTCTTCTGTGGCGCAGTGGGTGAAAGCCCGCTTGAGACGCAGAAGGTTGCGGGTTCGATCCCCGCCGCGGGATAAATGTTTGTATGATCTGCAAATATTTATTTCGGGTCTGGGTGTTTCTATGTAAATACATATTATAATATGTATTTACAAACAAAAAGTATTTAAATAGTATATCAATTATTTGGTTCCCATAGTACAAGCTTTGCTTAGTTTGGGGCCAGATGATGCTGTGTGAAATGTCCAGCATTATTTATTTATTTAACTGAGAAATGGGCAAACACCGTCACTCCTTGGGTGCCCGAGAACGGAGGGCGACAATGAGGCCGGCCGAGAAGGCGTTGGCGGGACCATCTCGACGGGTTCGAGAGAGATTGGGAGATCGCCACAGATAGGGATGTGTGGAAACATTTTGGGAGAGACCTAGGCCCAGCAATAGGCTATAATTTTTGACACAATAGGTTGAAAAAAAAACTATCGCCTATCTATCTCTACCCACTAGCTTTACTCTACTAAACTTTTTACATTCAAAAAGAGTGCAGGACCACTTAACATAACCACCGTTACTCAGATCTAAACAGATGTGTTACAGTTAGGTGGACGAGAAAAACAATATTGAAATTGTCACTTTTGTATTCATCATCATTGGCCTGCCCGTATCCCGCTCATGCGGGGTCGGCACAACATGTTCTCTTTCTCCACTCTCCTCTACCTTGTCATCTTCATATCCACTCCTTTCTTACCCATATCTTCTTTCACACAATCCATTGATCTTTTCTTAGACTCCTCTACTCACATAACCATCCACATTCATTTCCCCCCCATCACCCTTTTCGTTACATGAGTTTCATCCCTCCGCATTACGTGTCCACGTACTTTTGTATTCATGGACGGAAAATTAAAAAAAACTAGATCTTGACGATAGCAAAAACTTTCGTTTATTTTTGATAAATAAAGATTTACTTACATAAATTACCTATTTATGTTTCCGTATTATACTCAGGCTGCACAAGATCGATCGGCTGTGGAAATCTATGGGGAAGGCCTATGTTCAGCAGTGGACGCTAGATGGTTGAGATGATGATGATGAAATTATACTCAAAACAAGACTAAGTATCTATATTTTAGTTTTCTTCAGTATTTCCTCTAGTTCATAATTTTGTAATTTTAAAGGTGGACGCACAATCTATCTGCGCCAAACGCGCTGAACTGTTAATTCAATAGAGGAAATGCTGAGACGTCAGAAACGAGCCGCATTTACTGACGGCATTAGTATTTTTTTCAATAAAAAAATGACTGCGGCGCGTACTGCGTGGACATATGTGCAATCAGCTTTAACCTACAGCGAAAATTTTTCGTCATCTTTCCACAGCTAACGTTCATCTAAATAGTTACTTATTTACATATATAAAATTAGGTAAAGTATAACTAGTTATAAAACATGCGTCAATTCTCTGCATAGTGATTAGAGTGCAGTTATTTTTATCTCGAAATCTCAGTTCGATTCCCGGTACCATGCAGCATTTTTCTAACAAGTTTTATTAAAATGTATGTAAAGTGTGCGATGAGCTATCCGTGCTTGCGTGTTTCCACTGTCATTCGAAAACTCGTTCAAACGAGATTTGGTCCTAAAACGAACTAGTCAAATTGTGACATAGTCCACAAGCTCCTAATGCTCTTATTATCGAGCGAGCGTAGCAAGCCAGCCACTTGCTCGATAAATTAAAAAAAGTATTTTACCAGTATATCAGTCAGGTGACGTTCTATGAATACAAGCTCTGCTTAATGTGAGGCTAGATGATGATGTTCAGTTGTTTGAGATAAAGTTGTGATAGATTACATAAGTAGTCTCAAGAGTACCAGTGTACATTTTGGGGGAGATGCTTTCTCATTATGTAGTATGTACATTAGAAAACACAATAATAGAGCAGGTAGCCCTGTTGTTTTCAAGAAGAGAGTTAATAGGCACCTTCTGGGTAGGCGTGAGAGAATGAAAACATAGGCATGTTCTCATTCTTGCCTATGTTAGTTTCGAGATCAAGAGATTGCCTATGTTACTTACTTGTCTTTGTGTATTTCCTGTTATGTGTTTATTTTGTGTATAATAAAGTGTTTTTCTAATAAATTCTATTCTATTCAAGAGCCGACCCATTCATCATATAAAAAAAGGTAAAAAATGTATCATGTTTCGTTGGGTGTTATTCGATTATTTTCACTTGCAGTTCAACCTACGACTTAGCTTTCGGTTTTAGTTATAATGGTTACACGTTTCTTTTTTTTCATTTTAAATCCGTTATTCCTAACAATGGACACGAACACCGAGGCTCTGTATGCATAATATGCGCTACACAACTTATTGCCTTTAAGTCAGGTTACGTAACTATAAGTGTGTGCAACATTCGTTTGTGTGTGCCGTTTGTATGGAGAGATAAAGGAGGACGTGTTTTTAAAAGTATGAGTTTGTGGTCTACCCTGGCGTGAGAGATTCACATCCATATCTAATCTTGACCTCAACTCAACTTCCACTCAACGTCCAAGTGCATTTCAGTATGCTTGGTCGTAAAAAAATCCTCTACTCATTCTTGCCCATGGCATAAGGCATTTTCTTAAATTAACCGTCATCTCAAGGTAGGTCGCGAAGTACCTTGAGTGAAGGATGAGTCGAGATGAGTATAATAAGTTTCAATCCCTTTCAAACTGTTCAATGTTTGACATTGTGACTCAGTGTAGTGAGAATGAGGTTTTTTGAGTTTTACTTCTCATCTTTGAAGTCGGTTTCTTTATGCCTATGTTTTAAAAAAAATTAATTCTCTACAAAAAATGCTGATGACGTCAGAAAATGCGGCTCTCTCTTGACGTCAGCAGCATTTTCTCTATTGAATTGAAGATTAGTCAGGCGCGTACGGCGCGTATGCGCCGTACGCGCCGGACGAGTATGCGACCAGCCTTATTTTGTCACACATTTTTTGTGGCTCCTTACAACAAGGAGTATGTACAGGAATTTCATTCATTCAAGCGCTTCTGAGATCATAAATACCAAAAATTAGTCAGAGGCTATGCCATCCATCTTTTTTTTTTTTTTCATCTAGCATTAACAGCTTAGTCATAAAAACATATCGTTCCACCCACTCATACAATTTGTATGACATTTATTTCCATACATTTTTCATTATGCTGTAAAATTTTTCCACATGACACTTGTTTGCTGTGAAAATCAAGGTTGTTGCATACAAATGATATTATAGATACGAAACTCGTTTACCGTTGCAATAGAATTAATGAATGAATTCTTGTTGCAATGGAATGAATGAATAGCTGTTTACGAAACAAAATAATAGGATCAACCAATCCTTAAGGCAAGGATATTCGGGTTTGAGTGTTTTCTATGTATTGTACATATGTACTTACCATTTTACAAAAAAAAATAAGAATAAAGTAAGATAAAAACTCTAATAGCATTACCATGAAACGTGACATAAAGTTATTTCTCGGAATAAACCAAGAATAACGATACATTTTGACAGTTTATACTCAAGAATAACTTTATGTCAGGTATAGTAGTAGGCGCCTTAGATTATAAATGCATCCCAAAAATTTCTGAGGGTGTCAACTTGGGACTCTTAAGCATAGTTAAGTCCATGTATTCGAGTAGAGGCCACGCTTTTTTTTAAATCATCTGAGACATGGAAAATAGAGTTTAGAAGTATGTGCCCCAAAGCTACCCCTTTTTTACGTTTTTTCAATATTGTGACTGAACTACTGATATTTTACATTTGTTATTTGTACTAAACTAAAGAATATAATTAAATCTAAACATATTTGCAGAGTTTGGCTTAATAAAGTTATTTTCATAATCATTATGTTTAAATATCTACAAAATGCACGAGCGCGGCGGTGGACAGCGCTAACAGTCTACTGCTGCAGGAGTACCTGGCCTTAAATAAGACTAATGACTAATGACTCAGGGTCCAAGGTGTCAGAGAATACAATCATGGTATGTTCGTTTAACATATTTATTTACAGAAACTAAGCTACTACAATATGTACATAAAATACAATAGAATCAGTCAAGCTATCTAAGGATCGTCGTAAAAACGATCTATAGATAGCTCAACTGATCCAGGTCACTGCCAGTCGGAAGCGTGCCCAAAACACTGGCGGCATTGCCACGCTGAATGGCAATGCTGATTCTTTGTGCCATGTTATTTCTATTTGGATGCATTCATGTTCGTTTTACATTACTTTCTCAATACTCACTAGTGTATCTTTTACAGAAGCTCACCGGAGTTTCACTACTATGTTTATTAGTCTCTGGATATATGCTAGCTTGAGGATAAAATAATGATTTAATGACGTTTTGTGATTTTTTAAATAGATAAAGTGTTAGATTTACAACGTTTAAGTATTTTGCTTTTAATTCTTAATTAGAATCTATTCTTTCTTAGTATTACGTTGTATTAAGATTTAGCACTACCTATCATAAAGTACAGGCACTACAGCGTCCCGTTGAGTGTAGGCATAAGTTGCCTCCTGACGCTATATAAACCTGAACGCACACAGCGCCGCAGTTATTGTTATATACAAAAAATGCTGATGACGTCAGAAAATGCGGCTCGCTTCTGACGTCAGCAGCATTTTCTCTATTGAATGAACAGTTCGGCGCGTACGGCTCGGTTGCAATGTGCGACCACCCTAAATCATCTAATTTAGATGTAGAGAAGAGACCTACGTTTATTTTTTATAAAATGTGTTAATATTTATGCGTGTGCGCATGCCTCTGCCTCTTAGACATTTTCAAAAAATCTGTTTTTTTTTTTACAATTATTATACAATTACAATTATAAGATGCGATAGAATGTCTATTGCGCCTTGGGATACAGTCATAATGAAATGAAATGAAATGAAAAACTCTTTATTGTACACAATAATTACACAACATACACATATAAATCAATAAAACCCAACGAGACAATTTATAATGGGCGGTCTTATCGCTTAGAGACGATTTCTTCCAGACCACCTTTGGATGAAAAGAAACGAACATATTGAAGGTATGGCAGGGGGTGTACAAATATAATATAATATAATGATGTATGATTTTGTTTCGTGTAGCTTTTTTGATAGATTCTAGAAGATAAGCAGCATTCTCTGCGGTCACAAAACAGATGGGAGACCGCCAATGGCATTAGTAACTGAGCGCTTCCGTGCTTCGGCTAGGTATTGTCAGTCCCGGCTATTAAGTAGGCCTTAAAGCAGCATAAAGCTCATCGCAGTATCCATCCGTGCATTTTCTGACGTCATCAGTATTTTTCTATAGAAAAATGACTGCGGCGCGGACATAATATGTGCGATCATTTTAAAAATTCAGTCACCAGTCACTGCGATCACCTTAAAAATTCAGTCACCAGAGTCTCTGACTCATACAAACTTACAACGCAAGTAAGTTTAAGCGCAAGCGCATATACGCTCTAAAACCCATTAGTCTATTACCTATAAGATAGTACGATAGACATAGTTGTGTAGTATCCCGTTAGTTAAAGTACGCAATAGAAAATCCTCAATATATCCAGTGTAACGAGGCTCTATTGTGTACCCTTTGCTGTGGAGTACAGTCACAGATAATAATGGTTGGTACAGTCGACAACGAAAATATTCTGTTTTAACTATAGTTTTTCATCATTCATCATCATTTCCCTGCCCTTATCCCACTTTCATGTGGGGTCGGCACAACAGGTTTTCCTCTTCCACTCCGCTCTATCAGCCGTCATCTCATCACTCACTATCCCATATCATCCTTCACACAGTCCATCCATCTTTTCTTTGGTCTGCCTCTTCTGCTACATCCCTCCACATTCAAACCTAACATTCTTCTCGTTACATGACTCTCTTTCCTCCTATAGTTTTATTATAAAAAATAGCTCTGTAATTACTAGCTGTCTCTCGGGAAGATTTGAAAGATAGTCCCCTTTTTACCCCTAATTAGGAAAGTTTAAAATGGCATTTAGACCCCTTTTTACCCCTTAAATTATGTTTCTATGTATTTTCATTGATATCTCAGTCAATTGTGGATCGATTTTCGAATTTCTTTTTTTATGTGGTTACTCTTGATGTGTTCTTTAAAAGATACGGGTGAATACGAAGTGATAGCGGGATAAGGGCAGGCAAATGATGATGACTCTCGATGATCTCATATAAATTTTATTTCTGAGAGATTGATAGTTTACCCGTAAAACTTGGAAAAACCATTGCTAAACGACTGGAGTCCAATATTTAACTTGGTTTTCTTTTAAATTTTCAAAATGTTATTATTTCTTAAGTATTCTAAATAAAAAAATATGGAAGCGCTCGTGGTCGTGCTTGCTTAGTCGTTCTTGATATGTCGAAGTTAAGCAACGTTCTAAACGGTTTGTAAATGGATGGGTGGCCGCCAGTGGCATTTTCATCTGAGCGCTTCCGTGCTTCGGAGGGCACGGTATATTGTCGGTCCCGGCTTTTTAAGTCGTCAAGCCATGACAGAGGCCTTAAGGCGGTCTTAAAACTCCGTCACCAGCGTTGGCCACTGACTCATACGAACTAATTTTTTTTAGTATTCTAAATCAAATATTAATGCAAACACAAAGTTTTGAATTACAATTTAGTAGCTACTTAGATATAAAATTAATATTATTTTATAGGCAAAATGTAATGTAATAAATTGTATATTTTATAGACATTATTATGTTACAACTACGCTACAATGAAACGATTACGACTATATACACGGTACGGTAGACATTATCTAATAATATAAGGCATTCAAGATCATTTTAATATAGAGTAGTTAGAAACACGTCTAAATACATATTTAGCACAAAAATACAAAATAATAATGAGGTAGGTATTATGGATTTCTTAAAACATAGGTTAAGGGTGATCACACAGTCCAGCCGAGCCGAACGCGCCGTACTTTCAATCCAATAGCGGAAATGCTGACGTCAGAAGCGAGCCGCATTTTCTGACGTCATCAGTATTTTGTGTATAGAATAATGACTGCGGCGCGTACGGACATATTCTTTTTTTTATGATGAATGGGTCGGCTCTTGACCTCGAAACTAACATAGGCAAGAATGAGGTCTACGATAGAGCGAGCCTACCCAGAAGGTGCCTATTAACTCTCTTCTTGAAAACCACAGGGTCATAGCTCAGCGGAAATACAGACGCGGGAAGCCGATTCCAAATTTTTGCAGTGCGCATAATAAAATGACTTTGAAAGCGCTTCAGAAAGCGCTTTGTTCGATCAGCTAAAAAGGCTCAGTACTCCAGCAGCTCAAGAGTCTTCCAAGATTTTAAAAATTAATTGAATTGAAAAGTAATTAATCATTTAGAAGTTTTTTTTTGGTAATTGTTTTATAGTGCTGTTTCAAACTTGGTATTTCATTAAGAAATGAAAAGTCTTATCAAAATTTTGGATTCCGACGGGATTCGAACCCGCATCCATCAGACAATCCTCCTAAAGCCGGAGTGCCTTACCGCTCGGCCACAGAATCCCTGTTTGCCGGTAATTTTCGATAAGCTCATATTTTTCCTTTCATTTAGAAGTTAATAAATTTTTGTTATGTGATTTAATAGTCGTTTCTCTTCCATTCTCTAAGATAACTCAAACAGTTGAGAGGTTCTCAAGTTGTTATTGTTTAGTAGCGTATTCGATAGCCATTAATTCTCCTATAACAACTGAAAGCTTGTATTCTTGTCAGCTTGTATTCTTGTAAGCTTGTATTCTTGTAAGCTTGTATTCTTGTAAGCTTGTATTCTTGTAAGCTTGTATGTTGTTAAAGTTCCTCTTTTACAGGGACTTCAGACGCACAGCTCACTATCATCCTCACCTGGTTGATATTCCACTTAGAACTAAGCGCTTTCAAAGTTCTTTTATTATGCGCACTGCAATTTGGAATCAGCTTCCCGCGTCTGTATTTCCGCTGAGCTACGACCCTGTTGTTTTTAAGAAGAGAGTTAATAGGCACCTTCTGGGTAGGCTCGCTCCATCGTAGACCTCATTCTTGTCTATGTAAGTTTCGAGGTCAAGAGTCGAAAAAAAAAAAAAAAAAAACTTAGGCCTTTACATCTAAATTAAATGATTTATACAGCGTCAGGAGGCAACCTATGCCTACACTGAACGGGACGCTGTAGTGCCTGGGACATTGTTTGAGATGGAATAGGCTTGCCCAGCACCTAAACCATCCTCTCAGCTTAATTAGCCTTGTCCACAGGAAAGACGTCAATACGTGTGGAGCTGACTAAGCTGCGGGTTCCTCACGATGTTTTCCTTCACCGTTTCTTAACGGTGAAGGAAAACAAGCTCGTGGAATTGAAAGCAAGAGGCATTTATATGCCAGGATGGAATCTTGTAAACGCCGTCTTAGTTAGAACGCAGATTGCAGATTTTCTATCGGCCGATAGTTGAGACGGAACATACTTCGGCTTACTTCTCCATACTCATTACGAGCCAGAAGCGCTCGTGGTCGTGCTTGCTTAGTCGTTCTTGATAGATCGTCGAAGTTAAGCAACGTTCGAAATGGTCTGTAAGTGGATGGGTGACCGCCAGTGGCATTTTCATCTGAGCGCTTTCCGCTTCGGAGGGCACGTTAAATTGTCGGTCCCGGCTATTTAAGTCGTCAAGCCATGACGGAGGCCTTAAGGCGGCCTAAAAACTCCGTCACCAGAGTTGGCCACTGACTCATACGAACTTACTTACTTTATTACGAGCCGGACGGAACATACTTCCGTCTCAACTATCGGCCGATAGAAAGTCTGTAGTCTGCGAGGAGGCTTACTTAGATCACTTTAAAGAAAACAAGGCTTAAACCGTGTTTTATGTCCTGGATTTTCACGGTGTTGGTCACGAAAGAACTGAGTCGAGCTTAGCATAGGACTCTTTTAAGTTGAAAGAAGCTTGTTTGCATAAAATCCTTGCCCCACACTAGTTCTAAATAGTGACGCGGCAAGAATCTATTCAAAGTACAGTTAGTGACAAAAGTTCATGAACATTTGGTGTATTTGAATCTTCTATATCTTTGAAGTTCGTATGGATATAGATAAAGTTTTACGTTCAGTGCTTTGCATTGCACTATCGAGTTCGATTCCTTCACATGACCGAATCACTTTTTGCACGAAGAAATTTGATAAATTTAAAATATTGTGCCTAAAACTAAAAAATCCAACTCAAACCCAACATGCTTAGTATTTAATTACTAGCATAAGCCACAGAGGTCATTACTAATATCAAATGCAAATATGTCGGAAACAAGTAATGTGACTGTAAGAAAGCCCAGAGCAAAATCACTTGAAGATATAAACGAGAGTAGCAGTTCACTTAACTCATCTCTCTCTATGGATTTATTGGGTAAAAGCTTGGATTTATCTACTCATGCAATGCCGATTATTGCGGAAATGAAAACAGAAATTGCAAATTTGACGACAAATCTGCAGAGTGCGCAGAACGAATTGGAGAACGTAATACTTGAGAACATAGACCTAAAAAAACATATATCACAACTGGCACAGGAAGTTGATATTTTGAAACAAATCTGCAAGAGCCCGCGGGTTAGAACGAGTATGACACCTAACAAGAAAAAGAGCAAAAGACGACGACTAACTGATAGCTTCAGGAACAGTCCTAGTCTTTCTCTACAAGATGACACTAACATTACCAGTGCTAGCGCTGATCCGGAAAATGACTGTGAAAATAACATAGAGTCGCAAAAAACAAATAGAAGCGAAACCAAGCAACAGTCAGAGAGCCAGTTAGAGCATGAATTGCAACAGGAAATACCAAAAATGAAAGGAGATCCTATAAAAAAGGAAAAAATGACTGTCACAAAGGATACGACCACTTCTATCATAAAAAGACTTTTCGTTTTTGGGGGAGCACAGTGCAGTGGCATATCGTCATATCTAAGAAAATCTAGGATCAATAACGCCTACGAGAAGTATCAAGTTGTATCCTTCATCAAGTCCAACGCATCATCTGAGGAGATACTCAATAGTGCAAAACTATTTGACATTTCTACAGAAGACCGTGTTGTAATATGTGTTGGTCAGCATGACTCTAATCCCTTCAATGTGATGAAGGAACTGTGTGTTTTTCTGAAATATATTAAATGTCCAGTCTTCATCCTAAGAGTACAAGAAAACTTATACCTAAATGAAAATAAACTAAATGACATGTTAAAAATGCTTGCTAAACAGCACACAAAATGTACTTATATCGATATTGACTATAATTATTATCATAACTCATTGTTTGACTGGTGTAACAAAATAAATTATGCAATAGACCTATTTGACTATACTACTACATTTTTGTCTTTTCGCAGAAAAAAGGTACATGCTGGGCAAATAAACAGTAAATTACAAAGAGCTTCCCACCGGTACACTTCTAGCGCTTGCTCAATATTACAAGCACATAAGTACACACAGACAGATCACGCAAGTACAATGTCACAAAAAGTAAATGCATGTACTCAGGTAAACGCTGAAGATGATAGTTTTTTTCGTGTCTGAAAAATTGATAATTCTTCACCAGAATGTGCAGGGATTCTTGAGTAAACGTCACCTACTTGAATTAAATATATCAAATTATCGTACACAAAGTAAGGATATTGATTTAGTTTGTTTCACGGAGACTAAAATTGAGAAGGGCAACGAAAGCCTAATCAATTTAAATGGATTCATTTTAGCCAGCTCCTTTTGCAGAAATGTAAAACAGACACACGGTGGTGTGTGCATTCTAGTTAAACAGGGGTTAAGTTTTAAAGAAATTAATTTCCTCAAAGAGCAATGTGTAGATAGTCACTTTGAATGCTGCGGAATAGAATTAACTTCTCAAAATATGTTCGTCATCTGTGTTTACAGGACTCCAAATTCTGACGTTAAGGTGCTCATAGACAAATTGACAGTAATTTTCCATAATACCTGCATTAAACTTAAAAAAAAAGTAGTCTTGACTGGTGATTTAAACATTAATATTCTTAAAGAGTATAATAAAGCGAAGCAGCTACGGGATCTATTGATGAACCATAATCTTTTCTTCCATATACAAGAGCCAACTCGCCAACGTTCCTGTATAGATCATATGATAAGTAATATCTCAACGGCTAAGGGTGAACTGTTACACTGGGATATTTCGGACCACAATACGGCTCAATTATTGACAATTCCAGTTAAATGCAAAGATATCCTACTTGAATATTATGATTTTAGAAGGGATTACCATGAGCTAAACATACAGAAATTCAAGGAATGCCTGGCAAACATTTCATTTTCTGAGGTATATAGCGAAAATAATTCAAACTCTGCGTATAATGCTTTCCAGGACTTGTTACTATTATTTTACGAATTATGCTTTCCGATAATAAAAATTAAAATTTCCAATAAAATAAAGAAAAGCAATTGGATAACTAAGGGTTTAAAGCTTTCTTGCAAAACAAAACGCCTATTACGATACAAATACTATAAACAAAAAACAATGACCAACAAAATTAATTATAAAACCTACTCTCAACTTCTTAGAAGTTGTATTAATAAGTCGATAAAATCAAATAAAGAAAAAATTCTTAAAAATTCTAAAAATAAATGCAGGACAGCATGGCAGTTAATAAAATTAGAATCCGAAAACGCAAAAATGCTAAATCTTATCACAGAAATAAAACATGATGAAGTAAAATTGAATGGTCCCTTTGATATTGCTAATTTTTTCAATAGCTATTGGGTTAATTTGACAAACAAGCAAAATGTTAACCTTGAGATCACTCATAACAATCGTATTAGCAGTAGCATTTTTCTAAGACCGTATGGACATTCAGAAATACAAAAAATTATATCTTCTCTTAAAAATACTAAAGCTGTTGGTCAGGATGGGATTGCTACAAATATTCTAAAGATTTGCTCAAAAGAACTCACACCTGTAATCACATATATGATCAATCTTTCATTCTCAGAGGGTTGCTATCCAGATGCTCTAAAATACTCCATCGTAAAACCTCTCTATAAAAAAGGCGACAAAACTAAAGTGGAAAATTATAGACCTATTTCGCTAATATCAGTCATATCAAAAGTTTTTGAACGCGCTATGCAAGTTCGTATTCTTCCTTTCTTAGAAAAACAAAATATTTTTAAGAATGAACAATTCGGATTTCAGAAGGGAAAATCAACGACATTAGCCTGTTTTAACTTGATGAAACGGATCATAGATGACTTAGATGCTGGTAAATTAGTAACTACAATATTTTTTGACATGTCCAAAGCGTTTGACTTTGTTTCACATCAATTACTCCTAGATAAGCTGGAGAAATACGGCATTAGAGGACCAGCTCTTAAATGGTTTGAGACTTATCTGACAAATCGTATGCAAAGTGTTAAAATCATGAATATTAACAGCAAAAAAGAGCTAAAGCCAATATCATCAAGGTTTATGCACAATGCAAGTGGGGTGCCGCAGGGTAGCGTATTGGGTCCACTACTATTCTTACTTTATATAAACGATCTACCAGAGGTTACTGGGAATCCATGCACACTATTTGCTGATGACATATCTATAATCATCTCAACAGATTTCAATTCTGACTTTTCAAATTATTCAGCTTCCATAAATAATACGATTGACTCTATAATTACATGGTTGGATAAAAATAATTTACAAGTAAATGTTACAAAGACTAAGTTTATTCAGTTTCGTATTTCTGACAGGAAAAGTGTAAACAAGTTAAACTTATGTCATAATGGACAAAGTATAACAGAAGTTGAAGAAACAACCTTTTTAGGTATAACCCTAGACTATAATTGTAAGTGGAAAGCTCACATTAATAAAGTATGTACAAAACTGAATAGATTTGTTTATGTGCTATACAAGCTTCGAAAAACGTCAAATCACGATACGGTAATGACAGCGTATCACGGCTACGTTGCCTCGGTGCTGAACTATGGTCTAATATTGTGGGGTAACTCTACCAACATAAATAAAGCCTTTATTGCCCAAAAAAAATGTGTTCGAGCAATCGTAGGAATACCGCCCTGGGAATCATGTAGGCCAATTTTTCAGAAACTTAATTTACTGACACTGCCAAGCATGTATGTTTTGGAAGCAGCTAAATTTGTCAAAGCTCACAATAACTTATTTACTAAAGCGCGAGATATCTATCCCAGATGTTCTAGAAATCCAGACAGAATTGTATTATCCAAAGTTCCTAGAACTGAACTTTATAAGAACAACAGTTATGCTATGTGTGGAATGATATTTAATAAAGTTCCAAACAATATTAAAGATTTGCCAATTAAAATGTTTGTAAAAAAATTTAAGGAGTGGCTAACTGACAAATGTTTTTATACAGTAAATGAATTTTTAAACAATAAATAAAATAAAAAACGTAATGCAATGTCAATAATGTGTAGGTTAATTTGGTATTATGATTATTTTGACTTGACATTTATACATATCGTTTGACATAATTTAGGGCTTTTGTTTTATGAATTTTAGTAATGTAATTATTGGGTGTAAATAATTCAAATCAGATTGTATAAATAATTTAAAACCTAATTCTATTTGCATGCTGTATGTACAGTGAAGTGTGTGGAACTAATTATAATATCAATTGTATTATTAACTAACCATTATGACCATGCTTCTGGCAAATAAATTTCATTTCATTTCATTTCATTACTATTTGTGAAAAAAATAGGCAATTTTCCCACAGATAATGATAAAAATTAAGCTTTAAATCCAATTGTTCCTGAACTTCTATCGCTGACTGTACCTGATACGGGAGTGAAGACGTGGGGGATTGTAATACAAATAATAAAAAAAAATTTATCTACAAAATATTAGATACATATCAGATGAAAAAAGCTCAAAAAAAAACTTTCGAGAGTTAAAATTATAGCAAATATAAAAAAAACTCAATTTTGGTACGGGTACATGGAATAAAATGCATTCAAAGTAATTTTATTTGTGTTGTAGAAAAGTACGTAAATGCGAGAGCTACTAAAATTAAAATGTCTTAAAGGAAACTTTTAAAATGTTAGGAAAGAACGATGTTAATTGCTTACGTGGTTTTAATTAAAGAATGACATTTTATCATCGTTATTAAAAACAGTTTAAGCATTTTTAACTTTAAACAAATTCAAATAACTAACCTTAAAATCCCCGAAACACTTCACTAAAGTCCTTTTTTTCACATCAAGTCTTTTGTCAAATAAAAACTGCTTTCAAAACGTGCGCGCCAAAATCTCGCAATCACTTTTTTATTGCGAAACTATTTTTATTTCCAATTTCACAGATTACTAACCGCGATTAATATTTTTATTGCAAAAAAAGTTATCGAAAAAACACAAATAAATTCGGCTAGTGATTGACGTTCACATTTTCGGGTATCGACTTTCGCCGCGTCGCCGACGCCGAATCGAAAAAAATCTATAGCGCTCTACCATCTTCGGCAAAACCACGTTCCTATTTTAAAATTTTCGAGAAACTGCTCGTTTTCATTGTAAGTTCTTGCTGTTGCGCGCACATGCAGTTTCAACACATTATGATCTAACACTGGCGACCGATTGCAGAACATACTTATTCTAAGTCAACTTACATTCGTTCATATTTGCCTGCGGGGCGTAGGGTTGCGCTAGGACTTAGAATCTAGACTTGAGACCTTTGGCTAGGTACTATTACTCATAAATAATTGAAACGCTGTTTTTATTTAATGCTCGAATGATTATCGCTTGCATATTGGAATTGCAGGTTCTCCCTGATCTGAAACGTGCATATAACTCAGATGTCTGTAATTATAATTATGTCAAGGTACTAGACTTTCTAAATGCCTTTTCTATCGTAATAAAAGATAATAGAGCTTGTACTTACGTAAAACTTTATTTCGTACTAAGGCTATTATTATGCACGTTATTTTAGATTCCTTTGCTAGTTGAAGTAGTCGAGTTTTAAAACTTAATCTTTAATAAAGAATTTGCATTCAAATTATCGCTAGGATGTCTTTTAAAAACCTTTTAGTGTTTTAACAACGTATATCAACTTTATGATATCAAGACGCCAGTCACGAATACTTTCATTATTGTGTTGTATGTAGGATCTTTTATAACAGTTTTAGTTTATTTTTAACTTTATCGATTCTCTCACAATCGATAGCGTGGCCAACCCTATTAGCGTAGTACAAGAAACGTCTTGCATATAATAATATGTTTTAGCCTATATTGAGCGCTTACAGGCATAGACTGCGTTCGCACCGGTTTTGAATCGGTATATCTGCGATGAAAACGGTTAATAACGATAACATGATATAACGGAACCGGTTTTCGTTGAAAATCTGTTTGAAAATGTCAAAAAAAATGCAGTAAAAATTGGTTACTCCAATAATGATATTTGAGTTAGGAGTTTGAGACAGCGTAAAGCTGGTTAGCAAATTATTATTATTCGTTATTTTTTTATTATTAGAATGACTTAACTGATTCCCAGTCTATCCAGCATTAATGAATCCAAAAAAATAATTATACTAGCAATTTCAGTTAATTCATTCGATTTTATGGAAGTATTTTTATGAAACGTAGATAAGTATTGTTTTTTTCGTCTGAATTTAGTAAATGAGTAATTTTTATTATAATATGCAATTTATAAAAGTTCGATAATGCTGACATTATTTTGCAGTTACAAAACACTTTCAAAAGAAATCTCTCATTTATCAAAAAAAAATATTGCTGAAACGATTAAAAAACTGTTAAAAATAACTCCACAAACAGCTACATCCACTTTCCCATCACTAGTTAGTTGTATGCATCGTGCATTGGCCTGCACAACCATGATTGCCTATCATCCATAACGTCTTAACTCTCTTCTTCCTCCCTTCAATTCTCGACTTACTTACTGTGCAGCTAGAGTTGAAAGTTGTGTGGTTAAGTAATGGTGGTTGTGGGTTAACAATTTAAACTTTTTTGAAGCTAGGTTCTTATACTTATTTCACTATGAATTTTAGTTAGGTATAGTGGCATTAGATGTAGAAAGAAATGTTGGTCTGTGGGCGTTATTTCTAGGACACGCGAATGTTGGATCTTCCCCGTTAGTTTCGTATTGTGCTGAGTTTATGCTTAGTTTGAGATGGATTTTTGTACATAAAGCTTTTTTTTCGTAGCGACTGGAGATCCGTGGTCTCTGCCTACCCCTTTGGGAAAGAGGCGTGACTTTATGTATGTATGTATGTAAAGCTTTGTGTGTACTGAAATAGGACTATAATTTTTGTAATTTCATAGTGTTAATCCAAACTCGGTATTTCATTAAGAAATAAAAAGTCTTATCAAAACCCTCCCTCTTATCTTAACCGATAATATGAGCTAATCAAAAATTTGAATTCGGACGAGTAGGGTTCTGTGGCCGAGCGGTAAGGCACTCCGGCTTTAGGAGGATCATCTGACCGATGCGGGTTTGAATCCCGTCGGAATCCAAAATTTTAATAAGACTTCATTTCTTAATGAAATAGGACTTCTGAATTCTATTGCCTAGCTACAAGCCTCCATCTCAAACAATGTCCCAGCAGCGTCCGATTGAGTAGCCATATCTGTACTAATATTATACAGGGTGTAAAAAGACGTCTACCGAAGCCGAAAGGGGTAGGTACAGCATCCCAACACACAACCAAATCCAAAAGGATTTTCCGAAATATGCATTTTATCCAGAGAAAACAGCGTTTGAAGAGTACTGTTTGCGTATGTTTTAGGCGCGTTTTTTTACATAGATTGCTGGATTTTGAGTTTTAAATGTTTTTATCTATTATAAATGAAATTATTAGGTAGGTATGGTTTTATTATGTTGTAATAGTAGTAAATAACCGAAAATAACATAAAATGACTAAGCTAAGTCAAAATAATTTTTTGCGTTTTTTTTTTCGCTTAATACGTTTAGAATCATGGTCTGATTGCAACCCCTCAGTTTTGGGTAGTTGTCTTTTTACACCCTGTATAGAGGAAAGATTTGTTTGTATGTTTGATTGTTTGTTTGAAATGAATAGGCTCCGAAACTACTGGACCGATTTGAAAAATTCTTTCACCATTAGAATCCCACATTATCCCCGATGAACATAGGCTATATTTTATCCCGGGGAAGTGAAGTTTTCCCGAGGGATCGCGGGTAACACCGCAGCGGACAGCTAGCAAGTTGTCTAATATAACGCAAAATGTGGCCTCAAAACTCATCGAAATATCCATCCGCGCCGAACTTTCAATTCAATAGAGGAAATGCTGAGACGTCAGAAGCGAGCCACATTTTCTGACGTCATCAGTATTTTTTCTACAGAAAAATGACTGCAGCGCGTACGGCGCGGGCATACAGGGTGTCCCGTAATGAATGGATAATCCTTTAAACGGGTAGAAGGCATCTTAATGAATCAGAAAATCAAAACTTGTGCCCCGGGAAAGTCTAACATTTATTTTTTTAATTATTTTTTTCTACCCTTGTTCATTCTTTTCGATGGCTAGATCACAAAATTGGCAACCAAACTTGTACCTACCTATTTTTTTTTACTCAACCTATCGTGTCCCACTGCTGGGAAAAGATCTCCCCCCTTAGCTTCCACTCCTTGCGCTCCAAGGCCACGGTTTGCCAGTCTGGCTCGAATGCATAGTACCTACCTATATTCTGGCAAAATAAATTCTATTCTATTCTATTCAAATGAAGGATTTTTCTCAATTTGTTTTCTTTATACCATTCTTGGATAATTGTGCTATCCAATGATAACTGCCATTTGCATGCCATAGACACAGATTTATTAAAACCATAAGTGCGATAAGCAGTGGCGCTACCTGGCGTGCTGTGCACGGGGGCCCCAAGCTCAGGGGACCCTCGGGCCCCAGACTCCAGAGAAACGTTTTTTGAATTTTTTGCAAAAACTTAGGTACAATTTGATTTTACATGGTTCTTTGGGAAAATTGTTCCTGTTGGGAAAAAGCGTCGATTGAGACCAACTTGTTTTTTGACAAAATGTAATTTTCTAGTGCGACTTTTTTCTTTTTTAATTTTTTTTCAAAAATCCTAAAATGCATTTGATTTTATTTTTCAAAATGCTTAAATATAGATGATGCTGTGTGAAAATGTCCAGCATTATTTATTATTTATTTACTTAAAGCTGCCTTCAATGTTCTAAAATTTTCACCACACTCTTCATACCTACTTATATTTTGACTTGATAAAACCTAAACCGTTCATAGGGCCCCAGTTTTTATTGCACTAGGCCATAGGCTACCTAGCTACGTCACTGGCGATATTAGCCTCCTCGCAGACTACAGACTTTCGGCCGATAGTTGAGACGGAACATACTTCTCCATACTCATTACGAGCCGAAGTATGTTCCGTCTCAACTATCGGCCGAAAGTCTGTAGTCTGCGAGGGGTCTTAAGATCACCTATAAATTTTTTACTTAGTTTTAACTTAGACAATTTAAATAAAAAGCCGTATTAGGAATCTAATTAAAATACACACAGTTAGGAGAACCGCGGCCCGTTAGATAACTGGTAATACCGTACGAAATATATAGATTACGTACAAAGTAAATGAAATAAAGTCTTCTTATAGTTAGAACTCGTGAACCTTCGTTTTAGCCGACTTTGCAAAAAGGTTCTCAACTCGTCTGTTTATTTTATGTAGGTATTTTTTTGTAGTAAAGTGTTCATCCACACTTGGTATTGCATTATGAAATGAAAAGTCTTATCAAAATTTTCGATTCCGACGGGATCAGACGATCCTCCTAAAGCCGAAGTGCCTTCAACCGCTCGGCCACGGAACCACTGACGTCGGAATCGAAACTTTTGATAAGACTTTTCATTTCTTTATGTAGGTATGTTTCCTGATTACTAGGACAGACAAAATTCCCCAAATCTCAGCTTTAAGTACAAAAAAATACAGTATTCTTTTTGGTCACCCATTTAATACGCTGAACGAGTCCGTTAATCATAGCGATTGAGAGCACTGGTGGCCTAGTGCAAGTCCTTCCGATCCTAAGGTCATGGGTTCAATTTGTGTACCAAAGATTTTTTTGTCTAAAAATGTAAGTTCGTTTGAGTCAGTGACCAATGGTGATGGAGTTTTTAGGACGCCTTATGGCCTCCGTCATGGCTTAATGACTTAAAAAGCCGGAACCGACAATTTAACGTGTCCTCCGAAGCACGGAAGCGCTCAGATGAAAATGCCACTGGCGGTCACCCATCCACTTACAGACCGTTTGGAACGTTGCTTAACTTCGACGATCTATCAAGAACGACTAAGCAAGCAGGACCTTAATAGACCTTGGAGTAAAATATCATTGCGTATACCCAAAATTTTCGAAAAATGTTAAGTTAAAAAAAAACTTTCACCACACTGGTTCACAACAGTCAAATCAACAAAACATACAGTTACGATTAGAGTTCAATAAGTCTGGAACGAAACCCCTCACGACTGGTTCCGTATAATACAAATGACTGCAAAACCTCAGATGACACGACATGTAATGTAATAAGACGGATTTTTCTGCCACAAAAACAGATGGCGGTGCATTGACGCTGTTCTCAATGGTGTGCGTTTGTATGTTGCTCTACTTTATGGCCCTTACTAATAAACTTGACATAAAATTATACTTAAATCCATACTCATATTATAGATGTGAAAGTAACTCTGTCTGTCTATCTGTCTGTCTGTCTGTTTGTTACCTTTTCACGCCCAAACCACTGAACAGATTAGGCTGAAAATTGGCATGGATAAAGGTTGTATCCCAGGGACGGACATAGGCTACTTTTTATCCCGTAAAAATCCCGAGGGACCGCGGGTTACACCGCGGGAGCGCAGCTAGTAAATAAATAATGCTGGACATTTCACACAGCATCATCTAGCCCCAAACTAAGCAAAGCTTGCTATGGGAACCAGATAACCGATATACTACTCAAATGCTTTTTTTTTGTAAATACATACATATTACACCTACATAGAAACACCCAGACCCGAGATAAATATTTGCAGATCATACAAACATTTGTCCCGCGGCGGGGATCGAACCCGCAACCTCCTGCGTCCCAAGCGGGCTTTCACTCACTGCGCCACAGAGGTCGTCACTTGAACGTCTTGCCCACCATCAGCTTAGTTTTTTCTTCACTAACAATAACCTCCTCAATCCTGTTCAATCCGGTTTCCATCTTATTGTCTAACTTGAAATCCCCATTTCCCATTCCAACCAATCACACAATACGAAAATGACGTATTTTGTCATGATACGTCATTTTCGTAAGTATTGTATGATTGGTTGGAATGGGAACGGATTTCAAGTTAGACAATAAGGCCTCTGGTCATAGCACTACCACTGCATTATTTACATCACTGATGACATTAGATCGGTAAGTATTTTGACATCTTGACTTTAGCAATGCATTTAACACTATAGATTTTGATATCTTATTTGGCTTACTACGCTCGCTTAACATATCTCCATCGGTGGTTGACTGGTTTCGCAATTATTTGCATGGTCGCCGGCAGCGGTTACGTGTTGAAGATACTTACTCGTTTTGGAGTTATACTTCTGACGGTGTACCGCAAGGTGGCGTATTATCTCCTATTTTATTTGGACTTTTCATAAATTCAATTTCAAATCTTCTTACTTCTTCCTACCACTTCTATGCAGATAACCTTCAAATTTATACATTTATTTCATACATAATATAGTCATTTATTTCTTAAATGACCTGATCTGAGGGAATACAGTCTTTTACAGATTGTACTACGGTGAGTGTGCCCAGGAGCTACACGACCTTATTCCGCCTTCACCGCTCTTTTACAGGGACTTCAGACGCACAGCTGATTATCATCCACACCTGGTTGATATTCCACTTATTAGAACTAAGCGCTTTCAAAGTTCTTTTATTATGCGCACTGCAAAATATGGAATCAGCTTCCCGCGTCTGTATTTCCGCTGAGCTACGACCCTGTTGTTTTTAAGAAGAGAGTTAATAGGCACCTTCTGGTTAGGCTCGCTCCATCGTAGACCTCATTCTTGGCTATGTAAGTTTCGAGGTCAAAGAGTCGACCCATTCATCATAAAAAAAAGAATATGTTAGTCTTGATCCTTTTTCTTCCAAAGCTATCATACAAGTAGAGCAGCATGTATACCGTTCGCGGCTATATACTTTTTACTGCACATTCTTACGCGCATACCTGCGCACACAAAACGCGCGAACGCTACCCGTGCGCGCACGCAAATATTGTTACAATCGTTTGTGATGCCGCTTCCTGGTTGGCTATTGTATATTTACTTGGCACTGTTATGTGCAATTGGATTTGTCTCTGACTAACACCGCTCTTATAACCGACTTTAGAAAAAGGAGGAGGTTATAGCCTCCGAACATTCATTTTCGGCTTTTTGTACGTTGACCGATATCTCAGTTAAGTGAAGTGAAGCGCTCGTGGTCGTGCTCGCTTAGTCGTTCTTGATAGATCGTCGAAGTTAAGCAACGTTCGAAACGGTCTGTAAGTGGATGGGTGACCGTCAGTGGCATTTTCATCTGAGCGCTTCCGTGCTTTGGAGGGCACGTTAAATTGTCGGTCCCGGCTATTTAAGAGTGTGCAGGAGCGATTTAAGCAATTTTGTTGTTCGAAATCGTTATTTATCTCAGAATCTGTGAAAGCTACAACCTTCATATTTAGGTAAATGATACTTCATTGTTTTATCTTGGATTTCGTGTTTTAAAAACACGATTGGTGAAAGTTTTCTCGATAAAATATTTTTTTGAAAAACACATGTTTTGCACACTATTTGCTATTTATCTCAGGAACAGCACACGTCTTTTGGTGGGTTTTTGTTTTGTCAAGAAACCTATAAGTATTTCTTTAGTTTTGTCTTTTAATTTTTCGATTGGTTGTTTAAATAACTTGTAATTAGCTAAAAAGTGTTTTACCGCCATAAATAACTTTGCGTATCCATAGCTCTGTACTCCTCACACGCCGAACAAATCACACTCGCTGTCCCGCTTACAAAATGGCGGCGTATGGCACACTCTTAAGTCGTTAAGCCATGACGGAGGCCTTTAGGCGGCCTAAAAACTCCGTCACCAGAGTTGGCCACTGACTCATACGAACTTACTTTTTTTTTAATGTGAAACGATTTTCAGTTTTTTTGGTCTGTATTAGGTACTTATATAAAATTAATTCCTGAGGGATATACTTCCTGTAGAACTCAAAAAACTTACCATCCTCACTTGTAATTTTGTTTCAATTGAAGTTAATATTTTTTTAGTTTAACTAACTTAAAAAAAACGGAGAAATTGTGTTTGGTGTTTTTTTCAGTAAACCTTAATAAACTCAAAAAACTTTACCTTCATTTGACACTTTGAGTCGCGCCCTGACTGAAATAGTTTTTTTTGTAGAATCATGTCCATTTTGGAAGAGCGGAAATCACAAGGTAAGGCGCATCCCGTCTAAATGATCCAAGATTTAAACACAAGTTGTTTACAAGTTAATGACAATTCAATGAAAAAAACTCCAAGTTTTTGCCACCTGTCATTATGTACGTCCCTAATGCGATTTCAAATTAAATAACTTGACACGACGAGAAAAACTTCAATCATCTATTGATAGAGGCTATTTCAACTTTTTATATGATTGCGACTGGCTCGTTAAGAAAAATATGTGTAAGGCGATCCTAGGTATTCACACCATCGTGTTGGTCTAGAGTCTAGACTTGTAGGTAAACTAAGACGTTTACACAATGCCATTCTTGAACATTCTTGCTTCTTGAAATGGCATACTTGAATCTTAAGCGGCTGTTACAGAAGAAGAGTTTCTCGCACGCGATCGGCGAAAAATCGTATGCGATTATCCCTCGGCAAAACTCGCCATTCGAATCTCGCCTGCGGCTGTCTTTTTAGACCCCTCGCAGACTACAGACTTTCTATCGGCCGATAGTTGAAACGGGCTATACTTCTCCATACTCATTACGAGCCGAAGTATAGCCCGTCTCAGCTATCGGCCGATAGAAAGTCTGTAGTCTGCGAGGGGTCTTAAACTTTCGCGATCACAATTTCATAATTGATTTGTTTAAACAGAATTTTATCGCGTTAAATATCTTTTATTTATTTCCCGACGTTTTAGCTGTGTTTGTTGTGAACGCCTGCGGTTGTTTACATTTTGACAGAAACTCGTAAAAAAGACTACTTTTAGTAGAAAGCTTAGATAGCGAGAATCGTATTCGAGAGGCGAGGCTCGAAGCATTTTTTTACACTAGGCGACCATATTGCCTAGAAGAAATCGCCGCTCGCATGCGAGAAACTCTCATTGTGTAACAGCTGCTGCCGGAAAACGGAAACAAAAGAATAGGGACTTCGTGTTAATGGTTCGCGTAGTGAGATTATCGTTACTTGTAAACTTTAAAAAATGAACTCAGTCTGAAGGACAAAATTGACTCTAATTGACTGGCCCCTACCGTTGTAAGTTTTGGGGTTGTAGTCCTGTTTTTTCTGATTAAATATTAAGGGGCTGTCATTGAGCACCACTTGTGCTCAATTACAGCCTCTTAGAGCCCTCACAGACTACAGACTTTCTATCGGCCGATAGTTGAGATGGAAATATACTTCGGCTCGTAATGAGTAAGGAGAAGTATAGCCGATAAAAAATAGTCTGCGAGGCGTCTTAGTTAGTCTTATGAAGTGAAGAAAACATGTTAAAGCCAAAAGGATTTATTCAGTAGGACCGCTGGGATCACTTGGATCACTTAGAACAGTCTTAAAACTAGGTGGTTCTACTCCTGTTCCTTCGCGACCTATACCGTGAAGAACCAGGGCTACGGTTTGTGACCTAGCTTCCTTTTAATCCATCTTAAAATAAGTCAAGTAAAGACTAAACAAGGAAAAAAAACGTAGTACTATAAACCGGCAGAGAGGACTCAAAGATATTTTCAGTTCACTGATCACATAATGCCGCACTGTACGCGCCGCAGTCATTTTTCTATAGAAAAAAATCTGATGACGTCAGAAAATGCGGCTCAATATGCTATTTTACACCATGTAAGAAAACACATAAAAATGCATGTATACTATAGGTTTCGTTACAAGTAAACGATAAACGTCGATATTTATTCATAAAAATGCAATAAACATTTTATAATTCAATTTTAAAAATCGTAATTTTTCTTCTATCTTCAAGCCACCAAAAACGCCGTCTGCCATTTTGTGACGTCACTGTGATAAGTTAGGAACAAA
Source organism: Epirrhoe alternata (assembly GCA_963565295.1). Taxonomy (NCBI): domain Eukaryota; kingdom Metazoa; phylum Arthropoda; class Insecta; order Lepidoptera; family Geometridae; genus Epirrhoe; species Epirrhoe alternata. Next base: position 2,281,457 of record OY751400.1, read on the forward strand.
AAGTTTATCTTTTACAGTCGTTTTGTTCACAAAACAAACCACATGACGTCACAAAATGGCGGCTCGCGTTTTCGGGAGACAACTAAACATCATAAATTAAAATGCATTTCTAAGGCATTTTGCGGTTTATAAAAAAAAAAAAAAAGAATTCTACCGGTTTATTATAACCTCAGGATTGATTTAAAACAGTTTTCAAAAAAGTGTAAAATAGCCTATTCTGACGTCTCAGCATTTCCTTTATTGAATTGATGTTAATACCTTACTTTACTTACTTATGTTAATACCTAATCTAAACCTAAAGTTATTATGCAAACCGCCTTCCATTTATGCCTATAATGCTTTTCTCACGTAAATGGTTGCCTGGAAGAGATCGCTTTAAGCGATAAGGCCGCCAATTGTCTACCTAAAGTTAAGTGTATTTTTTTCTTGTATATCTTCTTCGCGTGTTTGTGTATACAATAAAGAATTATCTATCTATCTATTGACAGTTCGACGCTAATGGGTCGTGCGACAACCCTTACACCGGTATTCACAAACATTACTATGAGGTCTCACAGTGCGCGCGGACGCACAGGGTCCCAAAAACCTACTCATTTTGGGACCCTGTGCGTTCGCGCGCACTGTGAAACGTCATAGCAATGTTTGTGAATACGGGTGTTAATATCCTAAGTAGCCGCTTGCCATGACTAAGCTCGCCGTTAACTTCACTGCCTCATATTTTTTATAGCTTGAATGCTATTGGTTTGATTAAAGATACCAAAGAAACCATCATCATCATTCCCTTGCCCTTATCCCACGCTAAGTGGGGTCGGCATGTATTCTTCCTCCATTCACTCCATTCACAAAGAGACCAATATCCTAAAATTGTTTTCTCTTTCTCTCCTTCTGGCTCAAGGAGTTCTAAGGATAAGGATGGTGTTATCCAACAGCGCATTTTGTTCAGTAACTATAATAATATAATATTTTGGAATCTCATCGTGTTTTAAATTTAAATCCAAAAAGCCATTAAAACCGCAAAAGATGGAGCTGTAAAGCTGCCATACACAAAAAGGCTTAATTTTGTTCATCAAAAGGACTATAATTAAATATCTCATCGATATTGCCTCCCGTCATAAATTCAGCGGACGGGAGGCGTAACCGATAGATTTTAATACGAAATCCAGCAGAATCCGCCATTTTGATGTGTACATTTTTTCACCCACCACCCCACACTACATAATTGAGCGTTGTGAAAACTATCACGGTGGTAAATGACGCCCCCTCCCACCCCCGCAGTTTTCCGGCACAGCCGGGATCAATAATTCGGCTGGGCAATGACTGCGATGACTTGGGCATGCGCACTGCAACCCTCCCGAGTCATCGGCAAAACCTGAACTTGACTTGGCGAAAACGAAAGTTAGAGGCAAATGTTTCTACTCCATTCTTGGCATTGGCTACTATGTATGTTGTTGTTTACTTAGAAATATTACTTGAGAAAAAAATGATGATTTTTTTTGTTTGTGATGATAAAGACGCTTTTAAAGATAATTATGCAGCAGTGTAGTTTTGTTAAACTTAAGATGAAGACGATAGAAAAATTTAAGATAGAAATCATGATGCAGATGAAATTTTTAAATCTCCGAATCTGAAAACGAATTCTGAATTTGTTTCACGCGACGCGTGGTTGATTTCAGTAAGTGCGAGCGAGACAAGTAGATATATCCATTTTGTGACGATAATGATGCTACGCCATGTCGGAATTACGCTGTTCACGCATCGTGGACGGAAATGCGTCATTTCTTTCGTCATTTACGAAACACTTATCATGTGTTTTAGTGTAAAGATCAACATGAAATCATTTTCACCATTAAAAGATAAGCAATCATTTAGCTTTTCAAAATCATGAGTCATCATTTTTAACATTATAGGTTATGCAAGATCATTTACGTAAAAAAAAACTTACCTGTATTATTGTGTCTGAAGTTGTCCTCGTCAGTTTGTTTCGCAGAATGTCTGCTTAGTTCTGTTTCTTGTGTAAAATCTTGTCAATAGTTATATTCTTGTGTCTTCCTTCTTCTTTCTTCTTCCCTATCTCTATTTTCTTCTCTTCTTCAAGTATTGTCTTCTTTATTGTATGACTAGCCCTTATATAGCCCGTTAAAATATATACATACTCATATAAAAACGTTATAGGTATAGAAATAACGGAAACATTTAACTAAGTCTTAATCTTAATTTTATTTTAATTTTGTACTATCAAACAAATGTAGAAGTCATTCCAACAGGTAGATAAATGGTAAATTTCGATATATATTTTTTTGATATTTTTTGGCTGACCTTTTATAATAATTTAAGGCCAATTTAAGGCACAATTTGTTTAATTTCTTAATTTGTTTTCACCTTCCATACAATCAGGAACGGTCGATGAAAATTGGTCGAATATTGTCCCGAAAATCACTTATCTCTGCCAAAAGTCTCCAATATCACTTTAGCCTTAACTTGTAGTCCAGAGTCTTCACTAAATTACTTTTCACTAAATATAGAGAGTCTGTATATAAAACTTAAGAGAAATAAATTGAAAAGTTCCAAAAATAACCAGTTTTGTTTAAATGTACTCAAAGAAATCAAATGTTTAAAATCTCCTTTCTATTGGTTTCGATAATAACGGTTGATATAAACATAAAACTTGTTCTATTGCGAAAAAACGTGTTTCTTTATCGTCAAATGGCGATGCTTTTATTTATTGTTTGCTAGATTCCCCTTTGCTATGAAATCTTGCTGTTTTTCTTCTTCTCGCGCATCTAACTTATTGGTGGTTGCATCTACGATTCCATGGTATTCTGAGTGGTATTCCCATGAATCTTCTTTTCTTCTTTATTTTTCTAGGCAGCTCCTCCCGGATGATCGTTGATGTTATTTTAGCCCTTTAACGATGGATCCGAGTGAAACTTCCTTCAGTTGCCTTAACACTAGTTTACAGTTTGTAGAAATAAAACCGGTTGTTAGTCTATTGTAGAGTTCAAGTGTTGCTGAATACTATTGGTTATAAATCACTTAAAAACTATTGATTATAATTGTGAAGATAAAATGAATTGCTGTCTATTGCATAAAACTATCGCTTGAATGTGACGGCGGGCGGGAACGCTAGGGACGCATGCGCGCAAATTTTGAATTTCGAACCAAATTATTGGTTTATAGAATTCGTTTTTTGAAATTTAGGCCGTTTTGTTTTTTAATTTTTGGAATTGTTTTTTCGATTGTCCTTTTTTATTTTTTTTGCGCGGTACGTTATTTTTTGCGCGGTGCGTAGATGGAAAACACGCGTCGGCAGAAGCCTCGCCGGCCACACTGATGTTGAAAGCCTTTGCACCGCCGCTGCAGTGGACCACCCTGGTCAAGGGGATGAGGTGTCCCCACCACCCCACCCCACCCCAATGACTCGCGTACACCTCGAAATCATCAAATAATGATTTCCCGAGTTTATATAAAACTCGCCGTGGGCGGTTCTGGCAGATTCTAAGCACTATGCGTATGTGTGCTGCACTAGAATAAACTATTTAGTTGATATTAATTTGAATGGTCGCTGGTACTTATATTAAAATGGTTTGGTACTGTTTTCGCATACGTAATAAAAAGTATATACCTACCCCTGGCTGCGAAGGGGGTGAAATAATACATTATCTACACATACATCCGTATCGCGACAACAAAAGGATTTTCAGAAAATATATTCTCCTACGCGTCACATATCTACACTACTCGTACAAATAGCGTATCATACTGGTAGTTTAGTGGTAGCGGCCCCGCTAAGGTCGCGCGTTCGATTCCAGTCATGCACCAATATGTATCTCTATCAAAAATGAATGTGCACTCAGACGGTGAATGAAAACAACAACAGGGCCAAGTATTCCCAAGCGCGGTAGACATCCTCTTAGATCTTTTATGTATTCCAGATCCTTTGAAGATGTATAGGGGGTAATCAGAGGCATGTCCACATACATTTTGATACATGCCCACATCTTGCAGAAGTTTGTATTCCATACGTGACAGGTTGCAAGCCATGTCGTAGAACCTAAAAAGTTTACCTAAACCATTGTGTCAAGTGATGGAAATCTTTGTGGCGATACAATCCTTTCACCACACTATTAAGTAGGTAAGTTCGTCAAAGTCAGTGGCCAACTCTGGTGACGAAGTTTTCAGGCCTCCGTCATGACTTAACGACTTAAATATCCGGGACCGACAAACCGTGCTCTCCGAAGCACGGAAGCGCTCAGATGAAAATGCCACTGGCGGTCCCATCCACTTACAGACCGTTTCGAACGTTGCTTAACTTCGACGATCTATCAAGAACGACTAAGCAAGCACCACGACACGCCACTGATTCGAAAGTACAAGAACTATTCGACTCGTAGACGTAGAAAGAGCATCATCATAAAAGCTCTCAATGATTTCCATAGGTACTTCTAAAATCGTCTAGCTTGATGACATCTACACTAATAGGTATTATAAAGAGGAAAGATTTGTTTGTTTGAATTGAATAGGCTCCGAAACTCCTGGACCGATTTGAAAAATTATTTCACCATTAGAATCCTGCATTATCCCTGATGGACATCATCATTGGCCTGCCCTTATCCCGCTCATGCGGGGTCGGCACAACATGTTCTCCTCTTCCACTCTCCCCTATCACTCGTCATCTCTGTATCAACTCCTTTCTTTTCCATATCTTCTGTCACACAATCCATCCATCTTTTCTTAGGTCTACCTCTACTCACATATCCATTCACATTCATTCGCGTCACTCCACACATCCATCTCAGCATTCGCATCTCTGTCGCATGCACTCTTCTCTCATGTTTCGCTTTCGTTTCTCATCTGTCCCTGATGGACATAGGCTATATTTTATCCCGGGTAAGTGAAGTTTTCCTGAAGGAACGCGGGTAGCACCGTGACGGACAGCTAGTCAATTATGCCACGTTTGGTGTCGATAGGATAGGTGACCGCTAATGGTATTCTGTCTCTTCTTTATCTTTCTTTATTTTATTCTTGACATAGTATAAAATGAAGTAGCTTTCACTGTCTGTTCGCTTTGATCTTTTAAACTACTCAACGGATTTTAATGCAGTTTTCAGCAATAGTGATTCAAGAGGAATGTGTAATGGGATCTCTATTAGGTATTCGCCGATGATTGACAAATGCCGACAGTCACGAGAGTGAAGAGGGCTATCGCCTGTCATCTTCTATCCAAATAATAGTTCGGCGAAAGTGTAGTGGCCGTGAGTGGCCGACTTTCTATCGGCCGATAGTTGAGACAGTCTACTTCTCCATTCTCATTACGAGCCGAAGTATATTCCGTCTCAACTGTCGGCCGATAGAAAGTCTGTAGTCTGCGAGGAGGCTACTAGGTACCGCGTGGACAAAGTCCCGGGCGTTTTGCTAGTTAATTAACAATAAAAGGTGCTTTATTACTTAAGTCTATGTTATTACAAGTCTATTTGACTTAAAACTAGATTATTCTTGATTAAAATCAGTGACAAGAACACTTAATTTGTACCAATCACAGGACTCGCACCACTACGTACAATTTTAATTCTACCACCAGACAAAATACCTTTATATTCTGTCAAAATAAATACCCATACAAAACAGACATGTAAATCTTTTTCCGAAACGTACAGGGTGCGTCATTTCAGCGCAGCACGGTAATCCAGGATAAAGGGTGTTCGCAAAACTATACGTCATTATTAACTGCAGTACCGCTCGCATAAAAGGTGTTTAATTATTCAACTGACGTAGAGATTATCATGTGACAGGCCGTGGAAGTAAAATGATTGTGAATCTGTGATGGAAAACAGGAGCACGGCTGTATCCCAAAGCATAGTAGAAAAAAAAGAAAAAAAAGCATACCACTTCTTTTCAAGGCTCTCTTCTTGTGCGACTTGTGCGTCCCAACTGTCAAAGGAAGGGTTATGTTTTTAGCTTGTATGCCGAGTGCGTCAATAGTATTTGGATCTGTCTTTGACTACTCTTCCACATGTTCAAAGATTCTATAATGCTTGATATTGACTCCAGTAGCAACAGTGGCAAAGGGCTCGCATGCAACCTATGGAATGCAAAACTCTGCAAAATTTAGACATGTGGTCAATTTGAAGGGATTTGGATGTCCCTCAGACACCCTTCGACATCTTTTAAGGAGCTTGACTGACTATATATGAGAAAATGTACCTACATCATGCAATGACGATGGGCATACAGTCGCGATACTGACATAACGTCCAAAAAACTTTGACTCTACTTTAAAAACATCGGAGAAAATGATTGTGATCATGTTTCGTTTCCTACCGTCTGTTGCTGATAATGATGATTGTACTCATATTTTCTATTAATATGATTGCAATTAATTAATCATCATTTATAATTCCGTTTATGCTGGCCGTACCATGACGGCGTATGAGTAAAAATTATACTAAATGAATATATTGAATGGCGGGACTTACGCGGCTTTTTGTATCGGTATTTATTTATAAATATCATTCTAGATGGCGACACACGTCAATTTAGAGCTGCGCTTTTTAATCTTCTCTCTTGGGTCAGCGCAGCAAAACCGTCCTTGGTAAATAACAGCTCGCGCCGTTATTTTGTTTAGCATTTTGACGTTTTTCATATGATTGTAAGTTTATGATAATGTTTTGTTTTTGTTGACTTTATTACTAGGTGCAAAGGGTGTCATTATCATCATCATCGGCCTAATAGCAGTCCACTGCTGGACATAGGCCTCCCCTAATGAGCGCCATTGCGCCCTGTCCTCAGCTCGACACATCCAGCTTCTGCCAGCAGCCTTTCGCAGATCGTCACTCCACCTGGCCGGAGGGCAAAGGGTCTAATTCGGTTAAACTTAAAACTTTTTGTCGCGTGGACAGAATTTAGTTTTGATTTTGTACGTCACGCTATATCTTTATTATTGTTGATCGAAGATCTCTTTACAGATCTAAAAAATTGTAGGAGTTGATAGTCATGATCCTGTTGATTATTTACCTAAACTAAACCAGTACTTAGGTATGTAGTGGATACATTGATAATTTTATATAACTGATATTGTGATTTTCGCTTTTCTGTATTTACGATAGTCAATACAGATTAGAGACCAATATCTACCGAGTTTTGGAGATATAGTTGTCATTCCAGTTACCTGGAATTCCTGAAAGTGTAGAGATTATTTTATTTATTTTATTTTCAGCCTTTATTGTCCCACTGCAGGGCAAAGGCCTCCCTCCCTATTTTCCAGGTCTTTCTATCCATGGCTGCAGTGAGGCAATCTGGAAGATGCACATCAAACTCGGCCCGCCATCTCCTGGTGGTCTGCCGCGTGGACGTCTTGCGTAAAAGTAAAAAACAAAAAGGGTAGATAAAAATAAATAATAATATGTAATTATATCAGTAGTTAATAATGAGGCGAAAGTTGTGTATCAGGATCGTAGGGAGTGGAGATCCGTGGTCTCTGCCTACCCCTTTGGGAAAGAGGCGTGATTTTATGTATGTCCTATGTATATTTGTAGATCATACAAACCCGCAACCTTCTGCGTCGCAAGCGAACCTTCGTCCACTGCGCTGCAGAAGTCGTCAAATAGTTTTTTTTTATTTATTTTTATTTATTTATTTATAAATTTTACATTGTATTTAGAATTAGTTGTTTAGAGATTGTTCTATAGGTTGAGCCTACTCCATTTTGATCAGAAACTAAATTGAAGCTACATGTAACATTGCTCAACTATTTTGTCCAGGAACAATGTGCGTGTGTTAGATTAGGATGGCTCCATTCATTAGAAGAAGTTATAAGATCCCAGGAAAATCCTAATTTAACTACCTAGGGATCTATTTCCTTTATAAAGATAATATTAAATCCTAATAGGGTAGCTAATAGTGGATAATAAAGAAAAGAATCACAGATTAAAAGAATTATACTTTTATACAATACACCATTGTTTTATAGATACACAACCTGGTTTTCGAACACAATTTATGTACAAATAAAATATAAGATACATTTATAATACTTTAAGGGTAGGTAATATCACACAACTACTATGAATAATTAAACATGAGCAAATACTTAGCTTAGTTGGCAGCTGAATGGTAAAGAGAGCGATGCTCAAACGCTCGATCGTTTTTATAGGCTGCGAAGCCGTCTCCCTCTACCAATACCATCGTCACAGTTATACATCGGATACTCAGACCATATTTCATTGCCTTATAAGGCAATGGACGTTTGTAACAAATACACACCTCATAAACAATTACGTTTTAAGAACAAATTATATGATATCAACGATTACTAATTCTAAAATTAATATTCCATACATTTAATCTTATGAATATTGGTTTATATTTTACAATAAGGAATTATCAAAGCTTAGACTAATATTATAGTATCTATTGATTTATTACCTAATCCAAAAATAACAATCAAATAGGTATTCTAAATTCAGAAAGCTATTTTAGACATACATTTTACCTATAGCATTTACATTTTTATAATATTTCCCATATAAATCTGTTACGGCCAATCTTGACCTATACTTCGTCTCGAAGTAGCTTTTTATAGTTTAGTACACAATCATTTTTCTTGCCACTATTTTACAAAATTTCAATTTGGGTCATCATTCGAGTACATTTTTACTCACAGCTATTATAATATTATATATATAGTTATAAATAAATAAATTATTTATTTATATGTTTCCAAACAGCAGAATACAAAGTAAACAATACACATTATATATCTTAAGGTATGAATAAACGAGGCTTACTTACGTATAATTTACGCTAACTTTGGTCGCCACACTAGGATACCCTGTGTCGTGGTGACCAACATTGGATTTATATTACAGTTACCGCAGCTACACTGTTCGATAGTGATAGGTACTTTTTATTACATGGGTGTGATGTGCATTTTCAAATTTTACCTCTATACAAGGACAAAAGCGTTAGGGTATGTATCGTTGTTAAGTGTATTTTAGTGGTAGGTATCAAATGATTTGTGTATGTGTAAGTGTGTATACATATTTTATGTGTGTGTATATATGTAAGGAGTATATAAAATGTGTGTGTGGTGTATGTTTGTGTGTGTGAATTTATTATATGTATTCAATGTAATACGAGGTATTTAATAGGAAAGTACTTACTTTATGTTTTACATTGGTACACAAAATAGATAGGTAATTAATACTAGTCAGTTATACACATCGATCTCACTTCATGAGATAGATGCATTTTAATTATGTATATACGATTTACAAGTGTCTGATTATCCCGTTTTTATACCCTTTTATCCCTTTACTTTATTTGTTTACTGGCCAATTACTCTGTATTGTACTGCGTACCTCCACCCGCTGCTGATGGAGCGCCAAGTACCCGGAATTGGAGGCTAGAACAGCGGGGCAACTACTATTCCTGCTGAACACCATCATCCGCTGTACAATGAGCTGTTTCAGCCGAGCCTCGAAGCCCACAGCGTAGCCAACTACCGAACGTGCTTCTCACTTCCATCCGCTGTCGATTTGCTGATTAGCACCCAGCAAGAGGCCACACAGCGATAAATAAATATAAATAATATGACATGTAATATTCTTTTCACCATAAAATGGCCCGGATTTTTACCCGATGAGATTTTTCAGCACAAAAGTAATCGTTCACAAACAGTAGTCATTGTACATACATACCTATTATATACCTCGAATTTGAGTAGTAATAAGAAATAATAAATAAATATTGCTGGACCATCACCTAGCCCCAAAGTCAGAGAGTCAGCTTGTGCTATGGGTACTGACTGATATACTTCTTATATACTTTTTGTTTGTCAATACATACATGTTATACATGGAAACACCCAGACCAGATACAAAATAACTGTAGATCATATTAATATTCATAATTAAAATTCTGAACATAAACTCTTTCTTAAATAATAATTTTACATGTAGGTACCTAGTACCTAGTATTAATCACATGGCGTTTTTAACAGCAATGTTTTCTTCCAACCATTCTCCTGCCCAAAACCATAATTTCTCTTTTGCTACAATTATATTTCTTCAATTATTTAAGCCTTTTAGAGCATAGCGGTCATCGAGGTGAGTTGAAATAATCGCATAAGGTCACTTGAATTTCGGTGCTAATTTTTCATTACGCCTAATATGATCTTGCTTGACTAACGTATAAGTACTAAATTACCTACAATATAAATTCTTGATCAAAACGTAAGTATATCCTATACCTGGTTATAAGCTACCTTTGACACGAACCTCATTTAGACGGGCTTGTACAACAGCTATTTATTAGTTTCCACAACAACTAATAAACGCCACGAATATAAACACAATAATGAACTTAGTGTTCGGACAAACATAACACATAGGCTTCGAAACACTACCTAAGTACTACCTGAAGATCTAACGGAGAAAACCCAGTAGATTTTGGACATTAGTATTGATAAGACTGTGGTACCTACCTTAAATTGTTCGTTTGGCCAATCTGACGAATCATTACAGATAAGTAGTACCTACATAACATATTAATTTATATTGCTACGTAATGTTCAACCTGTTCATTGCTTAATGAAAAGGGGCCAGTACAGTCTAAATGTATGTTATGAAATGGTACCTATTACAGCTGTTTTATTTATTGGGTGTACCTACATAATGGAATAATTTGGATATACTCAACCTATATACTCTTGGAATAAACATCCTTCCTACGCTCAGCACTGGGGTTTGTTTTGTAATGTAACTACTTAATCATTTTTCATAAATATTGGTTAGAATGTAAATCATCTGTTTCTACAGTGAGACGTGGTTCAGCATTTTTCAACCGTGAATGTTATCTCTCGGTGTCATTGGACACATTTATGATATTTACTTCTGAGAATAAACTTAGAAATCTATGTAGTTGAGGACTCAATCAGATCTCTGCTTGCAAATGCTAATTTCTACTCACTAATGAATTTGCCCTTTTATTTAGATTTAAACTGGAAGTCTTGCAAGTCTTAAAAGTCTACTGTCTGACGCATTTTAACAAAATGTTCTATAATAAGTTCAAAAATTTACCGCTAGATGGCGTGATTAAAAATGGTCAAATGCTAGATCGCGCTGACGAAAACGCGCGGCGACTAGAGTAGTCAAACTATTATTAACTGTACTCTGTAAATCTCAATTGAACTTGATATTATAAGTTTCAGGTCCTCTATGGATACGATCTTGCTGGTCACCCAACCTACCTCTCAACAGGCTATTTGTACGAAGTACATCTACCAGCGGGCTAATCTTGACAAATCTCCCTTAGACATTGTTGATTTAACCACATTGCAATCAGTATCCTTAACAACGAAAATAACAAGCTCAATACATAAATCTTGAAATCGAACTGGTACCTTCACTTTAGCAAATACCTGCAAACTACATTCATCTATGGTACCATATACGAGAAAAATGCGAAGTAATGTTACAACCACAACGTTTTGCTAGACTCCATAGTTATGCTACTATCCGTATCAATAAGTTGATCTACCGCTTTGCTCCAATGGACGTTTTTTATTAGATTTTACGTATGACGTGAAGAAGCTTATTAAATACGGAAGTGGTTTTGACACTGCTGTTATAACATGCCATTTTTTACATTTAGATCAGAAACGCCACATACCTACGATTTTGACTTTGAATTGCAACTCTTCAAAAGCTATAAATATTATGTTACTAAATTACCAAATCTTATTCTTAGCATGTTTAAAATATGAATTTGCAGAAACGGAAGTGTACAAAAGCTGACAACTCGGTGCGTAAATTTTGCCACGAACGACCCTCTGTAGGATCACATTGTCTAGAACTATGATTTTCAGAAGCTTACCCGCCCTTGCGGCGGCTGCGGTGTTGCTCCAACCAATTTCTGTCGAGAAAGCCTCGATGCTGTTGCACCATGCCGCGGTGCCCAGGAGACTCGTGGTCAGGTCGAATGTCGGCAGGACAACGTCATCTTTTCGGTGGCTGCCGAAAACGGCATGTTTGATGGCTCGAAGAAGTTGTTGTAAGACAGGGGGCGTCGTCCATCTAGAAAAAGTAAAATTTTAGTAAGGCACATAATGTAGGTAGTTCATATCCCTTCTTCTGATGTTAGATTAGGATGGCTCCATTCATTAGAAGAAGTTATAAGATCCCAGGAAAATCCTAATTTAACTACCTAGGGATCTATTTCCTTTATAAAGATAATATTAAATCCTAATAGGGTAGCTAATAGTGGATAATAAAGAAAAGAATCACAGATTAAAAGAATTATACTTTTATACAATACACCATTGTTTTATAGATACACAACCTGGTTTTCGAACACAATTTATGTACAAATAAAATATAAGATACATTTATAATACTTTAAGGGTAGGTAATATCACACAACTACTATGAATAATTAAACATGAGCAAATACTTAGCTTAGTTGGCAGCTGAATGGTAAAGAGAGCGATGCTCAAACGCTCGATCGTTTTTATAGGCTGCGAAGCCGTCTCCCTCTACCAATACCATCGTCACAGTTATACATCGGATACTCAGACCATATTTCATTGCCTTATAAGGCAATGGACGTTTGTAACAAATACACACCTCATAAACAATTACGTTTTAAGAACAAATTATATGATATCAACGATTACTAATTCTAAAATTAATATTCCATACATTTAATCTTATGAATATTGGTTTATATTTTACAATAAGGAATTATCAAAGCTTAGACTAATATTATAGTATCTATTGATTTATTACCTAATCCAAAAATAACAATCAAATAGGTATTCTAAATTCAGAAAGCTATTTTAGACATACATTTTACCTATAGCATTTACATTTTTATAATATTTCCCATATAAATCTGTTACGTGCATGAAATCTGTCCATATATTAAACAAAAAATAGTCTAAATTGTGTGAGTTATTATAACAAAAATGTGTTTAAATCGTGTGTGAGTTTAAAAAGTTTAAGTAGTGCTCTCTAAGTAATTGTCAGTAGTAATTGTAAGTTTGTGTCAGAATGCTAAATTAAGTCTCGAATTAGGTAAGTAGGTATACCTCTGTAACATGTTTACTTAATAAAGTTTTTATTTTATTTATTTTTTATTTTTATTTTAAATATTCATGTTCTACAGCTGGGCAAAGGACCATAGGTTCTCCCTTTAACTTCCACTCTAGTGTTCTAAGACCAGATCGTCTTGTCCATTCTTTCTTTCATCTTCATTTTTTTCCCATTCTTCCTCCTCCTCCCTCCTCGCGTCGGTATCCTCATTGCTGAGGGTCGTGATCCCCTGAACATGGCGCAGTGCTTCTCCTGACTATGTCGCGCCACCTGTTCCTGTCTTTGGCATCGTGGAGCGCGTCGTGAAGCTTGATGTTCAGCGTAGAGCGGATTTGATCCGACCATCTCAGTGGGCTACGACCTCTCGGACGTTTGCCATCGATGTTGCCTGTAACCAACAGCTGCTTGAGGTTGTGTCCATCTTTCCTTGCTATGTGTCCAAAGAACTCCAGTACTCTGCGCAAGCAGATAGTGGAGAGTCTGGTTTTGATCTTTAGTTCACGCAGGATGGACATGTTGGTGCGAAATGCAGTCCACGGAATCCCATTAGCTACTTGAAAAGCACGACTCATATTGCAAAGGATTTTTCAGACAGATAGTGAAAGTATTTTCAAATGAAAACATTATTTCAACTTTAATACATTTATTTACAGAAAGCTACTACAATATGTACATGAAATTACAAAATACAATCTAGTCAAGCTATCTAAGGATCGTCGTAAAAACGATCTATAGATAGCTCAACTAATCCAGGCCAGTCGAAAGCGTGCCCAAAATACTGGCGGCATTGCCACGCTGAATTGCAATTCTGATTCTCTGTTTATTTTGATTGGATTACCAAAATAAAAAGACAGAACTATTGTTTGTATGTATTCCTGCAAATCATTATTTTATAGTATAAAATGAATGTAACCACATCACACGTCAATGATGTAACTGTAATAAAAATCATGCAACTCCGTACAGCACCGCTAGTCATCAGTGCATATACCTAGGTCTTCTATCTCGCTCGCACAACAGAGCAGACCGGGTCATGATGACCCCCCATAGGGGTAGGGGGCCCCCCCATGTCAATATACACTATACACCAAACAAGTAGATAAAATAAACGCACACACACAAACGTTATACAAAATTGAGCGCAGATAATTACATTAACGGATATATAGGGTGTTATGTACGGGGTGGTATATAGGGGATAGTTGAAAAATGGGAAAATGTTTTTTGAATGTTTTTCCAATTTACGCGTGACGGCAATTGGATTTTGTGATGGATGTGCGAAGGAATCTAAAAGCTTTACAGCTGCGGATTTTTCAACAAACAAACGAAAAAGTAACATTATCATGACGTAATATCTAACCCCAACGATAGATATTTTCTCAGTTCAAGTCTACAACCATTCTGGCATACCATTGTAGCTCCTTGCCACAGGATATTAGTTCTTGTTCCGTTGAGTTTGAGAAAGCAAGAGGCAAAAATGAAATGCCAGTGGCATCTTGTAAATGCTGGTATGGTAAGATTTAGACTCCTCGCAGACTACAGACTTTCTATCAACCGATAGTTGGAAGGGCTTCTCCATACTCATGAGCCGAAGTATATTCCGTCTCAAATATCGGCCGATAGAAAGTCTGTAGTCTGCGAGGGGTCTAAGCTGTAAGAGGGTAGTCAGAGGCTCGTCCATATGCAAACTAGAGGAAGAAGTCAGATCTTGAAACTATTTTACAATCTCAAATCTTAGAAGATTTCTGAGGTGGTCAGAGGTATGCTTCTGATCATGCATGAATGTTGCAGAAGTTAGTAGGTACTAGACGGGATGCGCCTTACCTTGTAATTTCCCCTCTGCCAAAATGTACATGATTCCGAATCATGTGCATCTTGTATTATAAATATACGTTTGCAAGAGTGTGCCTACAAATGAGTGTATTGTCAGATTTTATGCATGTGTGGAAATAGCGTTCGTGTCCTCGTCCCCCGCTAAAATAGGCTGAAAATTTTCTATGAGGAATTCCTTCAATAGCGGGTCCCTACTTTTTTGTACCCATAGTTTGATTAAATTATTCTCATTAGTTCGAGCGTCGAACTAGTGAAAACAATCGCTTACGAATTACATTGTTTCTTCAAGATGATTATGTTTGCTTCTACCACCATCTACACATTATTCTATGATGATGATGGTGACCATCTGAATTGGAAAGGCCTATGATGATAATGATGGTGGTTTTGGGTGAGTGCTGAGACACAAGAGATGCGAGTTCGATTTTCTGGTTGAACAGCAAATTCGACATCACTGCATACCTACGAGTACACTATGATAACGTATGTTTGTTACGCTTTGTGGGTCGTTTCAGATCTATCGTTACATATACTTGCTTGCGATGAAATAGAACAGATATTGTTTTGGCTCGTGATTCGGATCGGTTGAGCTATCTATGGATAGTTTTTAACGATCCTTTCATGTTTCAACTGATTCTATTGTAGGTTTATTTTGTTATTTTACGTAAATATAGTAGCTTTGTTTTTGAAGGTAAATAAATCTATTTTATGTACTATGAAATAAAAGATAGAGAGATAGATAAATAAATAAAATAAATAAATAATGCTGGACAATTTCACACAGCATCATCTAGCCCCAAACTAAGCATAGCTTGTACTATGGGAACCAGATAACTGATACACTACTTATATACTTTTTGTTTGTAAATACATACATATTATACATAGAAACACCCAGACCCGAGATAAATATTTGCAGATCATACAAACATTTATCCCGCGGCGGGGATCGAACCCGCAACCTGCTGCGTCTCAAGCGGGCTTTCACCCACTGCGCCACAGAGGTCGTCAAAGATAAAGATAATTTATTTCAAATAATTTTTAAAGATAATTTTTATTTTGACCAAAGGGCTGGTACTTACCTCGGACAGAAGATAAGTATAGCCATCCAACGAGGTAATGCCGCCAGCCTTTTGGGCACGTTACCTGCGGTCGGTGACTTGAACACTGTTTTTTATGTTTAGTTTAATTAAATTACGTACGTATTTTTATGTTTATTGTTTCGTATTTATTTATTTATTTATTTATTTCTTTTAGGAAGACCATCGGCACATAAAAATACAATAGGAACTATTATTAGGTAACTACGAGGCCATTTAAAGGTCTCCACTGCTAGTGACATATTTGGTAACAAAAAGACAACAATAAAGTTAACAACCTAGGAACTAAACACATACATCCAGATAGTTATATTCTAATCATCCACACTCACTATTGAGAAGTTAAATTAATCAAAGGTAATACCGATCGAAGAATGTACTATTAAGTTTATTTCTAAATGATGCAACACTGCAGCTGAAAGGATCAAGGTCATGCTTACTGTCTAAACTATTAAAAGTTTTACTCGCACGATAAACAAAAACATTGTTAAATTACATGACACTTAAGTATAAATATCGGGAAAGTAAAAATTTAAAAATATTTTGCAAACATCTTAAATCCTAAACTCCTGTATAAAGCCTAATCCAGTCCCTAATATCACTCTCAGTGACACTAGTGTAGACGCCCGGATGCTCTCGCCCGCAGCCGTAGCCGAAGGAAGACAGGCCCACGAGCTGATCTGATGCTGTAGCTGCTCCACCACTGTCACCCTGTTAAAATAAATAAATAATGCTGGACTTTTCCTGCCCTTATCCCACAAGGGCACAACATGTTTCTTTCTTCCATTTCCCTCTATCACTCGTCATATCAGAACTCACTCCTTTCACTAACATATCCGCATTCACACAGTTCATCCATCTTTTCTTAGGCCTACCCCTACCGGTATATCCATCCACATTCATGCTCATCACTCATCGTGTTTTATGACTCTCATCCTTCCTCATGACATGCCCATACCACGCCATACTTCCACTTCATAGACCATGACGACCTCTGTGGCGCAGTGGGTGAAAGCCCGCTTGAGACGCAGACGGTTGCGGGTTCGATCCCCGCCGCGGGATAAATGTTTATATGATCTACAAATATTTATTTCTGGTCTGGGTGTTACTATGTATAATATGTATGTATTTACAAACAAAAAGTATATATGTAGTATATCAGTTATCTGGTTCCCATAGTACAAGCTATGCTTAGTTTGGGGCTAGATGATGCTGTGTGAAATGTCCAGCATTATTTATTGCTTCTCAATTTATTGTCAGTCACTGGCGCTGCTTTTTTACCTAGTTTTAAGACTATTCCTAGTAATCACAGTGGCCCTACTTGTAAATGCTTTTTGACTTTGATTAAAATTCAAACTAAACTTACTCACAATCTTTCTGATGCATTCTTCAAAGTTTGAATGGATGGTGCTTAAATGAACGAAACCAACGTACCTGACAAGCGTCCTGCCTAACCCCTTTAGCGCAGAACATCCTCGGAGTCAGTTGGATCTCATGATGCAGCAGCTTGGATACCTCCTCACACTCTGCAATGTAGCCTATCTTGACTTCTATCATTTGAAGCTGACTGTGGTAGTCTCCCTAAAAATAATTAAATTTAAACAATACGATCAAAAAGCGAACGACTTCAATATGAGAAAAGTATGAATCCCTCAGGAATAAAATGTTTATGGGACCTCGATGGGCTCTTTAATCTTCTTACAAACTTCTTTTTTTTATTAAATAGGTCAGCATTTGACCGCGAGGTCTAAGTTGGAGCATACTTATTTAGAAGGAACTCCTATACCTACTTATTGTACTTTTTGGGAAATACAGAGCCCGGCAATGAGTTCAACAATTTGGCGGTGCGTATGGAAAATGTAAGTACACTCAAAATGCTTTGTACGAATTCTGGGAACTCTTTTAACATACAAAATGAGAAAACACCAAATACCGAGACCAACCCTAGACAAATATTGTCCTGCGGGGAAATCGAATCCACAACCTTCGCGAAATGCGCTCCAGAGGTCACACTAACCATCATAACAAAATCAACTCACTTTTTCTTTCTCATACCCCCATCCAAACACCTTCACCGTCTTCCCACAATCTTCCTCACAGATTCTGATACTCCTCAGCTGTCTTCCAAACCTCAGATCCTTGTATACCCTCAGGAGTTGGATGTCATAGTCGAACTGCCCTTCTTTATAATCTGGATGGATGAGGTGTCTTTGGACTTGGACCTTGGTTCCGTGGAGACGGATGGAACTGCCAACTCTGATGAAGGTTCCTTCTGGTCTAAAAAGTGTATTTTAGTTTAATTTTATTTGGAATGTTGAAACCTGAAAATTGGGTAACCTTTTGAAAATGACGACGAAAAATCGTAGGAGCGTAAGAGGCGTCGAATATATCTAAGTCTGGTAAAATAGAAGAAGAAATATCGGGAAACGATAAAACTCAAACTCCATGGTAACTATCCCGTTGATAAAAAAAAATTGGTTGTCTGTAAAGTCGGTTTACTGACGATAGTTGAACGTGACAACGTTTGTGCTTCTTTGTCGCTCGTTCCGCGCTCTCGCTTGCACTTCAAGCCTTACATGGAACGCCTCAGGTAACGCCGAGGTAACGCCGCATTTTTTCGTGCGTGCAGCCGGCTCTATCGAATTATAAGACGTTGTCACGCCAATAAGAAGAAGAATCTTACCCGCAATGTGCAGTAGTTAACGCCCATCTTGTTTGTATGATGACGGCTCCGCAGGTATCAGCATAGCTGGCTTGGAAAGGCGCTTGGAGTATGGACACATTCTGACCACCTACAAGACTAACAAAAGAACAAGGTCAATGTAAAATATCACTATCTTATTAAAATGCCATATAAATGGCAATAAAATGACTAAATAATGCTGGACTATTTCACACAGCATCATCTAGCCCCAAAGTAAGCAGAGCTTGTGTTATGGGTACTAAGATGACTGATAAACTAAAGTCAAAGTCAGACCCGAGATAAATATTTGCAGATCATACAAACATTTATCCCGCGGCGGGGATCGAACCCGCAACCTTATGCGTCCCAAGCGGGCTTTCAACCACTGCGCCACAGAGGTCTTCAAATGTCGTATGCCAGAATAGAATCGTGGAAACGGCGTCGTTAAAAGCAGTAAGTTTATTTACAAAAACTAACCTACATTTTACATAACTTTATAAAAATACTAGGTACATACTAACTTAGGTAGCAATCTGAAGATCTTTAAACTAATCAATAGATAGCTCAACTGATCCAGGACTATATTAATTCACTTACCCTAAAATATTTATAGGAAATAACCCAAGAATGAAAATAGTAACCTTCATCTCTTATCTACTACATCCACGCGCGTGTTGTGTTGCGTAAAATGTTTATGTATTTTGTGTACCTAACCACCATTTCTTATTTTATAAGTTAAAAATGAACTTAAGTATAGATATTTCAATCGCTATCTAAGTTTTACTTTATTTTTATGATGAGTGGGTCGATTGACCTCGAAACTTACACAGGCAAGAATGAGGACTACGATGGAGCGAACTTACCCAGAAGGTGCCTATAAACGCTCATCTTGAAAACAACAAAGTCTTAGCTCTGTTTATGGTAGAGTAAGGTATAACTTAGAATAACTTAGAACTAAAAACAATCTTAATAATATTATTTTGTTTGAAAAAAGGCTATTGTTGTACCTACTGTTTGAGGAGAATATAAATATAATAATAATAAATAATGCTAAACATTTCACACAGCATCATCTAGCCCCAAACTAAGCAAAGCTTGTTGGGAACCAGTTATCTGAGATACTACTGTATACTTTTTGTTTGTAAATACATACATATTATACATTAAAACACTCAGATCCAAGATAAATATTTGCAGATCATACAAACATTTTATCCCGCGGCGGGACGGAAACCGCGTCCCAAGTGGGCTTTCACCCACTGCGCCACAGAGCCGTATATATGTAGATTTCTCTTATCAAGTCATTGTATGACGCAAGTTCTATGAAAAATAAAACATACCCAGGTTCTTAAAAACGTATTTCAGCAGATTCGTCACATGTCACGTAAAAACTACACGTTCTTAGAAGTTCAAAAGAAACGCAGTTCAAAATAATTACCAATTTCATGGCAAATCAATTTCAAAGTGATTGTTCAGAATTGAAAATCAGTGGTTCTTTTCTTACGAGAGCGTAATGGTTTTCAGATAAATTTACAAAATGGATTATTTAGCTATTTTTACAGTTTTGTGTTATGTTTTACCCGTTCAACTTGATAAAAGTACGTAATGATTTATTATTAAAAAAAAATGAGCAAGCCTTAAAATTAATTTTAAAATTTTTGACCATTAAGATATACACCGCTATTTTATGACTACCAAAAAAAATTTAAGGACAGTTGCAGCAGATGCAGAAAATGCTAATGGCATGGTCAGAACTTTTTTTTATTTAACTATCACAACGTTATCGAGGATTGTAGTCAACCAAAACCGAACAAAATTTTATGAAAACTGTACAAATAAGTACTACAGACAACAATCGCGTACAGACTCTCATTCGAACTATGCCCTCGTATCATCCCCAGTCAGTAAAACCGCAGTAGCTATCATAAATCCATGGCTGACTCGTCTCGTCTCCTTTTAAGGTTATAATTTTTTTTTCTCTTTTTTTGAGTTTTAACTACATAAATATGATCAGTAACAGACACCGAGACCATGTTTAAAACTTTTTTGGCAATTAAAAAATAGGGGTGTATAGATTGAAATTGTATAATGTTTTGAAATGGTGTTTCAAAGTGTTATTATTTTTTTTATCATGAATGGGTAGGCTCTTGACCTCAAAACTTACACAGGCAAGAATGAGGTCTACGATGGAGTGAGCTTACCCAGAAGGTGCCTATTAACTCTCTTCTTAAAAACAACAGGGTCGTAGCTCAGCGGAAATACAGACGCTGTTATTATAATTTATTTTGTTATTTTAGAATATGACGTCATTGTAATACCAATAAATCAAAAGCCAGTTTTAATAAAAAATGTAATCCAACTACCGAG
Source organism: Epirrhoe alternata (assembly GCA_963565295.1). NCBI lineage: Eukaryota > Metazoa > Arthropoda > Insecta > Lepidoptera > Geometridae > Epirrhoe > Epirrhoe alternata. The sequence goes on from OY751400.1 coordinate 2,302,528, forward strand.
TCTCCGAAATTCAAAAAACGCAAAAAAAGAAAACTACTTCAGAATAGATATTGAAAACTATGAAGAACCAACTGACGTTCCTGATTTAGATAACATTGATTACATGAAAGACAGAAACGGCAATATGAGAGACGAAGATGACATGAAAGATGGTTATGATACGGATATGAATTACGGAGAAGATAAGATCGTAGGTGGAAGAGAAGTAGACATCAGCCTCTATCCGTACCATGTGGCGTATGGAAGTAACTGTGGAGGAGCTATAATTGATAATAAATGGATTATCACAGCTGGACATTGTGGGTAAGTTAAAAGATAAAAATTTCAAGAACAATATTAAATTGTACTTGTAAAACGATTTGCATTCGTAAGATGTAAAAAACGATTTGCATTCGTAAGATGTTATTTTAACGGTGGTTGATATTATTAAAGAAGTAACTGATAATGAAGCTACAAATGTTGCTAATATTTACGAAGATATTAAGCAGAAACAGAAAAAAAATCATCACTTTATTCCAAAGGCGTATCAAGATACTTTGATTATTGATGAGTTTTGCCACAAACAAAAAATATTGTATAAGATATTAAAAATCCAAACAAGAATAAAAATATTTCAAATATAATGCGGCTTGTACAAGAGGGCATCATCAATAGAGAAGCAGCAAACATCAAGCTGCCTGATATAGCATGTTATTTGCTGCTGCCCTCACTGTCCTGCCCTCGTGTAGCAAAGCAAGCTGCTTAAGATATTCTTATTAAGAAAATATTTTATATTTCATAATACAACTTTGATACATTTTTTATCCTTTACTAAATTCTTAAATCATCATCATCCCCCAAATTATTTTATGCTACAATAAACGTTGTTTCTTCCGAAAGCAAGAAGCCATACATAAGAGTAGGCTCCAAATTCCTGAACCAAGGTACGAAGATCAACGTCAAAAGATCAGTCATCCATCCGAACTGGACAGCCAAGCAGAAGGAACATCCATTTGACTATGACTTTCAACTCCTGGAGATCGCAGAAACCTTGAAATATGGTGACAATATACAACCAATCAAGATTGCGCATATTGAGGATATGGTGATTGGTAAAGTCATCACTGTTACTGGATGGGGAAATACTGAGGAGAATGTAAGTTTTAAATGTAGTTTAAAAAGAGAAGGCTATCGGATTGTAGGACGTCCAGGCGAGATGGGCATAACCAAGGTCGTGGGGTCGTAGATGGATGGGATAAGCACAGAATCGTGTCGCACAAACAAAGGGAGGCCAATGCCAGTGGGAGAAATCGGCCTGTGGACGATGATGATGAGACGGTTGATGCAGCAGAGTAGAAGAGGTAAACCAAGATCAAAGGATCTTGGGTGACTTAGTTGAGAGAGTTTAAGTTTTCAAATCTTTTAGGTTCTTCGACATAATGGTATCCTCACGATGTTTTCTTTCACCATTTGAGTTTACTGGTATGGTGTTTAAAGAATAGAATAGAATAGAATAGAATAGAATATTGTTTATTTGGTCCTCGCACACACAAAACAAGGGCATTAAAACAATGAACAATATAGGTGGGCACCTTTCCAAATAAGGTGATCTAAAAGTAAAATAGGTAGTTAAGCACTAAACAATATGTAAGTACTAGTTCTAAGCAGTAAATCTCATTGGTACATCGGATCGTCGAAATTAAGCAACATTCGAAAAAGTCTGGAAATGGATGGGTGACCGCCAGTGGCATTTTCTTCTGAGCGCTTCCGTGCTTCGGAGGGCACGTTTAGTTGTCGGTCCTTCTTTCTTTCTTTAAGGCGGCCTAAAAACTCCATCACCAGAGTTGGCCACTGACTCATACGAACTAACTACCTAACTAGTTCATACGAACTTACTTGTATGGTGTGTTCGCAAGAACGCAATCTAGAACTCAAACTCTAAACTGATGCGGCCTAGTATCCATCCTATACATAATACTGTTACCTATTCTATGCCATCAGTTCCACCTCAAACATGTTTCAATTATCCATAACAAAACAAAAGCAAACCTATCAGTATTAAATCTGATTATAGACGATTATCTTTTTATGTCCAACCAATACGTATTTCGGTGTGTTCATTATAAAAACAACGTGCACTAAAACCTTACCTTGTTTTTCATAATGGAATATCGTTAGTCACTTTATTTTACTAGCTTTAAGACCCCTCGCAGACTACAGACTTTCTATCGGCCGTTAGTTGAGACGGGCTATACTTCTCCATACTTAGACGAGCCGAAGTATGTTTCTTCTCAACTATCGGCCGATAGAAAGTCTGTAGTCTGCGAGGAGTCTAAAAGAGGCAATAGATTGAGTTGAGCCAGAAAAAGTCTTTAAGTTGATTATGAATAAACAAAGAGATAAACTTTTCTGCGTGAGTAGGTATACATAGGATAGTACTTTTATTGTTTTTTTTTATGGAAGAGGGGGCAAACGAGCAAGTGGCACACCTGATAGTAAGTGATTGCCACCGCCCACAGACAACTGCAGCATCAAGAGGCACTGCAGATGCGTTGCCGGCCTTTGAGGTAGGAATAGGCTCTTTTCTTGAAGGCGCCTAAGTTGTCGGTCTAGAAATACCTCTGGCGACAGCTGATTACATAAGTCTGCTGGGCGAGGTATAGATATATTTCCTGGTTTGACAATAGATACTATACTACCCAAAAAAGTTTTTTAGAATACAAGCTGCGCTCCCGCGGTGTAACTCGCGAACCCTCGGGATTTTTTCGGGATAAAAAGTAGCCTATGTCCTTCCCTGGGATACAAACATTATCCATGAAAATTTTCTGCCTAATCTGTTCAGAGGTTTGGGTGTGAAAAGGTAACAAACAGACAGACAGACAGATTTACTTTCAAATTTATAATATTATACAGGGTGTAAAAAGACGTCTACCGAAGCCGAAAGGGGTAGGTACAGCATCCCAACACACAACCAAATCCAAAAGGATTTTCCGAATTATTCATTATATCCGGAGAAAACAGTGTTTGAAGATTGCTGTTTGCGTATGTTCTGGGCGCGTTGTTTTACGTAGAATGCTGGTTTTTTAGTTTTAACTGTTTTTTTCTTTTATGAATGAAATTATCAGGGAGATATGGTCTTATTATGTTCTAATAGTAGTAAATAACCGAAAATAACATAAAATGACTAAGCTAAGTAAAAATTGTTTTTTTTTCGATAAATATGTTAGAATCAAGGTATGATTGCAACCCCTCAGTTTTCGGTAGTTGTCATTTTACACCCTGTATATGGATGGATAGTATGGATTGTTTTTAGAATACTCTTTCTCTTTCTTTGTTGTTAAGAGCCCGTGATGTCACACTGTGAAGGTCTCTTCATGAAATAAACTATAGTCTAATGTGAAGAGTGTGAGTCAAGTTTGTCTCTCTCTCTACCGTCTCCGCGTTCTGCCACGTAGTCGTTTCTATCATGTGGGATCCACTTTATAGTGGCTCGTTCATAACTCATTTGACATGTGACTGACATCTCGACTCTATCCCTAAGTCCAGTAGACATTCTCTCAGACATTTTGATATGTATTTCAGGTTCTAAGATGCTTAAGAAGTTAGTTTTTGTGACGTCACCATTGACATGTTCATGTCCAATGAGAATCCTATTAATAGTATCGTCCATTTCCAGGGTCCATACTCCAGCGTCCTCCGCGCGGTCCGGGTGCCGATCATCTCCAAGGAGAACTGCCAGAGTGTCCCGTTCCCCTACTTCAGAGGAGGTCTGACTGCGAGGATGTTCTGCGCAGGGTTTGCTGAGGGGAAGAAGGATGCTTGCCAGGTACTCTCATACTATTTGACTGGCTGCATTGCCAGATAGACATAGCCCACAGGATTAGCAAGTTGAAGTGGCAGTGGGCGGGGCACATAGCTGTAGAACTGCCGGCCGATGGGGCAGAATAGTTCTCGAGTGGAGGTCATGCACTGGAAATCGCAGTAGAGGACAGCCCCCCACTAGATGGAAGGACGATCTGGTAAAGATTGCTGGGAGCCGTTGGGTGCAGGCTGCACAAGATTAATCGCTGTGGAAATCGATGGGGGAGGCCTACGTTCAGAGTGGACGCAAGATGGCTGAGATAATTGTTAGATACTATACTTTCTACGTTGTGGGTCGTGGATTCATTGCCATCCAGAATTCCAGCTTTACACTTAAGATTTTTTGTGAATAAATAATTTAGTTTGTAATGTAGCTAACCTAAAATCGTAAAATGTTCTCATCATATCCAAGGATTACCACACTACCTCTTTTTAAACTAGTACATAACAAGAAGTGCCTTTGCTCCAATTCGATGGTGTCTTTCAGGGTGACTCTGGAGGACCAGCAGTGGCATACGATCGTCTTCTCGGCATGGTCTCCTTTGGATACGGCTGCGCCACTCCTGGCTCCTACGGCGTCTATAGCAAGGTGGCTAAGGTCAGACCCTGGATTGAAGAGGTGACTGGACTTAAACTGGACTAGTCTTGAAAATTTTTGGAAAAAGCTACAGTATTTTGTATGGAACTTCGAGGCAAAAATTGCATGTAAAAAATTATGATACAATTTCTTATGTATTCGTAAATAAAAAGTTTAGAATTGCAGTAAGTGTGTTTTCACTCATAAAAAAAGTAAGTTCGTATGAGTCAGTGGCCCACTCTGGTGACGGAGTTTTTAGTCCGCCTTAGGGCCTCCGTCATGGATAGCCGCGACCGACAATTTAACGTGCCCTCCGAAGCACGGAAGCGCTCAGGTAAAAATGCCACTGGCGGCCATCCAAATTACAGCCCGTTTCGAACGTTGCTTAACTTCGACGATCTATAAAAAATGACGAAGTAAGCACGAACACGAGCTCATACAAAATTAAATAGTAGAATGAGCTAAGTGCTGACATCTACAGTCAAACCGAGGTCAAACAGTAAACTAGATATACTGTAAATAGCGCCATCTATGTTGTAAATTATGAACTAAAAATCTCTCTGAGTAAATTACTTTCAAACTATTTCTAATTTTATTTTACCTATAATCATGCATAATTTGCGGCCATTTATTAAAATTTTTTATTTTCTAAGGCCTATAAAATTTATGTTAAGGTTATAAACTTCTAAATTAAAGTGCTCTGCTAGCGCCATCCAGTAGTGAGTAGCAGAACTAATTCAGTTTTTTCTTGAAAATACGAGGATGCACTGAGAACTTACGAGAATGAAAATAATATGTGGAAGTTATTTCATTATTTTATTAAGTACCTAGAAATGAATACATTTAATTTTATAGTTTAATTTATTTAGAGATTGCTTGCCGCCGACTAACATCCCTATACGAATTCACACCCACAGAATTCTATACTTAGGTACTGTTTTTTTTCTGTGTTAACACCAAAGATCTATAAATCTACATTATTTTATTCAGTCATAGATTTTATATTAACCAAGAAACAGGACAGTTAACCTCAGCTTCACTTTTTGTTTCAAGATGGATCACCTAAAAAAATGCTAGGCCCCAAACCGTTTTGTTGCCCTGATTCTTCACGGTATTGGTCGCGAAATAACAGGAGTAAAATTAGATTTAAGGCTATTCTAAGTGATCCCAGCGGTCCAACTGAATAAATGCTTTTTGACTTTGACTAAGGTAAGGTGGACCTCTCAGATCTCAGAGAGTTAAAAAAGTACCTATCCTTAAATGTCTAAGAGGATTGTCAGAAGCGCGTCCAAATATACTTCTATTATGCAGAAGTGAGCATGCTATACGTGACAGGTTGCAAACCCATTGTCGCCTATAAAATACTTCGAGTGAATATACACACATAAAGAGTGTTATACACCGACCGTGTGACTGACTGACAAAATTACAGGTTAATTACCAAGGTATAAAAACAGTGGCATTCCAGGAGTGCCGACAGAATTGAAAACTTGAACGAGGTTTCGGTAACGGTAACTTAAAAAAAAAGTACAAAAAAAAGTGCAAAAAGTTACTGTCCTACTGGGATTTGAACCCGGAGCTGTCTCACTCAAGGGCGGAAGTCTGTCACGTCGACCATTCTGATACAATAGTGACGAAATTAAGGTAGGTGAGAGATGTCGTCTTAACAGTCAGGGTAGTCTGTCGAACTGTCAATGCAATAGAGGTAAAAGCTGCTGACGTCAGATGCGAGCCGCAATTTCTGACGTCATCAGCATTTTTTGTATAGAAAAATTACTCGTACGGCGCGGACAGCGTGCGATTACGAAGCGAAGCGGCGCAGCGCGTCTGTCCTACGTGCGTGCGAATCGTCCTACATAGTGTCTGTTCTTGGGTGGACTGTATTAAGGGTTGCTGGTTGAATATTGATTGATGATGGAAAGACTTGGAGCGAGTTCACTGAATTTATTAATGTAGAAAAGTTAGAAGTTGCAAGGTGTTACATTTCATACATCGGTCCGTTGACAATTAGTTGTCATCTAATGTCATCCTATCATAGACAAACTAGTCTTTACAGATTATAAAATTAAAAATAATTGAATATTATTGTTGTAGTCTTACAGGCTTACCATAGAACGTGATATAAAGTTATTCCGGAGTGTAAACTGTCAAAATGTATGGTTATTCTTGATTTATTCGGTGGAATAACTTTATGTCACGTTCTATGGTAAGCCTGTAACCCCCGGTTTCTATATTCAACGGACAGTCGTAGGTAAGAGCTATGACTCGTTTCCACATACAAAAGTTTGACAGCTAGAAACCGGGCGTAAGTTAGCTGTCAAAATTTGTATGTGAAAACGAGTCGTAGCTCTTACCTACGAATGTCCGTTGAATATAGAAACCGGGCATTAGACTACAACAATTACTGTTGTTAGCAACAGTGTCAAAATTCGCAAAAATTCTGATCGCGATTGATGCAATACGCGCTGCGCCGCTGCGCACCGGTAACGTAGGACACTTCAATAGTAAATCGACTGTTTGTTGTTTCCGTGCGCTTCGCGTTCGCTCACTTATGAATGAATGAAATGAATGAATGAAAATACTTTATTGCACAATGCACACCTTATAACTACAAAATACAGTGGAAAAGAGAACCATAATACAATGCGCAATGGGCGGCCTTATCGCTGAGAAGCGATCTCTTCCAGGCAACCTTTGGATGGAGAGGAGTGTAAATGCATGGAAGATTGAACGGATGCAAAAAATGACGCAGAGTAAGAATTCCTTTATCAACTATAATAATCGATCTTTAGTTCAAGAAACAGAATGCTCATATAAAAACTTATTCATCATCATCATCAGCCGATAGCAGTCCTCTGCTGGACATAGGCCTCCCCTAATGAGCGCCATTGCACCCTGTCCTCAGCTCGCCGCATCCAGCTTCTGCCAGCAGCCTTTCGCAGATCGTCACTCCACCTGGCCGGAGGGCGTCCTACACTACGTTTGCCGAGTCGCGGTCTCCACTCAAGAACTTGTTTACCCCAACGGTTATCGGTTCTTCGGCAAAAACTTATTAAAAAAACATAATTAGATATCATAAGCCCCAACAAACCAAGTAAATAAGGGGGATGAATACATAATGAAATTTCGTTCGTCCCCGTTAATCAAAAACTGCTGCATAAAGCGAAAGACGTAAGAAAATGGAAATTTTGCTACCCTCCTTTTTCCTGTTAGACTTTACCCCCCTTTCGCCTCGCAAAGAGGTCGGACAACCCCCCCGGGTGGCTAACAAAGTATGGCGGTGGCTTATCTTGAAACTTTATTATTTTATTGGAAATATTATGACCATGACTTCTATCTACCTAACCTGTCTGTTGAGGAGCGGTTACTAATTTTCACCACTTTTTCCGGTCTCAAATATTAATACTTACATTAATATGGCCATGATAATGGCCTAAAAGACCTAAAAGCTTAGTCATCAAAGTTGACCACTGAACTTACTGAATAAAGTACAGTGCGCACCACCAATCATTAGCTCTCTGAAGTTAGGTGCACTAGAACTAAACGATTACGCAGGTTTGGTAGAGTAGGCGAGATAGGACGATGCAACAAACTAAGCGAGTGAGCGAGGCAGCTATACAACGCTTTATCAAAAATGAGTTACTTACCATGATAAACTTAGTACTTTTATACACCGCCATAATGATGGCATAGTGGGAGTGCCCTGACTTTAAATCCGAAGCTTGAGAGTTTGAAACCCGTAAGTGGGATTTTTCTTTATATGCGCATTTTCACGAATTTTAACGGTAAAGAAAAACATCTTGAGAAAACTTGTTAGTTTTCTCTCGGCCTATTGGCCGTGATGTTTGCAATAGAATGCTCACTTAGTAATGGAGGCATCAGTGTCTAATAAGTATTATTTGGACTGTCTCTGACTATCTTTGACATACTCAAAGGATACTACGTGATCCTGTTTCATCTCGTTTTCAAAGTAAAAATCTATTTAAAGACATTCAGACATTAAAGACATTCAGGTTATGAATAACCAACACTGGTTACTTACCATACATAAAACATTTAATAAAGAAGCAGTCTCCATACTAAACAGCCTCCCCCGTCTGCAGCGCCCACCGAATGCAAATTTTATAACGCGACGCCCGTTTTCTTATAGGCATTGTCGTAAACCCGACTCCATACTCACTTAGCTTCGGTCATTTGTTCTGATTGTATAGTGCTGGATGTATTTATGGAGGGAATTTCGTTTTCAGAATGTTGCTTTTATGTAAGCGATGGAAATCGGTATCAGTGTATAGGTTTTTAAGGTTTATAAAGTTTTTATAGGGTAATTGGCTAATCATAAGTATTTTCTATACCTAATACCTACTCAAAGTAAAAAAAAATTGGTTGTCTGTAAAGTCGGTTTACTGACGATAGTTGAACGTGACAACGTTTGTGCTTCTTTGTCGCTCGTTCCGCGCTCTCGCTTGCACTTCAAGCCTTACATGGAACGCCTCAGGTAACGCCGAGGTAACGCCGCATTTTTTCGTGCGTGCAGCCGGCTCTATCGAATTATAAGACGTTGTCACGTCAAAATAATTATCAGACTCCAATAAGAAAGGATTTAACTAATCATGTTCGAAATTTGAATCAGGTTTTTGATCGTTCGAGTTTTAAATTTTAAATAGTTTTGAACATTCTAATTGACGGAATAATTAGTTTAAAATCAAAACTCCTCCAAATTTAAGAATTTCAAATTTAAAATAAACTCAGGCATAAAACATACGTTCGAAATTCGAATCGATACAGACAATGTAGCAAGGCGTATCTTACATTTTTGCACACATACCTGGCTGGCTGCAAGATAAGTGTAATAAAAGTTTGCGTAATGTGGAAACTTGGTAATGTTATCGGTATACGTGATCTCACCGGCTTTTCGGGTTCGCGGCATGCGGTGCCTACTATGGGAATAAGAATTGATAGTTTTCAAATGTGTTCATGCTAGAGTAGCAATGAATTTTGAATGTGGGAACAGATTTAAACAGAAACGAATTTAATACATAATATTTCTACATATTCTTCCCGCGACCACATCCAAAAACGTTACGTTGGGATATAAAACAAGGGTACATTTAATGCGACCGCGTATATTGTGTCCTAATTAGTTTTTTATACATGAAAACCTGTTATTGACTTTCTATTTCTATCTAAATGGTTTTTCCATAAATAAATCTCTTATTACACGAAAGTGTATAAGAGAAAGTGACAAAGGATATTAGAAATAAAACATACATACATTTTTTATCAACTTTTTTAATTTCAGAACACAACGTTTAAAATAATATTGTGCAATCAATATACAAGAAGTCCAATTTATACTTAAAAGTTAGGCACATTCTTAAAAGATAAATCCTACAATATACTAATTATATACATCTAAAAGATGACATTGAAAATCAACTCGATTATCAACATTAATAATCGAGTTCAACAGAACCAATAGTAGCGGTCTCACTGAAGCCTCGGATTCTTTCAGTCGTAACACAGTCGAGTTATAATCGACTTTACGATACCTCTTTCCTCTTTATTACAATGGTAATCCCTTTTATTCTAACACTTTTATCATTCTCGCGGTTTTTATGAAAACAGATTTGTTTGTTTTGATTGTTTGTTACCAGCGGTGGTTGACCGCTTTGGATGGATATCGACAAATAAGATTTGTTGGTTGAGGAAATTGTTTTGGAATCGTTTTGTTAAGAGAGTTTTTTTGAATATTTGTCATGGTGACGTCTATAAGAATTTGTAGTTTAGACCACGGTACAAACTTAGCCTAGAACGTTTTTAGTGAATATTTTCTCTATATACTTAGGTATGTGCCCTATGTTACCTATACAAATAGGATCAAGACTGTAACTCCAAGATTCGATAGTCATTCGTCCATATTACGATATTGTGCAATATTACTTACATTATTTCTTTTTTATTTTATAGATTTTTTTGTATCCAGAGCTTGAAGTAAAGCTCTACAAATAGTTATTAGTACTTACTCGTATTAAAAATAAAGTACGTACTTACGTAGGAAACTATTTATTTTTAGAAAAGGTACCATGCTAAATCTACATATGATAAATGTTATGCGGGATAAATTATTGTAATATCTGCAAATATTTATCTCGGGTCTGGGTGTTTCTATGTATAATATGTATGTATTTACGAACAAAAAGCTTAGTTTGGGGCTAGCTAATGCTGTGTGAAATGTCCAGCATTATTTTTTTATATGATTTTAGTACCTTCAATCTAGATTATGTAACAAAATCGATTAGGCAATCCAAATTCGAAAAGAGAACACAGCAAAAACAAACGAATAAGTATTTTCAAGATTCGAATTTAGAATCCGCTAAAAATGGCGGCACGCTCCGACCTTATTTTCATTAAGTTTTCCTATCGCGATTTGATACCGTCACTTTAGCAAAGCTCGTAGATTAAACCCTGAACGAAAGCTTACATTTGCATAGAAATTAAAATTTACCTGGACGCCAAAAGCTAGTGGACCCAAGTGGAATTCCTTTGGTGAACTATGGCTAGAATTACAAAGCGTCGTTGGATTCTAATTTTGAAACTTTAGACTTGGCGATTGACTTGCGAAGCAAAAAAAATCTTGTTAAAAACGAAGATGGTTCTCATTTGTCATATGGGCCCTCTACATATTCGCCGATGATAGACGAATGCCGACGGTTACGAACGTGTAGAGAGCCTCATCGCCTGTATTCGCCTGTCATCTATCCAAATAATAGTTCGGCGAATGTGTAGAGTGGCTGTTATATTGTTATTCTCTTCCTAATAATATTTACTAGCGCCTGGCCCGCGGTTTCGCTTACGTAGTACATTGCCTAGCACTCAGACATACTGTAAACCAACCGTGACATTTATTTTAACGCGATTATCATAATGTTCTAACAAAAAAGTCGTAAAATTTTGGAGATTACTTGCTCTATCTCCTACCTTCTAAATAAACTTTAACTTATATAAGTTTAGATAATTTATCAATAGATCAACACAACAGTTTATAATGGATATAAAATGATAGTTAAATTATAAGTAAAGAATATTGTGAAAAACTCAAACGCCCAACATTAAGAAATTACTATGAACTTCAAAAACAAAAAATATAATTCATAATTATCGCCGAGCAATTTTAGTAAAGAGCGCATTCCGACTTTACACCTAAAACGTATAAATATTACCAAGAAAATTATATCTGAACTTCTGAGGTATTCACGAAAAGATATTTGGTAGAATTAAAACAACACTTCGCCGAGAGAAAAGTGGTTCCCCCTGAGGGGGACGGCCCCCGAGGGGTCCACCCCTACCTATCCCAAGATGGCTTCTTTTAAATGGGGTGGACTCTGCCCCTAAGAATAAAAGTGTACCTTCCGAGGTGGGGGCCAAGCCAAGACTGGGACTGAGTATTCGATTGCGTTCGAAATTTAAATTGCTTTTCGAAATTTGAATCGTCTTTGTTCCAAATTTTAATTGTGGGGGGAAAGTTTTTGTTTAAATTATTTTACGACTATTATTCTCAAATAATATAGCTACCTATTTTACTTATAAATATTTTTTTAGTTATTATCGGAATAGTAGTTATTTGATGTTAAGTTTCGTACTTGCGTGTTTGTTTTGCATAAAAAAAAGCATGATGGTAGTTTTCTCAATGTCAAGATTGCAAATCGAAATAATTGATGCCTTCACACATAAACTAGTACACAGCAAAATCAACTCTATGTCTACGTAACTGGGATGAAAATCTATCAATAAACACGGAGGTCTTTAACCTTTATATTAGTGGGCCGACGTATGAGTAACGTATGTTGTGATTGAAGTGTGTTATTTAGGTCATGGTTCACGGAGGTTTCGTTTGAACTTTTGGCACAATTGGGTTTTTGCACCAACAAATACATACAAATTATGTACAAACATACAAAGTATGTTCGTTTGTGTGGAATGGAATGCTGTTCTGCCAAATGTGTGCATGATAGAGGACAAACTTTGACTACTCCTTTAGACTTTATTTGTAGGTAAGTACATCTGTTTTATAATATTGTACCTTAAGTAGTGATGCAAGATATTTTTCTCTACTTTAATTTTATCTATTGCCAATTACTCTACATAAAGAGACAATGTCTATCGTACCTGATGATGAATGGGTTTTACGTCAACGAATTGGAAGATACTTTGTAAGTACCTTTTTTCTTAGTAGCATATTGAAAAAAGAAAAACCAAAAAAGACGTAATTTTTGACCAGCACAATCATGTCATAACTACAAACCAAAAATTTTACTTAAGTTAAATATAAATATAATAGTCATGAATAAAAACTCCTTGCTAAATCCGGTAGCATAATGACCAAAACTTTTCCTTCGAAATTTAAACTCGCGTCATCTGCGCAAAATGTATTTTTTTTTCTTCCACAATAATTTTGAAAGCATAATTAATCGCGCCGCGCCCGCCTTAATTGAATCTCTTACCCCCTTCCCCCCAGCGTCCCCTAGGAAAAACAACCCTTTCTTATTTTTCCACTCTTTCCCCCTTGCAAGACGATAAATCCTTGGTAGAGACAGTAGGGTGACTCTTACCAAGTAAACCAACCTATTCGCAAAACTGATTCACGCGAACATGAGCCTTATACCAACAGCATAAGATTGCATTTTTAGGTATTCGAATGGTTTTGGCAGAAGCAAGGTTGTAATGTGAAACAAGAAAAAGCCTACGCGATTCGTCATTGGAATTCCGCGGGCGAGTTTGAGCGGTTCCATTTTCAAACTTCAGGAGGGTATTTTGAATTCAGAATCGATCTTCTTTTGTTCTGATTTTGAAACAACAATATCTCGCACGTTCCTTTTTTAAATATTTTTTAAAACTCATGAGAGTTTTTCAACTATTTTTATTACGAGTAGATATTAGAATGATACGTTTATTGATATCTATCGTTATTTTAAGAGTTACTTAAACTAACATTGACGAGCCTCACTTCGTCCGATTGGTTCCAACTGGAGCTTAGATTATAATTATTTTTAGAAGGATTCACTTAAAAGCTTTGTCCAAAACCGCTGATCGATTGTTCTCGAGAAACAGAGTATCAATCAACACTTTTTCATAAAACAAAACGTCGTCTTCGCTAAGCTACCTATTTACTTATTACCTACTTACTTATCTGTAACATTGAAGTCGATTTCATTCTATGTTTTAATTATTTTTAAGTACAATTTTAAGCAGATTCACGTAGTCCTAATTTTTCCGCCATACTACAAAAATGAGAACTTATCGATGATAATAAGCAACGACTCGGAAATGAAATATTTTAAGATTGAAACTTTTTCTCCCCTACCCCAAATAAGAATGACGGGGTGGAGGGGTGAAAGAAGAAGGAATAAATGAGAGACCCCTGTTTTAAATTGCTAAGATGCGGGGAGAGTTTCTGATGTTTTTGTTTATGACGAGTTTTGTTCTAATGTCGAATATCGATTCGGTGAAGCATTTATTTTTATGTACAAACAAACCTACTTTCATCACAGTTTATACATCTTTCTTTATGTATGAATTCAAAATGCTTATGTGACGGGCAGCATTTTCTCTATTGAATGAATAGTTCGATAGTTTTCTATTGAATGACTATGCGACCACCCTAAGTTAACCAATGTATCGCAGAATGAATAAATGAATATGAATTTTCTTTTAAATTCCTAAGTTCTGGTTATATAATTTTTTTACAGTACCTATTGTCCAACAATGGCACTGGACCATATAAAATAGGAGAGTCGAGCTTTTGTTCTACAATGGGATGATTCAAGATAAAAATAATATAAAAAAATAATTTTCAAAATTTTTGTTTAGGTTTTTACCTATACAGGGTTATTTGTAAAACATCGGTAACCTCTCAGGACTGTATTACTATAATCATAAGGAACAACTTTTTGTTCTATGACTTTATATTACCTAAGTGACTTAATAGTTTATAATAAAGCTGAATGTTTGTGAGTTTTTTTTAGATTTTTGTATGTTTTTGCTTCAATCACGCCTAAACCAGTAAACCGATTTGGATGAAACTTGGAATAGGCGTAGATAGGAACAGCAAAGGCTATTCAAAATGTTGGTACCATGCGGGCGAAGCCGCTCGCAGTAGCTAGTAATTAATAAACGTGTTTAAAAGATATACCAGCGACGATCAGACGATCCTCCTAAAGCCGGAGTGCCTTACCACTCGGCCACGGAAACCTTAGTCGTCACAATCGAAAATTTTGATAAGACTTTTCATTTCTCAATGAAATACCTAAGTGTAGTTTAACTCTATAAAAATTAAAAAATCAAAAGTTATAAGTACTTACCAGGTTAAACTAAACATTAATATAGTTATTCTTACATAAGGTTGTATTGTCTATATTTCAAACGTCTATATAACAAAAAAGTAAGTATATAAATCGCGTTTCGAAACCAGTGGACCAACACAACACTTAGCATTAAGATACGATGATGATGATAAGGCCATGACTACAGACATTTTCAAACTCTTACCCTCCGTCTAAAAATTCAATATAATTTCGATCCCTCGATCACCCTCTTCCCCTAATACATAAGGAGGTAAAAATGCACTCAGACATCACATTAAAAGATATAATTAAGGGGGTTGTGCCCCCTTAGGGAAATTCGCCTTCTTTTGACATTTTAAAGACCCCTTTTCTTATTCCCCTTAGAAGCCTTACCTATTTGTTTTACTGGAAGCGAATCTTTTACTGTGTCATCATCATCATCTTAGCCATATAGAGTCCACTGCTGAACATAGGCCTCCCCCATCGATTTCCACAGCGATTGATCTTGTGCAGCCTGCACCCAACGGCTCCCAGCAACCTTTACCAGATCGTCTTTCCATCTAGTGCGAGGGTGTCCTCTACTACGATTTCCGGTGCGTGGCCTCCACTCGAGAACTTTTCTCCAACACGCGATACTTTTAGTTTTAGGCACGAGAGAAGTGTAATAACCACGGTTAGTTAAGTTTTAATTTCTTATTTTTTTCAGACACTGAAGTAGGTAAGATAATGGCGCCTAAAACTAACGCATGATGAAATCTATGGTGTACCCAAATGTGTACCTAAGTTGATGTATGGAAATCAAATTATAATCAAAAATAGAATTGACGTTTCAAGCTTCTCTATGTTCATGAATCGCTCCCCAAAGAAAGTTATTTAGAACGAATATTGCTTATAATTGCCAAGACCATCAGCTTTTATAACGCATTTAATGTACGTATGTACCTATTGCTAGATCATTTATTTACCTATTATAGGTACCTAGTAGCTTATCTCGCATGGTACTTGTGTTTAAAAAAAACTAGAATCGTAAAAAAGAAGTATTATTAAAACAAGTAAAAGTAAGTACTTTGCTTAAAAGTCCGCATTTATTATAAGTATTGCAATTGACTTCCTCAAATCAGGACACGCAAAAAATAAAACGTCATTTCAAAAAGAGAACGTTTATCTTCTGAAATTGGCGGGTAAATTTCCCGCGTCCGGGGACGTGTCAGCGAAAAAACACTTAAAGGGAAAAGTGGAAAAAAGGGGAAAGAGGAAAAAACCAAGAACCGGGTATTATCCTTGTTAATTCCCGGGCTAATTTAATTCACGCCTAATTCTATTTGCAGAACAAAATGGAGGTGATAATGTGGGGTGGTTTTTTGTGATGCAAGGAACCTTTTTTTAATTTTCCACTTTAGCTTTGAAGGCGTGAGAAGTAACAACTGACAGAATGACTTGAAAGAAATACCTACAATTTCAATAATTATTAACGAACATAATGACAGGGGTATGCGCATTACCGTTTTTAAGGGAGCGACAGTAGAGATATCGATAAAAAATTTATCTTATTGCGTATTTTATATATAACGAAAGTTTTCATTATAGACGCCAAAAAAATATGCCTAGCTTTGGATTAGGGCCTATTTTCGTGAGATTATCAAAATTATAATAATTAGCACGGTAGGTAATAAAATATTTCTACAATAACCTTATACACCATTAAATTGTAACATTTTCTTTTTCACTGCATATTTTTAGTAAGTAATTATTTATAACACTTTAACCAACACCACTAAACCTTCCACCACTGTTCAACACACGAAACTAACACAAAACTAATCATTGACCAACGTGGATTAAAAAACGTTTTTGAAAAAAACCGGTTTTAATGCGAAAGTGACCGGCGCCCGAGGGTCAACTAGGACCGTTACGTATTGTCTATTTATGAATAGGACTGGTCAATCTGGTTCTGTTGACCCTTCCTTATCCTTTTTAAATGTTTTGTAAGGATTGCAGCTGTTCGAACGAGTTGCGACAAAGGTTCCGGCATTTTGTCTTGAATATAAATGTAAAATGATACTGATGGTCCGGTTATTTTATTCTAAAGTTTCACAATTGAACGGTACAATCGAATTGAATATTTTTAGTAATGGTCAACTCGATTACTTACAAACAATAAATCAATAAAAAGATGATTTATCAGCGTCAGGAGACCTTCGTCTACACTTAACGAGACACTGCAGTCTCAGGATTTTGAGATAGTTGCAAGTCTTTGTTTTTCATCGTCATCATCTCAGCAATCTATCGTCCACTGCTGAACATGGCCTCTCCCATCGATTTCCACAGCGATCGATCTTGTGCAGCCTGCACCCAACTCCCAGCAACCTTTACCAGATTGTCTTTCCATCTAGTGAGGGGTCGTCCTCTACTGCGGTTTCCGGTGCGTGGTCTCCGCTAGAGAACTTTTCTGCTTTTTGTTTTAACTTTTTACAAAAAATAAAATTATGTTTTTTCTAGAGAATCATCGTCGAACACGGAATATTTACAAAGGGGTGGTTAAACACGAAAGCTACAAAGCTCGTATTTTACTGATAGAGTATTTTATAAACTTTATGCGTGCCGTCCATTTACAGTAGCAGATATATTTTATTAAATGGATCCGTAGTCTATTTATCTGTATGTTTGCGTACACCCAGGACGGGATTTAGGTAAAAAAATAATTAAAAATAACAGCACATTGTCAAAGGCTAGTTAGTGACTTGTTCTTAGAGAACTTTTACTTTGTCGTGGGGAAATTATCATAGTCGTGATTATATTTCGTTTCATTTTATTTTTTCACTACATAGAAAATTATTTATATGATAAGTACAGCATAATATTACTCACAAAAATATAACTATGGCAATAAAAAATAGCAGAAAGAGATGAAATAAAAATAGTAAGAACGTACAAATTTTGTGCTTTTTCACAAAATGCACAATTTCAATGCCGCCCTGAAAACTGGCAAAGTGGAGGCGACACGCAAATAACCGATAAAACTACAATCGAACGAGACCGTTTTTCATCGATTGTTTTTCAATTGCTTGGTACGGCGTGATGGCATCGCGAAATAGTTTTCCGATTTTATTTTCGACTGAACCTTGTGCGTTTTGGTAAAAATATTTTTATTGCAATTACTTTTTGTATTTCCTGAGAGGTTCAGATTTATTTTTCATGTGCCTGTTTTATAGGACGAATTGTGTCAAAGGATATTGCATGCCTGAATGTCAAAAAAATGTGTATCGCGCATTTGGAGCTACAGACGTGATCATGTTGTCTGTAACTATTCATTTCGTTTCCTTTTCATAAATTGTATTGCCTTACCATACTGCGTTCTGAGTGCAAAAGGAAACTGTATTAAAAATTAATGTTAGTTCATAAGTATAAAAACGAAGGTACTATCTTGATTTTAGAGACAACGTCGTTAGCATTAATAGCAAACAAAGTCACGAGCCAAGTAATCTTTATTCAAATGAAATAGCGAAACCAAAATTAAATATTCTTAAAATTCAACCCTACACCAGGTAACATCTGCCAAGTGACCTCTCACCCCAAGCGGGACAATAGAAAAGTAAGAAAGGGTCATTCAATGGTCAAAACCGGAACTAGCCGGTTCCGGAACCGGTTTAACTGGCGAATTTTGATAGTGACCATAATGTTTATGCGGTATTTGAAATTATGTCTGTGATTTTGTAATGCAGATTGCACTTTCTACGAGTAAGTATGATTGTAGGCTGTAGCTTATAAATGCTTTTTTGCATGAAAATGTTATCATTTTAGGTGATTCAAAATGATTATATTCAGATCAATGGATAATTACAGAAATATATTCTATGGTACTTATTTATATCACCGATGATCGAATACGCAGGCCAAATATTTTTTATCGTTTTTAATAATTGAAAATAATATAAAGACATATTTTCATTGGTAAATTGAGTGACCCGAAAGACGGGGGTCTAAAGACGGGGGTCTATTTCCTCAATAAATAAAAAAAATCCTATAAAATAACAAAATTACAGACACACTACACAACGCTGACCATCCTTTACAAACTATTGAGGATAATAACAAAAAATCAAACAGACACGCGGATGACACGTAACATAAAATAGCCATAGACTACCTATTATTACCGGTCACGTTAAGCCATATGGCATAAAAGGGTTAATAAAAAAACTCTTTAGTCATGCGTCGTCTATTGATTCTAAAAGGGCTTGTTTGGTTTACGATTATAGGTTTTATCGACTGTTTTTTGATCGATAATGATCGTATTCGATAAACAGAACGTAATAGGTACGTTGTAAGTGGGAACTATGTAGGTGGGAACAAAATTAGGTACGTATACATCGTATGCTCTGTTTACATCCCACTAAAGTTTGTGAGTTTGTTTAGATGTTTGTATGTTTGTGTTTCAATCACGCCTAAACCATTGAACCGATTTGGATGAAACTTAGAATAGACGAAGATACAAGAATAGCATAAAGGCTATTTAAAATGTTGACATCACTTTCCCGGGATAAAATATAAGTAGCCTATGTTCATCAGGGATAATGTAGGATTCTATTGGTGCAAGAATTTTTCAAATCGGTCCAGTAGTTTCGGAGCCTTTTCAATTCAAACAAACAAACAAATATTTCCTCTTTATAGTATTAGTGTAGTGTGTAACTGGAAATTTTGAAATGTAATCTAAAACGTCGAAATAAAAAAATAATTACGCAATTAAGTCATGTTTACTTACGCAAAAATGTCCTGAAAAAAAAGAAAAATTGTAACATACCCAACTTTGTATGGTAAAATGGTAATACGTAACTAAAATAAACTCAGATTACAGAGTGGCGCGGCGAGCGGAAGTGTGACGTCACGCGAGCGCGGGAAGAATTCGCGAAAACAACCGCGAATTATTGCCGCCTTCCGCTGATATGTGGTACAGGCGCAGGCGAGTGAGGAATTCGAACAAAAACAATCTATCTAATCAGCCTACATACTCACAGCGGAAAGGCACTCATTTCACTACATTTTTTCGGATCTTGCGCCAGTCAAATCCACTGCCTTCCCAACACCGCCACAATATAAATAATTTCACACAGCATCATCTAGCCCCAAACTAAGCAAAGCTTGTATTATGGGAACCAGATAACTGATATACTACTTGTATACTTTTTGTTTTTAAATACATACATATAATACATAGAAACACTCAGACCATTGCATTTTCTATTATAATTTATTGAACTCAAATTATAATAGATGCAGACTATTTAGTTAAAAAAACGAATGCGATTTTGAGAATAAACATTTTCTTGTATTCTATATTTTTCTTTTTGAATGTTAATATTGTTGGTGCGTTGTTGCAAATGAATACCTAGTTATATTTTTATCTTTAAATATTTTATAAACCATTTCTATTCCACAATCCCCTGCGACCGTACAACCGGTACAAAATGTAAGATTTACACCGGTTATCCGGTGAGAGGTATAGTTGCTGGGTGCGGAAATCCGGTGACGTCACACTAAAAATTTGCCACTCGACTGTACCTGAATATTTGGGAGTTCTATTGTTTTGGTATGTGCTTTGCAAGCTGAATTTGAAATTGGAACGATGGAATCTTACAGTTTTTTTGAAGTAACACACAATTTTAGTAAGATGGTGATATGTTTTGTTTTTTGACGGTTTTTTTTTTCGATAGGTCGATTTCGATGGTCATCGCACAAATCGCCTTTTTCTATAGAAAAATCCGTAGGTAAAAACCCTTATTTGAAATATTTCTTTGTAATTACAAAAATCTTATTATTAAGTAGTTATTATAATTATGTACTTACAGGAACTTTTTATTCGTTATTTTTAACCTTTGGAATAATCAATTTCAATATAAACCAACCTATCAATGCAATTATATTTTCACCACACATTAAAAACATCTAATATAACAAGAAGCAAACACGACTGCATCCTCAGGGCGCGGTAGACATTATCTCTTTATATTCCAGATCCTTTGAAGATGTCTAAGGTCAGAGGCATGACCGAATACATAAATACAGTTTGATACATGCCCACATCTTGCAGAAGAAACAAGAAGAATGCATATTATTTTTAAAAATCACAATGAAAACCACGTCAACACTATACCGTAAATCTTAACCCCTCTAACACCAGGTGTATGTCATAAAGGTAAGAAAGTGAAACGTCATAACTTGTCCAAACAACAGGTGACGCGCAGTTGGGATAGTCGGCATGTGCGGACGTGTGGCCATTGCTTTAGTCAAGATCATGTTGTGTAGATGAGGCATTTTAATGCTTGCATTTTTTTGCCCTCCGGCTAGATCTGCGAAAGACTGCTGGCAGAAGCTGGATGCGTCGAGCTGAGGACAGGGCGCAATGGCGCTCATTAGGGGAGGCATGTCCAGCAGTGTTATAGGCTGATGATGAAGATGAAAGCTCTGTTGAAATTGAACAAACTGTGTACGATAAAAACATGATACCTACTTAATTTTGTAACGATGTGTGTGTTTTAGTTAGAGTTGACAATTATGTCATAAAGTGTAAAGTCAAGACGTTAATTTGTATATAACAACAGTAATTTTTATTCTCATTTGTGTAGAGCAATCTCCTTAACAAATAAATGTGAGTACGAAGAATTCTAGGGCAAACTCCTGAGCAAAGCGATTCCCGTGTGAAACGAGGGAGTGAGTATCACTAAAATCCTGAGACAGCGATTCAACAGTCTAAGTTGCGTTGGGTAATAATTCTTCATTATTCATTAATGGATTTTCACGCAACGTGATCCAGACTAAGGTTCATTCCAGCTGCTGTAGGTAAAAAAAAAATTATCGTCTCTGTCCCTTACTCTGTGCCTATCTCAACAAGGTGTCGAAGTTTTATTTATTGAAAGTGAACTTATTGAATTTTAAAATGTCTACTTCCTTCGAATTCCTACATATTTTCTATAGAAACCCCGACCTTATTCCATTGAAATAAGGGTTATTTAAAATGTGAAGGTGGCGACACATGTCATGACAGCCTTTAGAAATTGAAAGCGAAGGTCGATTTCAACGATTTTGTTTTTATTGGTCCTTCGAGCCGGATGGGACTGATTGTGACTAATCAAAGTTACATTATGATACACTTTTTGTTTGACTGTACTTATACTGTTTACTTTTAAATGATATATTGTTTAACCGTCAAATAACTTAACCGATGATTTATACTCCCATTGAATGTCATATTATTTGCGCTTTAACACGAGCTCTGAACGGTGAAGGAAAACATCGTGAGGAAACAAGTTAGTATTGTTATAGGCGGCGATGGGCTTGCAACCTGTCACGTATGGAATACTAACTTCTGCAAGATGTGGGCATGTATCAAATATATGCCTCTGACTACCCCCTTAGACATCTTTAAAGGATCTGGAATATAAGGATCTGAGAGAATGTCTACCGCGCCTTGGGGATACAGTCGTGACCCTGTTTTTTTTTTGTGAATATCATATTATTTGAAAACGCGATAGTCCCCGTACGTACCAATACTTAAGAATAAGTATTTATTTTACAAGAAAAAGAAAGAAAAGTGAAAAATATTTAAACTTTATGTTAGTAAGCATATTTTTTAATTATTTTAAAATGCATCCCAAAATACTCTACTAATATATTTATCCCGCGGCGGGGATCGAACCCGCAACCTTCTGCTCTCAAGCGGGCTTTCACCCACTGCGCCACAGAGGTCGTCAATAGAAGTATTTCCAACAAACAAAGGGTTAAAGTTTCACAAAGTCGAATAAAAGTTATCGAAAATGTAACATTATAGGTACAAAGATGAAGTTACAACTTCCTACTAACAATACAACTTAATCCATCTTAACCACACAGTCAGCTCCGAAAATACATAAAAAAAAGTAAAGTAAGTTTGTGAGTCAGTGGCCAACTCTGGTGACGGAGTTTTTAGGCCGCCTTAAGGCCTCCGTCATGGCTTAACGACTTAAATAGCCGGGACCGACAATTTAACGTGCCCTCCGAAGCACGGAAGCGCTCAGATGTAAATGCCACTGGCGGTCACCCATCCACTTACAGACCGTTTCGAACGTTGCTTAACTTCGACGATCTATCAAGAACGACTAAGCAAGCACGACCACGAGCGCTTCAAATACATGATAAGATAGTATTTTTATTAAAAAAATTGTATGGCTATTCATAGGTACTATAATACCTACATCACATCTAGATATACGAGTACTATAATATTATAAATAAGAAAGATTTGTATGTTTGTTTGTTTGAAATGAATAGGCTCCGAAATCACTGGACTGATTTTAAAAATTCTTTCACCAATAGAATCCCACATTATCCCTGATGAACATAGGCTATATTTTATCCCGGGGAAGTGAAGTTTTCCCGAGGGATCGCGGGTAACACCGCGGCGGACAGCTAGTGACATATAAAGTTACTTTGACGAGCCTCAATTCTCTTTGACTGGCTCCCCACTGGAGCTTGACTTTTAGTTTTAAGATAGATCACATAAAATTACGTTTTAAAACTAAAAGAGAAACCGACTTCAATGTTCGACTCTACACGCGGAGTGACTCAGGGAATCAATAAGCCATCTATAAAAATCGAAATAAGAAAAAGTGAGTTCCTGGCATTAGTAAATCGCCAGTTTGACTAATGCCCGGTTTCTATATTCTACGGACACTCGTAGGTAAGAGCTACGACTCGTTTCCACATACAAAGTTTGACAGCTGGCGTACACTCGGTTTCTAGCTGTCAAACTTTTGTATGTGGAAACGAGTCGTAGCTCTTACCTACGACTGTCCGTTGCATATAGAAACCGGGGGTTAGTGCATACAGAGTCTTACCTGTCGATTCGATGTATAATGGCTAGGAGGGAAGGTTTTTAGAGTTTAACGGGAAAACTATCAAACTCTCAGAATTAATTTATATGGGGCCACCTCTGGAGTATACCCTTTCAAACAAAAAATAAATTTGAAAATCGATCCACAAATGGCCGAGTAATCGCGTAACAAGATACTAAAAAAAACAACATACAGGCGAATTAAGAACCTCCTCCTTTTTTTGAAGTCGGTTAAAAGCCCCAAACCGTGTTTGTTGCCCTGATCGTGACTCGGCAAACGTAGTGTAGGACGCCCTCCGGCCAGGTGGAGTGACGATCTGCTCTGGCTGCTGGCAGAAGCTGGATGCGTCGAGCTGAGGACAGCGCTCAATAGGGGAGGCCTATGTCCAGCAGTGGACTGCCATATGCCGATGATGATCCCAATAGACCTCTTCTTCTTCTTCTTTTTTATTTAGTGGCAATCTACACAACTAGGTGTAATTCTGCCAATGTCAAGTTTTAAATATTGATTTAAAGTCATGTCAGTCAGTGAAGTCCTGTCAATGGTTTGAACAAAACATGGCGGCTTGTTTTCTTCAAAACTCTGACGGAAATTTTTCGTCAAATGAGAAATCTGCTTCAATACTCCCCCATTCCATTTTCCAGATCTCCTGTTTCCAATCCAAGGCTTCATTATTAAAATGCCACCGAAATTACATAATAAAACTTAGTAAAACACAAGAAAAAGAAAATAAAAATAAAATAAACCTCAACCAATCACACAATACGAAAATGACAATTGTAGGTTTCAAATGTCATAATGAAGCCGATGTCCATTACCAGTTGAGTTACACAATAGCCTATTTTACCCAACACAATACGAAAATGACGTATTTTGTTATGATACGTCATTTTCGTATTGTGTGATTGGTTGGAATGGGAAATGGGAATGAATTTCAATTTAGACAATAATGCCTCGGGTCTAAAACTAGTCACATACATTACAAAAACGTTTGATACATCTATAATACAATTGCCACACGTGACAGGTTGCAAACCAATCACCTTCCACACCAAATAAGGTACACCTAATTACATTAAAACATTATCAAGAAAACTCGTTCAATTAACATGAGAAAGTCGTTTACGCCGTTTTTCCCGACTCCCCCCTATATACAGGGGGCTACAAAACAGACCAAGTCGCCGCTCGGCTATGTAAGTGCAATTTAAAATGTAAATTAACACAGCAAAGAAGTGGGGGGGGGGGACACTTGGGATTTCTCCCAACGCCGTCTTAGAAGGCAGCTTCGAGAAAAAACAAACATCCTATATCACGTAAACATTATACTCAAAAATAGACTCTATGTCAATGATTTTTAAGCTTATTTTTCTGTAACATGAAACTGAGATACGATTCTGAGGGTAGTTGAATATAAGCCGTAAAAAGTTTAACTCGTGATTTGAATTCAAACTTCTGCCATAGTAATAAGGTTCAGTTTGGAATGGTTTTATGGAACTGGACATAGGCTTTTTCTTGTAATTTTTATATTTGCAGGAAAGAGATTTGTTGCGCCAAAATTTAAGTCCCGGACGCTGAAACTTTCAGGGTATTAATTATAAATTGTTTATGACTTTTTGCTTTATAGACTTTATTTTATAAACATTATAAATTACAGAAAGGAGTGAGTGTTGAGATGACGGCTGATAGAGCGGAGTCGAAGAGGAAAACCTGTTGTACCGACCCCACATAAAAGTGGGATAAGGATGATGATGATGATTATAAATTACAGAAAGCTTAAAATTAGTCATAGGTATAATCTACACTAATATTATAAAGAGGAAAGATTTGTTTGTTTGAATAGGCTTCGAAACTACTGGACCGATTTGAAAAATTATTTCACCATTACAACCCTGCATTACTTCCCTGATGAACATAGGCTGTATTTTATCCCGGGAAAGTGAAGTTTTCCTGAGGGAACGCGGGTAACACTTTTCACACAATTCATATATAAATCTGTTTTCATTAAAAAAAAGTATGTACAGATCCATTAAATATTTGTCCCGGGAATCGAACTCGCATCTCTGTGTCCTATTGGGGCATTCAAAGCTCTTAATTAGTTTTTCATTTTTTTCTTTACTTAACCAATTTGGTATTAGGTCAAGCACTATTAACTACGACTACACGAGATTAAGTACGTAGTAAGTAGGTACTTACTATTCTACGTTCTACCAGAATTTTACTGATACTATAATTCATTATTATAGTAGTATTTTATACATTGAAAACTATCTTATATCATACTATCTTATCTTACGGGCTATACTTTTCCATACTTATTACGAACCGACGTATATTCCGTCTCACCTATCGGCCAATAGAAAGTCTGTAGTCTGCGAGGGGTCTAAAAAATATCCACAAACAATAATAATCTTTAGAAAGCTCAGCATTGTGGACGTCGTTACTTACTCATTATTTTTTCTCATTTCTCTTAGTAAAAGAATCTACTCTATGTTTCCCAACTAAACACAATAAAACAAACCTTATTCCACAAACAAAATGTTCCAACATTTATCAAAAAACGCGAAAATTCTCAAAGTACACCCTCAAAAGAAGTCCTAAGGAATTCGTTGCCAAGCAACCGAGAGACCATTTCTTTTTTCACCCCCTTAGGGGAGGTGGGGGTGGGGTGGGGAGGGTCGAGAAATGGAAAACTCAGGAAAATTGTAGCATTCTTGAGGCGACGCGGCGCTCACACCTTCTTGAGGCAGGGGTGTGAAACCTTTGGCGTTCAAATACCTACTTTTTGTAACTTTTTCTTGAAAGCAACAAAATCTCTTACATAATGTTTATATTAGTGGTTTGCAGATGTGCTTCTAAAATGACGATTTAGAAATAAGACAAGATAAAACTCGCACCGTCTCCGAGAGACGTGAGGGTTTAAAAAGACATGTACTTGAGAAGTCTAAGAATAACTTTAATCTAGAGTTGGCTAAACGGGGCGATGCCTTCTACTCGAAATTTCGCCTTTGTTCACTTCAGTATGAAGAAAAGGTTGGCCGCATCTGCGGCGGGCGCGCGCGTAAAAAGGAGTGGTGTGTCGGACGGCCCCGCGCGCGGCCGACTTAGGCCCGGACTCAGGGTAGTATATAACTAGGTATATAATATTTATGTAAAAAAAAGAGACTCAAGACTTCAGACTGTTACATATATTTTAAAGGATCTTTCTGAGAGGAATGATGGATGACTAGACATGCAATCAGAAAAGGGTGATGGGCATGCAGTGCCCCTGTGTCCCCAGATTTAAGCAAACTCATAGACAATCCGTTTTGGGAGGCGATCTATAGATAGTGTTTTTTTATAAGCACACCTAAATCCCTGCGGCCTATAAAAAGAACAATATCAATGATGGCTGTCAGTTCTGACATTCTAGTACAGACCGGATGTACTATACAAAAGACTTATTATTTTACGAGTGTCATTCATTTTTTATGATTGCCATTTTAACTTTCATGTAGCATAAATATTCCTCCAAGTCCTATAAAAAGAACAAATGATTGACATATTTATACTCAACTCTATGTGGTCAATAATATGTGTTAAAAAAAAAAAAAAATTCAATACTTTTCATACGTGTGCGAAGGATCAGGACTGAGCAGCTTTTGTTTTTTCTATAGTACCTACACCCGATCACAACAGCAAGTGCCTTGTTCTAATTTTAGGACGAGGTTAAAGTTAGTTGACATTTTGCTAGATAATCTTAGAATTAACTTAATTACTTTTATTTTACGATATTTTCTTTATTGCTTTCGGTGCATTCAATAAAAACAATTTATCATGGCATAGATAATAAAAGTCTTGAGCACTTTCATAATAAATCAGCTGATTTTATGGTCTAGAATCTAGTTTTATATTGACTCGTAAAAGGGACATTAACCTAGATTTCTAGTCATACGCTAAATAAAAATGTTAGTTTTTCTAACTTTTTCTTCGATTTTTTTTAAACCTGACGAGGAAGATTGACATTGTTGGCGTAGCGGATGACGGTTCTGGTCGCGAAGGAACAGGAGTAAAATCACCTAGCTTTAAGACGATTCAAAGTGATCCCAGCGGTCCTACTGAATAAATGCTTTTTGACTTTGACTTTGAATGTTTAATAGAGGCACTAGAGTTACAAGTTTGACTCTCGCGCAGGGTTAATTCTTCATTTTTTTTTTGCAGATAGTTCCGGGTGTTAAAATTCTGCGTTCCAGGAGGACTTGACAGAATATCAATAAACATAAAAAGATAAAAAACATAAATACAATATACGCATCATAAAATTCATCTTCGAAAAATAAAGCTCTCGTGGTCGTGCTCGCTTAGTCGTTCTTGATAGATCGTCGAAGTTAAGCAACGTTCGAAACGGTCTGTAAGTGGATGGGTGACCGTCAGTGGCATTTTCATCTGAGCGCTTCCGTGCTTTGGAGGGCACGTTAAATTGTCGGTCCCGGATATTAAAGTCGTTAAGCCATGACGGAGGCCTTTAGGCGGCCTAAAAACTCCGTCACCAGAGTTGGCCACTGACGCATACGAACTTACTTTTACTTTTAATCAATTTCAGACGTCAAGTACATGAACCAACACTAAATTAAAGGTCACCGTAGCACAAGCTTATGAAGCCTTTCGAACCGCCTCCTTTTTTAAAGTTGGTTAAATAGCACATAAAAAACGTTGGCGTGACGAGCTCGATGCTTTTGAGAAAGGCTGGTGGGAAATGGGCCGGGACAGAGATAGATAGATAGATAGAGAATACTTCATTTGTACACCACATGGACATTACAAAATACAAACAAAGATACAAGAAAACATTTGAAGCGTACAATGGGCGGTCTTATCGCTGTGAGCGATTTATTCCAGACAGCCTTAGGATGAACTGGATTATAGGAAGGCAAAAGATGACAGAGATGGTTGGAAGGATATGGGGGAGACCTTTGCCCAGTGGGAAAATATAGGTTGAGAAAAATTGCATATCAAAACTAGCCAAGTGCGTCCCTGCGCTCCCCGCCTTGGTTCCGTACTATTTTACATATTTCTTCAGCCCCCCCGATCGAGTCCGATACTTATTGTATAGCCTCTTTGTTCTCAAATGCATTTAATTTCGAAGTTACCTTTGAATAGCATTACTGTTTTAAAATATACTACCGCCACGCGCACGGCTTTGCACACGTGGTAACGTTTTTTCTCTTTTTACCCTCTTAGGGGAGAATGTCCTGAATTCCTTTCTTAGTAGTCCCCTATTATTACAGGAATATACCCTCCAAATTTCATATTTCTAGACATATAGGCCCTTACTAATAAACTTGACATAAAATTATGTCATGCATAACTGCAGTTTTGAGATGAGAATAAATTCTTGGATTCGCCTCGAACAGATCACTTGTGAGTCACATGACTGCTCACCGACACCTACCAGTAGCGCCATCTAGTTCTACTCGGTAAACTTTTACGGCAATATTTTTACATTTCTAAAAGCTCGTTTTATAACTAAACGGGTGAAGTCATTTGATATTTTTCGATTTCCTGACGATTAAAAAAAATACAAGAGGCACCTACCCGGTTTCTACTCGGCTACCTCGGAACTACCTCGGCACTACCTCGGCTGGCCTAATTTTCATAATTCCAAAAGATAACGCAGATAAACAATAAAGAATCTTCCACCCCACCATCCATCTTCACAACAATGGAGGCTCCGTCATTTCTTGAGCCTTTTTGCATCATTTACGTTGGAAACAAAACAGACTACACCAGTATAACCTGACCCGTCGCTTTCTTAGCTCGGGAGTAAATTGAGCGTATTTTTTCGAGGAAAAGGGTCGAAGGAGGTCTTGTTATACTGGTGCGAAATGTGCTGACACACTGATCAGTCTTGGTAAAAGTAATGTTTTGTTATGGTCGTTAAAATTAATAATTTATGTATATTTCTAGTATTTCTTGGTTGGAAAATTAAAGAAAATCTGAATTTTTAGAGTTGGCCGAGTTGACTTTTGAGTCGTGAGTTCGAATCCCGGCCGAGGCAGCTTCAAACACATTCGGCACATGATAATTATTTTTACGAAGTTGCTGCTTAAATATGTATGTAGGTACGAGCTGCGTGCATTTTTTCAACGGAGTGAGCTTTGACCTTTGCGTCGTGAGTTCGAGTCCCGGCCGATTCAGTTTAAAAACATATTTGATAAATGTTATGGTTTGCAGAAGTTAGCATGCGAGCCAATCGCCGCTTATACAAGATAACTGACTTCTTCGTTAGATTTCTTCATTGCGATGTTTTTCATCACCATTATGAAGGTACTTACATACATTTTCAAAAACGAAAAATGGATGCACTGCCGGTACTCTAACTTGCAACCTGCTTATTGAATAGGTATCATGAAAATATTCCATTAAATCAAAACGATTTTAATCGTTAGATTTAAAATTAGTCCAAAATTACTATACTTATAGGTAGTACATACCTAATAATTCCTATAGTTACTATCCTATCAATCCTTATATAGCTTCCTATATCATAAACTAACTTTGTGAGTAGGTATGTTCACAATGAAGTCATACAACACAATAAAAAAGTGATTACAAACTTAAAAAGCAAAAACTAAAATCCTCGCCATTACGCGAAAATTACCCGACTAAAAAGCATTAATAACCTCCCCTCGTCCTTCATTAAAACTGTAGAAAAACACCTTCCGGGAGGGTAGGGAGGGAGGGGTAGGGGGAACCCCCGGGCAGTCTAAAGAAGAAGAAATATGGATCAATAAAGAAATTGCGCCGTGCCCAATGAAGGCTCAGCGGCTAGCACGCACACAGACAGACCTTTTGTGTGTACACGTGCACACAGACGTTGTTACCGCAAGGAGTTTTTCGTACGCGGAAATGTATTTTTGAGACTGGGGTGGGCTTGCTCATTGGTTGATAGACTTGAGAGATTGTATTTTTGTGTTCAGGCTTTAGCTTATATTTTGGTTGAAATAAAAAGAAGATCTGAATGAACAGGATCGCGACTGTATCCCTAAGAACAGATCTTTAGGTAGAGATTCTTTTGAGATGATCCTTTAGGTATTCATGCGATTCTTTCAAGATATCTATGCTTATATGGTTTATATGCTATGTGAAATGTATTTAAAAAAAATCAGAAAGTATTTGGATAAGGGCTAGAAGATGATGAGTATGTATAACTCAGGTAGTCCACAAAGTCAAATTCAAAAATCATTTATTCAGTAGGACCGCTGGGATCACTTTATCTTAAAACTAGGTGATAGACTCCTGTTCTACGACCAATACCGTAAAGAACCGTGAAGATGATCCATCTTAGTTTTGTAATTTTAATGTGCTAATCCACGGCTATTTCATTAAGATATGAAAAGTTTTATCAAAATTTTGGATTGGTGCTAATAATTATGAGCTTATCAAAAATTTGGATTGCGACGACTAGGGTTCTGTGGCCGAGCGGTAAGCACTCCGGCTTTAGGAGGATCGTCTGATCGTTGCGGGTTCGAATCCCGTCGGAATCCAAAATTTTGATAGGCCCCAGACCGTGTTTGTTGCCCTGATTCTTCACGGTATTGGTCGCGAAAGAACAGGAGTAAAATTAGTTTTAAGACTATTCTAAGTGATCCCTGTGGTCCTACTGAATAAATGATTTTTGATTTTGATTATGATAAGACTTTTCATTTCTTGATCCATCTTAAAACAAAGTAATACCCGCTTTTTGGGGACAATAATTATGACTCCATAACTAGGGAGTTAAGTTACATTTGAGTCTCTTACGACAATAACACTCGCGCTGCCAACTTTTCGTGCCAAATTTATGTTTTTTGCCAACAACGTTATCTCTAATGTGGCAAGTGAAACTATATTTTTGGCATTTTGTTCCCATTTGGCAGCATTACGCTGAGATAGGGTAGTTTTTGTTTTAATGTACTGTTTTGTAAGATGTTATTTTAAGAATAAAATAATCAGAGGCACGTCCAATAAGGTTTTACCAAGTAGTCTGTGATTTCACCATATTATTTATAAAACGTAAACGTAAACAGGGTCACGACTGTATCCCCAAGGCGCGGTAGACATTCTCTCAGATCTTTATACTCCAGATCCTTTGAAGATGTCTAAGGGGGTAGTCAGAGGCATGTACAAATACATATTTGATACATGCCCACATCTTGCAGAAGTTAGTATTCCATACGTGACAGGTTGCAAGCCCATCGCCGCCTATAAGAATACTAACTGGTTTCCTCACGATGTTTTCCTTCACCGTTCAGAGCTCGTGTTCAAGCGCATATAAATTTTACGAAACGCAAAATCCATT
Organism: Epirrhoe alternata; assembly: GCA_963565295.1. Lineage (NCBI taxonomy): Eukaryota > Metazoa > Arthropoda > Insecta > Lepidoptera > Geometridae > Epirrhoe > Epirrhoe alternata. The sequence continues at coordinate 2,334,469 of OY751400.1, forward strand.
GATGCACGGCCGGGATTTGATCCCACGACCTTCGGATTGAAAGTCGAGGTACAACCCCATTAGGCCAACACGGCACTTATTATTATATATGCTATTATTTATATATGCTATTATTATACCCATTATAAACTTAAATAACTAAGTATTTACATCATCATAGCACGACCAAAGAGAACTGTAATATAAAAAAAAAACTATAATCAGGTAGTAGGCTCTTATAAAGATTTATACAACGTCTATTTACACTCAACTTGACGCTGTAATGAGATATTTTTTAAACTAAAAAGGTATTCCCAGCACAGTATAATCTCTAACAAAATAGACAAACAAAGTAACTGACAAAAGAATTCAAAGAAATAAAAACAAAACATTACTGTCAATGAAATACAACACTTATCTCGAACAAACAGTAACCGAAATGAAAAAAAAGAAAAAGGAAAATGGCGGGCAATCTGAAAAACATCCCTAATAATTTGGCTCATTACCAAAATGTAGGAAAAACATATTCTGTGCCTTAACCACCCCATAAATAAAAGAGACGGGAGCGAAGGGAAAAATTTTATTATCCACCCCCTCCCCTAAAGGAGAAATATGAAATAAAATGAAAATGTAATGGGGAAAAAATACGGAGCGGGGCAAGACAAAGGATGGAAGGTGCTCGCTTTGGGTGGAGACGGCTTTTTCTTAATTCTTTATTGAGCACATTTGATGATTAAGGAAATTGTATGAAAATACGAGGATACAAACTTTATCCATGCCAATTTTCAGCCTAATCTGTTCAGCGGTTTGAGCGTGAAAATGTAACAAACAGACATATAGACAGAGTTACTTTCACGCTTATAATATAATGCATGGATAGTATGGATTAGGAGGTAGTCAGACGCATGTCCAAGTAAATGGGGACTTAAATTATTTCACCACACTAGTTTGATTATGTAAGTTCGTATGAGTCAGTGGCCAACTCTGGTGACGGAGTTTTTAGGCCGCCTCAAGGTCATCATGGCTTAGCGACTTAAATAGCCGGGACCGACAGCTTAATGTGCCCTCCGAAGCACGGAAGCGCTCAGATGAAAATGCCACTGGCCTATCCACTTACAGACCGTTTAGAACGTTGCTTAACTTCGATTATCTATCAAGAACGAAGCAAGCACGACTACGAGTTCACTACACACAGTACAGTTTGAACAAACTAGTGACACAACTCACGACAAGAAAAAGAAGAGTTACTTGATGCATACCTTTTTGCAGAAGTACGCATTCGTGACAAGTTGCCAGCGCCGTCTTCTGAATAGATAGATAGTAACTTTATTTAGCACTAATATACAGACACACTTAACAAAAAAACATGGTAGGAAAAAACATAGATAGATACGGTCATCAAAGAAAGTGGTTTACCACTTTTGACAGGAGTTTCTGTGAAATCTAACTCCCGCTAAGGTTTACTTTTCTTTCATAATAGTAAAATAAACCTTGTTGTTTCATAACGTCAATGAACCTCTACCACATTTTGACCACATTTTTTGCTGAGTGTACTTAATTATACTAACAAAACCTCTGTGATGACCTCTGTGGCGCAGTGGGTGAAAGCCCGCTTGAGACGCAGAAGGTTGCGGGTTCGATCCCCGCCGCGGGATAAATGCTTGTATGATCTGCAAATATTTATCGTGTTTCTATGTATAATATGTATGTATTTACAAACAAAAAAAAAGTATTGAAGTAGTATATCAGTTATCTGGTTCCCATAGTACAAGCTATGCTTAGTTTGGGGCTAGATGATGCTGTGTGAAATTGTCCAGCATTATTTAAAAGTTAAAACTGCTGAATACGAATCTAAAAGAAGTTGCCTCCACACTTAGCGCCCCCCAAAAGGCGGGGGCAGACACCGCAGCCTCCGGCACGAAGACTCGTTTCTATAAATCTGCCTTATCACAAAAATATACGCCCTTCTTTATACCTACCCTTATGTTTACAAGTCAGGCTTTGGATTAAATTATGAGTTTTGTTGAAAATGGAGATAATTTTTAAAAGAAATTCATAAAATAGTAAGAGGTAGTTATCTAGTGATGAAGTTTTTAAAGAAACCTTACCGTAGATTTTATAAACTGTGCTTTATAAGAAGGCCACTCTACACATTCGCCGAACTATTTGCCAAACTATTATTTGGATAGAAGGTGACAGGCGAACACAGATGATAAGCGATGAGGCCCTCTACACGTTCATGACCGTCGGCATTCGTCTTTCATCGGCGAATATGTAGAGGGCCCAATATAGAGGCCTTGTGTACTTACAATACAATACAATACAATACAATACAATACAATACAATACAATACAATACAATACAATACAATACAATATATCTTTATTGTAAAACATAAAACAAACAATAACAAAGAAAAAAAAATAAGTATAGGCACAGAAAAAAAAAAATGAATTACAATGGGCGGCCTTATCGCTAAAAGCGATCTCTTCCAGGCAACCTTTGGATGGACAGGACATATTTGAAAGATAAGGACAGTAGAATTTAATAAGTTATTCGAAAAATATGCATTGAACTACCTACTAATCAACCAGTACCAAATCAAAACTTTATCATGACTCGAACTTTTTATTTTTAGGCAGGAACTAACCTTTTAAATGAATGAATGAATGAATGAAAATACTTTATTGTACAATGCACACCTAAACATGGTTATCAAAACTTTTAACACAAACAGTAAATTATGATAAATATCCCGTTATTGTAATAGATGGGTGACCGCCAGTAGCATTTTCATCTCAGCGCTTCCGTGCTTCGGAGGGCACGTTGAATTGGGCGACCTTACTACTCCGTCACCAGAGTTGGCCACTGACTCATACTAACTTACTGTCTTAAAAGATCCCAAAACCATTATCTTGGCGCTAGTTCAAACCAGTGTGGCGAAAGGTGCAAGCTGCTTCAAACAAGAAACAATTACACTCTACATTTTATAAGTCAGTGAAGCAAGTAATCCCTAATCTTCAAAAGATCGGTTTGCACGCGCAGGTAAAGAAAATCGGGGCCCTTGCAAAAATTGCCCCTTAACGGGGTAAGGGGTGGAAGGGAGTTTAAGAGCATTTTTCTGGGGTACATTAAGGGGTGTATTGTTCAGAGTTTTTGGTAAGTAGCTAAGTGAATTTCGTTGATAATGTTTTGTTAGATTTTTGAGTAAAAATACGTTGCGTTTTTTGAACTCTAAAAGCAATGTAATTGAGTTTGGAGTTTGTCAGTTGAGTTTTTAAGCTTTTTGTTTCGATAATGCTATTTACTAAAGAGCCTAAGAGGCTCAGACAAAATAGAATGGACGAGTTATTGACAGAATTCCTACTTCAACATTTTCTATCAGATCTTTAATCTCCTCACACTCCTCAAAGCGCAGTAGACTGTCTCTCAGATCTTTTATTATTCCAATTGGCATTATGCTCGCCAATTGTGCAATTTTCATTGTAATTTTGTGTTTATTGCACAATTGTATTTAAATAAATTAATAAATGGTGTGCAATAAATAAAAAATAAAAAAATGGTGTTCTTATGGTGTGCAATAAAGCAATATTTGATTCTATTCTATTGTTAAATTCCAAATTTTATGAAGATAATTGAGCGGTAGTCAGGGGCATATCCTAATAATATTTGGGATATAGGTACCCAGATTTCGCAAAGATTAGCAATACATAAGAAAAAGGTTTAAAGCCCATTACACTAAATGATTTCCTCACGATGTTTTCCTTCACCGTTCAGAGCTCGTCATATACCTAAATTTTTAACCTCACCTTGTAGTAGCTTAGTTTCTGTAAATAAATATGTTTTTTGAACCTCACCTTAGCCAAATATTTTTTTTATCTAATACATACGCAAACTGATAAAAATTATGTACACCTTTGGTAGGTACTTAGAACATAATATAGCTACTTATATAAGTCGGTAAAAATGCCCACTTCAACCCTCCAAGGGAAGGCCCGCTTATAATTGGGATCCAAAGTTACCCACGGATTATAATATTTATTTTTGCGATGGGAAGAAAAAGTGGAGTGTACAGTCAGACCAATGATATACTGTAGATAATGTTATGTTCATAGGAACCGATTTGTGTAAAGTGTGACTGTCACTGACAAAAAAAAACGCCCTGTTTGTGTTTTCGAGCCTTTTAACTTCTCGCTAACAACGCTTATAACAGTGTGGTACAGGTGGCGACAAACCGGAGTCGCTGGAGACAAGCCGTCTATACTTGCAGAACGACGCATGGTGATCACGATCTTCAGTAATGAAGTACCGACCAAAGAAAAAGAAGAACTTCTCGCTAGAAACATTATTATTTTTAGTAATAACTTTTTTTTATTATATTCGTTTCTAGTAGGAAGTTCATTTTCTAATAGGCGGCGATCGGCTTACAAGAGTGTCTACTGCGCCTAGGGGATAAAAATTGTCATCTTGTTAGTTTTGTTTGTATGAGTTGCCTGCTACGCTGTACAAAGCATCCTAAAATATATAACTATGCCAAGATACTAGACTTTGAATAGAAAAATATTAAGCCGCGTACCTGCGGACTATAATACGCGTTCCAGGCTACGCACACGCGTTCCAGCCTCGCGCGCACTGTCAAAATCGTATAGGTACATTTTGTCATTTTATATCGATTCGCGCGGGCCTTGGCTACGCGTGAACGCGTACCCTGGAACGCGTAGAACGTACGCAGCTTTAAACATAAAGGAACCAGCTACGGACTTAAATTCTAGCAAAACTTGTAAAAATCAATAAACGTTTTATAAATAGAATAGAATAGAATAGAATAACTTTATTATCATAGGTGTAACACATTAATAAATAAATTCAATAAATAGGACTTAAATTACTAAGTGTACAAGCTATGACTCGTCAAAACAGGTTAGGTACTTATATTATTTTCCAAAACTATCTATTTCTTAATAATAATATTATTCATAAACATGTACACGGCGACCTAAAAGGGATGTCGTGACAGAGTATTATAAAGTCGACTGTACTTATTTTTGGGAAGGAAGAGTAAATCTATGGAGTTGGCACAAGGTTTTTACTTATAAAAACTTTGCTTAGTGCAAAATTACATGGTTGAAAAGGCCGTTAAACTTGGTACTAGCCAGGGTATGTCTGCCGTAAATACTAATGGCAGAATTGAAAACTCAATTCCCACTCATATAATAAAGCTGAAAGTTTGTTTAGATGTTTGTATGTTTGTATTTCAATCACGCCTAAACCAGTGAACCGATTTGGATGAAACTTGGAATAGGCGTAGATAGTGACCTGGGATAGCTTAAATGCTATTCAAAATGTTGGTATCACGCAGTAGCTAGTCACAAATAAATGATTTGAATTTTAAGTTAATTTATCTAAATTAATAGGTCTGTCGAAATTCTATTACAATTAATTCTTATTGGATTTTTGAGCGAACTTCATTGGAGAACCCAGATAGAAACTTCACTTATCGACTCTCAAGTGGTACAAGGCGACGCTTAAGCCTCCTCGCAGACTGTAGACTTTCTATCGGCCGATAGTTGAGAAGGAATATACTTCAGCTCGTAATTAGTATGGAGAAGTATAGCCCGTCTCAACTATCGGTCGATAGAAAGTCTGTAGACTGCGAGGGGTCTAAACACTGAATATGGACCTAAGGAGAATGTCTACAAAATTTTCTTGTTTAATCTTGAGACTACGTTTTTTGTAGAATTTTACAGAAAGAGTCAACATGTATTATTAATTTATTATTCAGTGTGACTGTCTTAAAAACGAGGTGATTCTATCATAGAGGTAAAATTTCTTAGTTTTCCTGATTTCTACTATTCTTAACCTGATCGCACACTGACGCGCCGCATTCTTTTTTCTATACAAAAAATGCTGATGACGTCAGAAAATGCGGCTTGTCTGTGACGACAGCAGCATTTTCTCTGTTGAATTGACAGTTCGCTGCGTACTGCAATGTGCGATCACCCTAAGGGTGATACGCGACCAATACCGTGAAGAACCAGGGAAACATACCTACATCATTTGGGGCCTAGCTATAATTCGATGCCTAAAGTACACTTAACGGATCTTTAGCTCTCTGCAGTAGCTGCGCAGAACCCATTTTTGATGAAGCCTAAAAGACGAAGACAGCGTTGAGCTGCCTCGCTCACTCACTTAGTTTGTTGCATCGCCTACTCTACCAAACTTGCGCAATAGGTAACCTAACTTTCGAGAGCTAAAGATTGGATTGAGTTCTACTCCATGGTATTCCCTGTTCGCAAGACCACGTCTAATGGAAAAAAGGATAAATTTTAGGGTACACCTTTTAATATTTTTTTCATTAAAGTTTTTAATATTTATGCTATCTGGGGTGGTCATTATTTTTCAGAGTTTCCATTTTCCGCCTTTTGGTTTTTATGATAAAATGTATTTAATAATACTAAAATGATACTTCTCTTGCCTATATTAAGTGAGAGACAAGCTGAAAGCAAGAAGCTTAGGTATAATTCTTGAAATATTGATCTACTTCTTTTTGTCTCATCTTAAATGTGTGAAAAAAATACGAGTTCTTGAGTGGAGACCGCGACTCGGCAAACGTAGTGTAGGACGCCCTCCGGCCAGGTGGAGTGACGATCTGCTCTAGCTGCTGGCAGAAGCTGGATGCGTTGAGCTGAGCCAAGCCGAGGGGAGGCCTATGTCCAGCAGTGGACTGCTATAGGCTGATGATGATGATGATGAAATGTGAAAAGAGGCTACTAGCTCTACCTAGGTACATCTAGTCTCCTTTCGAGACTCAGCTTCCGCCAACAGCTTTTCTCCTGCGGTAGTTGCTAGCATTTTAGATAGCTTAGTGCTATTCCAGACCACAATCTACATATTTTTAAAGTTTCATCCAAATCTGTCCACTGCAAGGCGTAGTTCTAGTAATCCTAGCCTAGTTTTTCTTTGGTGGCCTCCTATAGATAGTTTTTTTATGTTCTACGGTTCTACTATCCTACATAAATAAGTACCTACCTAATATGTTTTTTCTGTTATGTAGTTTCTATTGTAACTCAAACATATAAATAAACATCTCAACATACAACTTCATAATGATTAGTAGGAATAAAATGTATCCATAATAATATGGGTATTTTTATTCAATAAAATAAATATTATTTAGGTATTCATAAGGATTATTCGTAGACAGTAAGGGTAAGCGCACACGTGGAAGCCCATCTACCTGAAAAAAATGAAAAAGGTTTATTAAAATTAATTTGTTTTTATGAACTGTCTGCTGTCTATGTAGGGAGTTAGTGCCGGTTCGATGCTTTTGAGAGGTTTTTTTGGAGTGCGCTCATGCGTTTTGTCTTTGTATTTAATTTGGATGTTTTGAATGTTGTGACATATGTACATATTGCTTAATAAATCCTATGAGTAGGTTTTTTTTTTTACCGATTTGTCCAATATTGATTCAAAGTTTTTATATTGTTGTTAGAGCGAAAATATCAAGACATTCCGATATTGTTAAATTAAGACTCACAACTTAAAGGTGTTGATACTATCTATTTATATTTTTTATTGGATCAGATGTTTAGAGGCATAGATTAATTTATTTTTAAAACGTTCTAAAACATGGTAATTCGTAAGCTGTAAGAACGATTGCTGGCGCCATCTGTTGCTGAGTAGCTGAACAATGGTCCAATAGTCAAATCTACTAACACAGAGATACATTTATAAAAAGAAAACAAAGGCTCGAAAATACTTGAAAATAAATATCGGCACGTAAATAAAGCTTGCAATAATCCCTCAATCAGCTGACAGCCGATCGGCGTCACAAGTTGAAAGTTATCATTTTCTCTTGTGTGTCCTTTTTCTTTTTGGGTTCCGTATTTATTACGGTTAACATTTTGTTATATTGGGTAATAATTAATAATTAACCTCACCGGCTGATATCATCAATTAATTATTATATTTCATTATTAAAAGCCTCAATGTTCCACAGCTGGGCAAAACACTCCCCACTCTCCATTCTCTCTTATATTTAGGTTATACTTGCATCAATTTTGTAAAATGTAGGTATAACAAATAATAATACATTTTATCAAACGTTGGAATTAAGCGTTGAAGGAAAACGTCGTGAGGAAACCCTCAGCTTAGCAGCTCCACATTGAACCCAGGCTCAAATTATGTTAACGATAGATAGATAGAAGATAGAAAATACTTTATTGTACACCACATGGACATTACAAAATACAAACAAAGATACAAGAAAACATCTATAATTTTTCCCAAAGAAATGCTTTTTGGAAAATGATAAAAAGAATCTCAAGCTACGGAACCCAAACGCCGCACAAAACCAGCATTTTTCCCTCCCTTTTGCAATTACTCCGCACACCACTGAACACGGAGTGACGTTTTTTTCGCGTTTTCCTTTTTTCAATTTATCTTTTTTTCCACGAGTGGAGCGGATTTTTCGGTTATTTGCTCGCTTCATTGGCTTGTAAGTGAGAGGGTTCGTTTTTGTTTTTATAAAAGCTTTCAAAGCTTATTGGATTTGGGTCAAACGATGTTGTCTTATTGGAAGCGTTAGTAGCGCCACGGGGAAGAGCGGAACTTCTAGTTGCAGCGACATCTAGTGGGGAGTAGATGAACGATAGTTGGTAAAGGAATTTCTTATTAGATTTTGGGTTTAATGTTTTTGATACTTGTTTGTGGTCTGCTAAAAAACTTAGCAAATAGAAAAATGCTACTAATTAAATTCAACTCTTTTCTCATATTTTTTCTAGCAATTAACCAAACTTATTTTATAAAAGACAAATTAATCGTGCTTGTGCGACTGCAACGATCTATAAAATGAATGAATGAATGAGAATGTTAGATATCGTTCAGATATTCAAATATTAAAGATCCTGTCTCAACTCTCAAGGTAGTCAGAAGCATATCAATTTTACTTGTAGAATCGAATAGAATAAAATTTTATTTCCTCCAAAAATTTTTTTAGACATTTGTGACATAGTACCTATATACTTACTTTCCATATATTGGTTTTAAACCCAAAGGCATCGTTCTAATAGAACGCGTTCTAATAGAACGCGTTCTATTAGAACGATTACGCGACAACGCGAATACGCAAACATACTGATAAGGAATAGGTGTATCGGCATTCGTGCGATGCGGTCGCGCGACAAATTTTTTTGATGAATTTTAGTCGTGTAGTCGCGTTCTATTAAGACGATGCCTAATAGTGACTGGTTCCCTCACATTGTTTTTATCTTCTATAGCTCGTGATAAATAGATTTCCAGAATTAAAAAGCTTGTAAACGCGGTTAAGCTAATCGGCCAACAAGCTGAAAAAATCCCCCTGCATCCCCTGAGGCCACGAAATTAAAATCCTGAAGGCTCTTACACATGGATGTGGAAAGCTGTATGCGTTAGGCTTTAAATAAATTTTAGCTTATCACAAATTATAGGAAATTCTCAAATAGTAATAGTATTTATCGTAAGTCTATACTAATATTATAAAGAGGAAAGATTTGTTTGTTTGTTGGAATTGAATAGGCTCCGAAACACCTGGACCGATTTAAAAAATTCTTTCACCAGTAGAATTTTATCCCTGATGAACATAGGCTATATTTTATCCCGGGCAAGTGATGTTTTACCGAGGGACCACAGTTAGCACCGTGACGGACATGTATTATTTTATAAATTAAAGTTATTTATTTCAAGCTCTCTCAAAAATTTGAAATTTTCAATAGCGTCCAATCTCTTAATGTTATTATTTTGAGTTATTTTTATTAGACTGTACTTCATCAAGACTTATGCCTTCTTAAACTTTGACAGCCTTACCATAAAACGTGACATAAAGTTATTCTATTCTATTGTTATTATTAAGGACACCATGTAATAGCTGTTGGTTTTTCAAATAAATAAATAAATAAATTTCTCGGAATAAACCAAGAATAACCATACGTTTTGACAGTTTACACTCAGGAATAACTTTATACCAGGTTTATTAGTAAGCGCCTGAGATACTTAATGCTATTAAACTTTTCATGGGGTGCAATGAAAGAGCCTCGTCGTGGCGCACTCCGGCAACAGCTAGGCACGGTACCGCACTGTCTAGTCTGGCTAATCTTGACCAGGATGCCTCACCTAAGTAACAGATTTTTTCAGACACACGCAACACACAAACACTCATTAAACTTTTCATAAAGTGTAATAATTGCTATCCACAGATTGCGTTCTATCGTAGTAGGGATAGTGACTCCTAAATATCTTTATCGTTCAACATTATTGCTGCATTACGCAACACTTCCATCTTCATATGCTAGCACTCAGTGGTAAAAAATCCCCCAAAATTGTGTTATTTTACTGAAAAACCCTCGAGTCTCCATTACGAGCATGAACATCGAATGGATTTTTAAGTGGCGCTTGGAACCCTGTGATTTATTGTAAGAATGAACCGAAGCTAGGGAAAAGAGGAAAGAGCTTTTTAAAAAAGACTTCGCTGTCGTTCTTGGCTTATTAAGCTAAGAGTAGAGTTACATACATACATAAAATTACGCCTCGCTCCCAAAGGGGTAGGCAGAGACCACGGATCTCCACTCGCTACGATCCTGAAACACAACTTTCGCCTCATTCACTCTCATTACATTCTTCATACATGCTCGTCGGTTTAGGGTACTTTTGACCTGGCCCTTCTCCAAAATGTCGCCAACTTGATGGTTCGCCTAGGCCTTCCCCTTCCAGCTGTCCCATACACACTCGCTTCATACACTTGCTTTGTCAAACGACTGTCATCCATCCTCTCTACATGCCCAAACCATCTTAACATACCTTTTTCAATCCTCAACACTACATCTTCTTTCACTCCACACTGTTCCCTTATCACACTATTTCTCTCTCAGAGAGGAGAGTTGAGTACCTATTACTCTGGGCTTTCGATTTGACTCAAGATAAATGATATAACTAAAGAAAAGATTGGATTACATTATAAAATAAATAAAACGCACGACATCCCGACCAAGTCACATATTATAATACTTAGTTCTGCCACACTATGATGTTAATGATACTTTTACCTTGAAACCTTTTATTTCCTCTGAGCCTCTGTTCTCCTCTCTTCTGTTCTGTTGCCTCTGAGTGTCTGTATTTCCGCTGAGCTAGGATCCTATTGTTTTTAAGAAGAGAGTTAATAGGCACCTTTTGGGTAGGCTCGCTTCATCGTAGACCTCAATCTTGCCTGTGTAAGTTCGGGGTCAAGAGCCGACCCATTCATCATAAAAAAACCTCTTTAAGGCTCACTAAAATCCTTACATGACAGTAAAAAGTAAGTATTTGTATCAGTTAATGGTCAACGAAGTGATGGAGTTTTTAAGCTATCTGGAATCCCTTCGTCATGGCTTGACGACATCTAGCTGATAGAACATTTTATCCGCCCCGTATGCGCCGCAGTCATTTTTCTTTAGAATAAGTACTGATGACATCACAAGTTTTTAGATTACGTCAGAAAATGGGGCTCGCTTTCCATTTCCTCTATTGAATTGACATTCTGCGCCACCTAATTGCTGAAAAAAAAAAAAAAAAAAAAAAACAGGGTCACGACTGTATCCCCAAGGCGCGGTAGACATTCTCTCAGATCTTTATATTCCAGATCCTTTGAAGATGTCTAAGGGGGTAGTCAGAGGCATGTACAAATACATATTTGATACATGCCCACATTTTGCAGAAGTTAGTATTCCATACGTGACAGGTTGCAAGCCCATCGCCGCCTATAAGAATACTAACTGGTTTCCTCACGATGTTTTCCTTCACCGTTCAGAGCTCGTGTTAAAGCGCATATAAATTTTACGAAACGCAAAATCCATTGATGCACGGCCGGGATTCGATCCCACGACCTTCGGATTGAAAGTCGAGGTACAACCCCATTCGGCCAACACGGCTCTTGCTGCAAGAAAGCGATAATAAAATTAAGACCCCTCGTAGACTACAGACTTTCTATCGGCCGATAGTTGAGACGGGCTATACTCCTCCCTACTCGTTACGAACCGAAGTATATTCCGTCTCAACTATCGGCCGATAGAAAGTCTGTAGTCTGCGAGGGGTCTTAACGTGCTTTCCGAAGCGAAGCGCTCGATAATGCTACTAGATACCCATCCATCATCATCTTCCTGCCCGACAGGTGCCTGTGTCCCACATTATGGCCACGTGAAGTCCTTCTCCATACACAATTAGCCTTATTTTTTCTCCCGGATACTGTGGGAGCACTGATTATGTGCCGCGATGGATCAGTTAATCTGCACGTATAAACGACGTTTTCAACCGCAACAGTTTATTAACCTGTTGTGCTGTGGTGGAACTGTGTTTTTAAGCTTTTTTGTAGCTTTTATGTGACATTTACTGTGGTTATGTTTGTGTTTCGTTGTGTGAGTGTCAAATGACGCTGTATCCCACTCATATAATAAAGCTGAAAGTTTGTGAGTTTGTTTGGATATTTAGATGTTTGTATGTTTGTGTATCAATCACGCCTAAACCAGTGAATTTGGAAAAGGCGTAGATAGTGACCTGGAATAGCATATAGGCTATTCAAAATGTTGCTACCACGCGAGCGAAGCCGCGCGCAGAAGCTAGTAATAAATAATGCTGGACTTTTTCACACAGCATCATCTAGCCCCAAAGTAAGCAGAGCTTGTGTTATGGGTACTACATGACTGATATACAAGAATTATACATAGAAACACCCGGACCCGAGACAAATACTTGTAGATCATACAAACATTTGTCCCGCGGCGGGCATCGAACCCGCAATCTGCTGCGCCGCAAGTGGACCTCTGCCCACTGCGCTACAGAAGTCGTCGATTTAGTTATATCAACTATTTAGTTACTACTGCACTCCAAGCCAGGACTGGCTTTTACAATTAAGCCATGACGGATGCATGAAGGCGAGCTTAAAAGTGCGTCACTGCACTTGGCCACTAACTCATACGAACTAAAGTAGCTAGCGGTCACCCATCCACTTTTTGCTCGTTAAGAACGTTGCTTAACGTTGCTTGTCGTTGTCTATTTCCTGTTATGTGTTTCTTTTGTGTACAATTAAGTGTTTTTCTATTCTAATCTATTCTTAATTTTGATCTCTCAAGAACGACTCAGCAAGCTACAACGCTGAAATGATGTTCTCCAATCGATATTTCCTTATTTGTTGTATATTAAGGTTCACGGGAGCCCACAAAGAACCTGTTTCTTACCCGTGTTGGCGCGATTTAATTAAAATGTGGATCCACCCCTGAGGGGGTGAAATGAAGAAATATCGCTCCAGAAAGGGAGGTTAAGTTTTTGGGGCGAGAACAAACTTATCATAATTTAAATATCAGTTTCTTTGGAACTTTGTTGGTTTCATTATGAATAGACTATATAACTTAACTTAACTAGATAACGCTTTTAGGGTGTAAATGTGTATTACGTGTACCTACCTAAACTAAAAAAAGTTTTTCTGATTTTTTTTTGTGACGAATGAGGTCGGCTCTTGCCTCAAACTTACATAGGCAAGAATGAGGTATAAGATGGAGCCTACCCAGAAGGTGCCTATTAACTCTCTTCTTAAAAACAACAGGGTAGCTCAGCGGAAATACAGACGCGGGAAGCTGATTCCAAATTTTGCAGCATACTAAAAGAGCTTTCAAAGCGCTTATGTTATGTGGAATATCAACCAGTATGAATACAACGCAAAGAGCTATTTTTTTGTTCAAAAAATGTTGGTCAGAGGTTTTAAAGCTAGGTGGGTTGCTAGGTGGTTTTTCGTTTATTTTCGTACATAACATTGAAACTAGGCATTTTTTAACAAAAATGGCCCTTGAAGTCAGAAATTGTGGTGGAAAGCATCAGAATATTCATCAAACGAACGAAAAATGAACGGGAAAAGGCCCCTGTGACGTACCAATACTTGTGTCATAGTTCGCTTAAGCTCTGTGCTTCAAAGGACTGAACGTCCCGGCTTAAGTCGCTTGACGGAGGCCCAAAGACGGCCAAAAACTCCGTCACCAACCCACTAACCCACTCCAACTTACCACTATGCTATCACAGCTCATTACCTCAATTTCCTTCATTAAATTAATTAAACATGACGCTGAACAGAAATCTTTAATAAAATAAATGCTGGAGCAACGCGTTTTCTTACAAAAGGAGTAATTTGAGACTCACACGGTTCCGAGTTTAAAGTACTGTTGTGTGCATAATGCTTAAGAAAATTAAGTACAATATTAAAAAGCTGTCCGTCGCGGTGTTACCCGCGGTCCCTCGGGAAAACATCACTTTCCCGGGAGAAAATATAGCCTATGTTCATCAGGGATAATGTAGGATTCTAATAGTGAAAGAATTTTTCAAAATTTCGGAGCCTATTCAATTCAAACAATCAAACAAACAAATCTTTCCTCTTTATAATATTGGTATAGATAATAATAATAATACATAGTCCTGAGATGTTGAACATTGACAAACAAAATAATGTTGGACTTTTTCACACAGCATCATCTAGCCCCAAAGTAAGCTTGTACTATGGGAACCAGATAATTGATTAACTTATATACTTTTAGTTTGTAAATACATATTATACATAGAAACACCCAGACCCGCGATAAATATTTGCAGATCATACAAACATTTATCCCGCGGCGGAGATCGAACCCGCAACGTTTTGCGTCACAAGCCTATCACTCACTGTGCCACAGAGGTCATCATTACATAAGAAATGCAAAAAAGAAAACATTGTACAATGGGCGGCTATATCGCTAAAAGCAATTTCTACTTGGCAATCATTTGATAATCGTCTATCAGAATTCCTTTTAAACCTGGGAAGCAGGTATAAAATTTGATACATTGCGACCCGCCTTCAAAAAAGTATATATTTTGCGCCCATGTTGTATAAATAATCTAGTTAATACTGTCCTAGACTTTCTTATTAAGTCTTGTCCTAATTTGGTTAGAAAAGCACTGTGCTTGCCTGTACATACATACATACACGTGCAATTTAAGATGAATAATTATGTGGCAGCGCCGCCTTGCTACGCTCAGGAAATTGTGATAGCACAATGTGGATAAGATTAACACGTTCAGTGCGAGATCTGATTTGCAAGACTTTCAGACAGTGCGTTACAAGTCATTTATGATATGTACGAGATTTACTTCTGGTGCGTTACATACCGTTTTTGCCCTGTACAAAAAAAAATTTGAAGAGCCTATAATTCAGTCAATAAGTTAAAATATTGTTTTTTTTTTAAATCATATGGGTAGATTACAATATTACCTTACATCATCTAAGCCAGGACGGGGATCTGGTAAATACTTTAGAAGATATACCTAAAACTAAATACCTACTATATATGTCCTGTACCGCACTGAATATAGGGGTAAAACTTTTGTCCTGTATACAAGGTTTAGTGATGTTCTAAACGTAAATGAAACTACTGATATCGATTAAGGGCATTTATTTATCTTAATGTAACATAATATAAGAAAATCACAAGATTTACGGTATTTTTTTGGTAATTGTTGATCAAATTAGTTTTTGAACATTGAATACTTATTTTCTGAGCAAGGGCTGGACATTTCATTAGTAGTAATTGGGTTTACTTCAGTTCTTCCTTTTGTAATAGTCACGCTATCCAGGATGTTAATTTTTTTTTGAGTTCGATGAACTTGGTAATGCTGTTGATTTTCCGGCTTTAATAATTTTCCGACCATCCTCATTTCTTTCATCGTTTTCAAACACCTTTGATAACATTTTACGCGACCGCTTCATTTTGGCGCGAAAAACAATGAAATGACGTGCAAATTAGATGAATAATGACACAACACTAATTAGAAAAAACAGTGCAATACCGGGTTTCTGCATACAGGACGTTTTTGACATGTAACGCACTGAATTAACAAAATTGTTTTCTAATGCGTTACTACCCGTAAATGTCCTGTACAATTTTTTCCAATATTTTGTTTATATTTTTAATAAGCTACAGAAAAGTATACTTGACTCTTTTCTACTCGTTGGATTTCGTATAGAAATGCCCTTCGCACCAGGGGCAAAACTACATTTTTAAGCTCCGCACCAGGGGAAAGTTACGTACAGGACGATTATGTCCAGTATCGCACTGAACGTGTTAAACAATTTTAACAAAATTAATTTATCAGGCTCACGAGTATACTTTCAATATATATTTAGGCATAATAATACTATTAATCAAGGTCGTAGATATGTTAATAATAATAACTAATAATCTATCTACCATAAGAGCATACCGATTGTTTCAAATAAAGCCAGAATCTGAAGTTACTGATAAATATGTTATATACTACGTTTATACTTTTTGTTAGTAATACATGCAAAATTTGTATGTATCACAAACAATAAGTATCGGATCTGGGTTCTATGTATATTATTATTATATATAGAAACACTCTCCGTGGTCTCTGCCTACCCTTTTGGGAAAGAGGCGTGATTTTATGTATGTATGTATGTACATAGAAACACCCAGACCCGAGACAAATATTTGTAGATCATACAAATCGAACCCGAAACCTTTTGCGTCGCAGGCAGACCTTCGTCTACTGCGCCACAGAAGTCGTCATAATACGTAGACTTAAACAATGACCTAACCAATCAAGCCAAAGCGTCTGCCACGCTTGCCATCTCGGAACATACTGATGCACCTCGAAAGTGTTAATGGCAACCAAACACGAGCCCAGCATTGGTAACATAATAAGATTTGGGGTTTGTCTAGTTTAGGTTTGTAAAGCCTGCATAGGCGTAGTCTTGTTTAATATAATTCGTTATGACTCCTGCAAAATACAAAATAAATATTAGTAGTCACATCCATACATTTCTATCGTCTTCTCAAGAAGGGGTACCCTAAGAAAACACATACTACACTTATTTATCTACGGGCCCCACTCTTTATGAAAGGAATGATTAATGTCTGCCAGCATTAGGGCTAACGAGGGGGTGGGGGGGGGGGGGGGGGTGGGGGAGGGCACGCCCTCTGTAATTATTCGCACTTATAACAGTTTTGCTAAGGAGGAAGATGGTAAGGTTCTTTTAGAAAGAGGGATGTGAAGTTTGACTGACGAACAGTTTTTTTTTAAATAAATATTCTTCATCATCTTTCTCTGTATTTTATATACATAAAATACAGCAGTCAGTTTAGCTATCTAAGGATAGTTAAAACTATTTAAAGATAGCTCAACTGATCCAGGTTACAGTCAGTTGAAAACATGACTGATATGATAAAGTCTTAGCCTTCTCGCACACTACAGACTTTCTATCGGCCGATAGTTGAGACGGAATATACTTCGGCTCGTAATTAGTATGGAGAAGTATAGCCCGTCTCAACTTGACGACCTCTGTGGCGCAGTGGGTGAAAGCCCGCTTGGGACGCAGAAGGTTGCGGGTTCGATCCCCGCCGCGGGATAAATGTTTGTATGATCTGCAAATATTTATCTCGGGTCTGGGTGTTTCTATGTATAATATGTATGTATTTACAAAAAACAAATTATATTGAGTAGTATATCAGTTATCTGGTTCCCATAGTACAAGCTTTGCTTATAGTTTGGGGCTAGATGATGCTGTGTGAAAATGTCCAGCATTATTTATTTATTTAACTAGGTATCGGCCGATAGAAAGTCTGTAGTGTGCGAGGGGTCTTAAGCATATCAATTCCTCACTGTCTCAGGATTATAGTCAAACTTCCTCGCTTCGCCCAGAAATCTGTTTTGATATTTTATTTCAAATTTTATTCCTTTGGCCGTACAATTTATTCTGGACGGTTTAGAGGGATAATAATAATAAAAAAATATAATACTGGACATTTTCACACATCATCTAGCCCCAAACTAAGCAAAGCTTGTACTATGGGAACCAGATAACTGATATACTACTTATATGTATACTTTTTGTTTGTAAATACATACATATTATACATAGAAACACCCAGACTCGAGATAAATATTTGCAGATCATAAAAACATTTACCCCGCGGCGGGGATCGAACCCGCAACCTTCTGTCTCAGCGGGCTTTCACCCACTGCGCCACAGAGGTCATCAAATCAGATGATTTTTAGAGATATACAACATCGACTTAACGCAAAAAATGACGCAAACGCGATCTAATTGAATGCGTATCGCTATTATTATCAAAATATTACAAAGATCTTAAAGGAACCATCAATCTTGAAATTTCTTACTCCCAACCCTTATCCAACGAAGGTTCAGAAAATAGCTGCTCTATACATCAATTTTATAACATTGGCGCCTGATCACATGCAGTCGGTGTAAATAAACAGCTTATTTAGAAATCAATATAACTTTGGAATAGGATGAAAATGAAAATGAAAAAATATTTATTTAAAAGCGAAACAATACAGTTAAAAGAAAGAAAGAAAGAAAATACATTTATTCAACTAATCAACTAAGTAGGTAAGAAAATAAAACAAATAATAAATTAAAAAAAACACAAATGAAAAATGATTGTTGAAAAGGCAACTACTCAGCAAAATGCCTAGATCCAAGGATCAGGCGCTGTTTTTCAGTGTCGCCTTACACCTTACGCCTTAATGTTTTGCAGTTACATATTTATCAGCGGCCTCCACACTGGGCAAAGCCTGTATCGTGGGGACCAGTAAAGATTTTACACAAACGAGGAATCGGACTACTTAAAATAGGTATTAGGTAATGTTATTAAAAAAAAATATTATTAAGATGTTAACCACACCATTGCAGTTTTTAAAGTGATAATCCATAATGTGATATTTCATTGAGAAATGAAAGGTCCGATATTTAAGAGCTTAGTGGGTTCCGCGAGCTTAGGAGGATTGTCTGATCGTCGCGGGCTCGAATCCCGGAATCGAAAAAAAATTTGATAAGACTTTTCATTTCTCATTATAGTTTATTACTCAAAATACACGAATTAGTTTGTTAAAAATGCAACATAAAAATTCCTCTTGAACCCGCTACCTTCGCCAATCTGTGGTTACGTGGTGGTTTACCTGCAACAAAAAAATATGTGGCAATGACAGTGTAATTTGCTATTCATAACTAAATAAATATTACTAGACATTGCACACACCATCAGCTAGTTAGAAGTAAGCAGAGTCGTTTGTCGGAAACCAATAATATAATAATTTTTTTCAAAGACTGATCCAGATAATAATTTTTTTTGTTAAAAAATAGGTACTATTTATAATTATTATTATATTAGCCCTTCATGTCCCACTGCTGGGCAAAGGCCTCCCCCCATTTCCTCCATTCATCCCTCTCCCGTGCTAATAGTGTCCAGTCGGCACGGAATTTGGCGAGCTCGTCCCATAAATAATTACATATTTATTCACTAGTATCAGAGACAGATTTAAAAACTGCGTCATCAGACATAAAACAAAAACTACAGATGTCACAATGAAAATCAGGAGACAAGTGGAGATAGACAGGGCATACAATCAGTGGCCATGATAAATGGAGCAAGAAAATCACAAAATGGTACCCCAGAGAAGGAAAAAGGGAAAAGGTAGACCACAGAAAAGGTGGGACGATGATATCAGACAGGTGGTAGGAGTGACGTGGAACAGGATGGCACAAGAAAGGACAGCATGGAAAACGTTGGAGGCCTATGCCAACTGGCAAACTGACCTTCAAAAAAAAAACACATTTACCCATAGAATACGTAGGTTAAGTTTATTATTTAATAAGTAATAAGTAAAAAATGTATTTAGTTGTAAAGGTCAGAATAAAATGCTATATTATTATCAGAGACAGTGTACATGTGAAAAGGCGCGGTACCCACATACACGATGTCTGAAATAGACGTGAGGTTCTTAGAACGCGAGGAAAATGTTTTTTGCGAGTGAAAAGGCCTCCTTCGTCGTTAATTACTAGCCCGAGGATATATACAGGGTGTTGTGAAGTTTATATTTTCAATATTATAATATTTTTATGTTCTCGGAAAAAATAAAACATCGCTAAAATCGAAATAGTAGGTACTTATAGAATAAGAATACATTTTATTTGACACACACAAGAAAAAAGTAAATCAAAGTACAAAAACATAGAGTAACATAAGAAGAGAAAGGTACGTTACGTACCCACTCACCCAAACATATAGAATGTTTTTTTTTATTTAACCTGCACTGTCCCACTGCTGGGCAAAGGTCTCCCCCATATTTTTCCACGACTTTCGCTCACATGCTGCTTCCCACCAGTCCGTATTGAAGGCTTCTATGTCGTCACGCCAACGCTTGCGTGGCCTGCCCCGGCCTCTTCGGCCATCTGCAGGTACCCATTGGGTGACGATCGTGGCCCATCTCTCTGGGTGCATGCGGCTTACAAGGCCCGCCCAATCCCACTATAAATAGAATGTAATAGGTATAATTTTATTTGTAAAAATCTGGAAATAAATTGAAAATATACACCCATTAAAACTTTTCTTACTCTTTGTAAAAATTTTGCATTTTTATTATTTACAAAAACTAAATCAAACCATGCAAAAGCGTCAAGATAGCTACTACTCATTTTACTCTTAACATTTTATCTACGTAATGACTAAACTAATCATCACAATCATCATTTCAGTCCAAAGACGTCAACTACTGAACATAGACCTCCCCCATCGATTTCCACAGCGATCGATTTTCTGCTCCAACAGCCGTCAGTTCTAGCTATGCCCAGCCCACTGCCACTTCAACTTGCTAATCCTAACCTAACATTAAACAATAAAAACACGTTCCTTATCCCGAAACCGCACCATCCTGTAGCATCTCTCAAAATTCGTCTAAGAAAATGTAGGGCCGGGTGTGGAGCAATTTATCACGAGTCGAGTTATATTAATGTGGATAAATGGAGCGAGGGGCCCCTTGGCCCGGGGGGGTGAGATGACGGGGGGTTTTGGCGATTGATTTTTTTTGAACACCCTGTAGTTCTTGAGCAACTCAAGCTTTAATTCTTAAACTTAGCGATCACTATTCATAGTTTTCTAGAATTGCGAACATTGTGTAAACAGAGGCGACATGTCGGGAAATAGTAATTTTTAACACCCTTGCTCGTAAAGCTGATGTAATTCCACCGGTTTTAAATATGTAAAGCGGGTCATAACAAACGCGTGTGTTATCAAAGCAAATAGTTATGTTATAGTCCATACAAATTCCATAACAGCATTATTTGCCATTTCAAATATGGAACTGATCGCCGCCGAGCTGGAGTCGTGCCTCCAGCTAGTGAGCAGCGCGCTGTTGCTATTCAAATTTCGAACTAATCGCCGCGCGGCGCCAGTAGGCAGCGCTAGCGCGCTGTTAAAATGGCGGGAAAGCAACAGTGTGCATTCACAGATTGAGTATATTAAAATGTTTTTTTTTTCTGTTTCCTCGCAAATGTGTTAAAAAACGTCGTACGATATACGTGCGTATTGCTTATAACATGCTCGGCTCAATTACGCCCTCGCCTGCGGCTCGGGCTGAAATTCCGCCTCGCATGTTATAACCATCTTTACGCACTAATATCGTAATGTACTATTACGCTTTGAGCCTTAAATTAAAGTACTGAAATAATGATAATTTGCTTACAAAAAAGTGGGACAAATGAAGATCTAATCAGCCCACATCTACATCTACCCACTGTAGTATTGGCCTCAGTTTCAAGTCACTCTTTCCGATTCTGCGCCAGTCGAATACATTGCCTTCCCGCTACCGCCACATCATCAGACCATCTGTCTGATGGTCTGCCTGGTGTTCTATGACCCTCGCGTGGCCGCTCGGTAACCGCCTTTGTCCATCTACCGTCTTCCCGCCTTGCCAAGTAATCTCATCTACCCCATATTTATTTGCTTCTGCGCGCGGCTTCGCCTGCGTGGTACCAACATTTTGAATAGCCTATATGCTCGCTAGGTCACTATCTACGCCTATTCCAAGTTTCATCCAAATCGGTTCACTGGTTTAGGCGTGATTGTTACACAAACATACAAACATCCAAACATACTCACAAACTTTCAGATTTATTATATTATTAGGATATTATGATTAAACGTGGCAATTCCGCCAGTATTTTGGGCACGCTTCCGACTGGCATTGACCTGGATGTAAATTTATCTATAGATCGTTTTTACAACGATCCTTAGATAGCTTGACTGATTTTTGTATTTTGTAATTTTAAGTACATATTGTAGTTGATTAGTTGCTGATAATTTAAGTATATAATATTAAAGCAATAACAGTACATACATACATAACTGCAAAGCACCCCAGCCCAAGTTCTACAAGAAAATTAGTTATTAAAATTTCACTGACGCTCCGAAATTTATCTCGAGCGCGGTCTTGTGCGACTGACGAGTCTTGATACTTTGGTTACGTAACATTTTTATATATTGTAAAATGCCATTTACACGATACCATTTTTGCAGAGATTATACGCTACACACGCTGGCGTTACAGAATACCAGCGCAATAGTTAGACTTTGCTTATTGCGAAATGCTGAGTGACGACCTTTTTTGCTGTTACAGATTCATCTAGCTCTTATGACATTGTATGTGTATTTGTTGTGACGCAAAATAAAGCTTCTTTAAGACCCCTCGCAGACTACAGACTTTCTATCGGCCGATAGTTGAGACGGAATATGCTTCGGCTCGTAATGAGCATGGAGAAGTATAGCCTGCGAGGGGTCTGCGAAGGGTCTTATTTTTTTTTTTTAGATTCTCCGTTGAATTTGAAAACGCAAGAGGCAACAATAATATACCAGAATGTAAGTAAACAAAGATTCACCTTAAATTTTTTAGTGGAAAAAAAAAAGATTTAGACCTAGGTACTCTTAGATGGCAACTTTTTAAAGACATTAATTTATCTTTTGTGTTTCTTACAAAAGACATAAAATCATGTGAACAGAAACAGGATTTTTCCTTCAACGGTTGTTTATTAACCTGTTTTGTCATTATAATGAGGGTCACACTGACCCCAAGGCGGTGGTCAGCGTGAGAAAGGGTTGAGGGTCATTACAATATCGAAGATGTTTGTGTTGTGGGCACTTTGAAAACTAATAGTTCGTAATGAATTGGAAATATGTTGTTCAAGAAGGCCGATTCTAATAAACACGTTTTTTTCTATTCCTGTCAAAGTCATAAAGCAATTATCAGTTATGTAAGTAATGAAATGAAATTTTTGAAACAAAGAAATGCAAGGGGAAGAATTGCTGTTGGTAGTTCGTTGTTCTCGAGAAAATCGATAATGACTATCCTTTCAATTCATTGTTGCTTCCTGTATAACTTAGTCCATTCGCGCGTGCATGAGTGTGCGCTTGTATGCAGCTGGGCTGTGATTGGTGGAATGTCTGTTCTCCTTGAAAATCATTAAGCAACATGTCCTAAAAAATCAATATAAGATAAATGAAGTGAAAACTGAAAAGTTATAAAGGCTTGGGAATTAAATTGATACGGTCAAACGTCTATTTACAACCCAAAAATGAAGCCCTGTTTGTGTAGTTTAAAATGAAAGACCCTTTCTATATTAAATGAGGTGCAAGTATCAAGAGGTTGGATCACAGCTACAGCACGAAGACGCTGTTAAAGTTTTCCGTGCTACTTTCGCGGCTCTGCAGAAAGTTGTGCCGGGGCTCATTACGGCAGCCGAGAGGGAGTGCACACTGGGCTCGAATACTTTCAATATATCTATTTATTCGACGACCTCTGTAGCGCAGTGGGTGAAAGCCCGCTTGGGACGCAGAAGGTTGCGGGTTCGATCCCCGCCGCGGGATAAATGTTTGTATGATCTGCAAATATTTATCTCGGGTCTGGGTGTTTCTATGTATAATATTTATGTATTTACAAACAAAAAAGAAGTATATAAGTAGTATATCAGTTATCTGGTTCCCATAGTACAAGCTTTGCTTAGTTTGGGGCTAGATGATGCTGTGTGAAAAGTCCAGCATTATTTATTTATTTATATTTATTTATTATAATAATTTAGGTATAATCACGGACAATAAGATGTATACACTCCATAATGTTTCAACCCATGTACAGGTTAAAAACGTTCTAGTATTTTTATTGATTTCGCCACTAGTTCAATGTGAAATCAATTTCCGCTTTTTGTTTTTAACCTACATTTAGTGTGATATTAATTTTAAAAGTATGGAGTAATAATTGTCCGTGACTGTACCTAGATTTGTTTTAAAATGTGTAATGAAATTGTTGTAATAACACAACGATCCATTGTCGTGAGAGAGTACATCTAATTGTCCGTGACTGTACCTAGATTTGTTTTAAAATGTATAATAAAATTGTTGTACCTACTAATAATAAAACAACGATCCATTGTCCTGAGATTAAATCCCGCATCTTCGAGAACTAGTGTTACATTCCTTTCACCACACTGGTTCTAATGATATGACAAGAAAACTAGTCTTAAGAAAATTCGTCTTATAGTGTAGGTAGGTATTTTAATTATACGATAGATGTTAAAAATAAACGCTTTTTGAAGTGAAAACTTCTTAAGGCGCGTGGGGCATTTTTTAAGATGGAAAAAAAGATTGAACTTGCGACACCGTTACCGACTCTGTACCTTATTATCTGCTATTACGACCTATAAGCGCCGGTGGCATATCGCTTCATAACTCGGCTTACGATGCGTCATACAGCAGGATCGAATCCCATAGAGACAAAATACTTTTGCATTATTATTATTATTATTATTATTTTTGTTGTTTTCAAGAAGAGAGTTAATAGGCACCTTCTGGGTAGACTCGCTCCATCGTAGACCTCATTCTTGCTTATGTTAGTTTCGAGGTCAAGCGCCGACCCATTAATCATAAAAAAATAAAATGTTTAGAATCGTTACCGACACTCCGTTCAAGTTTTCATTTCTGTCGGCACTCCTGGAGAGCAACTATTTTTTTAAGATTTTCCATTCTAGACATTTCGTACCTACATGTTCTTTCTTTCAGACATTTTAAGATGTCCCGGTGTGAAGTCTCCTTTACAACTCCCGCCTCGATACCCCGAGGCGTGTATATAATATCTAACAGATAACTAGCTATGTATATTGACAGCGTTAAATATTTATTGCGTCCTTTGTTATCGCCTAATAAAGCTGTATCGAAGTTTAGATGTAGTTTCCGATGGTAATACATAAATTTTATGTATTTTTGGAGATAAAATCTATATATATTTCTATATGATCAGATCTCAATAGATTTTAGTGTTTCTATGTATAACATGTATGTATTTATAAACAAAAAATAAGTAGTAGTAGTAAGATCAGATATCTGGTTCCCATACAAGCTTTGCTTAATTTGGGACTAGATGATGCTGTGTGAAAATGTCCAGCATTATTTATTTTAGACATTTATTTGATCAGATCAAAATCCATAATTATTGTGAAATATAAAATATCTAAATACATAAAATATAGGTGATTATAGATTTTTGTTTTTATTTACAGCTTTTATTATCGATAAAATTGTGGTGCTCAACCGAAATATGAGACTTATCGAAGATTTGGACACTGACAAGTAGGATTTCGTGGCCGAGCGGTTAGGCACTCCGGCTTTAGGAGGATCGTCTGATCGATGCGGGTTCGAATCCCGTCGGAATCCAAAATTTTGATAAGACTTTTCATTTCATAATAAAATTGTGAGGTACGAGAAAAATAAACGTGAATTTATGGACACATTGGGTAAACTTCAATCGGGTTTCTACAAACAAATACGAAAAGGATAGATATTTGTTGCTCTTGCACCCAAAAATGACTGCACCATTACTATTTGTGAAAAATAGGCAATTTTCCCACAAATAACGATGAAAATGAAGCTTTGAAATCTCCAATTGTATATCAACTTCTGTCTCTCACTGACTGTACATCAAACTTTGTAGGTAATAATTAACATCTTTGACCTATTTCCAAACGCAACATCTTCCAGTAACGATTCAATTAAAAACTTACACTTCTATGGATCTAAAATTCAGTTTAAACCCATAACCATTATAAGCAGACCCGCAAACACACTAAAACTAAATACTTTAACAGTCCGCGCACGTAAAGCTGGGGTCCTAGTGTGACTGGTGGTAAGCAAATTGCCTATGATAGTGATGTTAATAGCTACAACTGGTGAGGCCGGAAAATTATTAATTTTTATTTTTGAATTATTAATAATTATTTTTTATATTTAAATTTGAATTTTTGGCACAAAGAATCAGCATTGCCATTCAGCGTGGCAACGCCGCCAGTGTTTTGGGCACGCTTCCGACTGGCAGTGACCTGGATCAGTTGAGCTATCTATAGATCGTTTTTACGACGATCCTTAGATAACTTGACTGATTCTATTGTATTTTGTAATTTTATGTACATATTGTAGTAGCTTAGTTTCTGTAAATAAATTAAAGTTTAAACTTTCGTGATTTGGTGACATAATTATTATTTTTAAACCGGGTATCAACCGGTGCAATGCGTCCGAAACGTCGGAAAAAAGAAATAATAAAAATAGGTACATACATACATACATACATAAAGTCACGCCTCGCTCCCAAAGGGGTAGGCAGAGATCACGGATCTCCACTCGCTACGATCCTGACACACAACTTTCGCCTCATTCACTCTCATTACATTCTTCATACATGCTCGTCGGTTTAGGGTACTTTTGACCTGGCCCTTCTCCAAAATGTCGCCAATTTGATCCAAGAAGGTTCGCCTAGGTCTTCCCCTTCCAGCTGTCCCATGCACACTCGCCTCATACACTTGCTTTGTCAAACGACTGTCATCCATCCTCTCTACATGTCCAAACCATCTTAACATACCTTTCTCGATCCTCAACACTACATCTTCTTTCACTCCACACTGTTCCCTTATCACACTATTTCTCACTCTATCATTCAACGTTACCCCACACATACTACGCAACGCTCTCATTTCAACAGCATTCACTCTACTCTGATGTTTTTTCTGCCACACCCAACTTTCACTTCCATACATCAATGTCGGTACCAACACTCCTCTATGAACTGCCAGTCGTGCCTTGTCGGACACTTTCCGGCTGCTCATAAAATCATGGAGAGCCCCATTCACTCGGTTTCCAGCATTCACTCTCCTTTCGATATCCTCATCGTACTTCCCATCTCTTGTAAACAATGTCCCCAGATACACAAACTCTTTCACTTGTTCCACTCTTTCATCGTCAATCAGAATATTGCATGCTGTCATACATTCATCTTTTTCAAAAACCATAATTTTCGTCTTGCTCACATTTACTTTCATTCCCTTTCGCTTAAAAGCTACATGCATAACTGTTACCATCTCCTGCAACTCATTCTCCGACGACGCAAGTATAACCTGGTCATCGGCATAGAGAAGACATTTGACGAGTAACTCATTCATTCTTAAACCATTTGCACCATCTTTCAAATCTTTCAAGCAACTGTCCATGAATAGATTAAACAGCCATGGTGACGCTACACATCCCTGCCTAACGCCCTTTTGGATGTTAAACCATTCAGTGTATGACCCATGTATCCTCACGCAAGCACTAGAATCCTCATAGAGAGATTTCAGAGCTCGAACGAGGTTGCTGTTCACTCCATACATCGACAGTACCGACCAAAGCTCATTCCTCATCACTTTATCATAGGCCTTTTCCAAATCCACGAATGCGCAATAGACTTTTTGACCTTTGGCCAAAAACTTTTCGGCTATGCTTCGCAAGGAAAAGACCTGATCCGTACATCCCATTCCCTTTCGAAGTCCCGCTTGTGCATCCCATATTCTCTTGTCGGTTTCTTTTACAACCCTTTCAATCAAAATCTTTGCATACAGTTTGCCGACGATGCTAAGGAGGCTAATGCCTCGGTAATTTTTGCAGTCTTGGTGTGAGCCTTTTCCTTTATAAAGGGGAACTATAACCGCCTTGCACCAGTCATTCGGTACTCTGCCAGAGTTCCAGCACAAATTAAAAAGACGGTATAGCTGACTAGCTACAACACCATGTCCAGCCTTTAGCATCTCGGCTGTAATCCTATCATACCCAGCAGCCTTTCCCGATTTCATACTCTTTAATGCATTCACAATTTCACCCATTCCGATACTACTGTCACTGCTCACTTCTTCACACGAAGACGTTGAGGTAGGTTCCAGCGTATCTTCTCTCTCAAACAAACTCTCAAAATACTCTTTCCACCTCTTTAATATACACTCTTCACCTTTCACTATACTTCCATTCTGATCTCTGATTGCGTCCAACTCTGAGTTTTGAGCTTTCCCTCTGGCGGAACGAATGGATTTCCAGAAAAATTTTATATTTCTTTGGAAATCTGCAGTTAATCGTTGATCAAAGACATCCTTTTGTTCTTCTTTCTTTCTTGCAACAATTTCTTTTACTAAACTTTTCACTCTCTTATATTCATTCTTAGCTTCATCCACATCCTCAATCGTAGCTTTTTTCATTCTCTCATTAGCTCTGACAGCTAACCAATCTAACCACGCTTTCTTCTTTTCACATACCACCTTTTGCACATCCTTATCCCACCATACATTCTTCTCTGTCATAACTTTCTTTCTCTTACTTACTCCACACACTGTAGAAGCCACACTCACGACTTCTTTTTTAAAGGCATCCCATAAACTATCAATCTCAGCTAAATCATCTAAACCATTAAAACTCTCAATCAATTTACTTTCATACTCCTTTTTCACTTTATCATCTTGTAAATTTTCAACTTTAATTCGTTCTAGAACACCTTTAGACTCGCGCTCCCTATGCCGCCACCCTCTAAAAAGACCACTAACAATAGGTACGTGACAAATACCCGGTTTAAAAATAATAATTAAATTAAAGTTTGGTATTATTTTAATTTTTATTTGGTACTAGCTGACCCGCGGCAAACATTGTTTTGCCATATACCTAAGTACTTACATCGCTATTAAAAATAGTGGATGGTAAGTAGGTAGTTAAAGAATGTTTGTGCATTTGAAGTGGATTGGACTAAGGAATCATGTTGTCCTATACAAACTTTGCCCCCCATTTTTCACCCCCTAAGGGTTGAATTTCAAAAAATCCCTTCTCAGTGGATCCTTACGTCATACAAAGAATACACCCTCCAAGTTTCAAGTCTCTACGATTAGCGGTTAAGAATAGAATATTGCTTTATTGCACACCATGAGAAAAAACAACAATTAAAATTGATTTCGCTTAAATAATATGTGTAGCTATGGGCGACCTTATCGCTAAAAGCGATCTCTTCCAGGTAACCTTTGGATGGACATGATAAAAATTGACTGATGAGGAGGTTTAGGCTGTGCGTTCCGTCAGTCATTCCGAACAAAGCATCGTCCCTTTCCAGTCGTCCTTAAAGGCATCGATGGCATCTCGCCAACGTTTCAGAGAGCGACCTCTACGCCGCCGTTCTTCGTGAGAAAGTCAAAAAAGTCAAGTCAAAAATCATTTATTCAGTAGGACCGCAGGGATCACTTAGAATAGTCTTAAAACTAATTACTCCTGTTCTTTCGCGACCAATACCGTGAAGAATCAGGGGTGCTAGCCAAGATGACATTGATTCGATTCCATTCTACTGCTGATTTGGCGACTTTGCACTCAGTTTGCACTTGATTATGCCATAGATTACAAAGAGTATGTATGAAAATAACGCGTCATAATGAACGAAATGGAAAAATTGGTAGCATTGACATGCGCGATAGATACTTTGTTTAAATTTTTGGTCGATGACAAGGCGGTCGCAGGAACCCACTTGTAATCGCCAGTCGCCAGTAGAAACAAAATGGCTTCTTCAGCTTACTTCAAATTGACGTCTTGCCACCAAGAGTTGTATTTTTTATCCGTAATTTCTACATAAAGAGCGTTGCTGTGCTCATAATTGGATTTTCATATTTTTGAAATAATCAACTTATTTCAATGAAGTAACTTAAAGCTTTCGCTTAGAACTTGAAACAAATATTACCTAATAGTAATAGGTACACACATGAGTTTCCTATAGGGGTAGACAGACAACACTTATTTATACTTGCTTCAATTCTTACGCACATGTCTCGCCTTGTTCCTCATTACATTTTTCATACAAGCTCGCCTAAGACTTTAGAGTAACTACATTCACCTATCCTTCCCTTAGCATCCTTTCCACACATATTCACCTCATACCTATACTCTGTTTGGTCAAACCACTTTCATTCGTCACCTCTGCATGATCTGCATGATCAAACCATCTTAATTTGCCTTTTTCAATCCTCATCACTGCTATTAAGCACCTAATACCTTCTTTCACTCCACACTTCCCTGAACGCACTGTATCTTACTCTACCATTCAAAGTTACTCTATAAAACACTCGTTGATATTATGCAATGCTCTTATTTCTACAGCAATCACTCTATCTATTGAAACAAAAATATAATCCACTGATATTCCTTCATACTGTTCATACGCTAGACTATGCCTGCCCTTTATATACAAAATATTTATTACTGAATAAGTACAATGAAACAGTTTTATTTGCAACACACAGGAGAAAATAGGTAAATATCCACTCCACGGGTTATGTATTATCCTTATGGTTAGCTCCACCGTACAGAAAGCGCAGGTTCCATTTATATGCTGTGATTGAGCTCTTCAAGTTACTCCGGTTCTGGTGTCAATCGATGACTGAGGGTGGCAGACACTTGCGTGGAAAGCAGGAGAAGGCGCAGTGGTCGTTAAATTATATTGTTGAGGTCCTGTGCGTCTCATCTTTATATTTTACCACGGAAATAGTATCGAAAGCACATTTCATTTTACAATGCTGCGAGTTCATTTTTGATTCGGGTACTGTTAGATCCGATTGTTCTAGCTAGGTAGGTACGGATGCTTGGCGTTGGCTATAAGGTCAAGATATATAAATAAGTGCTAATAATTAATATTTGCAAATTCACACAACAACACAGAAAATTTTGACTTTATTTTGACATCGCAAAGATCGTGGACCTCATTGTTGCTTTGTTACTATATGGTATTCTGTGGCAACTATCTATCCTCGCGGTGTCAATTCGACGTTTGATAATGCCAGGAACTCACCTGCCGCGATATTTGACATAAAATGTATGCAGTGCATAGGCAGTGCTATACAAATCGTGCTAAATAATGTTATTCGCCGCACGTGAGTAATAGTCATTATCTGTCTATTCCACTGTCTATTTCTACTTCCATTATGGTGTTTGGCTAGAGCCCCAGGGCAACAAACACGGTCTGGGGCGTATCATTTTTTTAGGTGATCCATGGATCCATTCAGTTGGAGCAAGTCCCAAGCTTTTTTGTCATCCTAATAAACAGATATCTTATAATAGGCTTTTTTACAGAGATGACGTTTAATCAGAAGAGAGGCAGAACGGCGGCAGACGGTGTGGCAGAGGATAGAGACCATTGGAGAAGTTTGGGGGAGATCTTTGCCCAGCTGTGGGACGAGAAAGGTTAAAAAATATATAAAAATATATATACTTATATTGCCAAATTTATATTTGTTATCTACTGTCTCACATTGTTAATCTGTCCTTTCTTGAAGGATTCAATAATGAATTTTTGAGTTAGGAAATCGAAAGATAATGACTTCACCCGTTTAGATATAAAATGAGCTTTTAGAAAAGTAAAAGTTTGCCGAGTACAGAACTAGATGGCGCTACTGGTAGGTGTCGGTGAGCAGTCACGCGACTCGCACGAGGCGAAAACAAGCATAAAATTTATTCTCATCTCAATGCGCTTATAGCAGTTTTCACTTCAAAAATGAAATAGCCGTATTTCATAAAACAAATTGCTGAGCATTAGATTGTCTAGTCTTCATTGCTAGTCTCACACAAACATTAATAATAAAGACTTTTCTGCTTTTGACATCTTCAATTCTTCATACACATTGTTGTAAGTTCTTATTCAAAAATCGTGAGCACAAAACGAAATAAACCGGTTTTTCTTATCAAAGACAAGTGACCCATAAAACCGGTTTCGATTGACAAACGAAAGACGCTACTGGACAGCGGTCAGCGTGAGAACCAAACGAGTTATAATTTGAATAGGATCAGTTTATCTTTATAGTGCGTACTACTTTTACGATCTTACTAACAAGTCAAAAAAACTGTTTATATTTTTTTACTGTTTGCCGCAAGCATCTCTTTTCCAAAGCGATATCGTTAACGTTTTTTTCATTTTTAATTTGATTTAAAACTACCTTAACTACAAAATAAATAGGTATAAACCGGTAAGACACATCCCTACAAGGGAAGGCGAAGGGGCGGAAAAGCGTGAAAATTACACAAGAAAATTTCACCATTCAGCATCTTTGTGTTTTCCTCCAAGATGGCGCCCGGTGGAGGCGGGAAGGAGATAGGGGGGTAAGTGCCAATTCTGAGATTTTAAAACTTTTGATATAACTAACTTTTGATATATCTAACGGAATATACTTCGGCTCGTAATGAGTATGGAGAAGTATAGCCCGTCTCAACTATCGGCCGATAGAAAGTTTGCAGTCTGCGAGGAGGCATAATGAGATTTTAAAACTATAATAATAAGTAGGTAATCTTAAGAAATCCTTGTACTTTCTTTACAAAAATAACAAAGATTACTACCTACTGTATGCCCGAGGAAAGTTAGATTATTATTCTGTCAGATTTTTTCACAATTCAAAATTCACAAATATTTATACCCAATACCCAATTGTTTATTGTAATTTTGTTTTAAGTATTTTTTTATGATGAATGGGTCGGCTCTTGACCTCAAAACTAACATAGGCAAGAATAAGTATCCCTTCACCTGTCATACACTGCCAATTGCCATACACTGAAATAAATAATTTCCCTAAGTAAAATCGATTTGTTTTTAATAAATTATGAACCAAAGGGTAGAAGATTGCCATAAACATGGATCGGTGCAAACTTGGGGGCGACTTAACACATGTTATGACTAGGTTTATCAAAAACAGAAAAATAAGCACTCACAAAATACATCATAACTTTTAGGTAAAATAAGATGTTTGTGAAACTATGATAATATTTCGCCATATAAAACAGATATTTCATAAAACTATTTCGCACTTACCGCCATATACTTTAGAGCGATACAGGAAGTCAGCACAATAGCTGTACGCGGCGGCTTTTCTTTGATCATCCCTTTAATTAACGCCACTACCATTCTATGGAATACTTTAATTACTTTGACTACGTTATTATCGAGGTTCGTTATATTAAAACTTTCGTTATTAAAATTATACATAAATATAATTTTATATAATAATAATAACGCATTCAAATTAAGAATTGCCCAATTTGCCCATTGACAATAAAAAACCATTGAGAGGAAATTGATTCTGAATTCAAAAACTCGTTCCAATTATTAACGAAAAAATAATGAATCTATAAAGTATTCCAAATTCAAATTCACCGTGTATTACCCACTGACAATAAAAAGCCATCGGTACGACTATCGATTCTAAATTCAAAAACTCGTTCCATGATTGTTCGGATTCCGGCCAAACTAGACAACTGGACAACTGGCCATCAAACTTGTTCCAATTACCTTTATCAATGAAGGGTTGAATCCGGTTCTCTTTTTGAATTTAGACGTTTTATATTAAAACTAGATTTTAGAAATTCAAGTTTTATTGTATGATAGATTCCATTTTTGAATTCCAGTTTGTATAGAAAACACCAATGGTTTTTGAACACGTGCATAAAAGAAACGTTACTTCATCTATCCTGTGAGTTGTGAACTTATTGTTTTGAATAAACACCTTATAGAACTACATATTTTACCTACAGAAAAAAGTAAGTAAAATCTACAAAAAATATTACTTAAATAAATTAAAACTTTAGATTTCAATAATGAGTCTTAAAATAAGTCATTTTTCGGACGTGCCCAGAAAAAATAGAGCTGTATTACACCAAATCCCAATCATATAATAAAGCTGGAAGTTTGTGAGTTTGTTTAGATGTTTGGATATTTGGATGTTTGTATATTTCGATGTTTGTATGTTTGTGTATCAATCACGCCTAAACCAGTCAACCGATTTGGATGAAACTTGGAATAGGCGTAGATAGTAACCTGGAATAGCATATACAGGGGGTAAAAAGACGTCTACCGAAGCCGAAAGGGGTAGGTACACCATCCCAATAGACAACCAAATCCAAAAGGATTTTCAGAAATATGCACTAAATTCGGAGAAAACAGCGTTCGAAGAGTACTGTTTACGTATGTTTTGGGCGCGTTTTTTTACGTAGAGTGCTGGATTTTGAGTTTTAAATGTTTTTTTCTTTTATAAATGAAATTATTAGGTAGGTATGGTCTTATTATGTTGTAATAGTAGTAAATAGCCGAAAATAACATAGCATGACGAAGCTAAGTCAAAAATTTTTTTTGCGTTTTTTTTTCGCTAAATATGTTTAGAATCATGGTCTGATTACAACCCTTCAGTTTTCGGTAGCAGTCTTTTTACACCCTGTATAGGCTATTCAAAATGTTGGCACCACGCGGGCGAAGCCGCGCGCTGAAGCTAGTTATTAATAATTTCCGGTCTCCGGTAAGAAAACCCGCCCAAAATTTTACGAAGATTACGAAAGATTTTATCACTACCTTTCAACCACCCAAGGAATGATAATGGCGTCCACACACTCTATGGCGACATTGTAGCACCTTTTGTGGGGAAACCAAGTGTCATATCGGGTTAAACCAAGAATGTGCTTTAAGATGATCTTGGAAAATTATGAGAGAGGTTTTTTTGTGTAAGTCAAAAACATTTTTTTTTTTTTTTAAAGTAGAACGTATTCGTTATTGAATATTTTGGACATTTTTTTTTAGTTTTAGGAGTTGAAATGGCGTATACCTACTTTTACATTAAATGAGATACAATGGTATTTACTAGCTCCCACTCGCGGCTTTGATCGAAAAAATGCTTTTCTTGTCCACAATTTAAATCTAATTTAAGTTTAATCCAAATCTAAACAAAGTCACGACTGTATCCCCGAGGCGCGGTAGACATTCTCTCAGATCTTTATATTCCAGATCCTTTGAAGATGTCTAAGGGGGTAGTCAGAGGCATGTACAAATACATATTTGATACATGCCCACATCTTGCAGAAGTTAGTATTCCATACGTGACAGGTTGGAAGCCCATCGCCGCCAAATCCAAATCTGTTGATGATAAACCAATCCTTCTTTAAAAGTTACTTTGAAGTTCCCAAATGTGTGCTTTACACTAAAATACCTAATCTAATCATATTTCTCATAAATAAATACATAGTAAGAGAACTATATAGTTCTCTAGATATATATTTCTCAAACTAAACACAAATTCCACAACAAAAGCTCGAACGACAAAGATCATTTTATCTTAGAAAACGCCGTTTTAATTATAGCCGGGAACGTTATAAAGGCAGTTTATCGCCCCCCTTCCCCCACCCCCGGAAGGGGGCAAGAAGCAGAGATTTTATAGCCCGCCGTCGCAGGATTTTAATGGCTTATTTGCCCGGTAGAGGGGGTATCGCCTATTTTGTTCAGCCGAGAAATGGGTTATCGATAGTGAAACTATTTTGTGTTTTTTGCGGTTGTTATAGAACTTTCGACTGCAATGACTGGAAAAATTGAAGGCAAAAGACCCAGAGGCAGAAGTCCAAAACGATGTTCAGACCAGATAGCGGAGGAATCAGACATCTGTCAGTGCCGCACTACACCAAGCAACGGAACGCAACCGATGGAGACAACTGAAAAGGAGTCACGATCCTCAGATGAGGGATTTTTTTATTTGTAGATAACAAGTTATGTATTAAATAAGATTTTTTTATTATTACCTGTTGTGTTCTCCTATTCCTGATTACTATCGGGATGAGGTACAATAAAACCGCACATAGATTGCCACGTCAAGTATCTCGGGACGTCCACCCTCAGTCGAGCACAGAGTCCGTCTGCTATGACGACTGACAGCTCGACTGACGGACGTCACACTTTGACAACTATTTATTCAAAACTACATTACCTACTACCAAAAGGTAGCTACGATATCTTACAAAAAAAAGACTAAATTATGGTAAGTTACAATACGCAACGGTATAAGTGACCGTTCAATCCTCACTTTGAAGGAAACACCATCACGAAGTCTACCAACTTCCACCGCAAATCAGTCAAAGCAAATACTTACTAAAATCGTAAACAGAAATACGAACCACAAAAGAGAACCGTCTAATCCAACTAAAATCAATACTTTTTACCTACCCCCGAAAATTTTCCGAACTACCCCACCACCCTTTCAATTTAAACGACAAAGTATTATTTAATTTCTCCATCTTTTCTCCATTGTAAGGCGCTGCCCCCCTAAGATACGCTCCGTCTCGCTCTAGCTTGCAGCGGGGAGGGCGTGGGAGGGAGATGGGTATACGCAAGACGATAGCGCTGTTTTCTTAATGACGTCATATAGATTTATACGTGTACAGATAGGGGTCGCCTCCTCCCTCGCGGGGGTAGTTTTTATGGCCATTATGAATGCTTAATATAATGTTTTTACTTTTTTAGTGTGATTTGGTCGTTTTTGCGCAAATAGGTTGATAAATAGCAGCTGTTGTGGTTTTGACTAAAATACCTAAAATAACTAAACAGTTTATCATTGAAAAAAGTATTTGTTCAATTTATTTTATGGGACTAACTGGTGATGAAGTTGTTAGGCTGCGTGAAAGCATTCTTCAAAGCTTAAATATTTCTAAGCCATGTGAATGAATGCTTAATTAACAGATGAGTTTATGGATGTACGAAGAAAGTTTTGACTACTTACAAGTTGAACTTTACAGAAGAATGCTTTATAAACTAACCAAATAATGCGCCTTTTCTACCAGAACAACGAATCAAAACCATTTAAATTTAGAACGTTCCTAATTCAAATCCGAGTCGAGGTATAAAACGCAGAGACGTGCGTTCCAAATTCGAAAAAGCCGATGTAATCGCCTAATCTTGAGACCTCGCTCATGACGTATGTGAGGCACGTAGAACCGCGTTCATATTATGGGTATTCGCAATTTATTCATTTGCATTTTTTTGATGTAAAATATTGGGACTATTACACATTGAACTTATACCAATTGGATGCAAGAGAGAGTTGACTGGAAGCCTCTTACAAAATCCTCACTCAAGACGTGTGAATCTTAAAGTTTTTCACAACAAAAAACTATTCTCTCAAGGAAGGAAGGTCAAAGAACATGTCACCACAGCTTCGAATATGTTTTTTGTGCCATTTTATTTCATTTGTTGTTTTTTATATTTTCCATTCAGGGATAGTAAAGTGTCGTACTCTGTACACGCTCGGGGGAATAGAGGAATCTTGGGCTCCTAATCCAGCAATTACGCATTTTAATGGTGTTCTGCGCCGTTTTAATATTCCGTTCCTTGTTTTACGGCCGAGGTAGTGCCGGCTTAGAGGCATTATGTATTTACTGATTTGATTATACATCTGTACTCTATGGTATAACTAAACCGGGCAAAGCAAGTTTTAAATTTAGAATTTATTGGTTCGAAATACGTTCATGAATCGATGATCTTTGAAGAGCTCTGTGATATGCCTGGACCTGAAACAAGAGAGGTGCGTGTTGGTTTATCGGTGCTATAAACGATTGTATTTTATAGTTTTATCGTAAAGTGAAATTGCGATTTGAAGGCTTTTATTTGTTTTTTTCAATCGAATCAATGAATAAAGCCAATAAATTGTGGCCACTTGTAACTACGCAACGTAAATAAATTGAGAATTGGTTCAAAAACGCTCCTTTTCTTTCATTTCATAGCAAAAAAAATTCAAAGAGTAAAATTCAAAATATCAAATGCAAAATTCAAAACATTCCACAAACTAATTCCATTTATAAATAAGCAATTTTTGAGAACGACTACACGAAAACTAATTCGTACACAATAAAACTTTCCCGTCTCCAGTGTGGCATAAACTGAAAATTCTCATTTCGAAACGGCAAAAAGGTTGCTCGCCTCGCATAAAATTCGGAGCGCGAAAGACGGGCCGTTATTAAAACGCCAGTTTTGCAAAGTTAAAATTAAACATGAAAAACGGCCCCCCTCACCCCTAACTACCTAGGGGGGCGACCCGCGCGAACTATGCTTCTAGTGGCTAGGGCTGGCGGGAATTAAAATATTATCTGGGTAGTGTTGAATGTACAAATGATAAAAACATAGGTACTGAAAATGCAGTCTCTCTCTCTTCTTGGTTTTGGTTTAGATAGAGTTCCAAATATTGGGCGCCTCTGAGGAGAGACTTAATAATATTCATAATATTGAAAATAGAACATCAAATCAATGTACTTATTCAAACTTAAAAAAAAGCACAAAAAAGCGCAAAAAGTAACTGTCCTAATTGGATTTGAGCTCGAGGTTGTCTGTCACACGTCGACCATTTTGACGATGGTGTCATAACAGTCACGTGACTGAGTTTGATAGTTTTTTTCCCATCTCAAAAATGCCCAACGCGCTTAGAAGTTTTCACTTCAAAAATGCGCTTGCATGCTTGAACATGTACAAACAACTGCAATTTTAGGAATGGGCTCAGATGAACCGGCATTATTTTAAAAGGTCTACTTCTTTTCGTTATTTCATTTTAAATAGTAACCCATTGCGTGTATCCTGCCCGTTCTCACGTATGGTGCACAAACGTGGTCATTGACCGAGTCTCAAAAGTCCAAACTCAAGTTTTGCCAAAGGGCGATGGACCGCAGCGTGCTTGGAGTCAAGAGGACTGACAGAGTCCGTAACACCACGCTGCGTTCGGCAACTGGAATCGCCGATATAGGGGATAAGTCTGCCAAGCTGAAGTGGGATTGGGCGGGCCACGTGAGCCGAATGCATCCCGATAGATGGGCTAAGATCGTGACGCAGTGGGTGCCTGACGATGGGCGGCGACGCCGAGGCGGGCCTCGAAGACGCTGGCGTGACGATCTCGATGCATTCCGAGCTGACTGGTGGGACGAAGCTGGCGACCGCAAGTCTTGGAAAATGATGGGGGAGACATTTGCCCAGCTGTGGGACAGCATAGGTTAGAAAAAAAACCCATTGCTGGGTGTAGGTAAGCCTACTCAAAACTTAGGCCTTTCTATTAGATGATTTATACAGTGTCAGGAGGCAACCTATGCCTACACTCAACGGGACGCTGTAGTGCCTGGGACATTGTTTGAGATGGAATAGGCTTGCCCAGCACCTAAACCATCCTCTCAGCTTAATCAGCCTTGTCCACAGGAAAGACAACGTCAATACGTGTGGAGCTGACTAAGCTGCGGGTTTCCTCATGATGTTTTCCTTCACCGTTAACTCCAGCGTTCATATCCATGATTATCCAAATCTTCCCCTCTATGGCATCTATCCTTATTTTGTGAATATTGAATTGTGCCAACCCTAGACAACTTTATTTCGCAGCGAAATTTGTAAATTTATGTAAATATTTCTCGTCTTGGTGGGGCGAAGTTAGCGCTTAGCCGACTTCAGAACGGGAAGGTAAGTTTATATCTTGATGTTAATGGTGTTTACTTGGATTAATGTTTCTCATTTATTCTGCTTTCAAACAAAATAATACTTGCAATATGAGCCTTCTCACATTATTTTAGAGCTGCATTTTCTTTGTCGCGGAAACATCCCTAATGCCACAGATAATGTAATAAAAATTCTATAGAGCACATTTCTGGCTCGTTTACACTGTTTTAGTGTTTAGTCGAGTTGCGAGTAGCTGGTCATCACACTACACAATCAATGGACGATATAAAAATTTTGCCTGATTTACATAAATTATTTATTTTATTTTTTATTTATTTATACAAATAATTATCACAGATTTAAGATGCGTGAGGAATAGGGCCGCCGTTCGATCCCCGCGGCGGGAATAATGTTTGTATGATCTACGAATGTTATGTATGTATTTACAAACAAAAAGTTTATAAGTTGTATATCAGTCATCTTAGTACCGATAACACAAGCTCTGCTTACTTTGGGGCTAGATGATGTGTGGAAAGTCCAGCATTATTTATTTATTTATTATTATTGAATATTCAGCTTAGTTTTGGCTAGATGCTCAAATAAAAACTTTTTATGTTCTAACACGTCATGCCGATGCCGGTTTCCTAGCGATTCTTTCCTCCTCCGCATCTATTTTTGAACAGACTCATTGATCCGAAGGTCGTGGGATCGAATCCCGGCCGTGCATCAATGGATTTTGCGTTTCGTAAAATTTATATGCGCTTTAACACGAGCTCTGAACGGTGAAGGAAAACATCGTGAGGAAACCAGTTAGTATTCTTATAGGCGGCGATGGGCTTGCAACCTGTCACGTATGGAATACTAACTTCTGCAAGATGTGGGCATGTATCAAAATGTAATTGTACATGCCTCTGACTACCCCCTTAGACATCTTCTGGATCTGGAATATAAAGATCTGAGAGAATGTCTACCGCGCCTTGGGGATACAGTCAAGACCCTGTTTTCATTGATGTCATGCTCTAAAATAGTGTTCATATACTTTTGTCGCTCAACTACTACCTAACGACTCCATTTTGCGAACTTAGTTATGAAACTGTAAAATATACAAGAGTTTCTCAAACTTTTGCAACTAAAGCACTCCATACGTATTTACATAAAGAAAATTCATTTAAAGTTTACATCGCTCCGCAGATCTCGGAACCACAGATTATAAAATTAAATTTACTGGCTGTATCACTCTTTGAAACAATCTAAATGTGTTTCAAAGAGTGAACTTCTAAAATAAATAGTCCAAAATTCAAAATAAAATATTACTTTAGATCTAGAAAATTACTTTCATCATTGGGGAGCTCATACAAAAAATATTTTAAGAAAAAAAGAACTTGTTAAAAAACACAATATCCTAGACTTAGATAAACAAAATCACCATAAGTATACGTTAAGAAACAATGAATTATAGTAATTGTAGTAGTAGGTAGTGATAATTTTAGTTTATTATAATCTATATATGTATTTTATATGTATCTTAAGTATATTTTATTTATAAGTTACTCGAACTGCCGCGATGTCGCGGGGTTCGATTAAATTATTTATAATAATTGTAATTTTATGTATTAAGTTTTATGAATAAATAAATTGAAAAAAAAAAAGAAAAGAAGAACAATACGTATAATAAAATTATAAATTTATTCATATTCATATCGCTAAGAGCTATTTCTTCACAAATAACCGAAATCACACACTACAAATAGCAGAAATTGAAAGCAAATACTATGAGTATCTCTTCTCTTCTATCTTGAAGCCTGCTGAAAATAAAAAAATTGGTTGTCTGTAAAGTCTGGTTTACTGACGATAGTTGAATGTGACAACGTTTGTGCTTCTTTGTCGCTCGTTCCGCGCTCTCGCTTGCACTTCAAGCCTTACATGGAACGCCTCAGGTAACGCCGCATTTTTTCGTGCGTGCAGCCGGCTCTATCGAATTATAAGACGTTGTCACGTCAAAAAGAATGTATCCGCGAGGCTCGGTAGACACTCTCATTCTCTTTTAAAAAGCCTGAAACGATGAAGATCAAGGGCTTCAAATGTCGTCTAAGATAGTCAT
The DNA here is from genome assembly GCA_963565295.1 of Epirrhoe alternata. Classification (NCBI taxonomy): domain Eukaryota; kingdom Metazoa; phylum Arthropoda; class Insecta; order Lepidoptera; family Geometridae; genus Epirrhoe; species Epirrhoe alternata. The sequence goes on from OY751400.1 coordinate 2,376,015, forward strand.
GATTTTTTAAATGTCAGATTCGTTTACACTATTATGACAAATTGCACCTAAACACCTAACAATAAAGCTCATTCTTCTCCGCAACCTAACTCAACTGACGTAACACCATAATCTCAATACGTTTGAAGTTAGCAAAATTCAATTAAGTTTTCAATTTGAGACTTGAAAACCAATTCGGTGCACAAAAACTTTATCTTGAGAAGTTGTAAGACAGTGAGCGTAAATAAGACTCCGTCGGCGTAGTAGTATCATGCGAATATATTCCCGGACTGGAAAACATTCAGATCTGGGTTAAAACAGCAATGGTTTTATAAGAGTTATATAAGACTAGCTGCGCTCCCTCGGTGTAACCCGCGGTCCCTCGGGATTTTTCCGGGATAAAATGTAGCCTATGTCCGTCCCTGGGATACAACCTTTATCCTTGCCAATTTTCAGACTAATCTGTTCAGTGGTTTGGGCGTGAAAAGGTAACAAACAGACAGACAGACAGACAGACAAACAGATAGACAGTCAGACAGACAGAGTTGCTTTCACATTTATAATATTAGTATGGATTAGATAGATAGAGATGGAGGACTAGGATAGGATGGTGGTGGACAAAAACAAAGGGAGGCCTTTGCCTAGCTGTGGGCCAAATCAGACTGTGAATGATGATTATGATTTATCATTCAATGTTCGTGATTTTTAATACCGAGGTAAATACATACATAATACACAACATCAAGACCTGAGACAACTTGTAGATCATACAAACATTTGCCTCACGGCGGGGATCGAATCCGCAATCTGCGTAACGAACCTTCGCCCACTGCGTCAGAGGTCGTCAAAAAATTCGAAGGATCATAAATGCTTATAGATCTGCCAGAATCTACCTATGTCTACCGTGCCTTGAATGATTCTGTCCTTTGGGTTACAGTCGCAATCCTGCTTATTTTCAATGTTATACAATACTAGTTTTACTTACTTACCTATAAATACCAAGCGGTTCCCAAACTTTGCATCCACGAACTCCACTTCGAATACCTAAGAAGCATTCTAGCCTCCCAAACTTTCCTTCCTTAAATACCTACTTCGAAACAGGGGCGTTTGGAACGAGCTGAGCTAATTTAAATTTCTATTAAAACTTGCCGCGTACTGTCAAAGGCAATCATGATGTTTAGCTGTATTCGGCATGCAAGACTTTGTTTCTGCGTCTCACTCACACTTGAATAAAAATGAGATGGAGATACAAGATGGCGTTTTATTATGAATTTCGATTTTGTAAAAAGTGTTCGCAATTTGAAATCTGCATTGCTCTATACTAGACCAAAATTTATGTGAAAAATGGCGTTTGATACAAGATGGCGTTTGATTTTAAATTTCGAATTTCTGTTAGCAAACCTCCTAGCTGGCTCTTATTGGTCAATCAAACACATTTTAAATTATAGTCACAAGCTTTGGAGCTGTCTTATTTCCGAATAACCTTGTCCCTAAACGAATCTCAGCCGCATACCTACAAAATATTGCTCACAACAGCAATCCAACAATCACAGATAGTAATCTTTACTCAAGTGTCATTCAGATGAAACTTGCAACAACTTGAGTTTAGTTTACACTGAAAAAAGTTTTGATTGTAGAACCTGTAAGTTCAAGCAACATTCCAAAATTAAAACTCAACAGCGAATCAATCAATGAGTCTGTAGTATATTTGGGTGTAAGTGATTCACTCATGAAAATAAATCACTTGAGTCTATTCTACTTGAGTATGAGCCCACTAATGAAGCTAGTTACCAAATCAGCTAGTTGAAATTTAAATTTGCTCAAACTTAGGAAGACGCTGGGAAAATAATAGCACCGTCAACTTATGATTGTCAAACAAGAGGCAACGCGGGACTTAACTTTGAGCCATTTCATTTGTCATGGTAGTGATGGACGTGGCAAATATCGATACAGTTAAAAAAACAATCCTGTACTGGTAGAAAACAGATATAACTTTATCAAACTAGCCCTAAATTCACCAGCAGTCCAATTTTCAATTCAATTTTTCGAGTTAAAAAGCATGGAATGTGTGTCCTTTTAGTTAGTCGATGTAAAATCAGATTTTTAAACAAAAATAAATAAATGCGAAGTTGGGGCACAATTTTTTCAAACACACCTTTCCGACTAGAAGGCGCACCCACACGCAAGATGGTTCACAGTAATATTTTGTAGCCATAAATAACAAATAATGATTTTCTTATCTCAAACCCTCCAAGAACCGGTTAAAAGCGGTAATTAATCGATAACTTGATTTAAATTCATCGACACGCCCCCTCCCTACCAGGAAACAACGTCTCGAAGCTCGCCGGCTTCGTTCGGCAAGTTTTGATAGAATTTTCAATTACCTTCCTTTGTTTCAAGTTTCCCTGCTGTGTACCCTCGTCTGGAGTACTTTGAAGGTGTTTTTGTGTGATGAGGTTCCTTCGCTTCTTAAGTTGTTTTTTTATTACTTAAGAAAATAATAAACGCCTGGCATTGCCAACGTAGGGCGCAAAACAGCGGAGCTCAAGTGGGACTGGGCAGGTCACGTGAGCCGGATGCACAACGATAAATGGGCCAACATTATTACAGGCCAAGGAAGCGCTGGAGAGACGTCCTCGACTCCTTTGATAGTGAGTGGTGGAACCTATCCAAGGAGAGGGACGGTTGGAGAGAGCTAGGGGAGACCCAGCAGTGGGACAGCATAGGTTAAAGAAAAAAAAAGAAAATATATCTCAATAGACCTAGATGCCTTTCAAGAGGACTGGTGGGACGTGACAGATGGAAGCAATTGGGGGAGACCTTTGCCCAGCAGTGGGAAAGTATAGGTTAATAAAAAAAAAATACTAATTAAAAACTATGGTAGCTTATCGGACAATAGCTCTAGAGATGTGCGAGTTCGATTAGCAGAACAAAATGTTTGCATGATCTGCTGATCGTTCCGGGGATCATAGTGATACCAGTATTATTACTCGTAGGTAGTTTTCTTCTTCAAGATTTCCAAGGTAACTTAAAAAACTTGAATTACTGGAAATCTAATGCGAAACAAGACGAACACATCCCTTGTCAATATTGCAGCCAGTCTTTTTCATTTGTCATCTCTACTATTTTATAAAAATCTTCTAAATTATTAAACCAATACATTCTAAGATAACTTACAAAAAGTGCACGGCCCTATGACACATGTGACTGACGATGCTATGCAGATGGTTCATTTGAATTTGGAATCGCAACAAGATGGCGCTCAGATTACACGCAGTCGGTTAGGTATTCGTGACCCACAAGCAAGCCTTGCAAGCAATTACATTGCATGCTGCAAATAACCTGTTTTCGGTAAGTAAATTGTGATTTTCTTCCGTATACTGATGTGGGTGTAGAAAGTAACCTTGCAATATCTAACAAATATACGAGTACATCAATGCCAAGATAATTAAAAAATCATTTATGAGGTTCAAAAACTGAATCAATAATTTGAATGCGCTGAAAAACTGTTCGATGTTTGAATTTCTGAATCGAAACATAAACTGGCAACCGATACGTTCGATATTTAAAAAAATTATCAAGATCTTCCCAACATAACGAATAGAAAAGAATACTGGCGCAAAACAAAAAATATATTGCATTCTGAATTCAAATCCGAATCGTCTTCGCTATTTTTGCCCACCCTGCAACTTCGCCGTTTCCGTAGGGGGAGGAGGGAGCGCTGCGGTTGGCGCGCTTTAATCAATTTTTCAACTTCGTTTTGGAGGTTAGTTAATTAGTTTTGTGAGAATCTTTCGGATGTAGCGACATTTTCAGAATAATGTAGTGGAATTATTTTATAATTTTTTGTGAATGTTTGACTAAAATACGGTAGGTAAATGAATGTGAAACATTTAGTTCTTAATAAATTAGAGGTGAAGTTTCATGGACTCTTACTAATAATACCTATTACATAAAGCCTTATTAAGTAGGTAAGTATTATAATTAAACTTTTGCATCCCAAACCAGATTTTTTTTGAACTGGTATCTTTAACATGACGTTAAAATAATAGTTAGTAGAGATCATTAATGTATCGCATATATGTATGTATGTCGCATGTGTGTATGTATGTATGTATATTTTTTTTCTGTGCCTATACTTATTTTTTTTTTCTTTGTTATTGTTTGTTTTATGTTTTACAATAAAGTTATATTGTATTGTATTGTATTGTATCGCTTTATAACAAAAGAAACTTCATAATTTAAAATGTTCAATCGAAAAACCCGTAACCAATAGAAACCAAAGCACAATTCACGTTTTACAACCAAAAACTAAAACTATTCGGTCCCAACGGACTAAAAAAGGTCGGCCTAACCAAACATCGACCCTTATAAAACAACCCTGAAGCTAAAAACCGTCCAAAAAGGCAGTAAAACTAAAGGAATTAACGTGGAGGCGGACTTTTCAAAACACTTTCGAAATAGTGGGGGCACTAAAATATATGAATCCCAATTTATATTTCCCGACCGGGTAAAGCAGAGACGGACTAAGAGCTCTATTCAATTTTATAACGGAAATGTATGACCGGCTAGTATTCTAATAAGGATCAACGGAGACTTAGGAAAAAAAGAAAAAAAAAATATTTGCAATAACAAAATAATAAAAAAAAAACTTTTTTTTTTAAACAATTCACGCTGAATCATCTGGTCCCAAAGTACGAGAGCTATGTTATGGCAACTTCATGACTGATATACTGCTTTCATTCTTATTTTGTAAATACATAAGACACCAACCAATAATAAGTTATTAGTAATAATATTTGCAGATCTTCTAACATTTCCGTGAGCATCGATTTCACACTTCTTGTGTCTCTCATCCAAGCAAAAACTAATTTTATGAACCCTTTTTTCCCACGCGCTGACCGTTGTCCAGTACCTACTGTCTTGAATCACAAAACTCACCCTTTATAATTAAAAGAACCTGTTTAACAACTGTCCTTTTCTTAGAAAACCGGTTTTTAATTCTGAATCGTTTTTGTGTTTTTTTTAACTATCATTATATTACTTTACCAATAAAATGTTTTTAATATTGTATTTTAATAATAACCTACTTTTTATACAAGTAAAAGGTTTCAGACAGATATTTTATCAAACAATCAAAGTGTTTTGTCAAAATCATGTTTATTTTAAAAGTCTTGACCCCAACCCTAAAGTTCTCACGAACTGACCATTGTCCGCGAACATCTTGGGACAGTTAGTACCCTTCTTCATTTAAATAAAAACGTGTTTGACCGTAAAAAACCGGTTTTCGTTCCCATAGTGGAAGACGTACTTTTAAAAATACTCCTTAAAACTTTTAAAACGTTTTTTTTTATTTTGTTGTTACGGGTTTGATCGCAAAAGTATATTTTTGTAAAATATGCTGCTACTTTTCCCGGTTTTAGGTGTTTACTGTAAATATCGATAAATATCCGTTAAAGTGTACCAGTTTTTTAAATAAGTTTTTTGTTAATTTTTACGTATAAGACCTCAAGAGTATACAACTATCGAGGTAGACTGTATAATTTTGTTCTTAAAGGATCGATATTTTTCCCGTAAAATTGAGAGCCTCACTTTATTTTTCAACCTAAAATTTATTTCTAATAATTATGCGATTTTCATTTTAGTTTTTAAATCGTAATTATTATTTCAACGAGTCCTCCTTAGTCCGTCCCTGTAAAGTTTGCGAGGCTGACCCACATATTGCATTATCGAAACATTTTGTCGGTGAATCCTTGATACGAATCGCTTAAAAATATCACTTTGTTGATTATTTTACTGAAATGAATGAAATATAATTGTTTTCTGTTTTTTTTAACAATTTTACAACTTATTATTCCGATATTATGGCCCAAAAATGTTAATGTGAAACTCGACTAAAAGGACCTTACTAATAAACTTCACATAAAGTTATGCCATTTATTTATTTATTAATTACTTACAATCTAACAGCCAAAGCCAAAACGTTTGTAAGCCACCTAAAATATTCTACATCGTAGATACAAAAGGACTCAAAGTGATCCCAGCGGTCCTACTGAATAAATCCTTTTGACTTTGACATTGAAATAACCTAAAACATACAAAGAAACACATATAGAAGAAGCTTCATGTTCATATTGGTGCATACTCGCGGTGTTAGTCCGGAACACTGGTGTCGCAAATGTCGCAATAGAGGATGAGTGCGCGCGCGCAGGTATCTATCGGGAACGAATAATTACACCGAGTCAAGGCAGTGGGGTTGTTTAAGCCCCGCAGTATTGAAAAATAATATGACATTTTAAAATTACGACGAAGTTCACAAGCGTATTTAGTCATGCATAACATATGAATAACCTAACAATTTTTTTGTTTATGCATTTCATAACTTTATGTCAAGTTTATTAGTAAGGTCCAATTTTAACCTTTCCCTAAGTTCTCCCTCTATTGTTTCCACCATCTTATTTTATAATTATCCCCTGTTACGAAAACCCATGTTCCCCTTAGAAATTCCCCCAACCCCTTAAAAGCTTTTGTTTACTAAAGAAATTCGCTCCTAAAATCTAATTGTGCTGTATACGACGGCTAATTGCTGGAGATAGCAGTTTCCTAAGGAACGAGAAATTATTAAGGAATGAATTAATTTACCAGTGGAAATTACGACCTCTGTGGCGCAGTGGGTGAAAGCCCGCTTGCGCCGCAGAAGGTTGCGGGTTCGATCCCCGCCGCGGGATAAATGTTTGAAAAACACAAACAACAACAAGGGTCACGACTGTATCCCCAAGGCGCGGTAGACATTCTCTCAGGTCTTTTATATTCCAGATCTTTCGAAGATGTTTGTATGATCTGCAAATATTTATCTTAGTTATACAGGATGTAAAAAGACGTGTACCGAAGCCGAAAGGGGTAGGTACAGCATCCCAACACACAACCAAATCCAAAAGGATTTGCTGAAAAAATCATTATACCCGGAGAAAACAGCGTTTGAAGAGTGCGTATGTTTTGGGCGCGTTTTTTTACGTAGATTGCTGGATTTTGAGTTTTAATTGTTTTTTTCTTTTATAAATGCAGTTATTAGGTAGGTATGGTCTTATTATGTCGTACTAGTAGTAAATAACCGAAAATAACATAACATGACGAAGCTAAGTCAACAATTATTTTTGCGTTTTTTTTTTCGCTAAATAGGTTTAGAGTCATGGTCTGATTGCAACCCCTCAGTTTTCGGTAGCAGTCTTTTTACACCCTGTATATGTATGTATTTATAAACAAAAAGTATATAAGTAGTGTATCAGTTATCTGGTTCCCATAGTAAAAGCTTTGCTTGTTTGCGGCTAGATGATGCTGTATGAAATGTCCAGCATTATTTATTTATTAGGGAATTTTAGTTGATATTAAGTGTTCCTTGGTTTTACTTGCAGGCCCTCGGGAACAGGCTTTTCCGGGGTAAAAATTAGCCTAAATTCCATTCCATTATGTTAAGGAACTATTGAGACGGGATTGTAGCCAAATAAAATATATGTTTAAGATCTACATAAATTCAAAAATAAATTCAGAATAGAATAGAAAACTTTTTATTTTGTACCACACTTTTTATTAAGACAATTTTATTTCATTTATTTATTTTTTATAGAAAATAAGATGGCAACTCAGGCAGTTTCATATTTCAAATTCCGAATAGAAGCGTCCCTCATTTAAAATTCAAAAATCGAACGCAAGATGGCGGCGTAACTTACAACAGCTTTAACGAACAGCATCTCGCATTCAAATCACGAACATCTGACAAAAGTACTGCATCTCAAGTCGACTGAACACCTAGGAACAAATTCAATAAAGTTGCCGAAACTACGCTAAGGGGAATACATAATTTCTTAGTGTCTCTTTGTATAAGGGATAGGGATGGGACTGGTGAAGACGTTATCGATTTAAATTATTTTTCTTTCAAAAATTTTTAGGTTAGCTCACAATTATTACTTACTAGCTTCTGCGCGCGGCTTCGCCCGCATGGTACCAACATTTTTAATAGCTTATATTCTATTCCAGGTCACTATCTATGCCTATACCAAATTTCATCCAAATCGTTTCACTGGTTTAGGCGTGATTGATACACAAACTTTCAGCTTTATTATATTAGTGGGTTAAGTAGTATTCCAACGAACTTGGACATTATATTTATAAAAAGTTTTCAGGAATGTGCAAAGAATCCGATTGATCGTAACTCTGGTGATGGAGTTTTTACTTAGTCCAAAGGTAGGTAATCGACAAAAACCTACAAAATATAAACGATTTATCATCATCATCATCAGCCTATAGCAGTCCACTGCTGGACATAGGCCTCCCCTAATGAGCGCCATTACGCCCTGTCCTCAGCTCGACGCATCCAGCTTCTGCCAGCAGCCTTTCGCTTATCGTCACTCCACCTGGCCAGAGGGCGTCCTACACTACGTTTGCCGAGTCGCGAAACGATTTAGGTAACTAAGTTACATAATCATAATGTTTCATTTTTGTTTTACTTTATTTATTGTATATTTTATTGTGTAAAATAACATAAATTCTTCGATATTTGTCAAAATTAAATCTAAGAAATACAATTAATCATCGAGCAAATGAACCGGCTCAACTCGATAAAAACCATCGATATATCTCCCAGCACTACCAGCGTTACTATTTAAATCTAGTTACAAGTTTCTGAATGTATTTTGTTAATTACAAGTTCGTAACATGAAAATTTCTGAGAGCAGGTGTGCCTCGCTTCACAATGAGCTCCAATTTGGGCCTCAAGAAATATTGTTATTTATATTGCGCGCGTAATGAGTCTTGGCGTTTTGTTATTGCGTAAGTTTATGTTGCGTTTCGTAGTTGCGTTTCGTTGATTGAATTCTGAAATGTTCTTGACAGGAATTGTTGCCGTTTACTATAGATTTTAAATGAAACTTTAGATGTGTTTATTAAAAGAACTAGAGATACTAAACTTCAGAGACTGGCGGCCGGTTTCTCGAACGCTTTTCAAATTGACAAGCCGATTAAACTTGGAATACTTGGTCCTCATTGGTCGAAAGACAGAGTTGACCAATGATTGGTTAATTTTGAAGCTGATTTGTGTTCGAGAAACCGGCCGTAAGCGTTCCAGGCTCGTGAGAGTTGTCAAAATTGTATACTTACCTACAAAGGGGCCGTGGAAGTCGTTAATAAAGTTGCGTACGGGCTATGCGTTCCAGGCTACGCGCGAGTGATATAAATGTCAAGATGTAGGTAAGTATACGATTTTGACAACTCTCACGAGCCTGGAACGCTTACGGACGGTTTCTCGAACACAAATCATCTTCAAAATTAACTAATCATTGGTCAACTCTGTCTTTCGACCAATGAGGACCAAGTATTCCAAGTTTAATCGACTGGTCAATTTGAAAAGCGTTCGAGAAACCGGCCGTTAGTCTATACAAGGCTTTAGGATGATTTGAAACGTGGCAAAAAGTTTCATGAATTGAACATGAAGCTTTACAAAAGGACCTCTAGGTATAAAACTATAGACTAAACAAATTACCAACCTTTAATACCCAATGGGTGGTTGTAGGTAGTGCCCGATTTATTGTTAAGATGAAATAATCCGGAAGGAATCTCTATTATTCATTTTAGATATCTACCTATGGCTGTAAATATTATTATAATGTACTTATTCCACTAATATATTAAAGCTGAAAGTTTATGAGTTTGTTTAGATGTTTGTATGTTTGTGTTACGTCACGCCTAACCAAAACCAGTGAACAAAAAAACAAATTTGGATGAAACTTGGAATAGGCGTAGATAGTGACCTAGAATAACATATATTCTATTCAAAATGTTGGTACCTACTACGCGGGCAAAGCCGCGCGCAGAAGCTAGTGCTGAAATAAATTCAATTTAATTGAATAAGCTTGTTAAACATAATCATCGTCTCAGCTTTAACAGACTTATCCACGTAGCCGAGCTACCGATAAATCATTGTTATTAACTTTAGTAAATAATATCAATTTGCAAAAAAATCTGATAAAAAATCATGATTGAGACGCCATTTTGTAGGTATTAAATTCCCGACAAGTCGCTTAATTTCGAAATTCGGAAACTTGGAGCGGCGTTCCACGTTTAAATTCAAGTTTTGAATTGAGAACGCTCAGTATTCGAAGCACGAGTTTTCATATCACGCCCGCGGCTTTGCACTATTAAATTGACTTGGGGTTAGTTTTTAAATACGTCAAAAACATGAATAATGCAAAATTGTGCTGTATTTATTTATCTATACACCTGTAAAAATTGATTGAATTAGTCAACTTACTAAGACGTAGTCTTGTGTTAGCCTATCAGATAATGATAGGTTCCTTTATTATCATTATAATAAACCAACTCTAAAAAAAGTTTACGTTGAGTACGTTATTTGAAAACATGGCGTCGATGAACGAAAAAGTGCTGTTTTGTCGTGCATTTAAAATCATTTTCTGGATCGAAAGTACACGACAAGACGATTCATTTTTCAAGTTATTTTATTAATAAGAGAGATTATTGTTGCTACTTATCATAATACAATCTTTATTTTTTTACCGTATTCAAATAAATATAAAATAAATTCAAAAAAAGAACACCATCTTGAACAACATATAAAAATCAATTTGAACGTAAAAGTAATCGCACCACGTTCCTATTTCAAACGTAGCTGCGTTTCCTCTCGGAAACCCCGGTTCCTTGCAGAGAGAAGTAAACAAAATTTCTACAAGGATATGAGGGTACCCCCCTAGGGAGAAGGGGGGGAGTAGTTACCGTTTTTTGCTCGTGTGTGTATTTTTATTTGTGTGCGCGCTGCGCGTGTGTGGACGGTTTTTCGGGCAGCTTTTCTGAAAAGGGTAAAATTTAATGTCTGGTAAAAACTATACGGGTAACTGAATAGTTTTAATCCCGTACGTTATTTTTGGTAACTTTTCGGCTTTGACTTTTTCGGTTGGATGGTTGGAATTATAGAGATTGGGGATAAGCTTTGAACTGTGTGTAGGTATTTCAAGTATGTTTGTTACCTGCGACTTTAATCATTCTGTGCTAAGGTTACCATTATTGTACCATAAAAACATTATTTTGTTGTAAGTACTGCACACATATTTGTGTAATAAGATTGCCGTGACCACAAATAAGTTATTAGATAATCGATAAATATGAGCTTATCAAGAATTTCGAATCTGACGTCAGGGGTTCCGTGGCCGAGTGGTTGAAGGCACTCCGGCTTTAGAAGGATCGTCTAATATTCGCGGGTTTGAATCCCGTCGGAATCGAACATTTTGATAAGACTTTTCATTTCTTAAGTTATTAGTACCATATCTACTCACTTGGCCAATTATTTTTGTAATACTTTTTATAATTTCTATTTTAAAAAAACTACTTACTACATTCCGTAATCATCGAAAACGTAAAAGTATTTGGGTTAAAATAGCTATTTCGAAGTATAGAAATAAAAATTTACAATATTAGGTAGATTGATGTAAACATTCGAATGAAAAATAAAACTCACCAACTGATAATAAAATAAAACGATACAAGTGGAAAAAATTCCGTAAGGGCATAAAATAATTTCAAACAAAGAACAAAGACTCACCAACTGATAAAAACGAAACAAAAAATCCAAATTTAAAATCAGAACTCGTACACCGATGTTTTGTTTTTAAATTCTGAACTTCGTATTTAAAATTGGAACCATCGCTGCTAACGTACAGAAACCAAATAAAAATATAACAAAAAGCTACCCCACTGCGCTCATAGTTGGTTGCTAAGTACCACCCCTTTTTTAACCCAAGAATCGCTAAGGCGCGCCCCTAGGGGTGGGGAGCGGGTGGTTTTTTCACCCTTTGAAGAATTGCCTCAAGGCAGGAGGTGTTTTTGCGCGGCAGGCGGGTAGATTACCCTCTTCGCTAGTGTGTGTGTAGTTGTAAGTATTATTAACGAATTGAGAAGGGTCGAAGTTTTTGGTTACAATAATGGCGCTCGCTGGCTGATAATTTTGCGGTCTACGGAGTATCTTTATTGAATTTTTGGGTGGAATATGTTGGAAGACGCTTATGAAAAGGGCACGGGTTTTCCTATGAATGAATATTGCATTTTGTGTTAGAATTATAGCTGTTTGTGTAATTGAACTTGCACACTCGAAAAAATCCGGGTCACTCAAAGACACCAACAAGGGGTATTATAATTGTCTACTAAACACAATTTATTTTATTAAACTAGCATTCTTAGTTTTCCAGATTTATAGGTTTCATTGAGTGACCCGGATTCATTGCTCTCGAGTTTATTAACACGAGTTAAGTGAGTCATCATCATCATCATCTCAGCCATCTAGTGTCCACTGCTGAACATAGGCCTCCCCCATAGATTTCCACAGCGATCGATCTTGTGCAGCCTGCACCCAACGGCTCCTAGCAACCTTTACAAGATCGTCTTTCCATCTCGTGAGGGGCCGTCCTCTGCGTTGAGTGAGTAGTATGAGTTTTTGTTCCCATAACTCAAGAAGAAAAAGCTGATTGTGTGAGATACACGAGTAAGATAAGAGAGATTAAGATGACGGCTGATAGAGGAAATAAACGAAGAATCACTTAAAACAAAGATAAGAACCAAACTATATCTGTTGCCCTGATTCTTCACGGTATTGCTCGCGTAGAAAGAGTAGAGTCATCTTGTTTTAATACTACTTTAAGACCCCACGCAGACTACAGACTTTCTATCGGTCGATAGTTAAGACGGAATATACTTCGGCTCGTAATGAGTGTAGACAAGTATAGCCCGTCTCAACTATCGGCCGATAGAAAGTCTGTAGTCTGCGAGGGGTCTAAGTGATTCTAGCGGCGCTTGTTCTTTATGGACTTGAATTGATAGATTGTCGAAGTTAAGCAACGTTCGATACGGTCTGTAAGTTGGGTGACCGCCAGTGGAATTTCATATGAGCGCTTCCGTGCTTCGAAGTGCACGTTAAATTGTCCGTCCCGGCTATTTAAGTCAGAGACGGAGGCCTTAAGGCGGCCTTAAAAACTCCGTCACCAGAGTTGGCCACTGACTCATATTAACTTTAGCGACTTTTTGGAGTTTGAATACTGGTAATGTGGGACCACGGATGACGTAAGAAACAGGCACAAACATAGCTAATTGCAACAATTTTCCTTTCAACACAAACAACGGAATTACAATCAGTAAGTCACTGTCTGAGAGTATTTCTTCGGGGTCATTAGTAGAAGCGCCTCCATTCCAAGGCCCATTTAGATAAAACGTCAGAGATTTGAACGAAGATCCCCCCCACAGGGGGGCGCGTAATGAGACGCGAAGATTTTCAGTAGGGTGCGAATGTATATAGGGTGTCAATTTATGTTTTTGTTGGTGATAAATGATTGGGATGATGATGTCTTGAGGATGTTTGTGAAATTTAGTGAAATTATTAGTTTTGTTGTAGGACTAAAGTAGGCACGCGACACAGCCCTAGTGCGGAATCATGATTTTCATATTATTTTTTTATTTTATGATGAACTAGCTTCTGCGCGTGGCTTCGCCTGAATGGTAACAACATTTTGAATAGCCTATAAATTCTAGGTCACTATCTATGCCTTATACCAAGTTTTATGGAAATCGGTTAGGCGTAATTGAAACACAAACATCTTAACATCCAAATATCCAAACATACTCACAAACTTTCAGATTTATTATATTATTAGGATATTAAGATTAGGATGGGTCGGCTCTTGACCTCGAAACTTACATAGGCAAGAATGAGGTCTACGATAGAGCGAGCCTACCCAGAAGGTGTAAGCACCTTCTGGGTAGGCTCGCTTATTGACTCTCTTCTTAAATACAACACTTAAATTGTCGTGTCAGGTTCTTTCGAACGTGCAGCCTTATTATGTAACTTGAATCGATTACCACTTGTCATCTTAGAGCTCAACCAATCACACAATACAGATAAAGGTTACTTTATCACGACTATATCAGAAATGGTTTTGTGAAAATTGAGAATTTTCAATTGTTAATTTTCACAAATCTGTTTCTGATATAATCGTGATATTTGTGTTTAATTTTAAAGCACCCTGTATATTGTTTAGAATATAAAGCAGCTGTATTCGTTTAGTTATCTTAACTCTTTGAGACGTAACCCCCCAGGTCTCAGGGACCCTCAGAGGTCTCAAAGACCCCACACTTTTATGATGCATTATTTAGAAGGGGGTCTTTCAGCAATCTCGTGTGTATTTACTAAAAGGTACTATAAGGGGATGTTTTACGAGTTTTGTGAGCTGATAGGAAAATTGGTATTCTTCCAAATATTCTCTTAAAATATAAAGAAAATGCTTAAATAAATAATTCTGGACTTTTCACACAGCATCATCTAGCCCCAAAGTAAGCAGAGCTTGTGTGGCTATATGACTGATATACAACATATACTTTTGTTTGTAAATACATACATATTATACATAGAAAACACCCAGACCCGAGACAAATATTTGTAAATCATACAAACATTTGTTCCGCGGCGGGGATCGAACCCGCAACCTACTGCGTCGCAAGCGGACCTTCGGCCACTGCGCTACAGAAGTCGCCGAGAGCTTTAAAGAGAGATACTGAACTTTTATGTACTAATTCATTCATTTTAAAAACTGACAAACAAACCCATAGCTGAATAATAGCCATAGCCTATGCGCAGTAGACATAGACAATCTCTCAGATCTTTATATTCCAGACTCTGTAAAGATTTTGCAGAAATCAACAGTCCATATCGCCTAACAGAAAACCGAGAACTCATTCATGCGCATACAATTCCATACTAATATTATTTTCAAAGTAACTCTGTCTGTCTGTATATTACTTACTTTTCACGCTCTAACCTCTGAACAGATTAGGCTGAAATTTCGGAATAAAAATACTTTTTATCCCGAAAAAATGAAACTATCCCGAGGGACCGCGGGTCACACCGCGAGAGCGCAGCCTGTCATCCATACTAATATTATAAATGTGAAAGTAACTCTGTCTGTCTGTCTGTCTGTTTGTTACCTTTTCACGCCCAAACCACTGAACATATTAGGCTGAAAATTGGCATGGATAAAGGTTGTATCCCAGGGACGGACATAGGCTACTTTTTATCCCGAAAAAATCCCGAGGGACCGCGGGTTACACCGCGGGAGCGCAGCTAGTTCAATATACGGCCGAGATCCGAACTGGCAATCTTCTGATTGAAAGTGACGCTGTGATTTGACCATCACGGCGTTCTCACGAACGATATAATAGCAAAAATGAAACCGATAACCAAAGATTTTCCCGAATACAAGGTACAATTCAAGGCATTTTCAATCTTATTCGCATCAAATATCTGAACGCTTTGAAACAAATCGCTTGACTTCGTAACCACACGGTCTATTCGATTTAATGCATTGCTAGTAAATTGTGACCGCGACGTTTCTTAGTATTGGTTTTGAGTTCAAAAATCAGTGAAATATTGTAACTATCTATATCAAACCCTTAATTTTATTTTATGGGGAAATGTTTTTAAAAGCGTATACTTTTAAAATTATACTTTTAAAAATCACACGTCACAACTTTTATCTAGATTTATACTACCAATCTTAAAATAAGGAAAACATGACAGTGTCTCAAAAATACTTCATTTTGAAACCCGATATTTTATTTTGTGTCCCAAGCATAGGCTGCTAAAAAAAAAATATTTATTTAAAGCAAAACATAGACATTGTGTGTGGATAACAAATCGATAGACGTTAAGAAAGATGCACTACATAATGCTGACAGCAAAACTCTTGTGTTAACGACGGACCTCACACTAGGCTGAGCCTGTATCGTGAGGACCAAGCTGACGATTTACAGAGTAAGATTACGTCTCGGTGTGACTACATAGTCGCTTATAAAAAAGGTAATGACTTAACTAAAAATAGATTATTATTAAATAAATAAGTAAAAAGATATGATATACGATAATAAATATAATTTTATACAAATAATAAGTAGGTATTAAATAGATATAGGTTGTGAGAATTATACTTGTTTTACTAATTATACTTGATATATTTGTATATAATGTTAATATTATTAGATAAAATTATAAATAACTTCTTAAGTAGTGATTGCGAGGATATTCTCAGTGTCATCATACGTTAGTGTCAATAACCATTTGTAAATTATACGTTTAACTTCTTGAGTGGATTTGTTTTTTATATTACAAGATTTTACTATTTTATTATAAACATGTGCTTGAACAAACTGTCCAAAACGTTGACCAAATGAAGTGTTTACTGTAGGGATATGAATTTTATAAGTTCTTTTGTTTAATAATTTTGAGTAATTTTCCGAAAGAAGTAGCTGTCTGTGTGCAGCTATTGATATCCTATGAATAAAAAGCTGACGAACGCTCAATACGCCGCACTCCTTATAGAGCTCAGTAGTCGGGTACCTATAGTGTTTTTTGTACATGACCTTTAGTACAGAACGCTGTGCACGCTCAGCTTGTATAAAGGCAGTTTTTGCTGCGCTTCCCCAGCAAGTTATGCAGTAAAGAATTAGTGACTGGCACATAGCCATGTATACAGACATTAGCATTTCCTTACTTGTTATATTTCGCAGACAGCACATAATGTTAATAACTTTTCTAATACGACCAGAGAGCCCTTCAATATGCTTTTTAAAGTTAAGATTTTCATCTATGAAAACTCCCAGGTATTTAATGAATTTAGTTCTGGCTAGACACGCACAAGAGCATGAGCCATGATTTGAGCAAGCAGGATTATGTATTTTTATTTTAAAAATGTCGTTACTATTTAGTGGTGGAGCTGACGCGCTGGTTTTATGGAAGCAGATATACATTGTTTTAGCCGTATTTAAAGTAAGCAGGTTCTGACAAAGCCAACTACTTATTTGTGACATTCCTAGTTGAGCAAGAGATAAAGCTTCTTGCCAGTTTTCACCGTGGAAGATAATCGCGGTGTCGTCAGCGTAACAGATAATTTCTGCGTTTTTGATTGACAAATCATGCATGTCATTAATGTATAGATTAAATAGTGTAGGACCTAAGATACTGCCCTGAGGTACGCCAAAGGATACACTTTGGGGGCCACTAACTGTCTGCAAAATCCTGACACACTGTCTCCGTTCCGATAAGTAGCTTTTAAACCAATCTGCGGCTGTACCTCTAATTCCCAAGCTTTCTAACTTCTTGATTAGTATCGGAATGGAGACAGTGTCAAAGGCTTTCGCCAAATCTAGAAAAACTCCCACACAATGTTTACCTGTATCTAGCCGTGACGATATTTCAGACGTTAATAAGTGGACTGCATCCTCTGTACTTTTGCCCTTGCGGAAGCCAAACTGTCTTTGCGAGATAAGTTTACGGGTTTCCAAAAAGTCTATTAAACGTTTGTTTACAAGTTTTTCCAGCAGCTTCGAAAACGCTACCAGTAGGGAGATAGGTCTATAGTTGCTCAGGGAGTCTTTAGAACCTCCTTTATGTATGGGGCAAACAGAGGCGAGTTTCCACCTTTGCGGAAAGACTCCACTTGACAAACTCAGATTTAAAATATATGCGAGAGGTTCGACTATGTGATGTTTAATGTGTTTTATCAAAGAGTTATCAAGACCACCTATTCCTGGGGCTTTGCCGCTCTGCAATTTATCTATAAGGGTTTCAATTTCTTTTGCGTGAGTTGGGTTGAGGAAGAAAGAGTCAACCGAGCTGTGTTTTATTTTGCTGGATTTTGCAAGATCATTCTCATTTGTGTTAATCGTCAAAAGAATATTATTCGCGAGTTTTTGGCCAACTGTAGAGAAGTGAGTATTACAGGCATCAATCGATGATTGTGGATTCGAAGTACCGTGGAGGGAAAGCAATTCAGAGGTTTCCTGCCTTGTAGTTGTTAAATTGCAGATACTCTTAATGGACTTCCAAAGCCTCTTGGGGTCCTTTAAATTTTCTCTTAGTTCTTTTGACTCATATTCTTCCTTAAGATCACGCAGAAGACGTCTAAAATAGTTATGGTAACGAGTGTAGGATATTCGCAGAATTTCATTTTTGGGGTCCTTGCGAGCTTGTTGGTGCAAATGATCACGGTGACGCATGCAGCGCATAATACCTGGGGTAATCCATGGCTTTAGGTTATATTTGGTTCTACTTTGTTTAACTTCTTTAGTGTGATTTTTAACTATAGCCTCTAAGGTGTTTGAGAAGTAATCTAGGGCTGTATCCACATCAGAAAGTTCGTACAGATCATTCCAGGCCCAGTTTGACAGATCTCTTACTATGTTATCATAATTTCTCTTAAATTTAGTTCGGCTAAGACGCTCGTATTTTGGTTTATTCATATTAATTCCTAGCATAACTATGTAATGGTCCGTGATATCTGTTTGACAATTAAACATTAACAATAATAATTTTTGAATTGAAAACTTACATAGGCGCGTAGGGCATTTTTGAGTAGGTAAAAATCTATTGAACTCAAGACTGACCGAGCTACTGACACTACTGTCAGCGTCATCTAGTTTTGAACGCCGTAACTAAACATGGTAAAGAACCTGTATCATGGTATTTCCCGCCGCGCGCTCGGAGACGATTCAAAAATATTTCCCGACGATTCAAAAAATACACTTCAAATAATTCAAGTCACTTCTGTCGGCACTTCCGGAGTGCTACTCTTTTTTTTCTCTTTCAGTTGGATAAAAATGTTAAATCTATTATTTTACGTTCCAAAAAGTTTTTTACACACACAATTACGTCATTTTTCTTCAAAACAACAAACAGCTTATACATTTCCATTCCCAAAATAACTGTGCTTGATATTAAATTTAATTTAATTCGGAAACAATTCGATACGTAATCGATACGATTTCATCAAAACGGCACCAGCTTGAAAACTACGGAAATTTTGCCGGCGTAGCAATATGGTGGAGCAATTTAGCTCTAACTGAGTCATTTGGGAGGGGGGTGTCTTCGCGGGGAGATGATTCGTAATTTGTTTTCTGTAGCTCTTGGCTCACATCGGTCTAGGTGGATAAACTTGTCTGAATTTTGAATATTTTAGTCTATCTTTACTCTATAAATAGCCCTGCTGGGTAATTAGGCCTCTCTACAGGGTTATTTGTAAAATACCGGTGAACCGATTTGGGTGAAACTTGGAATAGATGTAAATGACCTAGAATAGCATATCAACTATTCAAAATGTTAATACCACGCAGGCGAAGCCGAAGCAGAAGCTAATTTTTAATAGAATAAAAAAAACCGTTTGCGTTTTTATCCCCCAAGCGCGTATAAACTCTCAGATCTTTATTAATTTTATAAAAAACGTAACAAAAAACCAAGCTGGTTCAAAAATATATTTTTCATTTAAAAAACTCGTCTCTTATCCTGTACAGCCTTATAAAGGTGAGTTCAGGTGAGCGATGCCGCCGCCTTGAGAAAATGCAAGGCGTTTCATTACGTTTTACCGACGGGTAGATTTATGGGCACCTGCCTTTACGGCGGGAAAAATTGCTGGGTTAGTTGCCACGAATTTTGTCTTGGAGTATCTTGGGTATTTAGTTAGGGAGATGAATCTCACTACGTTGGAAATTTCTCTTCTTAGACGCCATCTTACTTGGACGTGTTTTAACTACCCGATTTTCTACGTTCTTAACTTGTCAAAATAAAAAGCATTAAATTGGTTAGCACCTCATTTATAATAAATTCAGATGATTCTACACCTGTTCCTTTGTGTTCCTAGAAAAACCAGGGTTATAAACCAACAAATATGGTCCAAGGTTTAGCTTTCTTCTAAATGAATCATCTCAAGCTTTTTTTTTTTTTTTTTGTCGCTGGGTAAAATGCGTTACGCATCCCCTCCGCCGGGGGGCGAGAGGGGTATGTGGGACTCCCCGGGGACTCTCGGTATACCCACTAAACGTCCCAGCGCCTTTCCGGCGTCGCCTGGAATGGAGGGGGTCCGGGAAACTGGCAGAGCCTCTACATCCAGACCCCCGCCGGCGATCCCCGCCCTTACGCGGGCCCCGCATCGTAGTGAGCAGTGCAAGGCGGACGAAGGTGCCCCCGCACCTAGCGTCCGCTACTCACCACTAGAGCTCTCAGCTCCCTTCATCCACTGCGCGCTCTAATTAAAGAGTGCGCGTGGAGAAGCCTCCAAACGGCCGCAGAGGACAGGGAGAGCGGCAACGTAACACCGACACTCCTCTTCCACTGCGGCCCCACCGCCAACGCATCAACGGTGCGCCACCGTTTGGTCGCGGAAGATAGGGCGAACGGCAACGTAACACCGACACGCCTCTTCTCCCGCGACCCCTCCTGACTGCGGGGGACAGAAATTACTCAGTCCTCCGCACCCGCCTCAGACGCATCCAGAGCGGGCCCAACCGCAAGCCCACTCGGAGCGTCCCCGCCTGGGATCTCTGTTGGCTTCACCGTGGGCCTCCAAACCACGGTTACTGAGCCCCCCCATCGCGACAAGATCGGAATCCACCGGGGGGGGAATCATCTCAACCTAACCTAACCCAACCAGGAAGTCAAAAGCAAAGGGAGGTCTACCCAGCAGTGGGTGAAGTCGGAAGATGATGATGATGAATAGCTCAAATGGAGAGTCAATGAAGTAAAGTGCGGCTCAAACCCAAGATCAAAATAGAAGATCGTAGTGAATACGTAGATGTGCTACGCTGTAGACTTGTAGCGCTACGCTCGTAGCAAATATACCTAAATTTTAATTGTGTCCGTAGTGTTCTCCAATACACAGTAGCTTTATAATAATTTTGAAGTACTCACGTTTTTGTATGTGTTTGAACTATGCACTTAAAAAAACAGAGTTGGCATTTTTTTACCAAAACTTAAAAGCTTCAATAGGAACTTCAACACTTTTAAGAAACACAATTAAATCTACTTTAAACGCAATTTTTTTTCCACCAATTTTTTTTATCTCTTCACTTCACATACTTTTTTTAACTTTTCTTTTCTTGTTGTAAAAAATAATAATTTAACGATTTGAATTGAACAGAACTGAGTAAAAATAACATTTTAACCCTTCAAAGGCGATGTTGATAATGAATAAATCTCACTGTCCGATGTCCACTGTGAGAACAAAAACTGGTTTTCTAAGAAATGCGTTAAACAGGTTTTAATATGCTAATGAGGGTCAAAATGACCCCAAGATGTTACGATGCTACCGGACAGTGGTCAACGCGTGGGAATTGAGGGGTTAAATCTTGAAAGGGTTTTTGTATATTTTATCTTTGACTTTTGATTAATTATAATAGATTTTTTTTAAGATTTCTTCGTTAAAGGTTGTGTTAAAATTACTTGCGAAAACTAAATATTACAGACTACATATGAAAACACTACACATACCTAATATAAATACGCTGTATTAAAAAAAATCAAAGCTCTTGAATAAAACATTATTATGTTATACAATAATTATAATATGCTTCGAAATTACCATTTTTGGAGAGATCTAGAAGGTTTTAATAGTTTTCAGTTACTTGAATTACTTTAAAAACATTGCATTTTATTACATATATTTTATTCTCAGACCAATTAAATTAGTTCTTGCTTTTTGAATTTATTTATGCAATAAATCAAAATAATGAAAATGTAAACAGCAGACAAGAATGGTTTACATAAGTAGTTAAGTTTTAAGTTTCTTCTGTTATTGTTCATAATCATTTTCTGTTGTATCAGGGTGATGTGGTCGCTAAGCGACAAAACCCTTAAATAAATTTAAAAAAAAAGACACAACAAGGCTGTGCGACATCTATCGGCAAAACCGTGAAACTACTTGCACCATCTAGTGGTGAGTTACAACATTAAAAAGCGCCATCTAGCGTCGAGTGGTTTTTATTTGTTTTATAAAGCACGCAGTAAATTACATTTTAAATTGCATCTTTGAATGTTTCTTTGAGGTCAGTTTATCTAAAGGTTTTTTTAATTATTAAGAAATGAAAACTATAAGTAGCTACCTATTATAATATCTTTATGATAGCGAAGATTTTGTTGAGAGAGCGCCCCTGTTAGAAATCTGCGGAACTATTTCATAAAGCTTTCGTTGAGCTTTCTTCGACATGCTGAAGAAACACGGCTTCCACTCAAAGAAAATTACTAGGTACCTTACCTACCTATTGAATTAGATAAAATTATGTTCCGTGATGAGTTATTATGTTTACGATTAAAAGGATTCTAAACTGAATGCGTATTTCTTACTTACATCGATTGCTAAAAAAATTGCTCAAATAATTAACAATGGCGCGAAGTCTGTCCATCGGTCTGTCGCGCGGTCAAACGGCCGCGGGCATTGACCCGGGACAATGCTATGGAGAGGTCATTGCAAAAACAAAATATGTATAAGTATTAAAATGGTACAAAAGTAAAATGAGCTTTAATCCATATTCTGATCTTCAGATATCCAAGATCCTTCAAAAAGGAAACGAGAAAAAATATATAATATTGAGATAAAGTTTAGCTAGGCTCACAAAGAGACACTCAAGAACAGCAAGAAGACTTTCAAATATTCAAGATCATTAGGTTAGTCAGTGTTAAAAAAAACAACTGACAAGATGAAACTGGATCCCTTGGGCATACCTAAAATTAGACATTGTTTTTACTTAAATCGTATACACCGCTATTTTATGACTACCAAAAAAAATTTAAGGACAGTTGCAGCAGATGCAGAAAATGATAATGGCATGGTCAGAACTTTTTTTTATTTAACTATCACAAAGTATTTGAGGATTGTAGTCAACCAAAACCGAACAAAATTTTATGAAAACTGTACAAATACCTAAGTACTATAAACAACAATCGCGTACAGACTCTCATTCGAACTATGTTCTCGTATCATCCCCAGTCAGTAAAACCGCAGTAGCTATCATAAATCCATGTCTGACTCGTCTCGTCTTCTTTTGAGGTTATAATTTTTTTTTCTCTTTTTTTGAGTTTTAACTACATAAATGTGATCAGTGACAGACACCGAGACCATGTTTAAATTTTTTTTGGTAATTAAAAAATAGGGGTGTATAAATTAATAATGCTAGACTTTTCACACAGCATCATCTAGCCCCAAACTAAGCAAAGCTTGTACTATGGGAACCAGATAGCTGATATATACTTTTTTTGTTCGTAAAAACATACAATAATTAATTATTAATACATGAAAAACACCCAGATCCGAGACAAATATTACAAACATTTCTCCCGTGGAGAGGATCGAACCCGCAACCTTCTACGTCGCAAGCGGACCTTCGCCCACTGCGCTACGAGTTCAGAGGTCATCATATAGACAGATATGATCAAAGGAACGTCTGTTTCCTCACAATGATGTTTTCTTCACCAACATTAGATATACCTAGATGCGAATAATAAGTATTGATGCCCAAACCAGAACTCACAACCTTTGATTTGAAAGTCAAGTAAGAGAGTAGGTATACATGTGCCTCTAGGCCAACACAATTCAAATAGAAATCCAACTAGTTTCTTACAAGATATCCGACTCTACCTTGTTCTATGAAGTAGACTTGGGATGTAAGTAGGTAAATTCTTAGCAGATTTTTTTGCCAACTGAATGAATCAAAGCCAATCCTATTAATAGGTATAATAAAAGCAAAAGTATGTGGGGATGAATATGTTCGGATGTTTTTACTTTTTCGCGCAAAAACTTTTCTGTATTGATTATGTTTGAGCCATTTGCCATTTGTAGCCAAGAATACACATGCCTTTAGCTGGCATACTTGCATACCAGCTCATTGCACGTACCACCTAACTGTCATATTGTGTACATACACTAACCGGCATGCCTGTATCTGCCATGCAAGCAGATGGCAAGCAATTTGATTTACTAGCATGCTCTAATGAGGGATAGCATGCAAGTCTCGTGTGTATTCACTGTGGGCAGTTGATGCCTTTTAGCTGGCATGCACGCTACTGTTCCGTTGTACTGGCATGTGTATTTCCAGCTTTAGCCCCTTCGCAGACTACAGACTTTCTATCGGCCGATAGTTGAGACGGAATATACTTAGGCTCGTAATGAGTATGGAGAATTATAGCCCGTCGTAAGTTATTGTTAGGTTACTTAACTTATTTCAGATGATTTATACAGCGTCATGAGGCAACCTATGCCTACACTCAACTGGACGCTGTAGTGCCTGGGACATTGTTTGAACCAATATATTAAAATTGTTCATAATTGTAATAAGCTACTCCACAGATTCCAGTCCTGTCGGAATGCGGCGGCCGGCGCCGAACGCGTGTCCACACGCCGATACACGGCTCATTATTAGGTGATACACATCACACACATCATACATACACATCATACATGAAACACTTATTGGAACATCATTTTGATGTCAAAGTGATACATCAGTGTTGAGCATACATTTTTCATACACACTGCCAAATTGTTGTACACTGATGGGTACACATTATACATGCTCATACATTACATACATGATATTTTATTGTTTAGTAACTAAAGGAATTGGGACATATTGAATTAAAGGAATATTAATAGGGGGATTTGATCTAAGAAGTCTAAGTGGAACATTCACAACCGAGAAATTCAGGGCTATTAATGTTGATGGAGGTAATTTTTAATAAAAATATTAGATACAAGAGGCGCCTACGACTAAGAAGAAGAAAGTGTTTTTTTTTTACAAAGATTATGGTAATCTAAGGATGAGTATGGAATCCAGATATTTTAAGTATTTAATTTTGATGCGAGCTTATTGTTAATTTTATTTCTGGTTAATTTTAGAGTTAGGCTTACAGTAATTTAGTACTTTTTAAGTTCTAATTTTGTATGAGTGGATGATTGTGGTCACTGAAGGACAAAATGAAATTATATTGATTTTGACTCTCAGAACATGAGAGAATAGTGATCCTGTTTCAGTTTAATTTTCATTAGAGGATATTATTTTGTATCAGACTCACAACTTATTAGAATGGATCAAAACTTATAAGATGAGAATCGAATAGGTAAGATAATAGAGGCGATTCTAAATGACGTAAATAGCCTAAACTTAGTTTTCCTAAATTTAAGTTAACTAAGTTAAGATAAAGGATTTAATAAGATACCTAGATTATGTCATTTATTTTTTTCATGTTCAAAAACAATTTTGTTGTTTTTTTTATCTATTGTAATTATTATTGTAATTATTATTGTGTCTATGTAATTGATTTTTTTTATACGAATAGGTACTATTTTTTCCGTATAAATAGGTAAGTACCTAAACAAGTAAATAATGCTGGACTTTTCACACAGCATCATCTAGCCCCAAAGTAAGCAGAGCTTGTGTTATGGGTACTAAGATGACTGTTAAAAGTACTACATATTTTGTTGATCAGTTGGTGAATCTGACTCAGTCAGACACTGATAAAATTCCTGCCTTGCCCAAAGCTCGTTGGTTCAAACTTCTTATTGGAGGGTTATCAGTTGTGTAAGTAGTTATTTACATTTTATACATAATATAAATTTTGACAAAAAAATACACAGATAAATAAATAAAATAAATAAATAATGCTGGACATTTCACACAGCATCAACTAGCCCCAAACTAAGCAATGCTTGTACTATGGGAACCAGATAACTGATATACTACTTATATACTTTTTGTTTTGCAAATACATACATATTATACATAGTAACACCCAGACCCGAGATAAATATTTGCAGATCATACAAACATTTATCCCGCCGCGGGGATCGAACCCGCAACCTTTTGCGTCCCAAGTGGGCTTTCACCCACTGCGCCACAGAGGTCGTCAATAGAGATAACAACAATACAATTAAACACGGTCTATTTATTTGATGAAGTACTCAAAGTTTTCCTTCATCAGACTACTGGCATCGACATTTTAATGACAAATGCTTGCAAACGAAACGCCAAACTAAATCCAATAAAAGCAAGTCCTCTTTCAAACTTCTTCCAAAACTTGCTCCACTATCCAAACTATTTCAAGCTCCACCCATCAAGACGCAACGATTTACATACAACTATCTCTCTCTGGCATGCTAATAAGGAACGTCGTAAAACAGGACGGAAACTAGCCTAACCGCGTGCATTGTTAGTATAGTTTTAGCGTTGCATTCCAAAGAGGCGTAACTGATAATGTCTGCGCAAGCAAATGTGGGTTCTATTGCTATGGTGTAGGGTTGCGGATTATTTGATAGATGGTGGATTTAGAATCTTTTGAAAGAGAAACCGTGAAGGACCTGAGCGCAATTTTTCCGCGAGCGATTTACCAACGTAAGATGATGGCGTAAGAGCTATAGTGGCGTAAAAATGACTAACTTAAGACGTTCTATAAAAAAATACGCGGCGTATAGTTATTCTATATCGACGTCTTGCGCAAGATGGCGGAGAGGCGTTCGAAATTTAAATTTCTCCGAGGAATAGGTGGGGTATTCTGTGTAGTTATGAAGGGGTAAGTTTTGGAAGTTAGCCGCTGTAGCGCTGCAGTCAATTTTGTATGAGCTTTGTAAAGCGACTAATAAGAAGATGGAAAGCGATTTGGCGCTGAATTCTAGATTGTATTTTAGTGGGAGAATGCTTTGCAACGTGCTACTGTTTTAGAAATCATTTTGTAAGATTTTGGTTTCAATTTAAGGTGAAAATTTTTACGCTTATTCTAAGATAGGACATCTTTTTTTTGAAGTGGCCTCCTGCCTGATGCTTTAGGTAGTACCTAGTACATACATACATAAAGTCACGCCACTGTCGCAAAGGGGTAGGCAGAGAACACTAGTACCTAGTAGGTATCTATAAATCATTATTACCTACTTGAATAAGGAAAAAGCTGAAGTAACAGTCTGGGCTGGCCATATCTGCCGAAGAACCGATAATGGGGTAAACTAGTTATTAAGTGGAGACCGCGACTCTGCAAACGTAGTGTAGGACGCCCTCCGGCCAGGTGGAGTGACGATCTGCTCTGGCTGCTGGCAGAAGCTGGATGCGTCGAGCCGAGGACAGGGCGCAATGGCGCTCATTATGGGAGGCCTATGTCCAGCAGTGGACTGCTTTAAGATGATTATAAAAAAGGCGTTGTTTTCGGTATATTATTTAATTCATTTAAAAAAATTAAGACTGCATTTTAATTGAATGGAATATCGCATGTGATTTTCTCTCTAATTCCGTTCCCATGACATTTTTGACCTCAAAAACTTGACCGATCTAATCATCTTTCTATAAATCGAATCGAAAACCTGTTTAAACCAGTTCAAACTATTCATGACAAGATATCGTTCTAAATTCGAATTTCTTGTGAGAATTCGTCATGAGAATGACCCTATTCAACCCGGTTTTTTAAGAACCTGCTACAATTGAACTGGTATTTTTTGTAAGTGTGAAGGGGTGTCTTATGTTCCATTGAGCAAGTGTAGTAGTTTTTTAGGCGCGTTTAGCATTTTGAGATGAGAAAAAATTCTAGGATTTACCTCGAAAAGCTTCTTTTTTATTTTATAAAAAGTCACGTGCAAGTCACGTGACTGCTCACCGACACCGGGTTATTTGTCAAGTTTAGAACCGTTCAAGCTTTCACTTCTGCCGGCACTCCTGGAGTGTCACAGTTTTTTTTTATTATTATGGATATCTAAGAATTTATTTTTATTATTTAAGTAGAGTCAGCAACAAAAGTTGATTGATATTTTGATTTTATAAAACAACATAACAAACTCTACCTCGCAAGTGATTATTAAAATTGTGGTCAAAATGTTACGGATTCTGGAAATAATTAGATTTGTGAAACATCTCATGTTAAATGAATTTCGTTACTGATTGTACCTTTTTCATTACATTAATATTTTATAAGAGAAGCCATCTTCTAAAATATTTTTTTTTTTTTTTTTTTATGTTGAATGGGTCGACTCTTGACCTCGAAACTTACATAGGCAAGAATGAGGTCTACGATGGAGCGAGCCTACCCAGAAGGTGCCTATTAACTCTCTTCTTAAAAACATCAGGGAACATCATTTTAAAAGAAAAACCTTAGTACCCTAATAAACTTGACATAAATTTCTGACAAAATATGGTTATTCATAGGTTATGCATAACATAACTTATGTCAAGTTTATTAGTAAGGGTCTAGGTATTTACATCATTAAGTAGGTGTACAATAATCATCAGGTACTGATGATGTTACAGATACAGCGTCAGGAAATCTTGACTTTATGCCTACACTGAACGGGACGCTGTAGTGCCTGGGACATTGTTAGAAATGAAATAGACTTGCCCAGCGCCTACACCATCCTCTAAGCATAATCCACCATAACCACAGGAAAAACAACCTCAATTCTGTGGAGCTCAAGATAAATATTTGCAGATCATACAAACATTTATTCCGCGGCGGGGATCGAACCCGCTACCAATTAAATGTCTAGAGTACCACCATTAACCACGTGTGGACAAAAGAAGAAGAATTTTATGTAATTTTTTATAGTGCTAATCCACACTTTTCATTAAGAAATGAAGTTTTATCAAAATTTTGGATTCCGACGGGATTCGAACCCGCATTAAAAGAAGAATCCAGATAAACCTGTTCTGACATACAAAATGCTGTAGTTACCGCCATTACCTAATTGAAACAGTACTCCAGTTTACATAGTGACCCTTAGGTATCCTGTCAGAGGTCAAGGTCTTGTTATTGTTCTAACACCATTCACGATTGCGAGTGGGTTGACCTTAGGCTATTGGGCTTACATTTTGCTAATTTTGTCTCATACAAAAAGCTTGGTATTCTAATTTGTGTTGGGGTGATCTTGAGCGTATAAAATGCTCTATTTCAAAATTAGCATAGGTATAGTACAACAGTAGACTCCTCATGAATAGAAACCTCTGAATAAAAAAAAAAAAAATGCTGGCCATTTCACACAGCGTCATCTAGCCCCAAACTAAGCAAAGCTTGTACTATGGGAACTACATAACTGATAGACTACTTATATACTTTTTGTCTGTAAATACATACATATTATACATATATTACCATTATATCCGCCATCTTGAACATAAAGATCTGGGAAAATGATTCGTGTATGAGGCACAGTGCACAAAAGGAGCCTCATTGAGGCGCACAAAAATTCCTTTCACAATATTATTTGACAAGAAGCCAAGTAATAACAATACAACACGATGTTTTCCTTCACCGTTTAGAGCTGGTTGATGCGCATATAAAAATAAAAAATAAATAAATAATGCTGGATATTTCACACAGCATCATCTAACCCTAAACTAAGCAAAGCTTGTACTATTGGAACCAGATAACTGATACTACTTATATTTTTTTGTTTGTAAATACATTTAAATTATACATAGAAACACCCAGACCCGAGGTAAATATTTGCAGATCATACAAACATTTACCCGCGGCGGGGATCGAACCCGCAACCTTCTGCGTCCCAAGCGGGCTTTTACCCACTGCGCCACATAGGACATACATTTTCTGAAAAGAAAAATCCATTGATGCACGACCGGAATTTGAACCAATAGCAATCTTTAGATTGTAAGTCGAGGGTACCATTTCACTAGGCCAACATAGCTCTCAATAATACATATTTCTTGTTTAGTTAGTCTAACACGAATCGATTAGGTCTTAATTGACCCACAAACACCAATTTAGGTATCTAATATTATTATAAGTAATTAAATCAAGGTTACGGTCGCTGGGTCCGGTCAAGGACAGTATAATCTATATTGGTGCACTATCTATCGACTGGATAACATCTGTTATTGGAGGTTGTGTCTAGCTTAGCAGGTTACACAAATACTACAGACAGAGAAAAGGACATAATTCTGCGTTCATAGATTTCTGCAACAAAAATTAAACAGTGCTGGCCATAAAAAATGACTTTGTAAAAAAAAAAAAATTCTATGTGAGCCTGCATGTCCAACGGTTTATGAGTTACTAGCTGTCCGCCGCAGTGCGACCGCGATCCCTCGGGAAAACTTCACTTCCCCGGGATAAAATATAGCCTATGTTTATCGGGGATAATGTAGGATTCTAATGGTGAAAGAATTTTTCAAATCGGTCGAGTTGTTTCGGAGCCTATTCATTTCAAACAAACAAACATACAGACAAACAAAGAAACAAATCTTTCCTCTTTATAGATTTACTTGGTGAGCGGTGAATCTATTTACGGAAATAAAGGTGCTGTGGTTTAATTATGTAACTAACTGCGCTCCCGCGGTGTGACCCGCAGTCCCTCAGGATTTCATTTTTTCGGCATAAAAATGGCCTATGTCCTTCCCTGGGATACAACCTTTATCCATGCCAAACAGCCTAATCTGTTCAATGGTTTGGACGTGAGAAGGTAACAAACAGACAGACAGAGTTACTTTCACATTTATTGCACACACGAGGTGATCCATCTTAAAACTAAAAAGTCAAGCTCCAGTGGGGAGCCAGTCAAACAAAATTGAGGCTCGTTAAATAAGTTTAGATGCTCATAAAGTACAAAGAAGTAAGTATCGGTGAATATACTTCATCATCATCATCCGCAGCCAAGAATATCCCACTGCTGGGTATAGGCCTCCCTCTGGTTACGCCATTCCTTCCGGTTCTGTGCCTCACGCATCCAAAATCTATGCTGCCTCTTGATGTCGTCCACCCATCGCGCAATTGGACGTCCTCGACTTCTTTGTCCGGTTCTAGGCCATACTTATGTGGTGGCCTAGAATATACTTACATAAAAAAAATATATCATAGAACCTTATCTTTTTGAAGTCGGTTAAAACTGTGCTATCTGTTGATAGCTGAATACTGCGAATATTACAAAATCCATGATCTATATTGAGCTGTGTTGATTAGGTGTTGATGGCACGTCAAAGTAGGTGAGCCGAGATCGGTCAGCGGCCGGCGACCTCTGGTACATGTGATAGGCCCTACCATTTTATCTCGAACGATACCGGATACCTTTTTTAAAAAAAAACAATAATGAGCCTTAAAATTAAATTATTTAGTATCTAAAAACCACTAAGGTTTGTCCTGCCACTATTGCAAGTTTACGCTAGTAGATAAGTAAAAAAAAGTAGGGAAGACAGGCAAATGTCGCAAGAAAACACCTACCCACTGTCTAGGTATTCAGTCAAGAAGTATTTTTTTAATACAAACTTAATATTTTTAATAGTGACCTACTTTATTGTTTTTTTATGAGACTGATGTCTGTTATACGATGGTGATGATACATGTCTTGTAGGCCCTATTTTGATCACGAACGATAGGTAACCTTTTATTTTGCACAAGATCTAGTCTTCTTCTTGACGTGTCTTACGAAACAGTGTGGTGAATAGATTTTTTGTGCGTCTCAAAGAAAATCTATTCATGCAATTTTTTTAAATCTTTAATAGCTTATAATCCTATTAAAACATCAAACACTACATTGAATTTTAGTCGTTTTTCGAATCTGTCTAAAAATATAATTTCTATGTTTAGAATACAGTTTCGAAAACCGTTCATTCCGTGAAAGTGAATGTATGAGTTTCATTAGTAGAGGTGTTTGTTTGCGTGTTAGGGTCAGTTAATTGTTTGGTCCAGCCGTTGTTTGTAACATAGTAGTGATTTCTCGACATTACAGTCTTTGGGACACAGATTCCAGAGAATTTAATTTTATACGGAATTTCACAGATTTTGTGCTTCTGTTATAACATTGATTTGTTGGGGAAGAAGAGAAGTAAGAAAGGTTTGTATCATATTTTATCGATGACTAGCTGTCCGCCGCGGTGTTACATCACTTCCCCGGGATAAAATATAGCCTATGTTCATCGGGGATAATTTAGGATTCTATTATATTTATATTTTTTTTTTGATTTTTGATTTAAAATCTTTCCTCTTTTTTAATATTAGTATAGAAATATCGAACTACTTTTTCTTAACATTTTTCATCTTGTTGAGACAAACACTAGCCTAGTTATGTGTAGATTCTACTTTGCGCTATCTTCTTCCAATTCCAAATTTCATCGATCCTTATCCAAAAGATCGCTCAACAATTAATAGTATATTTTTTAGAATTAAGTACTTAAATAAATAAAAACACAAAAGGTTTCCTGGAAGAGATCGCTTTTAGCGATACGGTCGCCTATTGTACCACATTTTTGCATGTTTGTTTTTTTAATTTATGTTATTTTTGTAGTGTACAATAAAATTGTATTCTATTCTATTCTAAATAATTATATACCTAAAGTAATAGTTCTATTTCTGTAAACAATTAATTAATTCGGCCTGGTAGAGCGCAATAAAAAAGTTTAAAAAACAAACAATTTATTTTTTGCATCATTTTTTTTTTCAGTTAGTTTCCATTCAATTTAATACACAAAGTCTTCACCCCAAGTCTGAGGCCAGCATCCGTCGGCGGCGGCCGTCGGAACCGGAAGCTTAGGATCCTCTGATAAGTACTTTACAAACATTATCAATAAAGTACCTATTATTTTGTAAAAAAAAAAACATTTAGATTTATGTTCCTACCTACATTTAAAAATATTTGTTTAGTCAAGTTTATTATTTGTAAAAACATACTGAACGGCTGGGCTCTAAGCGTCTTACCATAGAACGTGAAATAAAGTTATTCCACCGAATAAATCAAGAATAACCATACATTTTGACAGTTTACACTCCGGAATAACTTTATGTCACATTCTATGGTAAGACGCTAAAGTGAAAAATCACTATCCACTACAATACATTTTTTTGCGTTTTGGGAAAACAGCAACAAGAAAATATTTTTCGTGATATTGTTTTTTTCTCAGTGTAAAACAGTTAAAATATGACAGACGTCGTATAAAAATATTAGAATACGTCTAATACGTTTGACAGACATCGTATATAAATATTATAAAACGCAAAAAAATATTAATTTTTGTCTGTTTTAATAACAAAAAACACAATTTATATTTTTTTCTCAATTCAATCAAACTAAAAGGGAATTTATTAAAATTATTTGCCGGTTTCACATATCCCTACTAATCTGGTAGGGAAAAAACCCCATATGAAAATACTTGAGTTGTAAAAATTAATTACTTAAAAAACTCGCACGAAAACTAAAAATCTTGAAAAGAAATCGTATCACGTTATCAAAGAATGACGGACCCTCCTTCAAAAACAGTTTTTTAAACCCTTTTTTGAAGTTCTTGTCAACCTGTTTTAATAGGTCGTGGGTACGAGTCCCGGTTTAGCATCAAATGACCTTATTTTTTATTGACTTCGCAAGTTTGATATAAAACAAGTTTTGGTATTAAAGTGCATGTTTCGTTTCACACAGAATTCTAAGCCTTTTTTATAATGGAATCGTTACTTTGTAAATGTACTGGTTTTAAAAACTTCTTTGGTATTTTATTCCAAACGTGTTAAATAAAAAAATAAAAAAATAATACCCCAAACTAAGCAAAACTTGTACTATGTGAACCAGATAACTGATATACTACTTACCTATATACTTAGAAACACCCAGATCTGAGATAAATATTTGCAGATCATACAAACATTTATCCCGCGGCGGGGATCGAACCCACAACCTTCAGCGTCTCAAGCGGGCTTTCACCCACTGCGCTAAAGCTTTAATAAAAACAGGATCACGGTGCGGTAGACATTCCTCTCAGACGTTATTTCTGATCTAATTTTAGATCCCACCAAAACATTTAACTTTACCCGAACGCAAAGTAAATAAATATTATATTTTCAAAACTATGTAATTTCCAAGAGATTTCTAGTTAATCCACCTCAACAAAGTCATTAAACTTTTACCCAGACGCACTAGTCATTCTATTCTCAGTACCTAACTCCAAAACCCTATCCCAAAACTTTGCAAAACTATCATTGAAAATTCAAACTGTCGCCCGCATCCTAAGGAAATCAACCGATAAGAACTCTAGGTGTCTACAAGACTAATGTTTCCGTTTTCCTTGGGGCCCCTCAGACCCTAAAAGGGCTTATCAAAGGTATCGGAGGGGGTCTTTATAGAATTTTCGGGCGTGGGCGGGGCGGCCCCCTTTTTGCCACGTACATTTTCATTTCCTTCATCTTTCTCCGCTTGCGGGCTGGGAGGGAGTTAGGGAATAGTTTTAGTTGGATCCTTAGAACAGATAAAGTAATAGTGTATAAAATATAAACAGGAAGTTGCATTGCACAAACAAAAGCTTTAAGAGTACTTTTGGAACGGTACTTAAGCCTCCTCGCAGACTACATACTTTCTATCGGCCGATAGTTGAGACGGAACATACTTCGGCTCGTAATGAGTATGGAGAAGTATAGCCGGTCTCAACTATCGGCCGATAGAAAGTCTGTAGTCTGCGAGGGATCTAAAGCTTCTGGGCAAAAACTCGTCACGAGAGTTGGCCACTGACTCATACAAGTGAGTTTTCTATCAGAAAATAATGCAGAGACAGGCTTGCAACCGGTCACGTATGGATTTTATTTAACTTCTACAAAGTGTGGGAATGAATCAAATAACTATGAAATTGCGCATTTGCGCATGTCCTTAACTACCCCATGAGACATCTGCAAAGGATCTGGAATACATAAGAAAATTCAGAGAGAATGTCTACCGCGCTTTAGGAAACAGTTGGTTCAGAAATGTGTTAGTACGAAATACAAAAAGATCAGACTTTTATTTTTAGCCCACCCGAAAAAATCTATCTAAATGATTTAATTGGTTGCATAATTATGTTGCAAGTTCTTTTTTACCCCTATCTGTAAAACTATAATATTTATTTAAGTCCATCCCTGCATCCAATTCCCCGTCTTACCCCATCCTCCCCCACCCGCGCACTTCGTTAGCGAACTTCCATACTTTGTAATATGCAAATGTAGTGTCTAAGGGGATGGTGGGGTGGCGGGTCTTAAAATGAATTAATGACACAGGTGACTTGCTATGTTATGTAACGTCTTAAGATTAGGGGGATATTTTGGGAATAAATTAACAGCTAGTGAAGATTTATGTAGGGAAAAGGATTGCCACTGTATTAAGCTTGTATATACTGGAGACAAGTGTATTCTCAAGGCTTTGTAGACATTTTCTGAGATAAAGTCAACAAACATTCAAATGACGAAAGGGCTAATCAGAAACCCTTCCTATTTATACAGGGTGTAAAAAGACAACTACCGAAAACTGAGGGGTTGTAATCAGACCATGATTCTGAACATATTTAGCGACAAAAAACGCAAAAAAAATTGACTTAGCTATACGTCATTTTATGTTATTTTCGGTTATTTAATACTATTACAACATAATAAGATCACACATACCTAATAATTTCATTTATAAAAAAACTAGTTAAAACTCAAAATCCAGCAATCTACGTAAAAAAACCGCACCCAGTAATACGCAA
Source organism: Epirrhoe alternata (assembly GCA_963565295.1). Lineage (NCBI taxonomy): Eukaryota > Metazoa > Arthropoda > Insecta > Lepidoptera > Geometridae > Epirrhoe > Epirrhoe alternata. The sequence goes on from OY751400.1 coordinate 2,411,307, forward strand.
ATAGTAATCTTCCAACGCGGTTTTCTCCGGATATACTTAATGATTTTTTTGGGAAATCCTTTTGGATTTGGTTGTGTTCTGGGATGCTGTACCTACCCCTTTCGGCTTCGGTTGACGTCTTTTTACATCCTGTATATTTTTTAAAGTAAAAAATATGAGTGTACAAAGAAACTTTGAATTCATAGGCTCCAAAACTAGTAAGAAACTGTATTTCAAGAGCCAAAAAATATTTGTGTCATGCCCAAATTTTTCAGAAGATATTATTTTAAACTGTGTACCATCCACATGACAGGTTGCAAGCCTATCACCGCTTCTAGTTAAGTAGCGATTTTATTATAAAGTTTAGATGTTATCCTACAATGAGCTCAAACATTTTTTAATTTCTCCTGAATTTTTGTTTTTTTTTTCAATACGTCCAAGTATTTGCTTTAAGACCCCTCGCACACTGCAGACTTTCTATCGGCCGATAGTTGAGACGGGCTATACTTCTCCATACTCATTACGAGCAGAAGTTTGTTCCGTGTCAACTATCGGCCGTTAAAAAGTCTACAGTCTGTGAGGAGGCCGAAAAATAACTACATGTTAATATTTAATTATAAAACAAACGAAGCAGAATCACGACGAAATCCAAAGCACGGTAGACTTTCACAAAAGTCTTTTATTTTCATCTTTTGAGTACCTAGTTGATGCTTTTAAAATCTAAGGATAGTCAGAGGCAAGTCCTTTTCGGACATTTTACTACGCCACTTTATTTATTTAGTTACAACTTATTCTAACTTCAGTGTTTGTCTTATTAAAACACAGACCAATTTATCAAGAAGGTATTAATCGTGAAAACTATTGGACAATAACTCATTCTAATGAATGTAGGGTCCGCAGGGACACTGCCCTAATGGGGAAAATATGAGGTTTTACGAGAAAATATTTTACTATTTGTGTTAAACTTGACTTCAAACAAGATGCTTTTGATTAGGGTATAGTTTGTTTTTGGACTTGTATCACACCTAAAAAACGTAGGCTATGTGTATGATCAAAGTCAAAGTAATAAATAAATATATAATGCTGGACATTTTCACACAGCATCATCTAGCCCCTAACTAAGCAAAGCTTACTATGGGAACCAGTTATCTGATATACTACTTATATACTTTTTGTTTGTAAATACATACATTACATAGAAACACCCAGACCCGAGATAAATATTTGCAGATCATACAAACATTCCCGCGGCAGGGATCGAACCCGCAACCTTCTGCGTCTCAAGCGGGCTTTCACCCACTGCGCCACCAGAGGTCGTCAAATGGCTGAGACTCGAACCTTCGAAGCATGTAGTTCAAGGCACCATCCCACTCAGCCAGCGCGGCTGATACATTAACCCCTGGTAAATGGTAATTAGCTATAGAATCTTATTCCTCCCTCTATCGTCTCATCTTTCCACTTCCTAGAGGTTCTCAAACTTTCGATAATGTATTTGTTACAATGCCTTATTATTTCATGTAATAAAATGTAAAATAGTATAGTTTAGTATCGTATACATAGGTGCCTACACCATATTATGGTACATTCCATACGTAACAGGTTGCAAGTCTATTGACACCTTTCAGATTTCTTAACTTAAAACACGATTAATAAATGAAAAGTCTTAATTCATCTTTCAAAATTTTCGAACCCGCGACGCTCAGACGATCCTCCTAAAGCCAGTGCCTTACTGCTCGGCCACGGAATCCCTGACGGCGCAGTAGAAATTTTTGAAAGGCTCATATTTATCGGTTAAAGCACCAGTGAAATACCTAAGTGTGTTTTAACACTTTAAAAAAATAAAAAATGTGTAGCGATATTTCCCACGAATAAAAATTTACCTTTACTAATTAAAATTGGGTCTTTGCCTGGTAATTAAGTTTAGTGGCCAACTTCGGCGATGGAGTTTTTATGGCATAAAGACCATGTGTGGGACAAGCAAATTGATAAACTCTCCGTAGCAAGGAAGCGCTCAGTTGATAATGCCAACCACTTACTGACTGCTCAGAACGTATATGGTGTGCATTTTGTAGGTTACCATATAAATTGATATTTCGAGCATACTTTGCTCACAATATAATAAAAAAAAAGTAAGGTAATTATGTAAGTATTTAAAACTTTCGCGTCTTCAAAACATATTTAAATAATATCTAAGTTACTTATCAAAAAGTGATTCTAAAAGTGACATGCAAAATCTTGAATCAAGACTCATCAAGACCAGATTGAGCACCACAGTCTCTGTCTAATGCCGTCGTAAGTGGCATTATGAAATTCCCAGCGAATAATGGAAATCCGTTTCTATTTGTTTCCTCTGTCTTATTAGCTATGGGGGGGGGGTGTATGTATGTACGTAATGTATGGGTATGTATGTGTGTGCGAGGGACAAAATAAATGATTCAGATAGGCATTATTGGTACAGGAATTGTTAGAGACAATAACGTATTTACAATAATTTTGGAATCAGCTTAATGTGAATAGCTTATATGCTATTCCAGGTCACTATAAATAAAATAAATAAATAATGCTGGACATTTCACACAGCATCATCTAGCCCCAAACTAAGCAAAGCTTATACTATGGGAACCAGATAACTGATATACTACTTATATACTTTTTGTTTGTAAATACATATTATATATAGAAACATCCAGACCCGAGATAAATATTTGCAGATCATACAAACATTTATCCCGCCGCGGGGATCGAACCCGCAACCTTCTGCGTCCCAAGCGGGCTTTCACCCACTGCGCCACAGAGGTCGTCTATGCCTATTCCAAGTTTCATCCAAATTCAGGTTTAGGCGGGATTGAATCACAAACATAAACACAAACTTTCAGCTTTGTTTAATTTGTAGGATTTTAGGTTTATTGTAGGATTTTTATCTTAAAAAATACGATTTTCAATGACATAGCATGTGAAAATCTGTGGTAGGTATTTACCTAACAAATTCAATGTTAAAGTCAAAGTCAAAAAGCATTTATTCAGTAGGACCACTGTGATCACTTAGATTTAAATTGTTTGTATGCTAATCAGCAGGATCTAGAGATTCCTAGTTTTAAGCATTAACATCTACTCTGTAACTTAGGTCCACAAGCAATAAATTGAAATTGAATAGTCTTAAAACTAATTTTACTCCTGTTCTTGCGCAACCAATACCGTGAAGAATCAGAGCAACAAACACGGTTTGGGGCTTATCATTATTTTTCGAGTGGAGGCCACGCACCGGAAATCGCAGCAGAGGCCCCCCACGAGATGGAAAGACGATCTTGTAAAGGTTGCTGGGAGCCGTTGGGTGCAGGCTGCACAAGATCGATCGCTGTGGAAATCTATGGGGGAGGCCTATGTTCAGCAGTGGACACTAGATGGCTGAGATGATGATGATGATGATTATTTTTAGTGATCCATCTAAAACTCAAAAGTCAAGCCAGGCTACAACAGGCATGATAACGACATTGTGGGGGCGGTAGGAGAGCAGTGGATCCGGCTGGCACAAAACCGCCAGGAGTGGCGTGAAAGAGAAGAGGCCTATACCCAACAGTGGGTGTTACCGGCTGACGTGATAGATAGATAGATAGGCATGATTTTTTACAAGAAGAGGTTTAGATAAATAATGCTGGACTATTCACACAGCATCATCTAGCCCCAGAGCTTGTGTTATGGGGTACTAAGATGACTGATATATTACTTATATACTTTTGTTTGTAAATACATACATATTATACATAGAAACACCCAGACCCGAGACAAATATTTGTAGATTGGTCCTGCCGCGGGGATCGAACCCGCAACTTTTTGCGTCGCAGGCGGGCCTTCGCTCACTACGCTACAGAGGTTTTCAATTCGATTGTATTTTTTTAGGGGATATATTGGGGCACAACTTAGGTATTTGTCTTTGATCCGATTTAATTCCAGTGTTTTTAAATTAGGGTAAAAGCACTTTGATGATCCGACTTGTAGACCGAGTTCGTAATGTGGAGATCCGAAAGCGTTCTAAAGTTCAGGACGTTGGGATTCGCATTATGGAGCTCAAATGGAGCTGGGCAGGACACATTGCGAGGCGAGGTGATGACCGTTGGAGTAAGGCCTTAACCGAGTGGTGGCCAAGAGAAGGATATCGAATCGTTGGACGTCCGGACGGCGAGATGGGCAGACGATATTGCCAAGGCCGTGGGCCGTAGATGGATGGGATTGGCGCGAGATCGTGTTGGATGGCACGGGCAAAGGGAGGCCTATGCCCAGCAGTGGGCTAGATCGGGCCGTGGATGATGATGATGACTTTGATGATCATGATGAGAATGCAGTAGAATTTTAAGTCTTACCCTTTTTGCAAACAACTTTTTGGTTTTTAGAATAGAAATTGTACGCGTATGTACAGTGTTACAAACTTAGTGAACCGGTGAGAGAGGCGCTGTTATCGCAAATGATATTGGCAGAAATATACATTTTTCGTCAGTTCCTCTTTTAGCCAATGGTCCAGATAAGTTTGTGGTACTGTATATAAGGTTGACGTTAAAGATAATATCGGCAAGTATGTTTTTGAAGGCTGTTTCATTAACATAACATAACAGGAACATATAAACAGTGTTCGTCAAAGGCTCGGGAGATGGAATTAATTACATTTTAATTAAATTGAACGTCTTGAGTACTCGTAATAATATAATAGTTTCTGTTTGCGTAATTTTATACGGCATTTACAGCGCGAGGAAGATGGCTGGTTCAATATAAAGTAATGGCGTCGATTCTGCTGTTCACTGACTAAACTTAATTAAACTAAAACTTGAACGTTCTTATTTCGTTCTCACTAAAGACAAAAATGGCACGTCATTGAAAGTGACATTACTAAAAGTATAATCAAAATGGCGTTTCTGAGCTTCTGTAGCAGCTGTTTCACACAGCAAGTAAAATTGTCTTGACTAATTCTACCCACAAATACTTCATCTACTATATAAAAATAAGTCGGGTTTTCCTGCCTGACGCTACAACTCCAGAACGCACGAACCGATTTCCACGGTTTTGCATTCGTTGAAAAGGTCTCGGGCTCCGTGAGGTTTATAGCAAAGAAAATTCAGAAAAATCTGGTGGCATCTGGTGGCGAAACGGAGTCCGCTGGGTTTGCTAGTTTTTACTAAAAAATAAGTGATTTTAGGAATGCCACTGTAATAGTCATTCTATATTGGACCTTATCACAAAGGAAATAAGAACGTAGCATTTTAGTTTAGTTAACTTTAGTCAGTGAACAACCGAATCGACGCCAGTATATTTGTATAAAGCCGAGTGTACAGCGTCGTGTTTTTGTGTTTTTAACATGTTATAAAACCGAATAGGCGCATGCCATTGGTGGAAAACAATGCTAACATTTTAGAAAACACTAAAACACGACGCTGTGGACACGCTGTGGACTCTATCTCAAAAAGGCGAATCGATGTTAATTGTGTGTGTAAAGTTTCTGCGTAAACTGAGCGCTTATTTGTCAATATAGCGTCTGCGAGCTAACACACACAAAAACAACGTGCCATGCTACACACACATACCACACACACACACACACACACACACACATTCACAAAAAATATTGCCACTGGCTGCATGAATAGACCTACAATTAATTATTTACAGTTAGACTAGTTAAACTCTAAAGAGCGGCGAAAAGTGATCGTAGATACATTAATTTTCCCCAGATTACACAGCGAAACGGTAAAGGACACCAGCTGTTCTGCCCAGCCTAAGCTATACTCCCCCAAGGACCCCCCACCTCCAGGATTAACAAGATTCCATTAAAGTAATGATGTTGCGTTATTAAGGCTTCTTTGCTGGCTGATGGAGGTTTCCTGTTTCCAAGGTTTGCCAAGTTTTATGTTATTATGCATCACGTAACAACAATAATGCTGGATATTTTCAATCAGCATCATCTAGGTAGATGATCATCATTCATTGCTTTAGAGGTTAAAGCAATGAATGATGGAGATAAACTACTTGTTTTATCCGCCAAAATTTTCCGCTGGTCCATCTTTGGCAATCCCACTTCTTCTTCTCGTGAAGCGAAGCGCTCGTGGTCGTGCTTGCTTAGTTGTTCTTGATAGATAGTCGAAGTTAAGCAATGTTCGAAACGGTCTGTAAGTGGATGGGTGACCGCCAGTGGCATTTTCATCCGAGCCGAAAATGCCACTAAAACTCAGACCTGAAAAAATAATGTTTAGACCTCTACTACAGTTTTTCTATCGGCCGATAGTTGAGACGGAATATACTTCGGCTCGTAATGAGTATGGAGAAGTATAGCCCGTCTCCACTATCGGCCGATAGAAAGTCTGTAGTTTGCGAGGGGTCTTCATTTCATGTACGATATGTTTTATAAAAAATAGAGACGAAACAAAGTTGTGATTTTGTACTGTGAGGACTTGATGAACATATTCTGCTTACTTTGGGGCTAGATGATGCTGTGTGAAAAGTCCAGCATTATATATTTTATTGTATGTACATACAAATGTATTATACAAAATCACGACTGTATATCTCCATTTATTATGAAACACTACACTGAACCTGAAACAAACCATTCGTTCCTGCCCATTAAACTCCTCATCAGAACGAAGAATAACCATAACCATAAAATACCTTCCAATCCTCATTCTCAATAGCTTCAAGATATTAACTTTATAGTACCATCAACCCTAGGTATACGCTAAAACTTTCTGCCATAAAACTAATTAATTCCTACCCGTTATATAAGCGAAATTTTGAGTGCCGTCTTAGCGGTGTCTCAGGTGCCCCCTTCTCCCCTAAGGGGGAAAAGGGGGCGCGAACGTCTCTGTTTTCGCGGCGACTGTGGCGAATGACTAACGGGGGGTTGTGTTATGGGTAGATGTAAGTATTGATCTTGGAATAAAATGTTGCGATGGAAACGTTGGTATGGATTTTTGATAAATTTGACGTATGTGTATTATATTCTGAGCATGTATTATATGTGAGTCACCGGCCCGCCTGCGACGCAAAAGGTTGCGGGTTCGATCCCCGCGGCGGGACCAATGTTTGTATGATCTACAAATATTTGTCTCGGGTCTGGGTGTTTCTATGTATAATATGTATGTATTTACAAACAAAAAGTATATAAGTAGTATATCATTCATCTTAGTACCCATAACACAAGCTCTGCTTACTTTGGGGCTAGATGATGCTGTGTGAAAAGTCCAGCATTATTTATTATTATTTATTATTATATTTGAGGAGGTTTGGAATGGAGATAAATAAATAAATGATGCTGGACATTTTACACAACATCATCCTAGCCCCAAAACAAAGCTTGTACTATGGGAACCAGATACACTGCGCCACAGAGGTCGTCAAGAATTCCAGTTTTGGTGAATATTTTTGTAAATAACAACAAAAATGTCTACGTTGTCGAACAGTTCACTGTATCCTCTGACATTATTTCAGATCTTTTAACCTGATCGCACACTGCCCGCGACGTACGCGCCGCAGTCATTTTTCTATACAAAAATGCTGCTCGCCTCTGACGTCAGCAGAATTTTCTCTATTGAATTGACAGTGCGCCGCGTACGGCTCGGCTGCACTGTGCGAGCACCCTTAGGCTTACATCCATTTTAAGTAACTTGAAACGGTTGTTTCAGACACCTAATACATAGGTACTTGCTAGGTAGTATAAAGGGTGTAAAAAGACTGCTACCGAAAACTGAGGGGTTGCAATCAGACCATGATTCTAAACATATTTAGCGAAAAAAACAACGCAAAAAAAAAATGTTGACTTAGCCTAGTAATTTTACGTTATTTTCGGTTATTTACTACTATTAATACCTAATTAGACCATAACTACCTGATAATTTCATTTATAAAAGAAAAAACCGGTAAAACTCAAAATCCAGCAATCTACGTAAAACAACGCGCCCAGAACATACGCAAACAGCAATCTTTAAACGCTGTTTTCTCCGGATATAATGATTTTTTCGGAAAATCCTTTTGGATTTGGTTGTGTTGGGATGCTGTACCTACCCCTTTCGGCTTCGGTAGACGTCTTTTTACACCCTGTATAATAGTTAAATAACTAGCTATGAAAGTAAACTCCAGCAATTATATTCAGCGAATAACCCATTCACGAATGATCTATCACACTTTCTAAGTAGCACAACTTGGGAATCCCACAAGCCCTCCGTTATCTCGTAAAAGCCAATATATTCGGAGGCTGCGATACACAAATAAATCTTCCACCATCGGTACCGCGAACTTAGAGCACGTACTTCCCTCCCCGTACTCCCCCCGGTTTCGTGTGCTAGGGTTGCTACTTCCAACGTTTTGGCAAAAAAAAATGATATTGAACATAGAAACACCGACCCGAGACAGATCATACAAACATTTGTCCCACGGCGGGGATCGAACCCGCAACCTGTTGTATCGCCAGGCGGGCCTGCGCCCACTGCGTCACAGAGGTCATAAAAAAAATACTGTAGTATGTATTTTTTTTTATGACCTCTATAATTCATAAGTACAATTTACTTATAACTTACTTACACATATAATCTACAATAATATTATATAGAGGAAAGATTTGTTTGTTTGTATTGTTTGTTTGTTTGAATTAAATAGTCTCCGAAACTACTGGACTGATTTGAAAAATTCTTTCACCATTAGAATCCCACATTATCCCTGATGAACATAGGCTATATTTTATCCCGGGAAAGTGAAGTTTCTCCGAGGGACCGCGGGTAACACCACGACGGACAGCTAGTTTACTTATAACTTGAGAAATTGACAGCCCTGGCCAAGAAATCTGCGCAAAGTTAGATTGAAAGCGAACGAAGTACAGCGTTCGGTTCTTAAACGATTTCGGATTCGGAACGCGATCTACGGAATAAGTTTCCCAACTCCGAGTTGGCCTCCACTTGCCCGCACGTGCCCTTCATGTTCTCAGCATATTTACGGCCTGTTTTACACTATTCTCAGCACTCTTTTTTTACGATGAATGGGTCGACTCTTGACCTCGAAACTTACACAGGCAAGAATGAGGTCTACGATGGAGCGAGCCTACCCAGACACGGTCGTAGCTCGACGGAAATACAGGCGCGAGAAGCTGATTCCAAGTTTTGCAGTGCGCATAATAAAATAACTTTGCTAGCGCTTAGTTCTAATAAGTGGAATATCAACCCTTTTACCAAGATAAGTACTATTTTTTTTCACCATGATAAGTACTTTACCGAAACCTCGTTCACTTCTGTCGGCCCTGGAATGCCACTTTTTATTATTTTAAGTATCCAGCATTATTTATTGTAAAGCAGTAAGTTACTTATGTCGAAGGTATGTCGCTGTCGAAATAACTATCTGCCGAACAAGTGCATGTCGTAGTAGGGTCTGTCGAAGTAGTGGTCATTCGAAGATTGTGTTGTCGAAGTAATGTTCCGTCGAAACAAACACTTGTCGTACTTTGTCTTTTCGAAGTTAGCGACGTGTCGAAATAAAGAACAAGCATGATGACAATTTTTCAAAATCTGTTCTATGTTCTTCAGAATGATTTGTTAAGTGAAAAAATATCATATTACAGTAGGAAATAAAGGTTTTCAACCATAAAAATCAAAACGCTCGTCGGTGTCATGGCGGCTGTTTTGACGTCACAGCTCACCACTGCAACAGCAAAAACTACGTGCATAGACACTAATGACTAAAGCTCAAAGGAAAAAAAAATCGCAGTTTTGGTCTATTATATTGAGTATTGACGTCACGCGCTCCATTGGTGTACAGCTATCATGGCGGATTGTTGTATTTTGTAGATTTATTTATTTAATCCTAATATCCTAATAATATAATAAATCTGAAAGTTTGTATGTTTGGATGTTTGTATGTTTGTGTATCAATCACGCCTAAGCCAGTGAACCGATTTGGATGAAACTTGGAATAGGCGTGGATACCTGGAATAGCATATAGGCTATTCAAAATGTTGGTACCACGCGGGCGAAGCCGCGCGCAGAAGCTAGTAATTTAATAATCTCGACATTACTCGGATAATAAATGCATTTTTCTCAATCTTGGAACCCTTTTTTTAATAAAAAAATCTTGATTACTGTCATCATGCCTACTGTCGAAGTTCAGAGGTACACACTTTTAAAAGAACATTCTAGGTCAAGTCACTTTCAGGAATCTTAGCTTAGTTTGATGATGAGAACAATAGATGCGGACAAGTGCGCACAAACTACTCGAAACTTCTTCAGATGGCGCCCGATGATTAAAACGTGAGGCACGTTATATTGATATTTATTATAACAAAGAAAACAATAGCTTCAAAAATAGCTTCACATATATGAGACTCAACTTTGAAAGTCAAATACAAAATGAGTATTGTTTTAAATGACCGTTACGTGAACTGTATTGTACAGTTCTAAAAGTTTATTTTATAAAGAAAAAAGATGTGATCTGTTAAGGTGGGTTCACATTAGAATTAGTAACCGTAACAAATATTATGATAATAATAATAATACGGTAAAAGATATGTTCGACGAACATATTCACCCCTCCACACTATGCGTAACATGTTCGCCGAAATGACACGGTGTTCGGTTCGGCAGAATGTTCTAATTTGGACGCACCTTTAGAAGCAAACAACGAATAACACATTGTTTTAATTAATGAATAGAATAATGTCGTTAGCAAACATTAATTTGAAACAAAAACTAGTCTTTAGATTTAAAATCTCGTAGCATTTGTAGCACCGCTGTAGCTTGTCGTAGAGCCGCGTAGAAGTGCGCTTCTACGCTTAACGAAAACTCAATGTCATAAGATTTTCGACTCTTGGACAAAGTTTTTTTTTACTGGACTCATAGTGGAGTATAGCACTGTTAATTCGTGTGATGAATACGAATATTTGTCCAAATATCTATCAGTAGTCCAGTATTCTATAACATATGGTTTCCACACTTTCCTAAGTTTTTAGAATCGAAAAAAAACTCTATCAGTAGGGCGATAATATTATCACATTTTACTATTACGAGTATTAACTTACAATCTTGTATCTATGACAGCTGCTGAAGTAGGTGGGTATTCTACATTATACGGCACGTAAGTAACGAGCTGCGATGAGATCCAAGATGGCGGCTGTGGTACACTTCTTAGCACTCGCGCGAACGGAGCCAGCTTGATGTGGAGATCGACTCATATCTTGATAATTTTAAGTTTATGTTTCAGATCGTTTGTCGGTTTGGTTAGAGGTACTGAAGTATATGATGCAGATGGGTCTCTTTTTAACGCACATTTCACATGATCTGTCCGTCGTGCTTTGGGGATACAGGCATGATCCTGTTTTGTTTTTTTTCTCTTTTTTCACACTCCCACAAAATAATAACTTTATAATAGGCATACTTAGATAAAGTATAACTAAGAAATAAAAGTTTGTCCATGTATGTAATAAAAATGTAATGAACTTAAATCAAAAGATTAAACAGTAATTAAAGTTAGCTAAGATTTTTTTTAATTTTGCTTCTGCTGTACATCGTTCTTATTTTATTGTTAGTAATATTAAGTACTTACTAATGTAAGAATGATTGCTAGGCCTTTGCCCATTTGTGGGACGATGCGGGTTAGAAACAACAACTATAGTAAATACACCACTATATTGTAACTACAAAAAAAAATGTATGGGCAGTTGCAGCAGATGCAGAAAATGATAATTGCATGGTCAGATTGTTTTATATTGAAACTAGCTGCGCCCCGCGGTTTCACCCGCGTAAGTCCCGTTCCCGCGGGAATATCGGGATAAAAAGTAGCCTATGTGTTAATCCAGGGTATCACCTATCTACATACCAAATTTCAACCAAATCGGTCCAGCCGTTTTTGCGTGAAAGAGTAACAAACATCCATACATCCATACATCCATACTTACAAACTTTCGCCTTTATAATATTTATAGGATTATAGGATATCACAAAATTATCGAGGATTGTTGTCACCAAAAACCTTATAAAATTTTATGAAAACTGTATAAATACATACTACAGACAAAAATCGCGTACGCACTCATATTGTAACTATATTCTCGTATCATCCCCAGTCAGTAAAATCGCAGTAGCTAGCATAAATCCATGTCTGACTCGTCTCGTCTCCTTTTAGGTCATATTTTTTTCTGTTTTTTTTGAGTTGTAACTTCATAAATGTGAACAGTAACAAACCGAGACCATGTTTAAAATTTTTTTGGTAGTTAAAAAATAGGGGTTAGGTAGTATTTAAAAATTCCGACCGAGTGCGGAACAGCGCTCAGTCACAGGCATTGCAGACGTCAGCAGAAAAGCAGCACGACTCAAGTGGGACGTCAGCCGAATGAATCCTGGTAAGTGGGCGAAAGCCATAACATCTTGGCAGCCCGACGGGACACGGGGTCCTGGTCGGCCAAGGAAGCGTTACCGAGACCATCTCGATGCCTTCGAGAGATGGTGGGAGATCTCGATGGAGAGAGATGGTTGGAGGGATTTGGACCTTTGCCCAGCAGTAGGACGAAAAAGGTTAAATAAAAAATAAAAAAATAATTAAAAAGTCCATCTCCATACTAGTTCTCGGTGAGCGCACAAAGTTATAATATCGCTGGTAGTTTTCGCGCCCCCTCAGGGAGGCAGTGCCGCCTCGCTTTACTTATTTACATAATTACATATCGTTTCTTGGCAAGTTATAATACATCTTGTGAAGTAAGATAATGTTTGTATTAGTTTGCATAGTGTAATGTTTACTTCGACTAGCATCTTTTAATAAGCAGCTGTTACACAAAGAAAATCGAGCCGTGTTGGCCGACGTTGTTCCTCGACTTTCAATCCGAAGGTCGTGGGTTCGAATCCCAACCGTGTATCAATGGATTTTGCGTTTCGTAAAATTTATATGCGCTTTAACACGTGCTCTAAACGGTAAGGAAAACATCGTGAGGAAACCAGTTAGTATTCTTATAAGCGGCGATGGGCTTGCAACCTGTCACGTATGGTAACTTCTGCAAGATTTGGGTATGTCTCAAATATGTATTTGGTCATGCCTCTGACTACCCCCCGACGTCTTCAAAGGATCTGGAATACATATAAAGATCTGAGACAATGTTTACCGCGCCTTGGGGATACAGTCGTGACCCGGTTTACGTTTACGTTACAGAAGAAAAATTTCTCGCACGCGAGCGGCGAAAACTCGTATGCGATTATCCCTCGGCAAAACTCGCCATACGGTTGTTTACATTATGACAGAAACTCGTATTATTCAAGCGATTCTCGAATGCGAGTATGTCAGGCGAGAGGCGAGGCTCGAAGCATTTGTTTACACTAGGCGAGCATATTATTGCCCAGAAGAAATCGCCTCTCGCATGCGAGAAACTCTCCTTGTGTAACAGGATTTTAGGATCCATTATCATATTATTATGTTCAGGTCGGAATCACCCACTGCTGGGCTTTCTTTTGTTTCTGCGACTTTCTCAATATCATCGTCCAAACGTATAAAAAAAAACATTTTAACATCCAAAGATACTTTGAAGGTGTAAAAAGGGTCAGTGGCCCATCCAAATGAATGACCCAATATGAATTCCACAAGTACACGCAAGCGCCACAGGGTTCTATATGCAACAAGGCAAGCGTATCGCCTTCTGAAAAGAGATGTTTTAATCATTTAAGTAACGATATGAAACAACCTATATAAAATTCTATGTCTCTAGATGATAGAAGAGTCTTCTTCTTTAGAGTCGATGCAGCACGCTATTCAGAGCCAAAGCTCAAAGTGCAGTTGTTAGGGCGTAATGGACACACGAGCATGTGTGGCATAGACTGCAACTGGAACTGCTAGAAAAGTGAAATGAATGGAGAGAGAGGAGGTGATTGTACTTACTCTGCATCACTCTGATGGTCACAACCCTAATTCCCACCTGGAGCTGGTTGCAAGCCCAGGGTAGGTAATCTCAACAAACGCAAAGATCTTTGAGTTCAAAATTAAAAACCCCAGTCAGATATATTCATCATCATCATCTCAGCCATCTAGCGTCCACTGCTGAACATAGGCCTCCCCCATCGATTTCCACAGTGATCGATCTTGTGCAGCCTGCACCCAGCGTCTCCCAGCAACCTTTACAAGATCGTCTTTCCATCTAGTGGGGGGCCGTCCTCTGCTGCGATTTCCGATATATTATCAGACTGAAAACTATTTCTAAGATGCGCATAAACTTCTTTCTTAAATAACCGTTTTTGTGCCAAAGATTTTCACTCAGATGATTTGCAGTCACATTTTGACATAACTTAATTTTCGTAAATTCTTACTTCTCTTTAGAATTTTCTATTATTTACATATAATTTGTATACAAAGATGGATAGACTTGAGAGTAAAGGAACAAATACACCAGATAATAGACCTAGCCCGATCGACTTTGACGTATACCTACCCTGGGCTTGCAACCAGCTCCAGGTGGAAATGAGAGTTGTGACCATCAGAGTGCAGCAGAGTTAGTACATGCTAGAAATACAGTTATTTAATTTCCAGACAATCAAGTGATTGTCTGAAATGAAATGAATAGAATGGGTGAAGGAAGTCCTTCACCCATTCTATTCATTTCATTCCTTTAGAGAAAAAGAGAAAAAAAAAGGATTAATATTTTATAAGAGTTACTGTATCCACTTGAACCACATATACATTTTAAAAGTATCTTGAACTTCATAATTTGTCAGTGAAAGCCACACTTCTTACACTACTTTTCTATTGAAGTATAATCCAATGTTTTACAATATTGCAGATGATTATGTAAGCATTACTCTCACCGATCGCTCAAAGCCTAAAAAAAGCAAGCACAAGCTCGCCCAGTCAAAGGTCACAGTCGGTTCAGACGAAAAAGAGGAGAAGAGCAACTCTGAAGGTCTCCAAGATGATTTACAGGATAACGTCGTCAGAATATGCACCATTTACGACACCTCTGACAAACTAGTCCAAATAAAATTTGATAAGAATAAACATATACCAAGGACTGTGCTGAAGATTATTGGACTAATTGTACAATTTCATATCCAATTGGGTTCCCTGACCATCAACAAAGGGCTTGATGCATATTCCATGCATGAAATCTGCAAAATTCTTCCTAAATCACACATAACAGATATATGTTTAGATGGAACGTTCTTAGAGGATGCAAATTATTTCCTGTTGTTAGAACAGGAGAACAATTTGAGACAGATATCGTTATCAAGATGCAGGATAGATGACGACGCGCTAAAGAAGTTAACCGACAACCTAGTCTACCCTCTTCCTTCATCAAAGACTTTGTCCGTCCTAAACGTTTCATCGAACAAAATCACTGATGTCGGAGCTAGTTATCTAGCTGAAGCTTTGAAGACCAACAGACATCTGGTCTATTTAAATTTAGCTGATAACATGATAACAGATGACGGAGCGGGTGCAATTTTAAATGTTCTAGGCGAATTCCCGTTGACCTGTGACGAGCTGATCTCATCGCGACAAAGATACATGACATACTTGTACAAGAAGAAAGAAATGTTTTCTAAAATGATAGCAGAACTGAGATTTGCCGATGAAAGGAAATCAGTCAGGAGGAAAACCATGAAACAGTCGAGTCAACCTACAAAAAAAGCTAAGGGCTTAGAAAAAGAACCATCAATAAAAACGGTGTCTGACATAAACAGAAGCGTTACTAATATGGATGCAGCATTATTCGAAAAAGCAGAAAGTATGGCTCTTGATGCGATGGGAATCTTCTCAGATCCTTTCTCGAAATCAAACACGGTTTCAAAAGAAGGTGCAGTGTATTGCCACGGTAACAATGCCTTGGCATATTTGAATCTGGCATACAACAACATCAGCTACTTCAGCTTGAAAAAACTGAAGACTTTGTTGTTGTATCAGAAACTGATGGACAGGAAGCCAAGAGGGTTGATTAATCTGTGTATCGAAGGAAACCCAATCCCTGTGGCTTGTAAGGAGCTGGAGCAGATTGATGATATTTTGGAAATGGGGCTGATGGTACACTGCAGGAGGTTCTCGGTTGTGAAGAAAAGACCTGGATCTCGTGGGAAGTAGGATCTATCAAATCTATAAAACAAAACCAAGACACAACAAACAAACAATTACAACTGTACTTGTAATTGTTTTAAATGTTTTGTTTTTGTTAATTTCTTGGTGTACAATAAAGTGTTCATTCATTAATTCCAAGGGCAAATATAATTTCCCAAGATTTTGCCGTCTTTTCAACTGCAGCTTTTATCGAAATAGTTTTGTGAATTTATAGCCTTTTTTTTAACTAATTTTAGTTTAGTATATTTTATTTTAGAAAGTGCCCGTATTTGGTAAGATAGTTTATATAGTTTTGGATTACCGGCCAAAATATTTTAATGTTTGTTATTATTTTAGTTTGTACTAGTATTATTTTTAAGAATTTGATTTTCTCTGCGTAAATATAAAATTTTAACCAGAATTATTGTTTTTTTTGTCGTTTTACATCAAAATAACCTTTACTTCATTATTACGGCTTACCTTATTTATTTAAAACAAGGATATTTAGTTCCTTTAAAATATCTATTAACCCCATACAATTTTATACTATAGTCGGTCCATTTTAATAAGCCACATTTGACATTTCATCAAAATTTAACAACGTAACTTTGTACCGGCGGGCATAAAATACTACTATTTTATCGAAGTTAGTACTGCACAATTGCTTAACTTTTTTTCAATTCCGGTTAAATAATTTATTTGTCTTAACGACAAAAGAAGGTAATTTTATGATTTATTTCCTTATTACACCATCCAAACATATTATGTTTCAGAACAATTTCTGTTTTCGAGAGAACTGAACGTTGTTACAATGTTGCGTCAGTAAACCCTTGTTCTCTTTTGACACTAGGTATGTTACCCAAAATAATCGAAATTTGAGAGTTGGAATCGAATGAAATGATTTCTCGTAAGGGAATATTTCACCTTTAATGATGATGATGGCGCATTAAATACTTATTTTTTTTAAAAATATACTTAGGTATTTATCCCGAAAAACGTTACTAAATACCAAAAAGTACTTTTGTAAAAGGACAACGGGAATATCGCATAAAAACTTTTTTTCTCTGTTTGACATGACAACCATAAACTTTTGAACAATTTTTATCAAAATAAATAAGTAATGGGGTTGTGACGCAGTCTTGATCGTTGTGCAAAGTGACTTTGCGTTCTTGGTGTGCTATTTTTTTCAGTCCCGGTTTTTTTTAACTGATCTTACCTACTCTTAGTTTACGGTTTACCTGGCGATAAATTTTAATTCATGTGAATGAATCGATACGGACTTCGAACATAATCGAAGTTTTTAAGAAGGTCACCTCACTAGAAAGCTCAAACTGACAAACGTCAAATGTGGCCTATTAAGTTGGACCGACTATACTATCTCTCATAAAATATAGTTCCATTTACCCTTAATATTGTGTACCTATTTACAACAAACTTTTTAATTATTATTTTGACACTAGTGACGTAAGAAAGAACCAAAGAGAACCAAAGCCAAAACGTCACGTTTTGTTTTGACATGACCACATAATGATTCAATAATTTTCTTTTATTTTTAATGTGACTCAATTCATATTTTCTACTATTATATTTATACACATTTTAAACTAAAGAATGGATAGGCTGGAGAGTAAAGAGACTCATTCGGACAATAGGCCTAGCCCATGTGACTTCGATGTATACCTACCCTGGGCTTGTAGCCAGCTGCAGGTGGAAATTGGCGTGATGATCATTAGGGTACATCAGAGTAAGTATCACTACAAATACTTATATAAATTATCTCGATGGTAGACTATCTCTGACCCATCACGAAAGATCGCTTGTGTATAAAAGTCGATAACAATCTTCAGAGTATCTGGTAAAATTGTAATCTTTTTATAGATGAATACGTCAGCATGGCTCTCACTGATCGCTCCAAATCAAAAAAAAGCAAGCACAAGATCGCTCAATCCAGAGTAGACGTCGGCTCCGATGAAAAAGAAGAAAAGAGCCTTTCAGATCGCCTCCATAACTTCGCTGTCGACGGCAACGTCGTCAAAATATACACCACCTACGACAGTGCTGATAATCTAGTCCACATTAAATTCGATAAGAATAGAACAATTCCAAGAACGGTGTTTAAAATTATCAGTTTGATCGTGAATTTTCATATCTATCTGGCTTCTTTGACGATAAACAAAGGATTAGATGCCTATTCTATACACGAGATCTGCAAAATTCTGCCCAAATCACACTTGACAGATATCTGTTTGGATGGAACGTTCTTAGCAGAGGCAAATTATTACCTGCTTCTAGAACAACAGAACAAATTGAGGCAGTTATCACTAGCGCGTTGTAGAATTGACGATGAAGTGCTGAAGAAATTGGCTAACAACTTGGTCTACCCTTTACCTTCATCGAAGACTTTGTGCGTCCTTAATGTGTCCTCGAACAGAATCACTGATGTTGGCGTTAAGTATCTTGCCGAAGCATTGAGGACGAATAGACAATTATCTTACCTCAATTTAGCTGATAACATGATCACTGATGATGGAGCGTCACATATGTTTGACGTTCTGATTGAGTTTCCCATCACCTGTGATGAACTGATTTCGGCACGACATAGACTCATGTTGTACCTACATGAGAAAAGAGAAATGGTTGCTAAACTTTTGATGGAACTGAGAACAGATGAAAAGAAAACAATGAAGAAGAAAATCAGACAGAGTTTCTCAGCGAAAAAATCAGCCAAGGGCTTGGAAAAGGAATCATCTATGAAAACGATAGCTGACGCCAACAATTTAGAAGCGATGTTCATCGAGAAGGCAGAAACAATGGCTGAGAATGCATTAGGAATCTTCACAGATCCGTATTCAACTTCAAACACAATAACAAAAGATGGAATAATGTATTGTTGCGGAAATAACACTCTAGCGTATATAAACTTAGCGTACAACAATATTACTTTCAACAGTTTGAAAAAATTGACGAATATTCTGATGTATCAGAAACGAGTTGATAGAAAACCTAGAGGGTTGATCAATATGTGTATTGATGGAAACCCAATACCTGTAACCTGTAAAGAGCTGGTGCAGATTGATGATCTTCTAGAAATGGGGCTGATGATACACAGCAGGAGCTTCTTAAGTAAAAAAAGGGCCTCATCGCGTGTGAAGTAGAAGTTTTTCATATTATTAGGGTCATCAGGGAATCATGTGAGAGGTTAGGACTATAAATGGAGTTTGATGTGTTTTTTGTTCATTCGTTATTTATTTTTAATGATTTATTTTAGATAAAGTCTGTTTTTAGAACTACTATAATGTATTTGATTTTTTTGATATTTGCTTAGTTTTTGAATACTGACTTGTTATTCTAATATTTTATATAGTTATAGTTTGTAAAAATATTTTTAAGACGCTTTATTCCATTGATTTATTACAAGAGTTTATAAATAAATGCTGGTTTTTGTACCTACTTAGGGCCAACGCACTCATAGTAACCTTAGGCCCAGGTTTTTCTAAAATAGAGGTTAGGTACTAACTCAAATGGCGAAAACAAACACCGTGAGGAAATCAGCATGATAATGTCTAGATCCTAAAATGTTCAGCAGGTCTCAAGAGTAAGAAAAAAGCCAGTTCTCAAAATCCTTTTCTAGTTTCTGGTTCGAAAAACTGCCGATGATGACGTCCTAGCCATTGTGGCCCTGGCTACTGATTTCTTCTGCACAGGCAAGGTCATTGACCAGCTCTTTGGAGCTCTCTTTTGTGACTAAAGTACTAGCAACACCTTGGAGGAAAACCGAGTAACACGAAAAGAAGAAGAAGTTCTACAAACACGATTTGGAACCTAACCTTTTCGAATTTCTAATCTAAAAAGCTTCAGCGTGCATAAAAGCATCCATCGTCAACATTTTCCTACAAAGACGCTAAATTCAAAATCGGTGGAACTGTGCGGCAGGGAGGCAGCGACGTCGATATTCGCGCGGAAGCCATCTTAAATATAACCCCTCCCCGCCTCGAGACGCTGCTTTTTCAAACTCCCGCGTGTTCAGGGGAAGAAACATTTGGCTCGTTTTGTTTATATAAAAAGCCGCGATAATTTTTGGGAAGTTAAAGTTAGTAAGCGTGACGTAACTTAAGTGGAAAGAGAGATTGATGGAATTGATGGGAATCTTTTAATAGATATTTATGATATTATTTTTTGTTAATTCTTACATATTTTATTTAAAATTTTGATAAGGGTTTGATACTCGTCGCATAGGTAAAAAATGTAGAGTATATATTATTACTGATTTTCTGTTGTATGGGTTTCAAACCTTTCAATCATTTCAATTCATTGGTATATTAAAAGAAATCCAAGTAAAAAAATTTATCTAAGACTTCGTAATGAAACGAGGTAAAAAATACGGTCACACGTCGTCACCTAATCATAGTTCAAACTAAGCCATAACGCAGGTTAGAAACTACGTTCCATGAACCTTCATGAAAGCTCTCATGAATATTTATCCGCAAATACCTTACGAAAATATTCTCCGTCTTCAAGACCCATAAACTTGCTGACTCCACGGCGAATCAATACGGCATTAACGCACACATACGCACCCACACCGCTGCACAAAAACTATTGAAACGAAAATATAAGCGCACATTTACAAGTCTCACGCACACAGCTATGGGTCAGGTGTGTATAACCCGTGGCCCACCCCCACCCACCGCGCCTTAGACGCTGGCTTTTTACACGAGTATAAGCAGCCTGGCCCAGGCGCGCAACATTTGGCTCGCGAAAGACATGCCGGTTGTACGGTATTGAGATACTACACAATGACGAACTGATTTTAATTGTTTTGTATTTGGGAATAACTTTTTACATCTAGAAGAAAACACACTTTTAAAGAATGTCTTATTTGACGTTAAAATAATAATAATAATAATAATAATAAATAATGCTGGACATTTTCACACAGCATCATCTAGCCCCAAACTAAGCATAGCTTGTACTATGGGAACCAGATAACTGATATACTACTTATATACTTTTTGTTTGTAAATACATACATATTATACATAGAAACACCCAGACCCGAGATAAATATTTGCAGATTATACAAACATTTATCCCGCGGCGGGGATCGAACCCGCAACCTTCTGCGTCTCAAGCAGGCTTTCACCCACTGCGCCACAGAGGTCGTAAAATCTGTACCTATCAGGTACTTAGCTTGTATTCCATAATAGTAAGTACTTACTTCGTATGAGTCAGTGGCCAACTCTGGTGTTGGAGTTTTTAGGCCGCCCTAAGGCCTCTGTCATGGCTTAACAACTTAATTGCCGGGACCGAAAATTTAACGTGCCCTCCGCACGGCAGCGCTCAGATAAAAATGCCACTGGCAGTCACCCATCCACTGACAGACTGTTTCGAGGGTTCGATCTTCGACGATCTATCAAGAACGACTAAGCAAGCACGACCACTAGCACTTTTTACCTAATTCTTATGAGGAGTTGTGCTAGGGAAGGTTTGAAAAGACTGAAAAATCTATTGAATAAAAATTTGTAACGATCAGTACCTATTCTGGACATAACTGAATACAAAAAGCAATTTCAGTCAATAAAATTCGTGTTTTCTTTAAGACTTTTTTGCAACAATAGCACAAGCTAATTTTGTATAAAAACCTGTATACTTTTTACGAATGTGACGCTTTTTTTGGGAAGATTTGATAAGAAGTTTGCACCCTTTTTTGTGTCTTGAACCGGTTTTTTTATTGTAATCTTATTTCGTATCTAGTCCGATTCAAGACTCTTTTGATGACAGGTTTCAATAAACTCGTTTTTCTTCGAATCGCAGTTTTGTGGGAATTTTATTGAGTAACATAATTTTATATCTTTTACGGGGCAGGGCAACCTGTTCGATTACTATCCAAATTCTAAGGGTGGTTTACTTGAAGACAAGTTCTGGACAATTCGATGTGGATTTTTCTTTATTTTGTGATTGGGGAATAAGTTTTATTTTGTGAAATACCAGTTCTGATCTTAGGTCAATCTGGGTCATGAGAATTTATTCAATATTTTTACCGTGAGAACTGGACAAATTAAATAAGCTTTGGGGTGTTATAATATTACTTTATTAATTTTTTTACTGGTCCGATTACATTAATCACAGTATCACGTTATATTATTTCAGATAAAAATAACCTAATTAGGTTTTTTTTTCATTTTAAATTAAGTACTTACTTACCTATTTTCAAACCTAAAAATCTTTGTTATTTTTTAATTAAACTAACTTTTAGTCAAAATTTATAAGTTTTTGTCAAATTAACAATCTACAAATAAATATTACCCTGATTTATTAAAAAGTAATAAACATTGCAAAGTACCTATTCGGAAGTACCTCTGACCGACCTTTTATTAATTAGATACTACTTTAGAGATAAAATGTTTTGAGTTTTCTATCATCTTATTTATTTATTAATATTTACACTTAAATTACCTACTTATAAAAAAATAAATTATTTATTATCACTGAACATCAATCCAAACTAAAACCGGTTATTTTTTCGTCTATATTCCCACGAAATAGCCACTTGCTTTTTAGAAGAAAGTCATTGTCATAGAATGGGACCTGTTTCTGATTCTTATACAATGGGCAAAGCAAAGGGTGTAAATCTTACAGGTGCTTTTCTTGGCATTTAGTGGTGACACAGTCAGTGTGGTTTTGATGGGTTCATAGTATGTTACATTATTTTATCGTCGTAGTTGTTTTCGTTATTTTAATTGGAGAACCTAGATCGAGATGAGCTGTCACATAAGTGAAGTGGAGATTTAGTGAATTTATTTAGTGTGAGTTTTTTGTGTATCTATAATTTTTAGTGAAAATCATAAATATTCTTCTTAGTTCTATAGTCAGGTCACAGAAATTCAGATTTCACTGCCGCTTTCGAAACTTTTTTATCTTTTCTTGTGTAGTTAATTCGTCTTTTAAGATGAAATGAATGAATTAATGACATGTCATAATCTAAGTAAGTAGTAAGTCGATGAGTTACCCTGTATTTTATTTTTATAAGTGAATCAGCTCGCGGTCATTTACTTGAAACATATAATATTAGGTACTTTTAAACCATTTTATACCATCCTACCATCTAAAAAGATTGTTTATAAAAAAGTATCATGTTTGCCAAGATAAAACATTTGATACTTACTTATTATGTACCTATCTTATTGCAATTATCACTTGTGTTGTTTCTTTTGTTTTCGGGAGTAGTTTTATTACACCTTGCATGTATGAGTTCTTTAAATAGACATCCAAGGGTCTGAAAACAAAAGGCGCAACTAAAATTCCCCCAAAAACACAGATAAACCATAACATTAAAATTCATACAAACTCATACGAAAACAACGCCATACCCTAATTAGGCATTTAATTATAAATCCGCCATGAATTCTTAACCGACTAGACGTATTAAAATTTCACTTCCCTCCGAGTAACTACGCCTATAGCATATCGCGTGGCCCCATCTCCGCTGTCTTTCTAAGGGGACCGCATAAAATAGTTATAGAGGGTAGGGGGAGCTACTTAACCGTTTTTAGGAGACCCGCCCGACGCAGAAACACCCCGCAGCTACCCCACTTCCTGCTCCACCCCACCCCGCGTTCTATCTATTCGTATATTTTTGCGTTTCTTACCGAGGGTTGACGATACCTGGTTTTATAGTTCTTAATTTAAATGCGCGATGCTCATTGGCGTTTTTGTGCGTGTGTGAGGGGTTCGAATTTTGAATTCGGGTCGCGCGATTTAGTTTTAATTTTGCGGGATTTAGGGAAAATGGCGGGTGTTTTTGTTTTTGGCAAATGCGGGTTGCATGCGTGACTTGTTAACCTAAATAAATAGTGGAAATAATGGAAGTTGGCATCTCCCCCTGTTTGGTCAATTTTTTTACTAATTAAAATCGTAATGCAATCAAAATTACGGACCTACATAATGTGTTTTATGTAACAACATTTGCAAACTGTAATTTCAAAAAATTAAGGACAGTTGCATCAGATGCAGAAAATGATAATGGCATGGTCAGAACTTTTTTTTTAACTATCGCAAAGTTATCGAGGATTTTAGTCAAGCAAAACTGAACAAAATTTTATGAAAACTCTCATTTGAACTATATTCTCGTATCATCCCCAGTCAGTAAACCCGCAGTAGCTATCATAAATCCATATCCGACTCGTCTCGTCTCCTTTTGAGGTTATAATTTTTTTTTTCAAATTTTTTGAGTTTTAACTACATAAGATTAAATGTGATCAGTAACAGACACCGAGACTATGTGTATTTTTTTTTGGCAATTAAAAAATAGGGGTTTTGTTATAAATATATTATGTATTACATACAGTTAAGCCTATGTTTTTACAAGCTTCATCATCTACAATCGAAATTGTCTTCAATACCCTTCTCAAACACATTTACATAAGTAACTGTAATAAGAGGGAACCGCAACATTTAATATCTCAACGTCTCAGCATATTAAATAGGTACATAAGGAGTACATAAGTACATAATAAATATGTAGGTGTGGAGCTCGCGAGGAACGAGATGAGGTAAAATTTGAGGGTGGCGCGCTTACAACGGTGTCGGGAAAAGGACTTAAGTCCAATTTTACTGTTTCGTACTTTTCAATTTTACCTAGTGTAACTTTTATTACACAAAAAATGAAAAAAAAAATGTTTGTATGATCTGCAAATATTTATCTCGGGTCTGGGTGTTACTAGTATAATATACAATGTATGTGTTTACAAAACAAAAAGTATATAAGTAGTATCTGGTACCCATAGTACAAGCTTTGCTTAGTTTGGGGCTAGATGATGCTGTGTGAAATGTCCAGCATTATTTATTTATTGCAGTTAAGTTTTTTTCAAGAATGATTAAATCCAAGACCTTGTACTTTTTGTAACTATTTACGTAAGTAAAGTATCAAAATGTTTTTTTTTTGAGTCTTTATTGGGGAGTCCACATAGATAGCGTTTATTCTTGAAAAGATCGAATTTTATGGTTCTATTGTCTTAAATTAAAGACACTAGAGTTCTCTAATAATAATTTATGAACACGCTTAATACCTACAGCTACACACACAGGCACAGCGTCGTCACCGTCTTGTGTTCTTAAGGCGATATGATGAAGTAGCACACCATGTTACATTAAAAATATTTAAAGATTTCTGCTTATATGTAAGAGTTTATAAAAGTACAGGATAAGGAAATCCTATGGTTGTGTGCTCATTGCAAACTAAAGATGGCGACATCAATTAGATTAGGTACTTTATTTACTGTTAATTTCATAATATTTACAGATTGTTCTTTCATTCGCAGCAAATTTATACATCTGATAAAATGCATTATAGACAAAATAAATCAATGCATTTTGGATCGTATTTATTTAAAGGTCCCAACGACCAAAATTTTCGCGTGTTTTTTATCATCAATGCAACTTTATCTTTGCAAATTGGACTATCACGAAAATTACTCAAGAAAGCGATTTTCCTGTACCACCTTATCCTTCACCCCCAACATCGTCTTGATACAGCATATAAGTCGATCGCGGGGTGGTTTTTACATTCGCCCCAAGTACACCCACACCCTTACACCACCCGCGACCCCTTTACCCTGCCACAGCAACATAAACTTTAGCATATTGGTCTTATAGCTCATTTTCCGTTGGTAAAATTTGAGTAGCTTCGCCTGGGTAATCTTAATATTAATATCGTCTTGAGAAGAGCTTGTATGATACAGTTTTATGTTTAAGATGTGTGCGTGTGGATGTGTGAGTGCGCTTTGTGCTTGCTAGTTTTATGTATGTATTGAGTGGAGGAAGTTACGAGTACTTATATGTATGTCTTTGGAAACAGTAACGCGTGAATGTTCATGGTTATAAGTTTTTGTTTATCATATTGTGTAGTCCAAATGGCATGTGAGGAAACTCGAAATGTCCAAATAGCTAAGCAATAGTTGTTTCGAAAATCTGGTAATGGGTGAAAGATTTCTAGAATATCGTCATTGATTTGTTCTTTAGCATAAGAAAATAGTCTTTCAGTTTTTTTTTATCTGACTAAACAATAGTTAATGGAACTTTGAATGACGTATGATATTCTAGACCTTTAGTTTCTTCCGGATCGGTTCACAGACTGAAGCAATTGTAACAAAAAACAATCATTCAGACAGTCCCAATTTTTTTATTATATTATTTGTAAGATCATTAAACGAAGTTTCATGTAGAACATGTTGGCATTTGATTAACACGTGATTATAAAGTTTTGCATATACAAGGCGTCATTTGAGAAGTACCTAATTGTATGGAAGGTTCCTTTTGGTTTCTTGGTAATATAAAATTATGAAAAAGGAATAGATAACGTTTGAGACTTTAGGGTCGTCATTGATAAACATGGTGTAAAATTGCGCCGGGTGTAACTTAGGGGTAACCATACAATTTTTGGAGTTTAGACCTGGCGTAACTTTATGACAGCCTAGGAGCTAGCGGGGACAGCTAGGTATTTATACAGGGTGTAAAAAGATGTCTACCGAAGCCGAAAGGGGTAGGTACAGCATCCCAACACAAAACCAAATCCAAAAGGCTTTTACGAAAAAAACAGCGTTTGAAGATTACTATTTGCGTATGTTCTGGGCGCGTTTTTTTACGTAGGTTGCTTATACTTAAGTGTAATTATTAGGTAGGTATGTTTTTATTATGTTGCACTAGTAGTAAATAACCGAAAATAACATAAAATGACTTCTTAGCTAAGTCAAATTTTTTTTTGATTTTTTTTTCACTAAATATGTCACTAATCATGGCCTGATTGCAACCCCTCAGTTTTCGGTAGCTGTCTTTTTACACCCTGTATAAGATTTTATGGGGAAAATAACAATAATTGTGTAAAAAATACAGTTTAACCTGACGCATTACAACCAAATCTTCCACCATTCTGGAACATTCGAAAGTTTCGGAACTAATCACCATGAAACCCATTCAAGCAAGCATCCATCAGCCTACCCCTATTGATCAAACACTCATTACTAAATTCCTTTGAGCCAAGCTATTTAGGTAACATTGTTCAAGTACATTGAATTAGTAGGATTACTATTAATAATATTATCAAATTCACTATTAAAATGCAATAAAATTACAGTAACAACTGGGTCACAACTGTATCCGTAAGGCACGGTAGACATTCAGATCAAGTCACTAAAAATCTCTTGAAAAATGTCAGGACAAATTTATGAATAAAATGTATTTTGAGCAAAATTTTCGGTCGAATTCGTTATGATTCGTTTGGGTGACCGTTTATTCAGAAGTGAAGAGAGCACCAAACATGGTTTAGGGCATAACTTTATTTTATCTGATTCTCATCAAAGTTCAAAGACGACCTCTGTGGCGCAGTGGGTGAAAGCCCGCTTGGGACGCAGAAGGTTGCGGGTTCGATCCCCGCCGCGGGATAAATGTTTGTATGATCTGCAAATATTTATCTCGGGTCTGGGTGTTTCTATGTATAATATGTATGTATTTACGAACAAAAAGTATATAAGTAGTATATCAGTTATCTGGTTCCCATAGTACAAGCTTTGCTTAGTTTGGGGCTAGATGATGCTGTGTGTGTGATATGTCCAGCATTAGATATTAAAAAAAAAAAAAAAAAAAAAAAAAAAGTGTAGTCAGGCCTTGACTACTTTTGTTTAGGTTTATTTTTCTTAATATTTTATTTTTTCAAATAAGTTTATCTTCATTTCGTGAGTTTGTAATTATTTAATGCATGCTGTGTTCTCATCGAGAAGGTAGTTCACTAGCCTAAGTTATTTCTAAAATTGTAACGAAAACGTTCCCAAAGTGTAACGGCCAGTTTTGAGAATCTCAAAAAAAAAAGTCCAGCTTCAGGGAGAGTGGCATTTTCATCTGATAGCTTCCATGCTTCGGAGGGCACGTTAAATTGTCCGTCCCGGCTATTGACGGCCATTGCGGAGGCCTTAAGGCGGCCTAAAAACTCAGTCACCAGAGTTGGCCACTGACTCATACGAACATACTTAGTGGGGAGAGCCTATTGAACAGAACCTCTTCTTGACATTGTCCTGGATTCAGAAATCGAATAAAATGTGGCTTGTCAAACTTCAGACAAAAATTTTCATCTCTTGTTATGTTTTTCCTATAATAGATTCTAAATCAATTATTATTACGACATGAGCTTTATTAAGAACATCATAGAAGGAAAAGTGGAAGGATGACGAAGAAGAGGCAAGCCTAGAATCAATTTCATGAGTCAGATAAAAGAGAAGATCACTGTCATGTTGTATAAAGAAGTAAAGGAATCCGCATTGGAAAGGGTGAGGTGGAGGAAGTTGCATTGCACCGATAAGAGCTCTTAAATTTGATGATGATATCTTAAACCTATTCTTTCTCTGTCACACCCCTATATACTTGTATATTTCAATTTGTCCATTTATCCATCCACAGGTTGTCTGGTAGAGATCGCTATTTAGCGATAAGACCGCCGATTGTATATCATTTTTTTTTGTTTAGGTTTCCATTTTTGTTTATTTATATTATGTGGTGTGCAATAAAGTATTTTCTATCTATCTATGATGAGATTCTAAATCACTTTTGAAAGTCTTATCCACTATGCTCACAGCTACCGACTTTACTCGTACGCAATCTACAACGCCCTCAGTTACAAAGATTTACAACCCAAACATCGTCTCAAGATTTGCAGCACTTTGCTAGTTCCAGAACAAGTGGAACTATATCTTCAACTTGAGCTATAAATCTTGGATTATGCAGATGGTATAAAGAAAAATGATAAGTAATTTCAGTCATGCAGTTTAAGCTGATTGCACATTTGTCCGCACGCGCCTCAGTGGATACCTACGTTAGATCAACAATCATTAACAAACCGTGTTTGTTGCCCTGATTCTTCACGGTATGGGTCGCGAAAGAACAGTAGTAAAATTAGTTCTAAGACTATTCTTAGTGATCCCAGCGGTCCTAATGAATAAATGCTTTTTGACTTTGACTTTGATTATGTCAAAGTTTATATTTTTTACAGATAATTGGGTCAACAGTTCACTACATCAACAAATTATGAGATCAACAGTCATTTTTCTATACAAAAAATACTGGTGACGTCAGAAAATGCGACTAGATTCTGACGCCTCAGCATTTTTTCTATCGAATTCACAATTCGGCGCGGATAAGTCTACGCCCACCTTAAAAGGGTCAGCACTTGATTTGATAAGGCTACCGTGCCTAGAATATAGTCGAGATGCACGAGTATAGTCGAGAGCACGATGCAGTCGAGATGTCTCGACTATATATCGAGATGACAGTACACAAAGAGCAAAGTTTTCCTAACAAAACAGCTATACAATGGCTATATACTTGTGTAATAGTTGTATATTGGGATGGCTCGCAAGCGGCATGCGCTACATAAATTTTATTAGTAATCTCGCCGCCACAAGATTCACTGGGTTGAAATTTTAAGATATACGAATTTTGTAACGTTAGCAAATAAAACATTTAATCCATAGGTACTAATATTATAAATGTGAAAGTAACTCTGTCTGTCTGTCTATCTGTCTGTCTGTTTGTTACCTTTTCACGCCCAAACCACTGAACAGATTAGGCTGAAAATTGGCATGGATAAAGGTTGTATCCCAGGGACGGACATGGGCTACTTTTTATCCCGAAAAAATCCAGAGGGACCGCGGGTTACACCGCGGGAGCGCAGCTAGTAAATAATAAATAAATAATGCTGGACTTTTTCACACAGCATCATCTAGCCCCAAAGTAAGCAGAGCTTGTGTTAAGGGTACTAAGATTACTGATAATTATACTACATACATCCTTTTTTTTTGTAAATACACAATAATAACCATAATATTATACATAGAAACACCCAGACCCGTGACAAATATTTGTAGATCATACAAACATTGGTCACGCCGCGGGGATCGAACCCGCTACGTTTTGCGCCGCAGGCGGGCCTTCGCCCACTGCGCTACAGAGGATGTCAAATGTCAATTTACATTTTATATAGGCCCTCTACATATTCGCCGATGATAGACGAATGCCGACGTTCACGTGTAGAGGGCCTCATCGCGTGGATTCGCCTGTCATCTTTCCAAATAATGCGAATGTGAAGAGTGGCTGTTACAATGCATTTCAAACATTGAATTTATTTATTTATTTACCACTTCTTAACTATTTTTACAGGCTTAACCTAATGCAATAGTGTGGCCAAATTCAAACAATAATAGTACAATATTAGTATTATACAGCACATCTTTAAAATAAAATAAAAAATAACTCTACTAAAATATTCCTATACTTACCTACTTACAAAATTCAAATACCAATTATGTCAATTTACACTAGAACCTAAAATGTCAAAAATGTCAAGAATTGTTTAACCCTTGGTCCTTGACAGTTGCAGCAGGCCGTGGGTACAAATCCCACAAGGCTGGAACTTTTGAAACCAATTTCAATATCTTAAATAAACCCTGATTTTGAGTCATTACAAGTAAAAATAAAACTTTCTTAAAGAAATAAATAAAATAAATAAATAATGCTGGACATTTCACACAGCATCATCTAAAAACGATGGCTTTCAATCCGAAGATCTTGGGTTTGAATCTCGGCCGTGCATTAACAGTTTTTTCGATTCTCTATAGTAAGTATCTCCGATGACTTGGTCTGAAAGAACCTAACCAGTGCAGCAGTGAGATGAAAGAATATAATGTGCGCATTGTGCGCCTCAAAGAGTTTTGTTTGTCTACCGCCCTCGTTGATGGTTGAAGCGCTCGTGGTTATGCCTGCTTAATCGTTCTTGATACGTACTTGAACTTTCGAAACGGTCTGTTAGTGGATGGGTGACCGCCAGTGGCATTTTCATGTGAGCGCTTCCGTGCTTCGCAGGGCACGGTAAATTGTCGGTCCTTAGGGCGGCCTAAAAACTCCGTCACCAGAGTTGGTCACTGACTTATACGAATATACTTACCGCCCTGGTTCAGTCGTGTCCCCTATTAACTAGATCATTTTATACAGGGTGTAAAAAGACGTCTACCGAAGCCAAAAGGGGTAGGTACAGCATCCCAACACACACCCAAATCCCAAAGGATTTTTCGAAATATTTATTATATCCGGAGAAAACAGCGTTTGAAGAGTACTGTTTGCGTATGTTTTGGGCGCGTTTTTTTACATAGATTGCTGGGTTTTGAGTTTTAATTGTTTTTTTCTTTTTTAAATGAAATTATTAGGTATGTCTGGTCTTATTATGTCGTACTGGTAGTAAATAACCGAAAATAAAATAGCATGACGAAGCTACGTAAAAAAAAATTGCTTTTTTTTTCGCTAAATATGTTTAGAATCATGGTCTGATTGCAACCCCTCAGTTTTCGGTAGCAGTCTTTTTACACCCTGTATGTAAGCCTTTTCTGCTGACCGTCCTTGTTTTATTAGGTCAACTTCTCAACGTCTTTGCGTTTAATCAAAGGAAATTTCCAATTAAATTGATTACGATCGCTCCCCGCCCCTATGGCCCAACTTAGATAATATCTATGTTTACTTAGCATTACTTAGCTATACCAGTAGTGGTTGCGTTCCGAGTCATCGTATTCCTTGAAATTTCGCGATCATCATTTAGAAATTAATTGGTAGTTTTTTTGTGTGTATTGGTATGTGTGCTTAAACAGTAATTAAACGAATAAATAATAATGCTGGACTTTTCACACAGCATCATCTAGCCCCAAAGTAAGCAGAGCTTGTGTTATGGGTACTAAGATGACTGATATACTACTTATATACTTTTTGTTTGTAAATACATGCATATTATACACAGAAACACCCAGACCCGAAACAAATATTTGTAGATCATACAAACATTGGTCCCGCCGCGGGGATCGAACCCGCAACCTTTTGCGTCGCAGGCGGGCCTTCGCCCACTGCGCTACAGAGGTCGTCGAATGTCTATTTATTTATGTCTAATTTATTGTGTTTTCGAGTAAAAAAAGAGCGGCTTGCGTTCTGTATCAATGTATTTCTATCTACTTACAAAATGTAGTTTCACAAGTCTGAAAAAACATTATTATTATTATTAATAGCCTGTGGTGTCCCACTGCAGGGCAAAGGCCTCCCTTCGTTTCTTCCACTCCTCTCTATCGTGAGCTAATGTGGTCCAATCAGGAGAGTGGGAGTCAAGTTCGTCTCTCCACCGCCGCCGCGGTCTGCCGCGTGGTCGTTTCCTGAAAAAACAGATCGAGGAAAATAATAATCCAGATGGTAGTAGACCATTTTTGTAGATCTTCAGGCATAGGTTATACTTTGAAGATGTCTTAAAAAATCTAACTTCTTTATGGATGTAGGCTTGTTGAACAAAAATGGATGAAAGGAAAGACGTCATTGTTTACCATACTTCTAAAAGTATGGAAACGTCGAGGTAAATAAATAAGATTTACATAGTAGGTATACAAATTTATATAAGCTACTATTTATTCCGGAAAAATGAAGTACCTATTAATAAACAGCGAGTAACATATAGAAGTATACAGCGAGTAATATAATACGGAAGTAGGTACCTATAACATCCTTCAATATAAATCTCTCTCTCTGTCTGTTTTCAGAATGAATTTAAAATAAGAACAGATTAAGCACAGATTTAAAAACATCCCAAATGTTAACTCCACAAATCCACAAATGAAGTCGAAACAATTTTCATACGTTCTCCATTACAAAAACATCTCTCACGAATGAAATTTCCACAAAAATGGGCAAAAAACAGATTTAACACAAAAATAACGAATAAAATTCCCCGATGCAAATTGTTACTCGTCCCAGTCGGGTGTTAAAATGTGAAAAATAAAGAAAAATGGCGTCGGAAAACACGCAAATAAAAAGCCTCAATGAATGTTAACTAGCAGAGGCTGGTGGTACAGCGAGAGAATTTAATAGCCATGACTACAATATTATACTGACTCATGGTCTTTTTGATAAAGCGTAGGTAAATGACGACCTCCGTAGCGCAATGGGCATCAAAAGACGTGTGTGGAGTGGACGCAAAAGGTTTCGGGTTCGATCCCCGCCGCGGGACAAATTGTATGATCTACAAATATTTGTCTCGGGTCTGGGTGTTTCTATGTATAATAGTATGTAGAAAGTCCAGCATTAGGTATTTATTTATGTTGAATCATCTCACTGTTACCTACCTTATTTTTTATTTTAGACGGAACTTAGTGATAGTATGCCGAGTTTTAACTTGATTGGACTAATTGAAGGAGTTTTATTAGGAGCCAAAATTTAGTTCTCAAGATTTGACCTCGACTAACATTTATTTATTAATTATTTAAACGGCTAACTTCACTACGTGCCAATGGACATCGGCTCAAATACCGATATCCGTTGAACGTACTTTACTACGACATAAGAGAATTGCAAAATGATTCTTGATAGAAAGTATAAAAACACTTGAAAAAATTATCCATTTTCCCAAATATGTTGCTCTGCCCTCACTGTATCGCTAGCCTAACCTGCCCCTGGGACGTCGAGGAAAAATCACCAACAAGGCCGTCGACACTCGGTGTTGCGTGACGTGACATTATACTGCGACTTGAATTCATTATCATGCTTCATTTGCATCGTTTATGCAAAAAATTACATGAAAATTGGAGGCATGAGAGAATTTGTTTAATTTCACCACATAATAATGCAGATTTCACTCACTGCTGGATCTAAGGTGCTATCTACGATTAGTACTGGTGGGTAACATTCTAAAAAAAACGGGTTACGACTGTATCCCCAAGGTGCGGTAGACATTCTGTCTGATCTTTTATTTATTCCAGATCATTTGAAGGTGTCTAAGGATTCTAATATTGCACTTAATAGTTTCTTTCTTTCTTCTTTCTTTTATTTAGTTATGATCACATACATACCTAATACTTAAGTATTTAGACAAAGGTACCCTACGTCTGATAAACCCTTTTAGACAATCATAAAGATCATTACATGTAAAAAGTTTTCTAAATAATTTTAAATCTCTGTATTTCCGTTCCCTGTTGTTTTTAAGAAGAGAGTTACCTAATAGGCACCTTTCGGGTAGGCTCGCTCCATCGTAGACCTCATTCTTGCCTATGTTCGTTTCGAAGTCAAAAGCCGACCCTTCATCATTTTGTTGCCCTGATTCTTTACGGTATTGGTCGCGAAAGAACAGGAGTAAAATTAGTTTTAAGACTATTCTAAGTGATCCCTGTGGTCCTTCTGGATAAATGATTTTTGACTTTGACTTTAAAAAAAAACTCTAAAAACACATTAAACAAGCGCTCAAAACAAGCATTTAACCTGAAACACCAAAACGAATTCTTTAAAGCTATTAAACACCGATTTCCAGACTCCCATTAATCAGCGATTAAGCTGACCACCGTCAAATTGGCTGACAAATAGCCTTTTACCCGAAAAAAGTAAAAATACTTCCGCTGGAGTCAACTGAATTAACCATTATAACCCCGGGAAATCCTGGAAAAAATCTGTTAACACTCCTCTAGTGCTGTGAAACAAACAATCACAGAATTACGGCTCAGATTTTTTTAATATGAGCTATTATAGAAAACTGTTAGATTAAACTGTTATTATTAGATATTTAGCTTGAATTTTTTATTTCAAAGTCAAAAAGCATTTATTCAGTAGGATCGGTTAGATCATTTAAAATAATCTTAAAACTAATTTTACTCCTGTTCTTGCGCGACCAATATTAGTTTACTTATTATGTACTGTTTGTTTTCCTAAGAAATAAAAATAAATAGCTCATAGCATCAATAATGTAAAGTTTTGTTCACCATGCCAGAACTTACACGAATTAGTTTCTCTGTCCCAAAAAGTATGTTTATTAGGTACTACTTATCTACTCTCAAACTGTGAAGAAAGCATAGTGTGGACATCAGTATGTCGTTTTTTTATGGAAGAGGGGGCAAACGTGCAAGTGGCACACCTGATGGTAAGTGATTGCCACCGCCCACAGACAACTGCAGCATCAAGAGGCACTGCAGATGCGTTGCCGGCCTTTGAGGTAGGAATAGGCTCTTTTCTTGAAGGCGCATCGGTCTGGAAACACCTCTGACAGCTGATTTCTCAAGTCGTTGAAATTAAAAATAGTGTGTACTACAGAAGGAATCTCTCTGACGCGTAAGTATTCAAGAAAAATGACAAATATATTATATGCATCCGGCTAAAGCACATTTACTCTCAAACTGTGAAGAAAATTTTTAATAAAATCAGCATGTCGTAAAAGTTTGTACAATTTCAGGTGTCTACATGATAATTACGTTTTAAAACTAAAATAAAAACCGACTTCAATGTTCGACTCTACACACGGCGTGACTCAGGGAATCAATAAGCCATACATAAAAATCTAAATAAGAAAAAGAAATCAAATCGACAGATAATGCTTAGCCTCCACCGGCGTCGAAGGGCATTAATTACCAAAACTGCATACATTTTATGTCAAGTTTCGCGGCACGTGAGTTCCTGGCATTAGTAAAGCGTCAATTTGACATAATGCATGTCGATTCGATTTACAATGGCTATGAGGGAAGGTTTTTAGAGTTTTACGGGAAAACTATCAAACCCTCAGGAATAAAATTTATATGTGACCACCTCTGGAGCATACCCTTTCAAACAAAAAAATAATTTTGAAAATCGGTATACAATTGGCGGAGTAATCGCGTAACAAGATACAAAAAAAAACATAAAAAAATAATAAAAAAAAAACATACAGGCGAATTGAGAACCTCCTCCTTTTTTTGAAGTCGGTTAAAAAGAGCATCTCATGACATAGACATAGACAGACTACTCATTCACCACTTTGGCACACAATACAATCACTAGGATAAAAAGATATAATGAAGTGAATTTAAGAAAAATGTTCACGAATAATAATCCGGCTAATAAAGGCCGGATATCCCACCCCTACAGTCACCCTACTCTCGCTTGAAGTAAAAAACGCTGGCACTTAAAAAGCCATTTATATCCCCGGTGTCCCGTGGCCGGATGGCGGCGGGGAGTGGCTACAATATGTTGTGGGATGTTTATTAGGAGAAACACCGTGGGAGAACCAATTAGGTTTTTACTGTAGAAGCGATCTTCAAGTTTTTGGCTAGGTTAAAGTTTCACTGGAAGATTTTACCAGGGTTTCTAGGCCCGCCTCAGAATGCTTACCATCCACCGGGATCCAAGTGATCCAACCAGTCACCACTTTGGCCCTTCCATTAATTATCGACTACTTAATCAGGGTTGTAGGCCACTCTTGTACGCACATCAATCAGCATTCTGAATAAACTGTCATTGCCTAATTTGTCTATGCCAAATGCATTGAAAAATCAATCCCTTTTCTTCATCGTAAACAAGGAAAAAAAGGGACAACACCATACCAGGGATTGGCTTTTCCACTAACATTGTTCAATCTAGAGATTGATGAAAATTAATAAGTAAGGTTTCGTATTCGGTTTGATCTTTAAAAAAAAATAGAAATCTACTATGAACCAAAACTGTCATAATTACTTTGTCTTCTGTATTCGTGCTGGATTAGTTATAGTTTTAATATATTCGGTCCTTTCACGTGCACATCAAACAACCAGCCACAAAAGCAATCATTATTTATTACTAGCTGCTCTCCCGCGGTGTAACCCGCGGTCCCTCGGGATTTTTTCGGGATAAAAAGTAGCCTATGTCCGTCCCTGGGATACAACCTTTATCCATGCCAATTTTCAGCCTAATCTGTTCAGTGGTTTGGGCGTGAAAAGGTAACAAACAGACAGACAGACAGATAGACAGACAGACAGACAGAGTTACTTTCACATTTATAATATTAGTATGGATATTCTCTAATTATGTCTGATTGATGAGTAGCCGAAGCCGGCCACTGTGATCCTACAATACAGGCTCATTAGAGACCTAGTGTAGGGGACAGAGTTACGTTAGGTACTTCCATAGGTCATAATCTGATCGAAGATAAGGCATATTGATTATAAGGCACGTTAACCATAAGATGACCTTTGTACCAAATTAATCTTAAGAACTTAAATAAATATTCATTATTCATTATTCAAACTGTCATTGCCTAATTTGTCTATGCCAAATGCATTGAAAAATCAATCCCTTTTCTTCATCGTAAACAAGGAAAAAAAGGGACAACACCATACCAGGGATTGGCTTTTCCACTAACATTGTTCAATCTAGAGATTGATGAAAATTAATAAGTAAGGTTTCGTATTCGGTTTGATCTTTAAAAAAAAATAGAAATCCAATCAGAAAAGACTTTAACGGTCATGTAGCTGCAATCCTTTATCCATGCCAATTTTCATACTAATCTGTTCAGGGGTTGGGGCGTGTAAAGGTAACAAACAGACAGACAGAGTTACCTACTTTCACATTTATAATTTTTAGTATGAATAGTAGGTATGGATTTTAGTGAATAATCTTATAAGTGGAATAAACAAGCGATAGACTTGTAATCAGTCGCTTATAGAAGATAATAGGACTAACTACGTGATTTATAAGCAAGATACCAAAGCAATGGAAACATAATGACACCATTTTTTTATTAATTTCCAGAACTAGCTACTAGTCTAGAGGTGAGCAAGCGTAGCGAGCGTGTCGTTGTAGCGGCCGCCGAATGCCGATGCGCCAGTTATTGAATAGGACCTTTATCACCTGCATTTTTTATTTTCCTGTTTCGTAGCCAGCTTCGAATCGGAGTTACTTCTCAAATGTGGAAGCCAGTTACCAAATGTGGCTACGAGATGGGACTAAAGAAAATAAAACCAAACATTCTTGTCTGGTTGAAATACATTGAACAGAATTGTCCAGTAATCTCTAATAAGTGGATGCACGAAATCAGTATGATTTGTTCAGTATGAGTATGATTTGATTTAAGCGCTCGTGGTCGTGCTTGCTTAGTCGTTCTTGATAGATCGTCGAAGTTAAGCAACGTTCAAAACGGTCTGTAAGTGGATGGGTGACCGCCAGTGGCATTTTCATCTGAGCGCTTCCGTGCTTCGGAGGGCACGTTAAATTGTCGGTCCCGGCTATTTAAGTCGTTAAGCCATGACGGAGGCCTTAAGGCGGCCTAAAAACTCCGTCACCAGAGTTGGCCACTGACTCATACGAACTTACTTACTTTTAGTATGATTTGTAAAAGCATTTGTGGTAACAATAACGACGCACCCCTTTATTCAATATTCTTTATTTAATATTTATTAATATTCAACGGTAGGGGTTAATAACACAAGGGCTTGGCGAACTTATGATGGACAGCGCCATCTATTGACGAATAGCTAAAGTACAAGAAATATTCTCAAAACAACCTCGTTCTTATTAGAAAAAATCGGTATCGTTCTATAAAATAAAACCTGTTTTTTTTACAAGCACTAGAATTTTTTTATAGTGCGAATTACGAAGCATTTATTTTAAAATCTTAATTTTTATGTTTATACTACTCGCTACTAGAGGGCGAATGTCAGTATAGTACAACCATTAGAAACTAGATGGCGCTTACACTTTTAGTTTAACTTTTCGAAAACAGATGGCGCTTTCCATATAGTTCACCTATTCACCAACAGATGTCAGTGTTAACATTTGCTACTCAGCGCTAGATGGCAGTGTTTAAATGCTCGCAAAACCACTGGCTAGCTATGAACTTGAAGGCAAAAAGTATTGGATAATTTTAACTTTTTAAATGCCCGTTGTGTCCCACTGTTGGACAAAAGCCTTCTCTCGATCTTTCTACGCATTATCGAGGTTCTCAAATTCTCATATCTCATATTGCTCCATTTTTTAGCTTTTAAGATTAGTACATTTTAATAACATTTTTTTATTTTCAATTGCACGTTTATCTTCCCAACAACTATGACCAAGACATTAACCCTTCAATGTCTAAGAAAGAACCAAGGGTCAAACCGACCGTATTCATATTCAAATTAATTAGGGTTAAGATAATGTTTGTCTTGTGAATAGAAGGGGATGCTGTGAGATGTTTTATTATTGTATAGTTTTTTGTTAATGGCTAGTGTTTGGGGTCTGAGAGACCGTTAGATCTTGGACAGGTGATACGTAGTTTGATGGGATTTCGCAACGTAATAACTTCCTGAGAATTAAAAAAACAGAATCATTGTCTCTTCTTCTTCTTGTCGTGTCACCTGATCGCACACTTGTCCACGCCGTACGCGCCGCAGTCATTTTTCTATACTAAAAATGCTTATGATATCAGAAAATGCGGCTCGCTTCTGACGTCAGCAGCATTCTCTCTATTAATTTGACAGTTTGGCGCGTTCGGCTCGGCTGGACTGTGCGACCAACCTTTATCATCATCATCATAATCATCATCAGCCTATAGCAGTCCACTGCTGGACATAGGCCTCCCCTAATGAGCGCCATTGCGCCCTGTCCTCAGCTCGACGCATCCAGCTTTTGCCAGCAGCCTTTCGCAGATCGCCACTCCACCTGGCCGGAGGGCGTCCTACACTACGTCCACCCTTTATGTACGGGCCAAATAGGCTCCTTTCTCACACTTGGAGTAGTTTTCGGACTTTGTAGATTCAGCGACATGTTGCCTAAAAATTAGTGAAGGAAAATATTACGAGGTTTTTCTTCAGTTTTCTGTTGTTGCTGTGACATTTTACATCTTATGGCATCTTAATCATGTCAAAGAGGAGTAGGCATGTCCAACATTTTCATGCCCAGAATTTTACCGCCAGCGGCATTTTCATAATGAGCACTTCCATGCTCCGTAAGACACTGTAAAATCAATCTAACATAAAATATATTATAATGTGTAAAAAAAAACAAATTGAGCGTCATGCATGACTAGATATCCCCTTAGTCTCGGCGATTTGCTCTGTTTTAAAAAGAAAGAAATTGACCTATATTCAATTGCAATAATTGAACTCATGCCACTTGCACAATTGCATAACATACCACAGAAAAGTGGCTAGCTCATCACATCGCCAAGATTGTGCGACAGGTAACAGGCCTAAAGCCTACATAAATCAAATCAAATTTATTTGAGGCAACATTAAGTAAAAGATGTTAAATACTTAAAACTACCACCTATATAACATAAATACCTTATTCTAACATATACAAAATAAAAATATTTACTAGCACGTAATAAATGTAGATATATAATATAATGAAATAACAAGCTGCAAACTTGATCAAAATATAATAATTATAGTTGGGAGTAGAAGTGCTACGATACGCCTACGCCTTTCGTAGCACGAGTCTACGTAGGTAGCGTTAAAAATACATGTGTACCTTTTTTAGTCTTTAACTAGCTTCTGCGCGCGGCTTCGCTCGCGTGGTACCAACATTTTGAATAGCCTATATGCTATTTTAGATCACCGTCATATTCCAAGTTTTATTCAAATCGATTGACTGGTTTAAGCGTTATTGAAATGAAACACAAACATCACTAAACAAACTTAAATACTTTCAGATTTATTATGTTAAGTAGCAAGTAGGATAAGTAGGATACATTTTTCGTATAATTCTATTAAATACCATAATATTAAAGCGAGAATATTTTTAGATTCAGCAAAATTCTTAATATCAAAACCCTTTGGTCGTCATAAAGAAACGGAGGACTAATTAAAAGTGGGTCAAGTCTCGGGGGCTTTTTAATTGAATCGCGATCGAGGGAGAAATATTTCCAGTTTTCCTTATTTTCTAGACAACTTGCTTATAAAGCACCTCGGTGGCGTGGCGGTGGCTGAGCAAGAGCTGCGAGTCGATTCCTGTAACGAGACTAATGCATGATGAGCTAGCCACTTTTCTCTGGTATGTTATGCAATTGTGCAAGTGGCATGAGTTGAATTATTGCAATTGAATATAGGTCAATTTCTTACTTTTTAAAACAGGGCAAATGGCCGAGACTGAGGGAATATCTAGTCATGCATGACGCTCAATTTGTTTTTTTTTACACATTATAATAATGTTAGATTGATTTTACAGTGTCTTACGGAGCATGGAAGTGCTCTTATGAAAATGCCGCTGGCGGTCACCCATCCACTGACCGTTTCGAACGTTGTTTAACTTCGACGATCTATCGTACGACTAAGTAAGCTCTCAAAACTTATACTACTTTCTCGTATCCCTTCTACTAATAATATACATTTGAACGTTCCAGAGTTTGGATGTTTGTTTGTGTTTCAATCACGCCGATTGTATGAAACTGGCATGCGTTTTTAAAATGTTGGTCTCATATAATCTTAAGTGCATGATCTCATAGTGGCTAAGACAGAACCAGTGTGAAACATCCCTTTCTTAAGTTTATGAAGACAATGTCCAGGTAACCCCTCAGCCCTCGTGAGAACCGGTCCAGCCGGATGCAAATGAGGTACATTGTACCCACGGACAATATCGACCTTTTTGGACGTTTTAAGATTTAATTTTGCAAGATTATGCTAAATATTTCTTGAGCTCTCATGATATTGCATTACATTAATAATAATGTAAGAGATAATAATAAGTTAAAATGTAAAATCTTAATACGAAATCATTAAGATTATTTAAAAAATTTGAGATGTTTATTTTTTAGTTAAAGTTGGTATGTTTAGTTTACGTAATGTAGTAAGTAGGTACTTAGATACAAAAAGATAGATTCGGAAAAATAGCTCGAAAGAGTTTTTTATATTACTTATAATTAAACTTTGCCGGTAAAAATCTCTCGCTTCCAAATTCATGTTATTTAATAACGATAAAAAAATACCACATAATCACTTTTACATTTTTAAAGTACCTAAAGTTACAAGCATGATGTTATTAGTAATTCAGAGTACATTTTTAAAATACATCTTTTTACTGAGGCTTGTAATTTTAAGGACTAATAACTTACTCAAAGAATCATACCATAGAACAGTCTTATTTTTTCCGCATTGGCAATTACCAGCGAAATATTGCGTAATTCAACCCTATAGGTGCGATGAAGACACATGTCCAGGCCCGGTGCGCGTGAGAACCGGTCCGGCAGGAATGCAAATTAGGTCCATTGTACCGCGGACAATCCCGACGGGTTAATTGTAGTTTTTTAACGGTTGGACGACTGCCCGGATCTGGACTATCGATGTTTTATTGACTATCGATGTTTTATCGACTGTCGATGATAATAAAACTACATGTTTGTAGCTTGACGGACCAAAAACTTAACTGCAGGGTAATCATACTTTAAAGCAGATGATAATTACTATTAATGTTTTGAATATATCGGGCTAAAAAATTACTGTAGCATAATGATATTATACAAATAAGTTTCAGGGAAATTCAGTATTATGGTCCGTGATTTTTAAGATTTTTAACTTATATCTTGATAAGTAGGACATTCAATAAAATATAAACCTCAAGTAAAAAAGATATCTTCTTAAACCACAAATAACATATTTTCAGCTGAATACGTTAATTATAACAATTTCAAAACAAATAGATATCGACAAATAATCTAACATCACAACCCTAGCCGTCAAAAACAAAAAAACCGGTCAGGTCAGTTCCACAAGAATCACAATAGCCAACCCATTGGATACTTAAATAGGTCCAAACATTTTAATGCAATGCGCTATTATTAAACAACCCTGAGGATCCTTTATGTCCAGTTTTGCACCCTTCGATATCTTTTGTGCGCGGCCCCGGGTAAGATAACCGGTAAGACGAGTTTTTTTAGAGTGTGGACCTTTTGACCCCGGTAGCATCGGTAGGGTTAAGTCAGTTGTGGCTAAGCTGTGTGACCGTTACGTTGCTCAGGTGAGACAGTGATAATTTAATTTTAATAAGTGATCTTAGAACTAAATAGTAGATAAAACTTTTAAGTGCGAGTGCAAAACTGAAAATCTTTATGGTTTTATTATTAAATACTTATTACTTCTTCTTCTTTTGTATAGTTGTTTTGAATCAGAGTGTTGTGAAAAGAAGTGCGCTTTGTGGAGGCAATACCTACTATATTTAACATAAGAAAAATCTATAAAAGCTACACTAGGTTTCTAACAAGTCTCTACCTTAATCTAGGAATAATAAAATTGCTGTATTTTCAAAAACGTTTTATTAAGAAAAAACATCATCTAATCACTTAAAAACTCCCAAAACTGTAATCAATACCTAAAATACTAGCTGTAAAGTTGCAAAATACTCGTTAAATAAAACCTCAAACTTTAAAGATCACTAAAAAGTTTGAAAGTGTTCGACCTTTTTTCTAATTCAAACGTCGCCTCGCCCGCCTTCGCTATCGATTTATTTTTTTATTCCCAGAACGATGCTCCCATTGGTCGAAGCGAACATTTTTGTTCGAATTTCAAAAGCTTTTTCTTTTGTAGGCGGTGGGGTGGGGAGGGGTGGGTGGCAATATGGCGTTCTTAAAAAATAATGACTTGGATTTTGGCGTCTTTTAAGATTTCTATAGAGTGCTTTTTCCTTGTATTTGTTTAGAAAAGTATTGTTTGTTTTTATCGGGTATCTTTTTGTGTCGAGCAATGGCGGAAACGTTTCCTTGAAGGGTTATTTAAAGCGTTTATTTTACCCCAGATCAATTTAACTGAAATCCTTACTCAATCGAACAACTTGTATTTTAAATAATAAATAAATAAATAAATAAATAAATAATGCTGGACTATTCACACAGCATCATCTAAGCCCCAAAGTAAGCAGAGCTTGTGTTATGGGTACTAAGATGACTGATATATTACTTATATACTTTTTGTTTGTAAATACATACATATTATACATAGAAACACCCAGACCCGAGACAAATATTTGTAGATCATACAAACATTGGTCCCGCCGCGGGGATCGAACCCGCAACCTTTTGCGTCGCAGGCGGGCCTTCGACCACTGCGCTACAGAGGTCGTCTTTATTTTAAAACCTGTATGGACGTAAAAAACTTAGAGTAACTTGACATTAACTAATCTAACGTTAGTTCTCGTATAAACTGGTGGCAAACTATAATGTTAACGGAGCTTTACACCTAAATGTCTTTGCCGTGATTCAACGATATTTATAAGTAGGTAAAAAAAAAAACATTTAGAGTAAACAAAGACACAAAAATGACAGAAAATAAAGATAGCTCTAGGTATTCCAAATAGTAGAGCTATCTGGATCATTCCTTGCATTAGATTTTAATAAAATATTTTCTAGCTAGCATAACTTGTCCGTAGAACGAAAGCGCTTTAAGTCAGAAACGGCCACCTAACCATTATGTGACCAGGCTGAACGATGTCTATATTAGGTTTATTTACAAAAACTAAGCTACTACAATATGTACATAAAATTACAAAATACAATAGAATCAGTCAAGTTATCTAAGGATCGTCGTAAAAACGATCTATAGATAGCTCAACTGATCCAGGTCACTGCCAGTCGGAAGCGTGCCCAAAACACTGGCGGCGTTGCCACGCTGAATGGCAATTGTATTAGGTTAGAAAAAGAACTAAACGACTGAGAAATTGGCAAACCGATTCAAAAAGTTTTTTAATAAAAAGAGAAGGAATTTTTTCATGATTTTTCAATAAATTTCACATCAAAAATAGACACCGAGAATTTCTTTACAAATCG
Organism: Epirrhoe alternata; assembly: GCA_963565295.1. Lineage (NCBI taxonomy): Eukaryota > Metazoa > Arthropoda > Insecta > Lepidoptera > Geometridae > Epirrhoe > Epirrhoe alternata. The sequence continues at coordinate 2,455,894 of OY751400.1, forward strand.
CGCCTTAAACCCTTTCTTAAATTCCAAGATGGCTTCCATCATTAAAATTTTCTTCAAAACTCTTCCCCTAATGAAAAAATCGTGTCGTCTCGCAAATAAAATCAATTCATCCCTTTTCTGCCCCTTTTGAAAGGCGAAAATTTTCCCCAAGTTTTTCTCTGAGACCCCTTTCATTCACTTTTAGATTTTGTAATTATATTTGTATAATGATTGGAAAGTTTTGATGGACTTTGGTACGCTTAACTGCTTTGTTTTTCTTCTTGAATTTGGATTTTTGTAGCGAATTTAACAAAGAAATCACTCATTTTAACAAAATATCGAAATTGACAAAATGTTAGCATATTGTGCGTAACCAGCGCAGCATAACCTTCAAAGAATCTTGTGTAAAAAGAATTAACTACCATGCGATAGGGTATACATATATTGAGATCCATATTGGAAATTATCAAGTCAACTAGCTGTCCGGGAAAACTTCACTTCCCGGGATAAAATATAGCCTATGTTCATCGGGGATACTGTAGGATTATACTGGTGAAAGAATTTTTCAAATCGGTCCAGTAGTTTCGGAGCCTATTCATTTCAAACAAACAAACAAACAAATCTTTCCTCTTTATAATATTAGTATAGATATAGATAAACAAGAGGCTTGGTTCTGGGGGAGATTATTTCATGTTACTAATGACCCGGGCACTACAGCGTCATTTTGTCGCTGTATAAATCATCTATCTATCTATTCAGACCGGTTGCACTCACTGCTGAGTCTCCTCTCTATCACGCCACTCTTTTCGGTCCTGTGCAGTCCTTTCCCACGCTTTCCCAGCTACATACATAAATAAATCATCTAAGTTAAGTGTTGCTATTAGTAAGGTCCGTATTGAGTTTGTAGTAGCGCAAACGGATTCAGTAGGTACTTTTCTCAAAGTCAAAAAGCATTTATTCAGTAGGACCGCTGGGATCAATTAGAATGGTCTTCAAACTAATTTTACTCCAGTTCTTTCGCGACTAATACCGTGAAGAATCAGGGCATTGATCACGAGGACGACGTCAGTACTGACCGTCAGGCAGGATACCACTACATAGGCCTAAAGATGTAACGACATAAGTTTTTAGTACCAAAGCAAGTGCTTAATAGTGAGTTCGTTAGAGTTCGTATGAGTCAGTGGCCAACTCTGGTGACGGAGTTTTTAGGCCGCCTTACAGCCTCCATGATGACTTAACAGCTGCGACCGTCAATTTAACAGTCCTTCCAAAGCACGAAAGCGCTCAAAATACCACTGGTCACCCATCCACTTAATGAGTTAGAACGTTGCATACAATCGATGATCAAGAACGAGCTTGAAACTAGAGCTAAATATACTTAAATAAAAATAATTCAGCTCAAGTACTAATCAAAAGTTGAACTCACAACAAATAGGTTAACTTCGCTGGATATAGCCGATGTTTTTACGAAACAAATGACTCCTATTAAACAGTAAATTGGCTTCCAAAACTTTAGCCCTCAATGTCGTGACAACTTGAAAAATTCCACTAAACTCGACTAATGATTTTGTTTAGAATTCAGCTCGATGAATCACCAATCGGCTATATAGAGCGATATAACCCTTGTTTTAACTATATATCAACATTACTATTACCTATGTCTAGTAGAAACTCAAATAGATAGAGGTGAGTAGACATACTAAGTAAAAAAAATATGTTTTTATATGAGATTAAGATTTTTATTTTTAAATTTTTGGAAATCGTTTTTTGTTTTCAGTTCCCGCGATACAGGCTAGCCTTCGGGGACCTCTAGTAATGGTTCATAACTTGTCATTTTTTTTCTGGTAAATAAATTTATTTGTATGACTTAGACATGCTTAAAATTGATCGTAAACGTAAAGAAACAGTCTCAAAATCCCCAAGGCTCGGTAGACATTTTTTAGGTCAAGTCGTTCAAGATCCTTTTTAACTGATTTACAAATGAAATAATGAGATCTTGAATTAGTAGTATTTAAAAAAAAATGCAAAATACCTGTCAGTTTTGTAGGCTAAGTAATATTTGTATTTCAAACGTAGGTAAGCTTATAAACAAAATCGCTTTCTCAGAATCATAGCCAAGATCTCACAAACAATATGGAGGAAATGGATTTACAATTTACTCAGCAACATCCAAATATCAATTCATCCTGAAATCTTAGAAAGAAACAAAACATCAAACGACTCAAATTCCAAGCCGTAAAATATCCAAAATTTCTGATAACAAGAAAGCGGGAAAAATATTAATTTCGAGGGTCTAAGAGGGTCGCGACCCCCTTCTTGGGGGCATTTAGCTACTTTTTTGACGCCCACTAACCGTTTTTTCGAAGGGGGAGTTTTGAATTGTAAATTTTATCTCCTCATAATGAGTTAGATGGTCTCTGGTTTGAATGCGAAGTTGAATTTTAATTTTGAGATAATTTGAACCCTTTTTTTCTAATCTTAGTGATTTTGGGATTATTGCTTTGATTGGTTTTGGTAAACGAAATTTGAATTACAAAACAGTGTTTTTGAAGTGAAAACTTCTTAAGGCACGTTGGGCATTTTTGAGGTGGGAGAAAAATATCAAACTCAGTCTATTTTAAAGCAAAAATTTGAACAATTATTTGAAACTAACTGTCCGTCTCGGTGTTACCCACGGTCCCTCGGAAAAACTTCACTTTTCTGGGATAAAATATAGCACACAATATACATTATCCCTGATGGACAATCAGGGATAATGTAGGATTCTAATGGTGAAAGAATTTTTCAAATTCAAGTAGTTTCGGAGCCTATTCAATTCAAACAAACAAATCTTTCCTCTTTATAATATTAGTGTAGATTCAGGTACTTGTTTCAAATGGACATACAAATACCTACTCTTTCTCTCTCTTCCTTCTATTTTAATAAAATTGAATCACCAAATCCAATTAGGAACAAGAAAGAAAATCAACCTTATTGGAAGTAATTTGGTGTTATTAAGAAAAGATAATGTTATTCAGAATTCGTTAATATGTATTCAGAAGGGAAAGATCAACGGGTGGTTTTATTTTAAGCTCTTACTTGAATCCAATAAATCTATTTTCCTGTTGTGAAATAAATAATTACTTACAAATAACAATTTCATCAACGGTTTTATTAAGGTTGGCAATGATATAGGAGTTTTTGAACAAAGAAGGTACTAAGTATTTTTTATCGGCGAAGTCCTGGGTTCAAATCCCCTAGAGTGCAATATCGGAAAGCATTTTATAAATCATAACGATTAGTGGAAGCGCACATTACCACCAACAAGAATAAATAGCTCGAAAAAGATCCCATTTTATATTTCGAACGTCCGAATACCGAAGCGCCACAAACCGTGAAAATTAAAAAGTTAACCGTTCAACCAAAATGGCGGGATAGTTTGAACTTTGCGGGGGAAAGTGTTTCAGTAACTTTTTAATTTGCGAACCGGCGTTCGAAAGTCGAATTTTTCAAAAAGTTCCCTTTCTGAGGTGCGGACTGGTTTAATAGTCTCGCTCAAACTTTGAAAGTTACAAGTTGCATTTCTAATGATGAATGGGTTTCTCTATGGTTTTTTTGGCATGGTTATAGAGTATTTCTTCGTGGCGTTCGTCATTTTCACGTGTTGTCTTGTGGGATGTGCTTAGGTATAAACCGATGATTGCAAGTTCGTATCCTGGCCGTGCATTAATGCTTTGCTGGTAATTTAATATCTGAGCATTTAGCCTTTTAATTTATATTTCTATCAAACTAACTTGAAACTAGAAGAGTACTTGGTATGAATGTTGATGGATTTATGAGTAGACGTAGGCCAAAGAAAAGATGGATGGATTGTGTGAAGGATGACATGAGTAAGAAAGGAGTGAGTGTTGAGATGACGGCTGATAGAGGAGAATGGAAGAAGAACACATGTTGTGCCGACCCCATATAATGTGGGAAAAGGGCATGATGATTTATATTTCTATCAAAACTGAGCTACATACCTTCTTGGAGTTTTGTGGTCAATAAATAAGGTTAAATAACAAATTGAACGCACTACCATGCCAGCGCGGCTTCCTGTGTCACCGGAACTCTCCTGTTACGTCACTTCCTGCGATGGGAAACTTCACATTAACCATATTCTCGATAGGTCAAGTATACAGGGTGTAAAAAGACGTCTACCGAAGTCGAAAGGGGTAGGTACAGCATCCCAACACACAACCAAATCCAAAAGAATTTTCCGAAAAAATCATTATATCCGGAGAAAACAGCGTTTGAAGATTACTATTTGCGTATTACTGGGTGCGTTTTTTTACGTAGTTTACTGGATTTTGAGTTTTAACTATTTTTTTCTTTTATAAATGAAATTATTAGGTATGTATGATCTTATTATGTTGTCATAGTAGTAAATAGACAAAAATAACATAAAATGACGTATAGCAAAGTAATTTTTTTGCATTTTTTTCGCTGAATATGTTTAGAATCATGGTCTAATTGCCCCTCAGTTTTCAGTAGTTGTCTTTTTACACCCTGTATTGTTCACTTAAGTATTGTATATTTTCATTTATTTATTATTATTTAACCTATTTATTTATAAGGAAAGAATATATTTTTAGAGCAGTGTTGGCCTAATGTGGTTGTACCTGGACTTTCAATCCGGAGGTCGTGGGATCGAATCCCGGCTGTGTATCAATTGCGGTGGATTTTGCGTTTCGTAAAAGTACTTTAACACGAGCGCTGAACAGCGAAGGAAAACATCGTGAGGAAACCAGTTAGTATTCATATAGGCGGCGATGGCCTTGCAACCTGTCAGGTATGGAATACTGACTTCTTCAAGATGTGGGCATGTATCAAATATGTATTTGGACATGCCTCTGGGTACCCCCTTAGACATCTTCAAAGGATATGGAATACATAAAACGATCTGAGAGATATCTACCGCGCTTGGGGATACAGTCGTGACCCTGTTTTTAAAAATTAATATATAAAAACTTACCATTTGAAAAGAAACGAAGAATAATTCATACAAATTAATAACTGTAGATAGGTACTATTGCATTTTTCCAATAAGACTACACTACTTACTTATTTCTAAATTAAGAAATCCAAATCTTTAAGGATCTCTTAAAATCTTTTCATCACACACACCGGTTTAAAATAGCTAAGTACAAGTGGGTGTTGAATGGTTCTAAACTTGCTTGCCAAAAAACCCAGTGTCAGTGAGCAGCTACGTGACTCGCACGTGACATCCAAGAATTTTTTCTCATCTCAAAACTGCCAAAAAATGAATATAAACTTGATGCTAAGAAAACAAGAAAGAAACACAATCGATAACACCGCTCCAAATAAATTACTCTACAAATGAACTCAGCTTAAATTATATCTTTCGAAATTAAAATTTTTATTCACTTAGCCCAACAAAAACCGACTCTAACTCAATAAATTTAGAGTTTCTTTTTCTTAAGAAATAAATACAAAAGTTTCTCAGCTCGGTCTTGAGCAATTATTCTCGAAAATGGCGCCAGAAAAAGTAGGGGATTTCAGAGGATTGGGCCAATTTAGATTTATTTTTCTCCCTCGCGGGGTCCAACGGAAAGTTTCGTGCCACCTAGATGGGGTGTCAAGCACGGGAGAAAGAAAGTAACTTGAATTTGACGCGTTCCCTGAGTTCACTATTTCGTCAGCAATTCGGCTGCCTGAAAAGCGCTGCAGTTCAAAAAAGATTTTGTTTCCTGTTAGGACTTTTTGCTTGCGGCTTGGTTTTGGTCGTTATTTGGTCATTATGATAATGATAATGACCAAAACTAAGCCTACGTGCTTTTTAATCTATTAAGAAATGAGCTAAACTAGTTTGGTGAAAGGATTTTAATGTGCACTAATGAGGATTCTCTCGGCGCTGATTATGTTTTCAAAACTTTTAGGTTGAAAAATATAGATATTTTACAAGCGCGTGGAAATTGAAGACTCGAAATTGTCTCAGCACAATTTTTACTTCATTTTGCGTCAAACAGAGCGACGTTTTGTCTGTGACAGTCCCATGTTCCAAGCCCGGATTTTAAACTTTGTTATCTATGAACTTAACGTAGGTATCTGTAATAAATTTGAATATAATTGGGTTCTATGAAATTCTTGTTAAATTGATTGAAAAGTTGTACTAGTTAATTCTTATAGTTTTTTTTTTTCTTTAAGTAAATGCTACTTTACTGTTACCAATTCAAAGATAATATTTTAGTCCGTAATAATTGTGAATTTTGGTCCGTCTACCTCGCAACACTTTCTTTCCCCGTGCCAGCAATAATTTGGCACCGATAAAAAATTAAATGGGGAAGGCACCCCTTGTAAAAACTCTGCTCTCCTTAACTTCACAATGCCACCCTAGGTAACTACCCCATCTTACCGATCACATAGACATTTATATAAAAGTGACAATTTTTGAGACGAAATTAAAACAACTCTGTCATACTTACTTTTTTTATTTAAAACAGTTTCATAATAGCTACTTAATATCTAGGAATAAATAGCTTTTTTTGTCGTAACATTTATGACAGAAACCCAGTAGCGTAAGTATTTCATATCTTTTTGTTTCTCGTATTCGGTACGTTTTTTATTACGGACTTAGTAAAGATTAACTTTAATATAAGTACTTGAAAAGCAAAGTAGGCTAAAGTTAATATTTACTAAGGTAAGGTACACTCCATACTTTTAAAATTAATACCACACTAAAACTAATAGATGTAGGTTAAAAACAAAAAGCGGAAATTGATTTCACATTGAACTAGTGGCGAAATCAATAAAAATACCAGAACATTGTTGGACATGCTGACCTGTACATGGGTCGAAACATTATGGAGTGTATACATCTTATTGAACGTGACTGTACATGTAGATGATTAATAAACTATCTACATCATCAGGAGGCAACTTATGCCTACACTGTCACTGTTAACTATGTATTGACACTAATATACATTAAATAAATAAATAATAAATAAATAATGCTGGACATTTCACACAGCATCATCTAGCCCCAAACTCAGCAAAGCTTGTACTATAGGAACCAGATAACTGATATACTACTTATATACTTTTTGTTTTTGTAAATACATACATATTATACATAGTAACACCCAGACCCGAGATAAATATTTGCAGATCATACAAACATTTATCCCGCCGCGGGGATCGAACCCGCAACCTTCTGCGTCCCAAGCGGGCTTTCACCCACTGCGCCACAGAGGTCGTACACACATTATACAGGGTGGAAAAATTTTACAACATTCAGGGCAGCTAGGTACCTTTTCTTTTGTAATTAGAAGGTTTTGTTCTTAGGAAACTATAGGTATATTTTGAAAATAAAAACAGCTGCATTTTTGGATTTTTAAAAAAATGTACAGTCAGCCTAAAAAATGACATATCTCAGAAAAAACAAGTAGGTCTCAATCGACGCTATTTCCCATTAGGAACACTTTTCCAAAAGTAACTTAGCAAATCAAATCGTAAGTTTTTGAAAAAAATAAAAACATTTCTACAGGAGAAATCTTTTCAACAATAAACAAATATGGCGTCTTTGTAGACGACAGCAGACGATATATTTTTGCTCGGCAGATCAACAAATCTTCTGTCCTGGCGGTCTTCCAGCAGGCTAGGCTGTCTCCATCCGTTTCCGGCAGCCCTGGAAATGTGTCCAACGTTTAATTTTTGT